>HG992198.1:8750000-10000000 GCA_905220545.2 Melitaea athalia
GATATAGTTTCCTTGTTGTATAAATATATGACAGATTTCATTGAAAATTTACTCGTTTTTATTTTCAGTTAGAAACAAAATGTCCAGAAATCACACACGGAGAGGTCATCGTGGACAGGAAGAGTTCATTCCAGGGTCACGCCGCTAAAGTTCATAACATAGATGATGTTAAGTAAGTAGTTGTTTGTGATTCTTAGATCATTTTTATTTAACACTCATTTTCATTTCTTCAGAGAGTGTTTTAAAAGATAGCCTTATCTTGAATAAAAGTGCATAGGTATGTTGGGAAAAATAACAAAACAGTAATATTAGTTATTGATTATAATTATTTAATGTTGACGCAGATGCATGCATGATGCATGGTTCAATATAAATATATACAAGTGTAAATGAGGTTTCCACATTCCTGTAATATAACATTTAATTTTGTTTACAGTGCCGTGTTAGCGAAATTAAAAACAATTAAAAAACTACAACAAGCAAAGCACAACATGTACGCCTATAGATTCCTAAGTAAAACGGGCAAAGCTACAAAGGTGACTCAAGAGTGTGACGATGACGGGGAGCGGCAAGGAGGTTCAAGAATGCTACATTTGTTGCAGATGATGGACCAAACGAATATCTTGGTGGTTGTCACTAGGTGGTGAGTGAAGCCTCCATCTTACTAATATTATACTTATGAAACTGTGGGGGATGATATTTGATACGAGAGTAATGAAATAACTATAAACGCATAATCTATACACATATAATATATGTACATCACATGAGCTGTTGCTATTTCTCATTATGAACTTTTCACGGGATCGGGATCTCTACGAGTTCTTAGCGTAGTAGTAAAAAAGTTTCATTAGCAAGCAATTTCTTTATAAACGTTTGATAATAATCATTCCCAGTAGGTAATGTACGTGCCCACTCTTGTGTCCATCATTGAGGCATTTAAAGCCTGTTTCAGTTCAGTAGTACTTTGTGTTTTCACATGTCACATTTTATTTCGGCAAAAGCGGATAGAAAACCACATAAACCTTGAACGATATTCTGAGATATTATCATATTTACGCAAACAAAATATGAAACGTATTATTACAGCCACGTTTTGGAGACGCTTTTGGTCTTCGTTTAATTGAGATATACCTATAGCTTGCTTCGACATAGTCGAGAATAGATAGGATTAGATTTATTTTTAGAAATGCTACTCGTTGTCTGTTGTAGTTTTGTCTAATGTTTTCCTTTATTGGTTTTAGGTACGGTGGCATACAACTAGGGTCCGACAGATTTCGTCATATAAACAATGCAACACGGCAAGTCATACAGCAAGCTGGACTATTAAAAAAACGACAAGAGGGATAACATTTTTAATTTTTTATTAAATACTAGGACAGTATATATATTTTAAAATTTTATAATGTTTTTGTAAATATTAATGTATAGTTTTTAGAATAAAATAATGTGATAACCCATAAGGTGCCAATGTATAAATATATAAATAAAGTACAATTGTTAAAAAATCTCCGTTGTTTTATTTTACGTTGATGACAATATCAAAAATATCAATGAAATATAAACACTAATTACTTATTCCATAAAGTATTTTTTTTGTAGATATATTCAACTGTAAAAGTCGCAATAAACAAGTTAAGATAACAAATAATATTTATTATTAAAATGAAAACCTAAAAATATTGGGATAAAGCTCCGATAAGCCCGTACCGCTTTTTTTCTTGAAATTTCGTATCTTTTTGTATTTTGACTCGCTGATCATGAGTAAGATACTTAGTTAAAATTGGCGCAAATGTCATTTTAAAGGTCAAACCTCGATAAAGTTCCAATAAGCCCATACCGCTTTTTTTCCTGAAATTTCGTATACTTGAGACTCGCTGATCACGAATATGATAGTTAAAATTGGCACGTCATTTAAAGGTCAAAACTCGAAAAATTGCCAAAAAAATTATTTATTTAAAAACCTAACCTAACCTAGTATTGCAAAAAACAATAAACAAAAGAGTAAAAAAAAACAAAAGTAAAATTACAAACAACAAAAATAAAATAAAACCTAAACGAACCTAACCTAACCTAGTATTGAAAAAAAAATACACAAAAAAATACAAAAAAAAGAAAAATTACAAACAAAAGTAAAAAAACAAAACCTAACCTAACCTAGTATTGAAAAAAAAACAAACAAAAAAAATACAAAAAATGAAAAAAAAACAAATTGGTAAAAAAAGACCTAACCTAACCTTGTATTGTAAACAAACCAATAAACAAAAAAGTTAAAAAAAATACAAACGAAAAATTAAAAAGTAAAAAAAAAAAACAAAAAATAACCTAACAACCAAGTATTAAAAAAAATGAACAAAAAAGTGACATAAACGCACTTTAAAGTTCGCTTTGAAGACTCCAACCTTCCCGCAGTGACGAACGTTTTTCCCATTTTTCTCGAAAAAAAATTGTTTTAGACAATAAATGGTTAAAACATAAAACGTGCATTTTTTGATACCTATTCTACAACTTCTATTGGAAACATTTTTCTATAAGATCAATATTTATTGAGATAGCGTAGAAAAACCTGTGAAAAATGAGAAGGAAAAATTAAAAAAAAAAACCTAAACTAACAACCTAACCTAGTATTGAAAAAAAACAACAAAAAAAAATACAAAAAAGACGAGAAATTAAAAACAAACAAAAGTAAAAAATAAAAACAAAACCTAACCTAACCTAACCTAACCAAGTATTGAAAAAAACAATGAACAAAAAAGTAACATAAACGCACTTTGAAGCTCGCTTTGAAGACTCCAACCTTCCCGCAGTGACGACCGTTATTCCCATTTTTCTAAAAAAAAAAAAAAAATTAAATTAGACAAAAAATTTATGACATAAAACGTGAATTTTTTGATAATCTACAACTTCTATAGAAACATTTTTCTCTAAGATCGATATTTATTGAGATAGCGTAGAAAAACCCGTGAAAAATGAGTTTTTTATCAACTTTTCCGAGTTTTGACCTTGAAAATGACATTTGTGCCCATTTTCACTATCATATTCGTGATCAGCGAGTCAAAATACAGAAATACCTATACGAAACAAGAAAAAAAGCGGTACGGGCTTTGCGGAACTTTGCGGAAAAGGGTGACCTTTCAAATTGGTTAATACGCAATACTTATAAAAAAATTGCGTGTGTACAAAGTACCTACACATGTCAGAAGTGAAACTTCTTTGGCCAACTAATTAAAAATTAACTTTTAAAAAAAACATTAAAAAAACGAATTTAGAATACAAAAAAAATTTAATTGAAAAAAAAAGCCAACGTCATTCGGTGTTCCCAGGCGATCACCAATCCAAGTACTTACCGCCATGACACTGCCGCGTTACTGGTCGCTCAAATTTTACCCCTCATGCGCCTAAAGAAGTTTCACTTTAAAAAATCCACTCAGTTTTCGCCATTTATTGGTTTCTTTATAAAAATGCGCCAACAAGTTAGACACAAATACATTCATAATAATTAGCACCAGGGTACAAACAAATTTAGTTATACTTTAAGGCATATACAGCTTAAAACCTCGTCCTCTTTCACCATATATATATATATAGGAGAAGTATCAGAACTTAATCCACCGCGATGCTCCAACGCGGGTTGGCGGATAATATTTTTCATATATTCCGTACGGATGAGTAATGATCGCTATCAGTAGACCATTGTCTACTGATAGCGATCATTACTCATCCGTAGATATTATAATATATTATAACCGTGAGATATTATAACCGTGAGAGAAAGCTTAACGTGCTCTCCGAGACATGCTGCGGTGCGGAGACCCACACGGACACGCACCCAGACCGGAAAAAAATTGTATATATAGCAACAGCCGAGCAGGATTCGAAGCCGCGATCGACGATATTTAGGTACCGTGACCCATCAGAGTTTACTATTTTCAAATAGCTTAAAGTCAATAATAAAGATGATTTTTTTTGTTATTCTAATAGATAATTACACCGTCAATATAAAATAGTTTTTCTGTAACTTTCCCTATTTTTAATATGCATTCTTAGGAACATTTTATGACTATACATTATAGAAACCATTGTGAATATTATCTTTTATATATTCTATGAAAAGGATAATATTTACAATGGTTTCGATTATGTAGGTAGGTATACCCATAAAATGTTTTTAACGAAGCATAAAAAATGACGGCGGTGTAATTGTCTACTGCAATAAAAAAAAAATATGAAAAAATAAATACTAGTTTATACCTACTACAACTCCTAAAGGAAGAATATTTCAATAGCTATTTAAAAGGTTGTTTTGTTAAGTGCTGTGTGGTTACGGCAGTAAAAAAATATAGCCATCCCCTGTCTTCCCGTGGGTGACGTAAGTGGCGACTAAGTTCCATCCAACTGCTGGTTTTCAAATACACAGGCCAAAGACGGGCAGCAGCGTCTTCTGTGCGACAAGCCAGCCCTGCGGTCACAAAACCGCCTGCCCAGCGTGGTGACTATGGGTAAAACCCATGATTTCGCGCTATAATGCCTGGCGTGAACTTGGGGAGGCCTATGTCCAGCAGTGGACTGCGTAAGCCTGAAGTGATGATGATTTAAATAAATATAATTGTGTTCAAATCAATGTAAAAAGGTCTCTTCAAATCTCGACGAAATTTAAATGTGACCACACGATAAGCATCAGCTTTCGATTAAATTAAAAATCATCAAAATCGGTACACCCAGTAAGAAGTTATGCGATATAATACAACGTAGGTCGACAAAAAATATTCAAATAAAAAAACGTATTTATAACTCGAAAAGTACTTGTTAGATCTCAAATAAAATTAAATATTAGGTACCACATGACACGAACCACCTTTCGATTAAAAACAATTTATCGAAATCGGTCTACCCAGTCCACAGATCCAACACGTCCACATTGCCAATTCGTATTGAATTCCTAATTATCTTCATAATAATTATACCTAGTCACCGTAGTATTATATGATATCAAGTGATGTCTCTTATATTACGTGAGTGACATAAAGTGAATCATATGTATTTTAATCATACTCATTACGTATTTATTACCTACTAATTACTTAACTACTACAATTAGGTACGGTGGGGCCCCAGTCAAAACTGATTGATATAGTTGTCGTACGCTTTGATTCATAAAATTTTTTAAAAACTTACGTTTACTGTTTGTCGTTTGATACTTGTAGTGTAGGTAATGTAAAACGTTAATACTGGTAATCTATACATACTTATAATAAAATGGTAGGAAAGTCAAAACTGTACATTGAATATTTATTTAAAAGAATAGGTACTTGGGGTGTGATCTACAATCGATACCGAAGCCAAAAATATAGTTTTTAGAATTTTTGTCTGTTTGTCTGTATGTATGTCCGGGATAAACTCAAAAAGTACTGCATGGATTTACTTCAAATTTGGCACGAATATTATTAAGAAGTCAGGTCAGAACAAAGGCTACATATTATCACGCTATCACCTACGGGGAACGAGCAGTGAACGCACGCAGACGACGTCGCGGGCAGCAGCTAGTTAAGTAATAAGTAAGTAGATATAAGAGTGTGATCAGAGTCATAAGAAATATTTGATACTTCTTTTATTTTTGTATTAAAATGATGGTTCTTCACAGTTGAAATTAGGAAAACCAGAGATTTTATAGATAGGTACCTACATAAAAGATGGAAAATGATGAGTAAGTAACATGTAAGTAAAGATAATTATTATGACCGTTTTTGTAACTTGTATTTCATTTTGTATGCCTTTCAGTTACGTCAACATTTCTCACTTTTCAAAACATTTATTCAGCCAGTAACATCTGCCACTGCAACCACTACAGGGCATAGTCCCCTTTCTACATAATATAGGAACAGAGTCAGAGCTTAACCCTCATCCACCGCTCTGCTTTACAGCATGTAGGCGGATATATTCAATGTTAGTAGTAAGTAGTAACGATTGCTATCGGGTGACTATAACCAGGTGATAATAACAGGGATAAGCAAACATCCAGCGCGGAAACAAATATTTTTAAATAAATACAAATAGTCATACTGACCAGGAATCGAAGCCGCGCTCACGGATTTTAAGCGTGACGCACCAGAGTCGGTTTTTATTTTCAAGTTCCTAAATCAAATAATAAAATCGGCCAAGTGCGAGTCAAACTCGCGCATGAAGGGTTCCGTACCATTGGCTAGGTAAACACCAGTGATTGATTGACACAATGATTTTAATATCACATGATAATATCAGGCAAAAATCGGCAAAAAAGTCATTTTCGTTGTATGAGGCCCCCAAATTATTTTAATTTTATTATTTATTATTAAAGTAAATACACAATTAAGTATTTTGTGAATATTTCAAGAGCCTACATCTTACCGTTTATTGATATTGAGCAAAAATAGGCAATAAATCGCGTTTGTTGTATGGAAGCCCCCCTTAAATATTTATTTTATTTTGTTTTTAGTATTTATTGTTATAGCGGCAACAGAAATACATAATTTGTGAAAATTTCAACTCTCTAGGTATCGCCGTTCTTGAGATACAGCCTGGTGACAGACGGACGGACGGACGGACGTAAAAAAATCTTTTTATTGTTCTCTTTAGTAGGAATGTGAATGGAAATGGAAACAATTGTGTAGGTATATTACCTTTTTTTTAAATTTAAAAATTTCTAGTGCCTCACTTTCGCAACTAATTTAAGTAGGTACCTACCTACAAGTTATTGTTGGGGTTTTTTTCTTCTAAACCATTGTTTGCTCAACAATTTTTTTTGTATTTTTTTTTATATTACGAACCCAACGTTATTAATTTTTTCATTTAAAATATCTTCAAAGATAGATACAGTTATACGATGAATGCATAAATAGTGTTCTTTTTAAATTTATGTGAAGCAGTGGAAGTTTGTTTGTACCTAATGATACTTTGTTAGATTCTTTTTTTATTTGCTATGTATTGTTTCTATTTTTGGTGCACAATAAAGTGTATTATTGTTAATATTTCGAAATGTTACAATATGGTACTTGTACCTATTTACAATGCTCCACATAAGACTTAAGAAAAAAAAAGCTCATAATAATTTAATTGTTTTCATTAATTTTAATACCGAATACTGTTATAATCAATTTTCTAAATTTTGAATTTTCGTTTTTGGGAAAAAGGTAATTAATAGGGATGTAACGATACATGAATTTGCCGATACGATACCGATACCGATTATCGAGGAACATAATCGGCGATACCGATGCCGATACCGATATCGATGGCTTAGTAGTAAATCACGATTCAGCCTGTAATATCCCACTGTTGGGCATAGGCCTCTTCCCCATGTAGGAGAAGGATCGGAGCTTAATCCACCACGCTGCCCCAATGCGGGTTGGCGGATATATTCCCTACTATGAGTAACGATCGCTATCAGGTGTACATGATAACAACCGGGAACGACGGCTTAACGTGCTCTCCGAGGCACGGTGGGAAGACCCACAAGGACTACACAAACACCCAGACCACGGCAAACATCTGTATGGCCAATACAAATTTTGTCGTGTGCGGGAATCGAACCCGCAACCGCGCGCGCAACAGCCAATCGCAATCCAGTGTTGTAACCGCTGCGCCAACGCGGCGTCGTAGTAGTAAATACACCCAGTAAATAAAAAAATGATGTACTATATATGCATAAAACTTACTTATGTTACATAGAATAAATAGACACTCCATTCTGTAAAGTGTGGCAAAAATGGAAATGACAAATAAGGAAAAAAAAGTTAAAATATCATATCAACATTTATTTGGGTAACATTTATCAAGGAATCAAATTAAAAGTAAATCAATATTAATAATCAAAGGTCACTTTAGGAAGATTTTTGTTAAGGAAACAAAGTTTATTCAAATTACTAGCAGATAATCTGTCGCGCTTTTGACACTGTGTATCGGCTATATTTAAATCCGATACCGATATATCGGCCTGCCGATTATATCGGCCGATATATCGGTATCGGTATCGTTACATCCATAGTAATTAATTTTAAAGCAATTATTAATATTAATTAATTGCCATAGTCAAACCCATTTAACAACTTTCATTTATAGAGCGGCATAGTCACTTATTGTGACCAAGCTCTTTAAAATATAGATTTAAAAAAAAAAACTTTCATTTATCCTTTTATTATTTGTACCTACATATTATATTATTTTGAAGCTAATGAATGTACGAGGTTTGCTAGCCATTTGTACGAGATTTTTAAGAGTCATGGATGAAAATAAAAGTTCAACGGCTGATAACCCTCATAACGTTTATTATTGTCGTTATGGACCTACCCAGAATATTGTATGGGTGGGATGAGTAGGACAAAATCTACACTACTTCAATAATAGCTCCTCATTGAAATCTAAAATATTAGTTATTAGCTTCGAGTCAGGGTGGGGACAAAAGCCACACCTTTCCCCCACTAATCATGGGTACGCCCATGATTGTCAGTACGTCATTTAATTTAATCAGTGGAACGCTCACTTCGCATTCCGGTCAATTAATCATTTAACGTCAAGTGTTGTAGAGCAGTGGACGCCATCCTGAGTTTTAAGTGAATATTTAGTTTAGTTAGTTGAAATAATAAATTCAAAATTTATTCTATAGTAATTAAACTATAGTGCATATTTACTGTTAAGATTTCAAATACAAAAGAATCGTCAAAATGAATACTGACAATATAAAAAGCCAGGTGCGTATGCTTTTAGTTATTATTTGATTTTAATAATTATAGCATTTTCCACGAAACAAATACCGTGCAATACCTACACATTTTATTCACTAACTGTTTTTAACATGTTTTTTTTAAATGAATAATTATTAATTACCATGCAATATCACCGCGCTTTATTCGTTAACTGATTTTAAAATAATTTATATTATCATTAATTCTTTATACTAAAAAAAAAAATATAATACTAAAAAAAAAGATGAAACTAAAACTAAAAATTAAACTAAAAATAATTTATTGTAATAAAAGCGAATACCATGTAATATCCTAACATTTTATTCATTAATTGATTTTAAAGTAACGTGCTTAAAATGTATAATTAATTAATTACCATCACAACATTTTATTCATTAACTTATTTCAAAATTTAACATTTTTCGCTCTAGCTTGAGGAGGTACAAGCCCTTAGCTCGATTTATGATAAAGATTGGTTTATTGAGAGCAAAGAGTCGAGATCCTACAGTATCAAAATAACAGAAGAGAATCATGAAGTGATTCTATACGTTACAATGAGTGATGGTTATCCCAGTGAGAACCCCCCGATGTACGAATTGTCAGCTCCGTGGATGAACAGAAAGGCAAAACAGGATCTTCATTATCGCTTAAATGAAATCTATTTGTAAGTAAACTTTGTCAAACATTTTCATATATTTTGATGTCTACTTTTTATTTTATTTCGAAGAAGGTCGTATTTACCGTAAGTTGACTAAATAGGACTTTTCTCTTTTTTTACTTTTATTGTTTTGCACAACAAAGTTAAAGTTGTTACAATTTCTGTCGACACATGTTCTATTGTTAAATTTTTTTAATGTTTAAACGTTGTTAGAGTAAGTTAGGGTCGCCCATAAAATACACAAAAGATAGAGTTCCCGCCGTAAGTAATTTTTGTGACTGAGATATAAATATGTACAAATAAATACATACATGTACCTATATACATGCATGGACGCACCACTACCGCACATTTCTACCCCATATTAAGCTCAAACGAATGATTGATAAAATATATATATCAAGCTATCCCTATTGAGACCACATAAGTAAATAGAGAAATTAATACAATTTGGGATGTTAATTTTTAAATATCCATAATTTTTCCATGTATACCCTTAAAAGTATGTGAGAATGACTGAATTTTCATGATTTTTTTAAAATGTCGTTTTAAAAACGCGAATTAATTAATTCGAAAAAAAAGCGAATTAAACAATTCGTGGTGAAGTTTTCACTCAAAGTAGTAGGTAGACAGCGCTATGACTTGAAATAATTTTGTTCTTTCTGTCGTTACAAAAAAAAAAAACAAGAATCCTTATGTATATATAATGTGTATAGTGACAAATCAGTATTAAAAATCGACAAAAAACAATAAAAGCATTTACAAAGTTAACAACTTAAAACCTTAACATTTATATCTAACAAAAAAAAAAAACATTTTTTATCAGTAATTTTAAATTTCAGAGAAAACATAGGACAAACCGTCATTTTCCAGTGGATTGGGAAAATAAAGGAAGTTTTGCAAGTAACAATTGCAAAAGAACCTTCCAAGAAGAAAGACAAGATGAAAAATGGGTCTACGTCGACACAGGTTTGTCCTGTTTTATATTACTAGACATTCTTACTAAATGACATGATTTTAAAATCCATTCTCGCAAGCTACTGGCAAAGTTATTTTACCAAAATAGGCAATCACTGGATCCAGTGACCGGATCCGGTAAGTTTGTACCCGTAACTCGTAACTGATAAGCGAATTACCGGATCCGGTTTTCCAGATTTCAATCCCTATAACTGTACATTAAAATTAAATTCTTTAGTTTTTCGCGATCAACGCTATGCTTTATGTGTAAGACGGGTTGCAATAGTGTTGGAACCTCAAAACGACCAACACAAAATATTGTAGATAACCCGTTTTACATATAAATAATCTATACTAATATATAAAGCTGAAGAGTTTGTTTGATTGTTTGTTTGTTTGTTTGTTTGTTTGAACGCGCTAATCTCAGGATCTACTGGTCCGATTTGAAAAATTCTTTCGGTTAGATAGCCCATTTATCGAGGAAGGCTATAGGCTATATATCATCACGCTAAGACCAATAGGAGCGGAGTCCACGCCGACGAAGTCGCGCGCAGAAGCTATTAAGCTTTATATACCTAATCGATATATCTTTAAATGTTCATTCCTTGATATAGTTTCCTTGTTGTATAAATATATGACTCTATACTAATATATAAAGCTGAAGAGTTTGTTTGATTGTTTGTTTGTTTGTTTGTTTGAACGCGCTAATCTCAGGATCTACTGGTCCGATTTGAAAAATTCTTTCGGTGTTAGATAGCCCATTTATCGAGGAAGGCTATAGGCTATATATCGTCACGCTAAGACCAATAGGAGCGGAGTCCACGCCGACGAAGTCGCGCGCAGAAGCTAGTAAGCTTTATATACCTAATCGATATATCTTTAAATGTTCATTCCTTGATATAGTTTCCTTGTTGTATAAATATATGACAGATTTCATTGAAAATTTACTCGTTTTTATTTTCAGTTAGAAACAAAATGTCCAGAAATCACACACGGAGAGGTCATCGTGGACAGGAAGAGTTCATTCCAGGGTCACGCCGCCAAAGTTCATAACATAGATGATATTAAGTAAGTAGTTGTTTGTGATTCTAAGATCATTTTTATTTAACACTCATTTTCATTTCTTCAGAGAGTATTTTTCAAGATAGCTTTATCTTGAATAATAGTACATATGTTGGGAAAAATAACAAAACAGTAATATTAGTTATTGATTATAATTATTTAATGTTGACGCAGTCAAGTCTTACATGATTCAATATAAATATATACAAGTGTAAATGAGGGTTCCACATTCCTGTAATACAACATTTAATTTTGTTTACAGTGCCGTGTTAGCGAAAATAAAAACAATTAAAAAACTACAACAAGCAAAGCACAACATGTACGCCTATAGATTCCTAAGTAAAACGGGCAAAGCTACAAAGGTGATTCAAGATTGTGACGATGACGGGGAGCGGCAAGGAGGTTCAAGAATGCTACATTTGTTGCAGATGATGGAGCAAACGAATATCTTGGTGGTTGTCACTAGGTGGTGAGTGAAGCCTCCATCTTACTAATATTATACTTATGAAACTGTGGGGTGATGATATTTGATACGAGAGTAATGAAAGACCTATAAACACATAATAAGCTATACACATATATATGTACATTACATGACATGTGGCTATTTATCATTATGAACTTTCCACGGGATCGGGATCTCTACGAGTTCTAGCGTAGTAGTAAAAAAGTTTCATTAGCAAGCAATTTCGTTATAAACGTTTGATAATAATCATTCCCAGTAGGTAAAGTAGGGGAAAGGTGTACGAGATGATTCACTTAAGGAAGAATGCTTGTAGTTTAAATGATATTCTACTTATTGCAGATATAAATACGTTTATCCATAGTAAATTTATCTATCTAATTGTTGCAATACTCAAAATATATATTTTTTGATGTTTTATTATTATAAACACCATTTTTTTTAAACGTTATGAAAGCATCATCTTGTACACCCCGGTGTCCAAGATGATCCCTGTGGTAGATTATCATAGGTTATGGTAGAATTATCTAAATAAAGTCATAATCAGGGTTTACTATCTTTAATCAAGTCAGTCAGTCTCCATTATAATTCAAGAAGGAAACTATCATCACATTGTATGAGATCTATGGTTCTAGCGTTCGTTCGTTCTAAGCGTCTCTTTCCTGGCGTTATTTTACACAAATCAAATGTGAATTCATCAGAATCATCGCTATCTATCCCTGCACAAGCTTCATGGCCCCATCTTTGGCATATACAACATTTTATCCATACCTCGCCCCTATTATCCACACGGATCGTCTTGTACACCGGCAACATAATCATCTTGCCCCAATGTAACCTTTTTTATTCAATGATCGATAACATAACCTATGTGGTTTCAACTGTTTCCATGCTGTTAAAAATCAAAATAGAGTAATATACAAAGCTAAGTAATGCATCAGCCACGGCAATAAAGTACGTTAGAACACATTAAACATAATTTTAAAGTCAACCTTACCTTAGATCAAAGTTACGTAATATTCGTTTTCTTCCTCAAAAAATTTCACTGTCACTGAAGACGCGATTACGATTGACTGAGGCGGGGGAATACCGGGGTCTACATTTTACCAATAAACACAACTAGGTGGCACTACTAGATTCGTTGCAATATAAAAGGATCATCTTCCCCCAACGGATCATCTCGTACACCTTTCCCCTACGTGCCTACTCTTATGTCCATCATTGAGGCATTTAAAGCCTGTTTCAGTTCAGTAGTACCTACTTTGTGTTTTCACATGTCACATTTTACGGTACAGCAGCGATGTAACATGATTTCGGCAAAAGCGGATAGAAACCCACATAAACCTTGAACGATATTCTGAGATATGATCATATTTACGCAAACAAAATATGAAACGTATAACAGCCACGTTTTGGAGACGCTTTTGGTCTTCGTTTAATTGAGATATATAGCTTGCTTCGACATAGTCGAAAATAGATAGGATTAGATTTATTTTTCGAAATGATACTCGTTGTCTGTTGTAGTTTTGTCTAATGTTTTCCTTTATTGGTTTTAGGTACGGTGGCATACAACTAGGGTCCGACAGATTTCGTCATATAAACAATGCAACACGGCAAGTCATACAGCAAGCTGGACTATTAAAAAAACGACAAGAGGGATAACATTTTTTATTAAATATGTGACAGTGTATAACTGTATATATTTTAAAATTTTATAATATTTTTGTAAATATTAATGTATAGTTTTTAGAATAAAATAATGTGATAACTCATAAGGTGCCAATGTATAAAATATAATAAAGAACAATTATTACAAAATCTCCGTTGTTTTATTGACAACATCAAAACAATCAATGAAATATAAATACTAATTACTTCATCTAGAAAGTATTATTTTTTTATATATTCAACTGTAAAAGTTGATAAATAAGTTGTGATAACAAATAATATTTTTTATTAAAATGAAAACCTAAAAATATTGGGATAAAGCTCCGATAAGCCCGTACCAAGCCCGTACCGCTTTTTTTCTTGAAATTTCGTATCCTTTTGTATTTTGACTCACTGATCACGAGTATGGTAGTTAAAATTGGCGCAAATGTCATTTTGAAGGTCAAAACTCGATAAAGTTCCAATAAGCCCATAAGCTTTTTTTCTTGAAATTTCGTATCCTTTTGTATTTTGACTCACTGATCACGAGTATGATAGTTAAAATTGGCGCAAATGTCATTTTGAAGGTCAAAACTCGATAAAGTTCCAATAAGCCCATACCGCTTTTTTTCCTGAAATTTCGTATACTTGTGACTCGCTGATCACGAATATGATAGTTAAAATTGGCACAAGTCATTTACAAGGTCAAAACTCGAAAAATTGCCAAAATATCTATTTATTTAAAAACCTAATCTAACCTAGTATTGCAAAAAAAATACACTAAAAAAATACAAAAAAAAAAAAAGAAATTACAAACAAACAAAAGTAAAAAAAAAAACAAACCTAACCTAATCTAGTATTGAAAAAAAACCATTTGCGGCTTTGCGGCCATTGCGGATTTAAGGCTTTGCGGAACTTCACCCTTTCAAATTGGTTAAAACGCAATATTTATAAAAAAAAAATTGCGTGCGTACAAAGTACACATGTCAGAAGTGAAACTTATTTGGCAAACTAATTAAAAAATAAACACATAAAAAACATTAAATAAAACGAATTTAGAATACAAAAAAAAAAAAAACTGAAAATAAAAGCTTGTAAAAAAACCAACGTCATTCGGTGTTCCCAGGCGGTCACCAATACAAGTACTTACCGTCATGACACTGCCACGTTACCGGTCGCTCAAATTTTACCCCTCATGCGCCTAAAGAAGTTTCACTTTAAAAAATCCACTCAGTTTTCGCTATTTATTGGTTTCTTTATAAAAATGCGCCAACAAGTTAGACACAAATACATTCATAATAATTAGCACATTGTAATTTGTTTGTACCCAACAAACAAATTTAGTTATACTTTAAGGCATCCAAAAAAATTGAGTTATACTTTAAGGCATATACAGCTTAAAACCTCGTCCTCTTTCACCATCTATACTAATATAATAAAGCTGAAGAGTTTGTTTGTTTGTTTGTTTGTTTGTTTGTTTGTTTGTTTGAACGCGCTAATCTCAGGATCTACTGGACCGATTTGAAAAATTATTTCAGTGTTAGATAGCCCATTTATCGAGGCAGGCTATAGGCTATATATCATCACGCTAAGACCAATAGGAGCGTAGCACTAATGAAGAATGTTTCAAAATCGGGTGGTCCTATTCCACGGGGACGAAGTCGCGCGCACAAGCTAGTTATATACATATATAGGAGATGTATCAGAACTTAATCCACTGCGCTGCTCCAACGCGGGTTGGCGGATAATATTTTTCATATATTCTGTACGGATGAGTAATGATCGCTATCAGTTGACAATGATTATAACCGTGAGAGAAAGCTTAACGTGCTCTCCGAGACATGCTGCGGTGCGGAGACCCACACGGACACGCACCCAGACCGGAAAAAAATTGTAGGTATATATAGCAACAGCCGAGCAGGATTCGAAGCCGCGATCGACGATATTTAGGTACCGTGACACATCAGAGTTTACTATTTTCAAATAGCTTAAAGTCAATAATAAAGATGATTTTTTTTTTGTTATTCTATTAGATAATTACACATTTACACCGTCAATATAAAATAGTTTTTCTGTAACTTTCCCTATTTTTAATATGCATTCTTAGAAAAATTTTATGACTATACATTATAGAAACCATTGTGAATATTATCTTTTATACCTACATAATTATATTCTATGAAAAGGATAATATTTACAATGGTTTCGATTATATAGGTAGGTATAGTGTAAAGGTAAAGGTAAAGGTATAGTGTAAGTGTGGTAAGATGCTCATGGGGCCTATTTAAAAAAAGTTATTTTTGATTTTGATTTTGATTTTATACCCATAAAATGTTTTTAACGAAGCATAAAAAATGACGGCGGTTTAATTGTCTACTGCAACAAAAAAAAAAATGAAAAAATCAATACTAGTTTATACTACAACTCCTAAAGGAAGAATATTTCAATAGCTATTTAAAAGGTTGTTTTGTTAAGTGCTGTGTGGTTACGGCAGTAAAAAAATATAGCCATCCCCTGTCTTCCCGTGGGTGACGAAAGAGGCGATTAAGGGGTAACACAGTTCCATCCAACTGCTGGTTTTCAAATACACAGGCCAAAGACGGGCAGCAGCGTCTTCGGTGCGACAAGCCAGCCCTGCGGTCACAAAACCGCCTGCCCAGCGTGGTGACTATGGGTAAAACCCATGATTTCACGCTATAATGCCTCGCGTGAACTTGGGGAGGCCTATGTTCAGCAGTGGACTGCGTAAGGCTGAAATGATTATGATTTAAGTAAATATAATTGTGTTCAAATCAATGTAAAAAGCGACACGATAAGCATCAGCTTTCGATTAAATAAAAAATCATCAAAATCGATGCACCCAGTAATTGCCCAGTAAGAAGTTATGCGATATAATACAACGTAGGTCGACAAAAATATTCAATTAAAAAAACGTATTTATAACTCGAAAAGTACTTGTTAGATCTCAAATAAATTTAAATGGTACCACATGACACGCACCACCTTTCGATTAAAAACAATTTATCGAAATCGGTCTACCCAGTCCACAGATCCAATACGCCCACATTGCCAATTCGTATTGAATTCCTAATTATCTTCATAATAATTATACCTACCTAGTCACCGTAGTATTATATGATATCAAGGGATGTCTCTTAATTATTACGTGGTGACATAAAGTGAATCATAATTATGTATTTTAATCATACTCATTACGTACTTAATTACTAATTACTTAACTACCTACTACTATTAGGTACGGTGGGGCCCCAGTCAAAACTGATTGATATAGTAGTCGTACGCTTTGATTCAGTAAAATTTTTAAAAACTTACGTTTACTTATGTTTGATAGATACTTGTAATGTAAAACGTTAATACTGGTAATTAAGTAATAAGTACCTAAGTAGAAATAAGAGTGTGATCAGAGTCATAAGAAAATATTTCTAAAGAAGTATCAAATATTGATACTTCTTTTATTTTTGTATTAAAATGATGGTTCTTCATAGTTCATTTATAGATACATAAAAGATGGAAAATGATGAATAAGTAAAGATATGTAGGTATGCCTTACCGTTACGTAAACATTTCTCACTTTTAAAATTATCTATTCAGCCAGTAACATCTGCCACTGCAACCACTGCAGGGCATAGTCCCCTTTCTACATATAGGAACAGAGTCAGAGCTTAAACCTCATCCACCGCGCTGCTCTACAGCATGTAGGCGGATATATTCAATGTTAGTAGTAACGATATTATCGGGTGACTATAACCAGGTGATAATAACAGTGATAGGCAGACATCCAGGATCGGAAACAAATATTTGTATATAAATACACATAGCCATACTGACCAGGAATAGAAGCCGCGCTCAACGAGCCCTGACGCACCATAATAAAAATGACGTTATTTTTAATTGTTCTTGCAATAAACTATTATTACTCAAGATTTTATTATTAACTTTTTTTTAACGTTTAGAAACTGCAACCGTTAGAAGTCAGTGGGTGTCTGTTTTCAAATTCCTTTAAGCCAATATAATATAATAAAAATGACGTTATCTTTTATTGTTATTGCAATAAACTATGAGACACTGTTATTACTTAAAAAAATGTTTACCTGTTTTAATCGTTTAGAAAGTGCAACCAATGCTTATTTTGTTCACTTTGACGTAAAAAATATTTTTTTTTGTACTCTTTAGTACCTAGAAAAATAAATGTATTTGAATACTATTATAAATACTAAATAGAAACAATTGTGTATTTTACCCTTTTCATGCAAATAATTTAGAAATTTCTAATGCGTCACTTTCGCATTTAATTTAAGTACCTACAAGTTATTGTTGGGATTTTTTTCATCTAAACCATTGTTTACTCAACAATCTTTTTGTATTTTTTTATATTACGAACCCAACGTTATTATTTTCTTTATTTAAAATATCTTCCAAGATATACAGTTATACGATGAATACATAGTGTTCTTTTGCTAAGCATTGTTTTTGTTTTTGGTGCACAATAAAGTTTATTATCATTATTATTTCAAAATGGTACAATCGTAGGTATTTGTACCTATACTACTATACTATAATTTGTGGCTATAGGAATTTGTACCGGCAATGCTCCTTAAAAGACGTAAGAAAAAAAAGCTCACAACTAATTTAATATTTTTTCATTAATTTTAATACCAAATTACTGTTATAATCAAATTTTTAAATTTTGAAATGTTGTATTTGGAAAAAAAGTAATTAATTTTAAAGCAATTATTAATATCTATTAATTTATTGCCATAGTCAAACTCATTTTACAACTTTCATTTCTCCTTTTATTATTATTTGTAAGTAGATATATTAATTTAAAACATGTTTTACTTAAATTAAAAAATAATTTTCTCCTACTCATCTCATAATTAGGTATAATATTATGCATAATTAATGTACGAGGTTTGCTAGCCATTTGTACGAGATTTTTAAGAGTCATGGATGAAAATAAAAGTTCAACGGCTGATAACCCTCATAACGTTTATTGTTGTCGCTATGGGCTTACGCAGAATATTGTATAGGTGGGATGAGTAGGAGAAAATCTACACTACTTCAATAATAGCTCCCCATTGAAATCTAAAATAAAACACGGGTTGCACTCCGGGAGTGCCGGCAGAAGTGAAAACTTGATTATTAACGTTGTGCATTTTTTATTTTTTGGAATAGTTAGGGAATAATTTTGAACGAATTGCTTTTATTATCAATATAAAAGTACTATCATTTATGTGGTAGAATACAATATTTATTTATTGCGCTATCGTACCTACACAAACATTACAATTTATATTATATTAAAATACATTATATTACATTAAAAAGTTTATCTCTCAGAAAAATCAACTTACATCCATAATTTATTAAAATATTTATCTTATACTATTAAACGAGCAACTCTTGTATATATATGTATATATATATTCTGAATCTCGGAATCGGCTCCAACGATTTTCGTGAAATTTGGTATACCTACATGGGATTTCGGGGGCGAAAAATTGATCTAGCTTGAATTCATTTTTAGAAAATGTCATTTTATCCCTGTTTTTAGGCAATAAAAAAAATGGCTAAAATATCGTTAGAATAGGAAGGTTAATTTCGCAATTGTCATTAAAGTTATAATGGCTCAGGTGGGAAATCGGACGGTCGAGATTGGCCGAGAAAACCATCCATGGTTCAAATCTCAGTCGAGATTATTATTTTTCTTTTTTTTTTAAATTTCACTCGTGATTTTTTATTTAAATAAAAATAAAAAATAAAAATACCGAAAAAAAAACAAAATACTA
This sequence comes from Melitaea athalia, assembly GCA_905220545.2. Classification (NCBI taxonomy): domain Eukaryota; kingdom Metazoa; phylum Arthropoda; class Insecta; order Lepidoptera; family Nymphalidae; genus Melitaea; species Melitaea athalia. Next base: position 8,769,315 of record HG992198.1, read on the forward strand.
AAATAAATAAAATAAAAATAAAAATACCGAGCTAGGCTCGGTCACCCAGGTACTTAAATATAGAGTTAATTATATTTTAATATTTATTATTATATAATTATTACTAGCGGCCCGCCCCGGCATCGCACGGGTGAAATGCCGATACTAAATATACTACACACTTTGAATTTCAAGTCTCTTACTTCAAAAACATAGGACTTTCATGCAAACTTCCAACCCCCGTTTAACCCCCTTAGGTATGGAATTTCGTAAAACCCGTTCTTAGCGGATATCTACTCCCTATAAGGGACCTACCTGCCTCATTTCAAGTTCGTAGGTGTATTTTTCATTCGACTTTCATACAAACTATCATCCCCTGTTTTAACCCTAAGAGGGGGTTTATTTCTCAAAATACATTATTAGTACACCTCAACACTATCTATCGAGAATACATTTTCAATTTCAAGTCTCTTACTTCAAAAACATAGGACTTTCATACAAACTTCCAACCCCCGTTTAACCCCCTTAGGGGTGGAATTTCGTAAAATCCGTTCTTAGCTGACCTTTACTTGGCAAAAGGAATATTCCTACCAAAATTCAAGTCTCTTCGTCTTATGGTTCCAGAGATATCGTGATGAGTCAATGGGTGGGTAACTCTTTTATATATATAGATTATATATTTAATAATTAAATAATGATTATTATTAATTATCGACAATCGAAAGAAAACAATCGATTGTTAGATTAATCGATTTCGATGTTACAACAATACTCTCCAACCGTCTTACGTCTTACCGTCTTAAGCCTTTCACCGACAGGCGCCGATTCGTAACGCAGATGCGATCTAAAGGGCGCCACACACGGCGAAGATACTATAGGTAATAATTATGTTACCTTAACATACAATAAACGTGTGTGTAAAACGTGTATGGCGCCCTTTAGATCGCATCTGTTACGAATCGGCGCCTGTCGGTGGAAGCCTTTACGCCCACGTGTCCTGACGCGAGTTTCACAGTTTTTACCCATCCCACAAAAGTGCTTAAGGCGGTATGCCAAGCAAATAACCTTGAGCATTCGATCCCTCTTTGCCGCACCCCACCTCTCGCGGCACATCTAGCGGCATTTGGTTACAACTTACGAATACACGTAAAAATTACAGATCTAGGGATCCGCAGACCGCACGGCATTCAATAAAAAAATATATTATTTTTTTATAAGAAATAAATGTTAATTGGTGCGTATATATTTTAGGTAATGAATTCAGTGACTACACTTACGTTCAATAAATACTAACAATGAAGTATAATTACTTAAACTTATAAATAACTAGCTGACCCGGCGAACTTCGTACCGCCTAACAGTCGATTCTTTAATTATTTTTTTTAAATACTTATTTTGCTATTCGGGATAACGGCAATTTGGGTCAGCTAGTAAGATAAAAAAAAGAAAAAAGAAAGTTGATAAGTCAATAATTACATTATGTAAAAAAAATAATTATAAATTAATATATTGACAAATATTGAGATTAATATTTATACGATACTAACGTCACTCAATTGCTATTCGGGATAACGGCAATTTGGGTCAGCTAGTAAAAAGATTAAAAAAAAGAAAAAAGAAAGTTGATAAGTCAACAATTACATTATGTAAAAACAAAAAAATATATAAATTAATATATTGACAAATATTGACATTAATATTTATACGATACTAACATCACTCAATTGCCTTTCCGGAACCCTTCCACTAACTCTTAAACTTTATTGTATGGTATTAAAGTTCAAATTGCCTTTTAAGTATTATTACGAATCTTTTGTATGGGAATATAGAAAAGTGTTGTTTTTAGACTTTTCAGGCAATTTTTTTTAATTTTTCTCACCGTAACAACCATCCTCGTACTTCAATGAATATTATAAAAAAAGAATTAGTGAAATCGGTTCAGCTGATCTCGAGATTTGCGCTTAGCAACAAATTCAGCGATTCATTTTTATATACATATATAGAGATTTTTTTTTATTTTAACGTAGGTCTAGGTAAAAAGTAAAAACCTATAGGTACATGGTCAAATTAAATTAGCTAGCAAAACTCTTTATCATGGGTGTCGTTTCTATAATTTTCAAAGGTGCTAAAACCATTCTTTAGATACCTACACAACAATAGCGTTTTTAAAAAAAACTCAATAGTTTTAAATACACACACAGAGCGTTTTTTCACAATAAATAACAAACAAAAAAAAACTAACCCAAACAAAAGTCAACAAAAAATGCTAACAATATGCTAATTGCTAATAAATTATTATTGTTTACTAGCTGTGCCCGCGACTTCGTCCGCGTGGAATTAAAAAAAAATTATTGTTCAGTTCGCAGAGATACAAAATAAAAATAAAAGTAACAGCCTATTACATCAGCTATCTGTCTGTGAAAGTCCCGTCTGAATCGGTCAAGCCGTTTCAGAGATTAGCCGGAACAAACTGACAGACATACAGACAACAATAAATTGTAAAAAATGTAATTTTGGTATATGTACCGTGTATACATGGATATGCATTTAGTAAAAGGATATTATTTTATTATTACAAACGGACACTCCACTTTTATTTATTTGTATGTATAGAGTATAGACGTATAGATTTATAATATGACGTGAGCGTGCGCTAGCCGAGACGGTGACAAACGACACAAGCTTCTCCCTCCAAACCTTGCGGCAGACTGAATTCCAATACAACCGCGCTTGAGTACAGTAGTGAATACGCCCAGATTTTAGAAAAAAATCAATAACACATCAAATTTAGGTCTTTTCGAAAAAAAATTTCATGCGAATTGTTCCTTATTAAATTGTCAATCCATTAGTGTCGGTAGCAAAATAAAATAATGTTTACTTCACGAGGAGACGCACAGTATCAGTAATTATTTCTCATTTTTGTGGTTTCGTTGTAAGGCGATTATTTAAAATGTAATCCTTTAAAAAAATTAAAAAAAAGGACCATCATGTAATCAAAATTATGTAGAAATTAAATGTGTTTGTATTAGTTTTATATTTCTTTCCAATAAAAAGTAGATAGCTTCAAAAAACTGCACAAAAAACGGCTAGCGCGGCGTTTTGCCCCCCCAGGCGCCTTAACGCTATACTTATCTATGCTTAACGCCGCTAAAGAAGTTTTCACTTCAAAAATATCAGTTATTAGCTTCGAGTCAGGGTGGGGGCAAAAGCCACACCTTTGCCCCACTAATCATGGATACGCCCATGATTGTCAGTACGTCATTTAATTTAATTAGTGGAACGCTCACTCCGCATTCCGGTCAATTAATCATTTAACGTCAAGTGTTCTTGAGCAGTGGACGCCATCCTGAGTTATAAGTGAATATTTAGTTTAGTTAGTTGAAATATTAAATTCAAAATTTATTCTATAGTAATTAAACTATAGTGCATATTTACTGTTAAGATTTCAAATACAAAAGAATCGTCAAAATGAATACTGACAATATAAAAAGCCAGGTGCGTATGCTTTTAGTTATTATTTGATTTTAATAATTGTAGCATTTTCCAGGAAACAAATACCGTGCAATACCTACACATTTTATTCACTATCTGGTTTTAACTTTAACATGATTTTTTTTAAATGAATAATTATTAATTACCATGCAATATCACCGCGCTTTATTCGTTAACTGATTTTAAAATAATATTTTGTGATAAAAGCGAATACCATGCAATATCCTAACATTTTATTCATTAATTGATTTTAAAATAACGTGGTTAAAATGTATAATTACCATCACAATATTTTATTCATTAACTTATATCAAAATTTAACATTTTTTCGCTCTAGCTGGAGGAGGTACAAGCCCTTAGCTCGATTTATGATAAAGATTGGTTTATTGAGAGCAAAGAGTCGAGATCCTACAGTATCAAAATAACAGAAGAGAATCATGAAGTGATTCTATACGTTACAATGAGTGATGGTTATCCCAGTGAGAACCCCCCGATGTACGAATTGTCAGCTCCGTGGATGAACAGAAAGGCAAAACAGGATCTTCATTATCGCTTAAATGAAATCTATTTGTAAGTAAACTTTGTCAAATATTTTCATATGTTTTGATGTCTACTTTTTTATTTTATTTCGAAGAAGGTCGTATTCACCATTAGTTGACTAAATAGGACTTTTCTCTTTTTTTACTTCTATTGTTATGCACAACAAAGTTACAGTTGTTGCAATTTCTGTCGACACATGTTCTATTGTTAAATTTTTTTAATGTTTAAACGTTGTTATAGTAAGTTAGGGCCGCCCATAAAATACACAAAAGATAGAGTTCCCGCCGTAAGTAATTTTTGTGACTTGGAGATATAAATAATATGTACAATAAATACATACATGTGTATATACATGCATGGACGCACCACTACCTCGCCTTTCTACTCCATTTTAAGCTCAAGGGAATGATTGATAAAACATATTAAGCTATCCCTATTGAGACCACACAAGTAAATAGAGAAATTAATAGAATTTGAAACGTTAATTTTTAAATATCCATATTTCCATGTAGGTATACGCTTAAAAGTATATGAGAATCACTGAATTTTCATGATTTTTTTTAAATGTCTTCATAAAAACGCGAATTAATTAATTCGAAAAAAAGCGAATTAAACAATTCGTGATGAAGTTGTCACTCAAAGTAGTAGGTAGACAGCGTTATGACTTGAAATAACTTTATTCTTTCTGTCGTTACAAACAAAAAAAAACAAGAATCCTTATGTATATATAATGTGTATAGTGACAAATAAGTATTAAAAATCGACAAAAAACAATAAAAGCATTTACAAAGTTAACAACTTAAAACCTTAACATTTATATCTAACAAAAAAAAAAAACATTTTTTATCAGTAATATTAATTTTCAGAGAAAACATAGGACAAACCGTCATTTTCCAGTGGATTGGGAAAATAAAGGAAGTTTTGCAAGTAACAATTGCAAAAGAACCTTCCAAGAAGAAAGACAAGATGAAAAATGGGTCTACGTCGACACATGTTTGTCCTGTTTTATATTACTAGACATTCTTACTAAATGACATGATTTTAAAATCCATTCTCGCAAGCTACTGGCAAAGTTATTTTACCAAAATAGGCAATCACTGGATCCAGTGACCGGATCCGGTAAGTTTGTACCGTAACTCGTAACTGATAAGCGAATTACCGGATCCGGTTTTCCAGATTTCAATTCCTACAAGTGTAGGTAGATAGATTAAAATTAAATTCTTTAGTTTTTCGTGATTAACGCTATGATTTATGTGTAAGACGGGTTGCAATAGTGTTGGAACCTCAAAACGACCAACACAAAATATTCTAGATAACCCGTTTTACATATAAATAATAAGCTTTATATACCTAACCGTAATATCTTTAAATGTTCATTCCTTGATATAGTTTCCTTGTTGTATAAATATATGACAGATTTCATTAAAAATTTACTCGTTTTTATTTTCAGTTAGAAACAAAATGTCCAGAAATCACACACGGAGAGGTCATCGTGGACAGGAAGAGTTCATTCCAGGGTCACGCCGCCAAAGTTCATAATATAGATGATGTTAAGTAAGTAGTTGTTTGTGATTCTAAGATCATTTTTATTTAACACTCATTTTCATTTCTTCGGAGAGTATTTTTCAAGATAGCCTTATCTTGAATAAAAGTACATATGTTGGGAAAAATAACAAAACAGTAATATTAGTTATTGATTATAATTATTTAATGTTGACGCAGTCAACTCTTACATGATTCAATATAAATATATACAAGTGTAAATGAGGTTTCCACATTCCTGTAATAGAACATTTAATTTTGTTTACAGTGCCGTGTTAGCGAAATTAAAAACAATTAAAAAACTACAACAAGCAAAGCACAACATGTACGCCTATAGATTCCTAAGTAAAACGGGCAAAGCTACAAAGGTGATTCAAGATTGTGACGATGACGGGGAGCGGCAAGGAGGTTCAAGAATGCTACATTTGTTGCAGATGATGGAGCAAACGAATATCTTGGTGGTTGTCACTAGGTGGTGAGTGAAGCCTCCATCTTACTAATATTATACTTATGAAACTGTGGGGTGATGATATTTGATACGAGAGTAATGAAAGACCTGTAAACACATAAGCTATACACATATACATATATGTACATCACATGAGCTGTGGCTATTTATCATTATGAACTTTCCACGGGATCGGGATCTCTACGAGTTCTTAGCGTAGTAGTAAAAAAGTTTCATTAGCAAGCAATTTCGTTATAAACGTTTGATATTAATCGTTCCCAGTAGGTAATGTACGTGCCTACTCTTGTGTCCATCATTGAGGCATTTAAAGCCTGTTTCAGTTCAGTAGTACTCTGTGTTTTCACATGTCAGATTTTACGGTACAGCAGCGATATAACATGCTTTCGGCAAAAGCGGATAGAAACCCACATAAACCTTGAACGATATTCTGAGATATGATCATATTTACGCAAACAAAATATGAAACGTATAACAGCCACGTTTTGGAGACGCTTTTGGTCTTCGTTTAATTGAGATATATAGCTTGCTTCGACATAGTCGAGAATAGATAGGATTAGATTTATTTTTAGAAATGCTACTCGTTGTCTGTTGTAGTTTTTTCTAATGTTTTCCTTTATTGTTTTTAGGTACGGTGGCATACAACTAGGGTCCGACAGATTTCGTCATATAAACAATGCAACACGGCAAGTCATACAGCAAGCTGGACTATTAAAAAAACGACAAGAGGGATAACATTTTTTATTAAAAACTAAGACAGTGTATATATGTATTTTAAAATTTTATAATGTTTTTGTAAATATTAATGTATATTTTTTAGAATAAAATAATATGCGACGCCGCGTTGGCGCAGCGGTCACAGCAATGGATTGCGATTGGCTGTTGCGCGAGCGGTTGCGGGTTCGATCCCCGCACACGACAACATTTGTATTGGCCATACAGATGTTTGCCGTGGTCTGGGTGTTTGTGCAGTCCTTGTGGGTCTCCCCACCGTGCCTCGGAGAGCACGTTAAGCCGTCGGTCCCGGTTGTTATCATGTACACCTGATAGCGATCGTTACTCATAGTAGGAAATATATTATATTTGGGTTGTCTGGAAGAAATGGCTAAATAGCCATAAGTCCGCCCATTGTACTTCACAGTTTGTAAATGATATTTGTAGTTGTGATGTACAATAAAGTATAAATAAATAAATAAATATGAAAAACTGATAACTCTTAAGGTGCCAATGTATAAATATATAATAAAGTACAATTATTAAAAAATCTCCGTTGTTTTATTTGCGATGTAAGATGTTAATCCCTAATTACGTTGATGACAACATCAAAGATATCAGTGAAATATAAATATCTACTAATTACTTATTCCAAAAAGTATGGTTTTTATATATTCAACTGTAAAAGTTACAATAAACAAGTTAAGATAACAAATAATATTTTTTATAAAAATGAAAACCTAAAAATATTGGGATAAAGCTCCGATAAGCCCGTATTCCCGTATTTTCTTGAAATTTCGTATATTTATGTACTTTGACTCGCTGAACACGAATATGATAGTTAAAATTGGCGCAAATGTCATTTACAAGGTCAAAACTCGAAAAACTTGGCAAAAAATTATTTATTAAAAATCCTGACCTAACCTAGTATTGCAAAAAACAATAAACAAGTGTTAAATTAAAACAAAAACGAATAATTAAAAAAACAAAAACCTAAACTAACGTAATCTAACCTACTATTATACAAAAAATGAAAAATTAAAAACAAATAAAAGTAAAAAAAAAAAACAAAACCTAACCTAGTATTGAAAAAATACTAAACAAAAAAATGCGAAAAAAACGAAAAAATAAAAACAAAAAACTAAAAAAAAAACAAAACCTAACCTTGTTTTGAAAAAAAAATAAACAAAAAAGTTAAAAAATACAATAAACGAAAAATTAAAAAAAGTAAAAAAAAACAAAACCAACGACCATTTTTCCCATTTTTCTCGAAAAAAAAAAATTGTTTTAGACAAAAAATGTATAAGATATAAAACGTGCATCGTTTGATAATCTACAAAAAGCCAACGTCATTCGGTGTTCCCAGGCGGTCACCAATCCAAGTACTTACCGTCATGACGCTGCCGCGTTACGGGTCGCTCAAATTTTAGCCCTCATGCGCCTAAAGAAGTTTCACTTCAAAAATCCATTTAGTTGTCGCTATTTATTGGTTTCTTTATAAAAATGCGCCAACAAGTTAGACACAAATACATTCATAATACTTAATTAGCACCAGGGTACAAACAAATTTAGTTATACTTTAAGGCATACAAGAAAATTGAGTTATACTTTAAGGCAGGGCTTCCCAAACTTATTCGCACTGTGACGCCCTTGGGACTTAGCTATTTTTTGCGGCGCCCCAACCCCCAAAAATACTTACCAATTTTAGTATGAGTAGGTACTAGCCTTGTAACAGATTATCAGAAAAACACTATTTGAACATTTATAATTTTTAGTAGAAAATAAGAAACAAAATCGAAACAAGCACAAAAATAAAAAGAGATATTTATGTAACTGGCTGGTTAATGTGAGGGGTGTGCTTGCTTTTCTGAGCATAGCTTATGAAACCAGGGCTCCAGTTTGGAAATTGCCACACTTATTTATTTTTCTAAGTCTATGTTTGACCTATACTTGTTCTTAATTACTGCAACTGCAGAAAAGCCAGTATCGATGGTGTGGGTGACTGGAAAGGGTTTCTGACCCAGTCATATTGCTCCAGATTTTTGGGAAAATATTTCTTACTAATTTTTCTTTCTTGCACCCGGTGCTCACTCGACTCAGTCGCATCGACACGCGACGCCCCTGGGACAACGCCGCAACGCCCCAGGGCGTCGCGACGCACAGTTTGGGAAGCTAGGCTTTAAGGCATATACAGCTTAAAACCTCGTCCTCTTTCACCATATATATAGGAGAAGTATCAGAACCACCGCGCTGCTCCAACGCGGGTTGGCGGATAATATTTTTCATATATTCCCTACGGATGAGTAATGATCGCTATCAGTTGACAATGATTATAACCGTGAGAGAAAGCTTAACGTGCTCTCCGAGACATGCTGCGGTGCGGAGAACCACACGGACACGCACCCAGACCGGAAAAAAAATTGTAGGTAGGTATATAATATATATAGCAACAGCCGAGCAGGATTCGAAGCCGCGATCGACGATATTTAGGTACCGTGAGCGGTGAGTCGTGACACATCAGAGTTTACTATTTTCAAATAGCTTAAAGTCAATAATAAAGATGATTTTTTTTTTGTTATAGGTAATTACACCGTCAATATAAAATAGTTTTTCTGTAACTTTCTCTATTTTTAATATGAATTCTTAGAAACATTTTATGACTAAGTATACATTATAGAAACCATTGTGAATATTATCGTCCACATTGCCAATTCGTATTGAATTCCTAATTATCTTCATAATAATTGAATCGGTCATTTCAAAAACCTCATAAAAGTCACTCAATTAGAATTTTTCAGGAATCAATAAAAACTGTTTCACACACAATTAAATGAGTTTTGAAGGACTTTTTATGTTTAATTTAGTACTTAAATGGTAAGAAATTAAAATAGCGAAAAACCTTTACAGTTTATTAATAAAAATAATGAAAAAAACCTGAAAAACAGTTCTTGACTTATGTTGTTTTAGCAAGAAATAGGGTTAGTGGTACCTATATAATTTAACCAAAACAATCGTAGTAATCATATTATTTATTGCTTTTTATTGAGAATTACACTTAAAAATAATCTTATTAACATTTTACATGTATTAATTTATCATGTTTTAATATCTTTATCGTACATAGTCATATTCTCCATCATTCTCATCTGGATCTGGATCATTTTCGGTTGGCCAGCTAAAAATTTTGTTATAAAATGCCCTATGCTCTTTCAGAATGCCATCTTAAACTTGTTTTAAATCGTCTATTTTTTATTGATAGGCACTTTCAAATCATAGGCTTTGGATGATAGAAGTGAAACAGAAGTTGTTATTTTTTTTATTAATGAGAATGAATGTTTAATCAATCCATCAATATATTCCTGGGCTACGATAGTTCCCTTTCGATCTCAATCGTACTGAAAACTCATGTATGTCGAAGGTGCGAATGACTTTTTCTGGTCTTTTGGGACATTTGTTCCATAAGATTCAGTTGACAAACATGTTTTTTGTACTTATTTGGCCACCATTTCTTAAATTCCAAAATATCTTCATTTTTTACCCCTATGACTGTAAATGTTGAGCTGGAGTTAAAATCAAATCATGCTTTCGAACATTTTTTTTAAAATGAATAAGTGATTGAAGAAAAATATCCTGCTCATTTTTTGTTGAAAAGAAGTTACTTTTTGAAATACAGTGTAACCTTAATATAACGTACCTCAATATAACGAATCCCTCGATTTAACAAACTTTTCGTAATCCCCTTGAATTGTCCATAAGATTCAATATAAAATATACCTTTACATTGCGAACATTTTTTGCGAACATCCTCTTTATAACGAATTTTCAACTATCAAGAAAAAGTATAAATACCTCTAATTAACGAATTTTGTTAACCCAAAACCTTTATATAAAGTTCCCACCAATGTATGACTTAATCTTGCCTACCTAATTTTTTTAAATAGAAAATACATGCAATAATTTGATAAAAATGTGTTATCATTTACTAGTAGAAGCTGTTCCCTCTAACAAGATGAGTACGTAATGTTGATGTAAATTATGGGTATATAAAACTATTTATTTACCTCTTTATAACGAATTTTAGACCAACCTAACCTCAACATAACAAACCTCAGTTTAACGGATTACTTGATATAACGAATATTTTCTTGATCCCCTCCGATTTGTTATATTGAGGTTGCACTGTACATAAGACCATAATATCATCTTGGTGAAAATTCGCAAAACATTCCTTCTTACATCTGCAATAAATAAGTTAGGTTTATAAATAAATTAGGTTTATATAGACCCGATAAAAACGTAAATAAACGTGTTTTATGTTAAACTTGCTTGCAATTTTCACCGGTAGATCTTGGAGCTATTTGTTTTAGGTACTCGATAATTAGTATATGCCTGTCCTTTAACTTTAGAATTTTTTACAACATTCCTTTTATACTTTGCGGAATTACACTTTATCTTCTTTTTCAGCTCCCTCTATCACTCTCAGTTTCACTTGAAGACATTTTTTAAGCTAAATTTACTTTTCGCACAAAATAGTTGAGCAAAAGACAAGTGAAGTTCAAATATGATATTAACGGCAATGGTTGACTTTAAAGATTGGAATTTGACTTTAAAGGATGTAATATGTTGGACCAATAAAACAAAGCAAATTTAAAACGTTCAACTCAGTCATAAACTACTCCTGTATATAGGAGTCCATGCAAAAAGCTCTTAAGTCACTGACTAATGTTGTTTATGCACTGAACGTCTTTCACGAGGTATTATTTGAAGAGGAAGGAATGTATCGATTTACGTGGTTTTTACCAAGAATACGCATCTACATTTAAGGAACGATTTTCACCAAAAAAAGCATTTTCGAAAAAAATGTGACTTATGAGGTTTGAATGTGTGAAATGACCGATTCAATTATACCTACCCAGTCACCGTAGTATTATATGATATCAAGTGATGTCTCTTATATTACGTGAGTGACATAACGTGAATCATATCTTTACTAATATTATAAAGAGGTAAAGTTTCTAGGGGGTTTCTTTGTTTGTTTGTAGGGGGTAATCTTCGCAAATACTGATCCGATCATGAAAATTCTTTCACTAACAGAAAGCTACACTATTCAGAAGTGACATAGGCTATATTTTATTGTTATTTCACAAAAAATTCAGTGAAAAATAATAGTATAATTATGTAAATCAAGTCGGAGAAATACGAGCGAGATGAAAACTTTATTATATAATTGCATCACAAAAATAATTAACGCCAAACGAAGTGGGTACGGGTCGGCTAGTATTATGTATTTTAATCATACTCATTACGTACTTAATTACTAATTACTTAACTACTACAATTAGGTACGAAGAGGCCCCAGTCAAAACTGATTGATATAGTTGTCGTACGCTTTGATTCATTAAAATTTTTAAAAACTTACGTTTACTTATGTTTGATAGATACTTGTAATGTAAAACGTTAATACTGGTAATTAAGTAATAAGTAAGTAGATATAAGAGTGTGATCAGAGTCATAAGAAATATTTGATACTTCCTTTATTTTTGTACTAGCCGACCCGTGCCCACTTCGTTGGGCGTTAATTATTTTTGTGATGCAAATAATATACTTACATATACTTAAGTTTTCATCTCGCTCACATAAAACTACCACCCCCCGTTTCAGCCCCAAAAAGGGTTGATTTCTAAAAATACATTATTAGTACACCTCCACACCATCTATAGAGCATACATTTTGAATTTCAAATCTCTTACTTCAAAAACATAGGACTTTCATACAAACTTCCAACCCCCGTTTAACCCCCTTAGGGGTGGAATATCGTAAAACCCGTTCTTAGCTGACCTCTACTCGGCGAAAGGAATATTCCTACCAAAATTCAAGTCTCTACGCCTTATGGTTCCAGAGATATCGTGATGAGTCAATGGGTGGGTAACTCTTTTATATATATAGATTAAAATGATGGTTCTTCATAGTTGAAATTAGGAAATTAACCAGAGATTTTATAGATACATAAAGGATGGAAAATGATGAATAAGTAAAGATATTATGACCGTTTTTGTAACTTGTATTTTATTTTGTATGCCTTTCCGTTACGTCAACATTTCTCACTTTTCAAAATATTTATTCAGCCAGTAACATCTGCCACTGCAACCACTGCAGGGCACAGTCCCCTTTCTACATAATATAGGAACAGAGTCAGAGCTTAACCCTCATCCACCGCGCTGCTTTACAGCATGTAGGCGGATATATTCAGTGTTAGTAGTAGCGATTGCTATCGGGTGACTATAACCAGGTGATAATAACAGTGATAGGCAGACATCCAGCTCGGAAACAAATATTTGTATGTATATAAATACAAATAGTCATACTGACCAGGAATCGAAGCCGCGCTCACGGATGTTAAGCGTGACGCACCAGAGTCGGTTTTTATTTTCAAGTTCCTAAAGCAAATAATAAAAATGAAGTTAGTTTTATTGTTGTTGCAATAAACACCGCTATTAATAAAAAACTTTTTTTACCTTTTTTAACCGCTTAGAAAGTGCAAGCAAAATGCTTATTTTGTTCACTTTGACGTAAAAAATCTTTTTATTGTTCTCTTTAGTAGGAATGTGAATGGAAATGGAAACAATTGTGTAGGTATATTACCTTTTTTTTAAATTTAGAAATTTCTAGTGCCTCACTTTCGCAACTAATTTAACCTACAAGTTATTGTTGGGGTTTTTTTCTTCTAAACCATTGTTTGCTCAACAATTTTTTTTTGTATTTTTTTTTTATATTACGAACCCAACGTTATTAATTTTTTCATTTAAAATATCTTCAAAGATAGATACAGTTATACGATGAATGCATAAATAGTGTTCTTTTTAAATTTATGTGAAGCAGTGGAAGTTTGTTTGTACCTAATGATACTTTGTTAGATTCTTTTTTTCTTTGCTATGTATTGTTTCTATTTTTGGTGCATAATAAAGTGTATTATTGTTAACTAGCTGCTGCCCGCGACGTCGTCTGCGTGCGTTCACTGCTCGTTCCCCGTAGGTGATAGCGTGATAATATATAGCCTATGTTCTGACCCGACTTCTTAACAATATTCGTGCCAAATTTGAAGTAAATCCATGCAGTACTTTTTGAGTTTATCCCGGACATACATACAGACAAACAGACAAACAGACAAACAGACAAACAGACAAAAATTCTAAAAACTATATTTTTGGCTTCGGTATCGATTGTAGATCACACCCCAAGTATTCTTTTAAAAAAATATTCAATGTACAGTTTTGACTTTTCTACCATTTTATTATATGTATAGATATTTCGAAATGTTACAATATGGTACTTGTATTTACAATGCTCCACATAAGACTTAAGCAAAAAAAAAGCTCACAATAATTTAATTGTTTTCATTAATTTTAATACCGAATACTGTTCTAATCAATTTTTTAAATTTTGAAATGTCGTTTTTGGGAAAAAGGTAATTAATTTTAAAGCAATTATTAATATTAATTAATTGCCATAGTCAAACTCTAGAATTTAGCCACCCCCTCTCTTCCCGTGGGTGTCGTAAGAGGCGACTAAGGGATAACAAAGTTTCACTACACCAAGGAACTTAAAAAGCCGATCGATGGCGGGATAACCATCCAACTGCTGGCTTTGAACTACACGGACCAAAGATGGGCAGCAGCGTCTTCGGTGCGACAAAGCCAGCCCTGCGGTCACCAACCCGCCTGCCCAGCGTGGTGACTATGGGCAAAACACATGAGTTCACGCCGTTTTTGGTGCGAACTTGTGGAGGCCTATGTCCAGCAGTGGACTGCGACAGGCTGAAATGATGATGATGATGATAGTCAAACCCATTTAACCACTTTCATTTATCCTTTTATTATTTGTACCAACATATATTATTTTGAAGCACTAATGAATGTACGAGGTTTGCTAGCCTATTTTTAAGAGTCATGGATGAAAATAAAAGTTCAACGGCTGATAACCCTCATAACGTTTACCTATCATTGTCGTTATGGGCCTACCCAGAATATAGTATAGGTGGGATGAGTAGGACAAAATCTACACTACTTCAATAATAGCTCCTCATTGAAATCTAAAATATTAATTATTAGCTTCGAGTCAGGGTGGGGGCAAAAGCCACACCTTTCCCCCACTAATCATGGGTACGCCCATGATTGTCAGTACGTCATTTAATTTAATCAGTGGAACGCTCACTCCGCATTCCGGTCATTGAATCATTTAACGTCAAGTGTTCTTGAGCAGTGGACGCCATCCTGAGTTATAAGTGAATATTTAGTTTAGTTAGTTGAAATAATAAATTCAAAATTTATTCTATAGTAATTAAACTATAGTGCATATTTAGTGTTAATATTTCAAATACAAAATAATCGTCAAAATGAATACTGATAATATAAAAAGCCAGGTGCGTATGCTTTTATTTATTATAATTATTTGATTTATATATTACGTTTTTCAGGAAACAAATACCATGCATTACCTACATATTTTATTCACTAACTGGTTTTAACATGACTTTTTTAAATGAATAATTACCATGCAATATCACCGCGCTTTACTCGTTAACTGATTTTAAAATAATATTTTGTAATAAAAGCGAATACCATGCAATATCCTTACATTTCATTCATTAATTGATTTTAAAATAACGTGGTTAAAATGTATCATTACCATAACAATATTTTATTCATTCACTAATTTAAAAATTTAACATTTTTCGCTCTAGCTGGAGGAGGTACAAGCCCTTAGCTCGATTTATGATAAAGATTGGTTTATTGAGAGCAAAGAGTCGAGATCCTACAGTATCAAAATAACAGAAGAGAATCATCAAGTGATTCTATACGTTACAATGAGTGATGGTTATCCCAGTGAGAACCCCCCGATGTACGAATTGTCAGCTCCGTGGATGAACAGAAAGGCAAAACAGGATCTTCATTATCGCTTAAATGAAATCTATTTGTAAGTAAACTTTGTCAAACATTTTCATATGTTTTGATGTCTACTTTTTTATTTTATTTCGAAGAAGGTCGTATTCACCATAAGTTGACTAAATAAGACTTTTCCCTTTTTTACTTTTATTGTTTTGCACAACAAAGTTACAGTTGTTATAATTTCTGTCGACACATGTTCTATTGTTAATTTTTTTTAATGTTTAAACGTTGTTATAGTAAGTTAGGGCCGCCCATAAAATAAACAAAAGATAGAGTTCCCGCCGTAAGTAATTTTTGTGACTTGGAGATATAAATAATATGTAGGGGGAGTCCGGGAGAGTTTAGCAGGTGGGAGACAATAGCCAGTGCTTATAGAATCTTTGTAGTACTAGATTTTGAGACATTGCCACACATCTTAGACTCCATAGGCACCCCCCACCTTGCTCACGTGACGACGTTGTAATCGGCAGTTTGGTTTAGGAGTGAGAAGTAAAAATACATTTTCGTACCCGGTAAGTAAAATTTTTCAATTTCTGATTTTTGGATTCTGTTATTTACTGTGAATAGATTTTAGGACGTAATTTATATACATGGTAAGTGTAATTATCCTAGTAACATTCACGGTAGACAATTTTTACTTAAGTGTCATAGTTTTTTATGAAAATGTAATAACGGACAGCTTGGCGTAGGGTGGGAGACATTAGCCTGGCGTCGGGAGGAGACTTTAGCCACTAATCTCTCCTGCAATCATATTTTATTTTATTTCATTTCAGATAATCATCCAAAATGTCTTTCAAATATAAAAAAGAAACAACTAGGAACAGAAGCAATTTAGTTCAGTCAGTAATAAGAAATGCTTTAGTTGACATTGGTAAAGAAAAATCTACTAGAAGTGTTGCTTTAGAATATGGAATTGATTGAAATACCTCATGAAATTATTTAGAAGCAAGTTCAAATTGACTAAAATAACTGAACAAGGAATCCAGTTTAAAACAGCTCTGATATTTACAATCGAGAAAGAGAAAGCACTTGTCAATTAACTTCTAACTTGCACCAAAAGAAGTTATGGAGACTAACCAAACAGGCGGCTATGAAGCTGGCATTTGAATATGAAACAATTATTTCCAAAAAGTATCCAGCTTATTGGGCTTCAAACACTTGCTATTGTATAAGTAACTAAGTATGCTATGGAGTATAAATCAATGTGATAATAGTTGATTCCTCACTTATGTATCTTAAAGATACTCATAGTACCCTCCTCGTGTCCTCATTTGCTATGTAATACTATGTGCCGTATTTTTTATGTTAGTATATTAAATTTATTTATTAAATTACAATTTATAATATTATTTTGCCTATTATTATACCCGGGTAAAGTCTCCCTACTTGGTGGATAAAGTCTCCCGCCCAGGCGGGAGACATTAGCCGAATTCCACTTTAGGAGAAATCGCAAATTACTCATTAACTATTAATGATGTAGTAAACTTTCTTAAGAGAAAATATAGCTAAATAATGCAGCTTAAGATACAATTAATAACAAATAGCGATTTGGAAGTATAAAAAGATTTATGAGCATTTGAGTGAAAAGCGGCTAATCTCTCCCGGACTCCCCCTACAATAAATACATACATGTGTATATACATGCATGGACGCACCACTACCTCACCTTTCTACTCCATATTAAGCTCAAGGGAATGATTGATAAAACATATTAAGCTATCCCTATTGAGACCACACAATTAAATAGAGAAATTAATAGAATTTGAAACGTTAATTTTTAAATATCCATATTTCCATGTAGGTATACGCTTAAAAGTATATGAGAATCACTGAATTTTCATGATTTTTTTAAATGTCTTCATAAAAACGCGAATTAATTAATTCGAAAAAAAGCGAATTAAACAATTCGTGGTGAAGTTTTCACTCAAAGTAGTAGGTAGACAGCGCTATGACTTGAAATAACTTTGTTCTTTCTGTCGTTACAAACAAAAAAAAAACAAGAATCCTTATGTATATATAATGTATATAGTGACAAATAAGTATTAAAAATCGACATAAAACAATAAAAGCATTTACAAAGTTAACAACTTAAAACCTTAACATTTATATCTAACAAAAAAAAAAACATTTTTTATCAGTAATATTAAATTTCAGAGAAAACATAGGACAAACCGTCATTTTCCAGTGGATTGGGAAAATAAAGGAAGTTTTGCAAGTAACAATTGCAAAAGAACCTTCCAAGAAGAAAGACAAGATGAAAAATGGGTCTACGTCGACACATGTTTGTCCTGTTTTATATTACTAGACATTCTTACTAAATGACATGATTTTAAAATCCATTCTCGCAAGCTACTGGCAAAGTTATTTTACCAAAATAGGCAATCACTCTGGATACAGTGACCGGATCCGGTAAGTTTGTACCCGTAATTCGTAACTGATATAAGCGAATTACCGGATCCGGTTTTCCAGATTTCAATCCCTATAACTGTACATTAAAATTAAATTCTTTAGTTTTTCGCGATCAACGCTATGCTTTATGTGTAAGACGGGTTGCAATAGTGTTGGAACCTCAAAACGACCAACACACAATATTGTAGACAACCCGTTTTACATATAAATAATAAGCTTTATATACATAATCGTAATATCTTTAAATGTTCATTCCTTGATATAGTTTCCTTGTTGTATAAATATATGACAGATTTTATTAAAAATTTACTCGTTTTTATTTTCAGTCAGAAACAAAATGTCCAGAAATCACACACGGAGAGGTCATCGTGGACAGGAAGAGTTCATTCCAGGGTCACGCCGCCAAAGTTCATAATATAGATGATGTTAAGTAAGTAGTTGTTTGTGATTCTAAGATCATTTTTATTTAACACTCATTTTCATTTCTTCGGAGAGTATTTTTCAAGATAGCCTTATCTTGAATAAAAGTAGGGTAGACTGGGTACGGTTGAAACATTTTAGCTTTTATCGTCCATAGCATCAGAATTAATTAAGCGAGCGATGCAGGAACTATATTAAATAAAAGACCGTATATCTGTCTACTAATGGGAAATGTTATTTGAAATCACTGTATTGTATTGTATGTATAAAATCAAATTTAAAAGAAAAAGGGAATTTGTTTCAACCGTCCCCATGC
Organism: Melitaea athalia; assembly: GCA_905220545.2. Taxonomy (NCBI): domain Eukaryota; kingdom Metazoa; phylum Arthropoda; class Insecta; order Lepidoptera; family Nymphalidae; genus Melitaea; species Melitaea athalia. The sequence continues at coordinate 8,788,138 of HG992198.1, forward strand.
CAGGGTCGGTTGAAACACTGTCTGGGGTCAATTGAAACACATGCAAATAATACAAAATATAATAAATAAACATGTTTTAATAGTCATCTAATAAAATTTAACGACTCGTAATGGCACAGTGGAATATCACAAATATTTTTTGTCGTAGAAAGCATCTACTTTACTTCTATTAAAGATAGTCGCCCTAGAATGACTTGTAGACTGAGCTACACATACTGAAAGTTCAGGATATCTTTTCATAAACATGCGAAATCATTCTTGACCAGCCATTTCTTTGTCATCCCAAGTCCGAGGTCGTGATAAGTTGTACTTGACGGATAGTTCGTATGCCAATTTCATAACATCCTTTTTAGCTAGGCCAAAATATATATCTGCAAATCTATTTAAATATTTAGATAGCTCACGCTCTTGTTCTTGGTTAAACACTCGATTGCGAGCTTTATATCCCATTTCTTGATTTTCATCGCCACCAGTCGCATCTCGTTTACGTACGTAGCTCAACAGGGAACAGTGGTTTAGTCCATTCTTTTCTACCGCTGTTCTTAACGAAGATCCTACTTTTACATCTTCATAGGCTTGTTTATACGTTGATAAGTCAGCCTGACCTCTCGTAGTCTTCCTTTGACGTACTCTTGACATCTAAGAAACAAGAAAATTAAGTAAATAAAATGTTTCAACCGTACCCACAAAAAGTGTTTCAACTGTCCCCAACCCCCCTTCTAGGTATAAAACTGTTTACAGGAAGAATGATAATAAATTTGGATTAAAACTAATCATACTGCCATATTCTACAAACTTCAACTAAAACAATACAAAACTCTTAATACTCTAACTTTAATCAAAACCATAATAATAGCAAAAGTGTTCGAACAAAAATACTTACTTTTCAGTCAAAAAACACAATGGGGTCTCCTATATACAAGTACAGCGCGCGAAGAATAACGCAACACTAAAATTCGTGTTCCGACTTGTCGACCGCTTCATTCTCTCTTTGTACCCCTTACCTCTTCCGCACAGTTCGCGAGATATTCGCTTTGTTTCAACCGTCCACCGTTTCAACCGTACCCAGTCTACCCTACATATGTTGGGAAAAATAATAAAACAGTAATATTAGTTATTGATTATAATTATTTAATGTTGACGCAGTCAAGTCTTACATGATTCAATATAAATATATACAAGTGTAAATGAGGTTTCCACATTCCTGTAATACAACATTTAATTTTGTTTACAGTGCCGTGTTAGCGAAATTAAAAACAATTAAAAAACTACAACAAGCAAAGCACAACATGTACGCCTATAGATTCCTAAGTAAAACGGGCAAAGCTACAAAGGTGATTCAAGATTGTGACGATGACGGGGAGCGGCAAGGAGGTTCCAGAATGCTACATTTGTTGCAGATGATGGAGCAAACGAATATCTTGGTGGTTGTCACTAGGTGGTGAGTGAAGCCTCCATCTTACTAATATTATACTTATGAAGCTGTGGGGTGATGAGATTTGATACGAGAGTAATGAAAGACCTATAAACACATAAGCTATACTTACACATATATATGTACATCACATGAGCTGTGGCTATTTATCGTTATGAACTTTCCACGGGATCGGGATCTCTACGAGTTCTTAGCGTAGTAGTAAAAAAGTTTCATAAAGCAAGCAATTTCGTTATAAACGTTTGATAATAATCATTCCCAGTAGGTAATGTACCTGCCTACTCTTATGTCCATCATTGAGGCATTTAAAGCCTGTTTCAGTTCAGTAGTACTTTGTGTTTTCACATGTCACATTTTACGGTACAGCAGCGATATAACATGATTTCGGCAAAAGCGGATAGAAACCCACATAAACCTTGAACGATATTCTGAGATATGATCATATTTACGCAAACAAAATATGAAACGTATAACAGCCACGTTTTGGAGACGCTTTTGGTCTTCGTTTAATTGAGATCAGGGGCGTAGCTACCGCCGTATCAGCCGTATCAATGATACGGGGCCCCCGGGCTACAGGGGCCCCCAACGTCTATAAGCAAAAAAAACGTAAAATATTATCCACGATGTTACTTAAATTCATGCTTCCCGGGAAAAAGCATATAAAATAACTGTCATACGTGCCTATAGAGTTTTCACTTCAGAAATGACAAAATCAAAAAGTAATCTCTTTTGTTTTCGAGTTAAGCGTGCGCCCAAAAGTTGGCAACATCCTACATCAGTGAGTGACTTAAACGGTGAAATCCCGCAATAACAGATGCATATTACGAGAAGAATATTTACGTGTTTTATTTCATTCCGGTTCATACCTTATCACAGTCAGTAGTCAGACAGTCAGTTCAGCCCATAGCAGTAAACTGCAGGACATAGGCCTCGCCAAGTTCGCGCCAGATCTTCCGGTTTTCCGCAATCCTCATCCAGCCTACACCGGCAATCTTACGTAGATCGTCGCTCCAGCGGGCCGGAGGACGTCCTACATTGCGTTTGCCAAGACGCGGTCTCCACTCCAAGACACGTCTGCTCCAGCGGCCATCGGTCCTGCGACACAGATGACTAGCCCACTGCCACTTCAACTTGTTAATTCTGTGGGCTATGTCGGTTACTTTCGTTCTCTCGCGGATAGCCTCATTTCTAATTCTATCTTTGAGAGAAACCCCAAGCATAGCCCATTCCATTGCACGTTGAGCGACTTTGAACTTGTGGACCAGTCTCTTCGTCAGTGTCCACGTCTCGGCTCCGTATGTTAACACAGGCAGGACGCATTGCTCGAAGACTTTTGTTTTTAAGCATTGCGGAATCTTCGAAGTGAAGACTCGATGAAGCCTGCCAAACACCGTTACGTTATTACATTTTAATACAATAGGTACAATCTTGTACTTCTCATTACTTATTGGTTAATTACTGTGGTTTGTGAAAAGAATGAGTGAAAGGAAAAGAGATTATCCCAGTGGAGCTATGAAAAGAAAAAGTAGACAGAAAAGAGAGTAGATTATAAAAAAAAATATCCAAAATTTCTTCATTTTTTCAGCAGTCAGCTTCTGTGAGTGATTTAGATTGCAATGCAGGGGCGTAGCTACCACCGTATCAGACGTATTTATGGTACGGATGCCCCGGCCTACAGAGGCCCCTAATGTGTTTAAGCAAACTTAGTAAAATGTTATCCACGATGTCACTTAATCTCTTGCTTTCCGGTAAAAAAACATACAAAATAACTGTCAAACGTGCCTATAGAGTTTTCACTTCAGAAATGACAAAAGTAAAAAAAAGGAATCCCCTTTTTCCCGAGTTAAGCGTGCGCCCAAAAGTTAGCAACATCCTTCATCGGTTATTGCAGGATTCAGTTAATCTTCATTAACAATCAATTGCTCTGAAAACATGCTTAAAATGTAAAATCCGAAATTCAAAAAATTCATTCCATTAAGGAACTCCTGGAATTGTTGCTGATAAAATTCAATAGTCTTGCATCGAGTTTTACGTTTGGTAATCACATCATGCTTTCTATTCTTGACCCTTCCTAACTGGAAGGTTATAACTTAACCGCAACAGCTGAAAGAAGTTTTTCAAAACTAAACTGAACAAAAATTACCTAAGGACTTCGACGAGACAGGAACGGCTATCAGACTTGTCACTATTGTCTATTATAGGAGGAAGTGATAACTTATATTAAATAAATATTTATTTTAATTAAATGCAAGCATTAATTTTGTTTATTTTGTGAGAAATCGTTACCCTTCATTTAGGGCCCCCCAACTAATTTTGATACGGGGCCCCTCCAAGGCACGCTACGCCACTGATTGAGATATATAGCTTGCTTCGACATAGTCGAAAATAGATAGGATTAGATTTATTTTTAGAAATGCTACTCGTTGTCTGTTGTAGTTTTTTCTAATGTTTTCCTTTATTGGTTTTAGGTACGGTGGCATACAACTAGGGTCCGACAGATTTCGTCATATAAACAATGCAACACGGCAAGTCATACAGCAAGCTGGACTATTAAAAAAACGACAAGAGGGATAACATATACTAAGACAGTGTACCTATATATTTTAAAATTTTATAATGTTTTTGTAAATATTAATGTATATTTTTTAGAATAAAATAATGTGATAACTCATAAGGTGCCAATGTATAAATATATGATAAAGTACAATTATTAAAAAAATCTCCGTTGTTTTATTGACAAAATCAAAAATATCAATGAAATATAAATACTAATTATACTTATTCCAAAAAGTATTTTTTTAATATATTCAACTGTAAAAGTTGATACTTATATAAGTTGAGATAACAAATAATATTTTTTATTAAAATGAAAACCTAAAAATATTGGGATAAAGCTCCGATAAGCCCGTACCGCTTTTTTTCTTGAAATTTCGTATCCTTTTGTATTTTGACTCACTGATCACGAGTATGATAGTTAAAATTGGCGCAAATGTCATTTTGAAGGTCAAAACTCGATAAAGTTCCAATAAGCCTATACCGCTTTTTTTCCTGAAATTTCGTATACTTGTGACTCGCTGATCACGAATATGATAGTTAAAATTGGCACAAGTCATTTACAAGGTCAAAACTCGAAAAATTGCCAAAATATCTATTTATTTAAAAACCTAATCTAACCTAGTATTGCAAAAAAATACACTAAAAAAATACAAAAAAAAAGAAATTACAAACAAACAAAAGTAAAAAAAAAAACAAACCTAACCTAATCTAGTATTGAAAAAAAACCATTTGCGGCTTTGCGGCCATTGCGGATTTAAGGCTTTGCGGAACTTCACCTTTTCAAATTGGTTAAAACGCAATATTTATAAAAAAAAAAAATTGCGTGCGTACAAAGTACACATGTCAGAAGTGAAACTTATTTGGCAAACTAATTAAAAAATAAACACATAAAAAAACATTAAATAAAACGAATTTAGAATACAAAAAAAAAACTGAAAATAAAAGCTTGTAAAAAAACCAACGTCATTCGGTGTTCCCAGGCGGTCACCAATACAAGTACTTACCGTCATGACACTGCCACGTTACCGGTCGCTCAAATTTTACCCCTCATGCGCCTAAATAAGTTTCACTTTAAAAAATCCACTCAGTTTTCGCTATTTATTGGTTTCTTTATAAAAATGCGCCAACAAGTTAGACACAAATACATTCATAATAATTAGCACATTGTAATTTGTTTGTACCCAACAAACAAATTTAGTTATACTTTAAGGCATCCCAAAAAATTGAGTTATACTTTAAGGCATATACAGCTTAAAACCTCGTCCTCTTTCACCATCTATACTAATATAATAAAGCTGAAGAGTTTGTTTGTTTGTTTGAACGCGCTAATCTCAGGATCTACTGGACCGATTTGAAAAATTATTTCAGTGTTAGATAGCCCATTTATCGAGGCAGGCTATAGGCTATATATCATCACGCTAAGACCAATAGGAGCGTAGCACTAATGAAGAATGTTTCAAAATCGGGTGGTCCTATTCCACGGGGACGAAGTCGCGCGCACAAGCTAGTATATACATATATAGGAGATGTATCAGAACTTAATCCACTGCGCTGCTCCAACGCAGGTTGGCGGATAATATTTTTCATATATTCCCTACGGATGAGTAATGATCGCTATCAGTTGACAATGATTATAACCGTGAGAGAAAGCTTAACGTGCTCTCCGAGACATGCTGCGGTGCGGAGACCCACACGGACACGCACCCAGACCGGAAAAAAAATTGTAGGTATATATAGCAACAGCCGAGCAGGATTCGAAGCCGCGATCGACGATATTTAGGTACCGTGACACATCAGAGTTTACTATTTTCAAATAGCTTAAAGTCAATAATAAAGATGATTTTTTTTTGTTATTCTATTAGATAATTACACATTTACACCGTCAATATAAAATAGTTTTTCTGTAACTTTCCCTATTTTTAATATGCATTCTTAGAAAAATTTTATGACTATACATTATAGAAACCATTGTGAATATTATCTTTTATACCTACATAATTATATTCTATGAAAAGGATAATATTTACAATGGTTTCGATTATATAGGTAGGTATAGTGTAAAGGTAAAGGTAAAGGTATAGTGTAAGTGTGGTAAGTGCTCATGGGGCCTATTTAAAAAAAGTTATTTTTGATTTTGATTTTGATTTTATACCCATAAAATGTTTTTAACGAAGCATAAAAAATGACGGCGGTTTAATTGTCTACTGCAACAAAAAAAAAATGAAAAAATCAATACTAGTTTATACTACAACTCCTAAAGGAAGAATATTTCAATAGCTATTTAAAAGGTTGTTTTGTTAAGTGCTGTGTGGTTACGGCAGTAAAAAAATATAGCCATCCCCTGTCTTCCCGTGGGTGACGTAAGAGGCGACTAAGGGATAACACAGTTCCATCCAACTGCTGGTTTTCAAATACACAGGCCAAAGACGGGCAGCAGCGTCTTCGGTGCGACAAGCCAGCCCTGCGGTCACAAAACCGCCTGCCCAGCGTGGTGACTATGGGTAAAACCCATGATTTCACGCTATAATGCCTCGCGTGAACTTGGGGAGGCCTATGTTCAGCAGTGGACTGCGTAAGGCTGAAATGATTATGATTTAAGTAAATATAATTGTGTTCAAATCAATGTAAAAAGCGACACGATAAGCATCAGCTTTCGATTAAATAAAAAATCATCAAAATCGGTGCACCCAGTAATTGCCCAGTAAGAAGTTATGCGATATAATACAACGTAGGTCGACAAAAATATTCAATTAAAAAAACGTATTTATAACTCGAAAAGTACTTGTTAGATCTCAAATAAATTTAAATGGTACCACATGACACGCACCACCTTTCGATTAAAAACAATTTATCGAAATCGGTCTACCCAGTCCACAGATCCAATACGCCCACATTGCCAATTCGTATTGAATTCCTAATGAGGATCCGTAACGTTTTTAGTTGAGAATGCAGATTTATAGAACTAAGAAATCCTTAACATACAGTGCAAAAATTTTTGTTCTACGACAAAAATTGACGAAGTTATGATCAAATTACTAGCGGAGTTTACTAACCGGCCGGCGCGGAAGGCTGTGACGTCACTCGGACGTTCCATGCCAGTTAGCCCATAGTAGCGACAAGCTGCGATGGTGTTTTCATCTATACTATCTATCCTACAAAAAATTTGTAAGGACATAATTTGTAGCAAATTGCTTTGCCTACAAATATGTTCATATAACTTTTTGCCGAAATTTAAAAATTAAAGAAGTTATAAGCAAAAAAGTGATAAAATTTCTATAAAGATTATCTTTTTTGCTCTATAACTTTTTTTTTATACATTTCACAAAAAATACCTCTGACCAGTTTTGTAGATGGTTTTTTGAGGAAAAATTTTCTCTACAATTTTTTGAATTTCATTCATTTAAAACGCTGTTACAGCGCTCCAAAGTTGACCGGGTTCGTCAATGCTCATGAGAATCCGGTCAAAACGAAATGTTTAACTTAGTTTTATGATCCGGAGTGAGTTTTATGAGTCGGAGTGATGCCACACGCATCCCGCATACACTGATCCCACTTACATGACGACGCGTTGGCGCAGCGGTCACAGCACTAGCTGTTGCGCTAGCAGTCGCGGGTTCGATCCGCGCACATGACAAAAATTTGTATTGGCTATACAGATGTTTGTCATGGTCTGGGCGTTTGTGGTTGTGTATTGTGTGTGTTTCCGGACCCCCGACACAGGAAAAAATCCTACTGGGGGCCGTTGAGTGTGAAACGTTTATTATTTATTATTATTATTACTGACGTAGCGGCAGGAACGGCATAATGTTTATAACTTAATATCTTCGTAAGTAATGGTCCGATTTGGATAATTCAAAAAGAAATTTAATATCTTTCTTATATCATAGAGAATAACGTGGATACTAGTTTTATTGAATTTGCTATAACTTTATTGATCCTCATTACACATATGTGTAGAAGAGTACCTACTTTTGAGTCTCAATCAGTTTCGGAAATACTAATGTTTTCCAAAAATGCGTTGACTTCTCTTAATCTTCTTCGAATGTATCTACTTAGGTAATCAAATATCTCATAAATCATATATTTTTTAACGTGGTATTCCCAGTAGGCCTACCCCACAGACAGCTTATGCCAATGAATAAGTAAAGTTGTAGGCAGGGATTTAACAAAAAAAATTTAAGAATATATTTACAATAAAAAAAGGATCATAAAACTAAGTTAAGAGGGCTATTACAATTTTCCTTGGATTTGAGCGTTTGACTCGAGTTTTGATGTGTGATTATGGTTTATATAAATCCACAAATTAAAAAAATTATATATGGCCAAGAAAGTTTTATTCGTATTCTTGGAAGTGTATTAAAGAAATATTTCAATTTGTTTACGTAAATCAGTAAAAACTTTGTCTCTGGAAAGGATGTTTCAAAAATTTTTAGTTTTGGGCATCGTTTCATGCTTTGTCACATCGAAGATATAATAAAACTCACTCCGGATCATAAAACTAAGTTAAAAATTTCGTTTTGACCGGATTCTCATGAGCATTGACGAACCCGGTCAACTTTGGAGCGCTGTAACAGCGTTTTAAATGAATGAAATTCAAAAAATTGTAGAGAAAATTTTTCCTCAAAAAACCATCTACAAGACTGGTAAGAGGTATTTTTTTTTGTGAAATGTATAAAAAAAAGTTATAGAGCAAAAAAGAAAATCTTTATAGAAATTTTATCACTTTTTTGCTTATAACTTCTTTAATTTTTAAATTTCGGCAAAAAGTTATATGAACATATTTGTAGGCAAAGCAATTTGCTACAAATTATGTCCTTACAATTTTTTTGTAGGACAGATAGTTTAGATAAAAACACCATCGCAGCTTGTCGCTACTATGGGCTAACTGGCATAGAACGTCCGAGTGACGTCACACGCATCCCGCGTACACTGACGTAGCGGCCGGAACGGAATAATGTTTATAACTTAATATCTTCGTAAGTAATGGTCCGATTTGGATAATTCAAAAAGAAATATCATTCTTATGTCTTAGAGAATAACGTGGATACTAGTTCTATTGAATTTGCTAGAACTTTACTGATCCTCATTATCTTCATAATAATTATACCTACCTAGTCACCGTAGTATTATATGGTATCAAGTGATGTCTCTTAATTATTACGTGGTGACATAAAGTGAATCATAATTATGTATTTTAATCATACTCATTACGTACTTAATTACTAATTACTTAACTACCTACTACTATTAGGTACGGTGGGGCCCCAGTCAAAACTGATTGATATAGTAGTCGTACGCTTTGATTCATTAAAATTTTTAAAAACTTACGTTTACTTATGTTTGATAGATACTTGTAATGTAAAACGTTAATACTGGTAATTAAGTAATAAGTAAGTAGAAATAAGAGTGTGATCAGAGTCATAAGAAAATATTTATAAAGAAGTATCAAATATTGATACTTCTTTTATTTTTGTATTAAAATGATGGTTCTTCATAGTTCATTTATAGATACATAAAAGATGGAAAATGATGAATAAGTAAAGATATGTAGGTATGCCTTACCGTTACGTAAACATTTCTCACTTTTAAAATTATCTATTCAGTCAGTAACATCTGCCACTGCAACCACTGCAGGGCATAGTCCCCTTTCTACATATAGGAACAGAGTCAGAGCTTAAACCTCATCTACCGCGCTGCTCTACAGCATGTAGGCGGATATATTCAGTGTTAGTAGTAACGATTGCTATCGGGTGACTATAACCAGGTGATAATAACAGTGATAGGCAGACATCCAGGATCGGAAACAAATATTTGTATATAAATACAAATAGCCATACTGACCAGTAATAGAAGCCGCGCTCAACGAGCCCTGACGCACCATAATAAAAATGACGTTATTTTTAATTGTTCTTGCAATAAACTATTATTACTCAAGATTTTATTATTAACTTTTTTTTAACGTTTAGAAACTGCAACCGTTAGAAGTCAGTGGGTGTCTGTTTTCAAATTCCTTTAAGCCAATATAATATAATAAAAATGACGTTATCTTTTATTGTTATTGCAATAAACTATGAGACACCGTTATTACTTAAAAAATGTTTACCTGTTTTAATCGTTTAGAAAGTGCAACCAATGCTTATTTTGTTCACTTTGACGTAAAAAATATTTTTTTTTGTACTCTTTAGTACCTAGAAAAATAAATGTATTTGAATACTATTATAAATACTAAATAGAAACAATTGTGTATTTTACCCTTTTCATGCAAATAATTTAGAAATTTCTAATGCGTCACTTTCGCATTTAATTTAAGTACCTACAAGTTATTGTTGGGATTTTTTTCATCTAAACCATTGTTTACTCAACAATCTTTTTGTATTTTTTTATATTACGAACCCAACGTTATTATTTTCTTTATTTAAAATATCTTCCAAGATATACAGTTATACGATGAATACATAGTGTTCTTTTGCTAAGCATTGTTTTTGTTTTTGGTGCACAATAAAGTTTATTATCATTATTATTTCAAAATGGTACAATCGTAGGTAGGTATAGGAATTTGTACCGGCATGGGCAATGCTCCTTAAAAGACGTAAGAAAAAAAAGCTCTATTGAGATTTGGTAAATAAACAAGAATTCTTTGCGTTTTAACTTAATTAAACTTTATTAGAATTCCACACACAATGCACAGTAAAAAGTTCTCGAACCAGAAGAATGACAGCCGTATACAAAGTGGCGCCATCAGGCGTTACTATATTAACCCTTAAATGCATAATGTATCAAAAACGATACGTTGAGATTTTTTAACTAAAACTTAAAGCCAATTGTTTTTTTTTTATTAGGCTGTATGTTACGATGCCCTTAGACTATTTGTCTATCGGAAAAAAAACAAAGTTTCTCGTATTGGTCCACCATATTTGTTTCGTAGCTGTCAAAAGTATTCTTGTCAGCGAGTGAATGTTTTTGTGAAAAATTCTAACTTTATCCAGACGAATCGGAGTGGATTTGAGACAAATTATATCAAAAAAAATATACAATGTCAAGGTAAGTGTTTGTGTTTATAGTAGGTTTATGTATTTTTTACGAAAAATTGATTTCTCTCATAAACAAAAGAGTTTTTAGTTTGTATCGAAAATGAGACACCATGCAACTTAGGCATAAAAAATATTTCTATGCATGTTGATGATTTTCGCGTTTTTGTTTTTATTTACGCTTCTTTGAACTTTACAAAGTTGCAGAACTACAAGAAAGAAATTGAAAGACGATGATATAGAAAATATGCTAATGCGGTTAGAGGCTGGCGAAATTTCAGAAGACGATGCCGAATCAGATGAGGATGACTTGGATTTCTATCCGTCTCGCGAAGATCTACAAGCCGTACTCGAAGATAAAGAAGTAAGTGATGAAGAGGAAGTGCCTGAAACTGAAGAATGCCCGGATCCTCCCCTGGTTCATGAAGAAATCTATCAACAAGCTTCGACTTCTCGGTCTAATGTATTTCCGCAAATAAATACACGAAATTTGATTTGGAAAAAACGCTCTTTGGAGTATAAAGAGGAATCAATTGCTTTCTTGGGTAGTACAGAATTAGGACCTGAACTAATGAAACTAGAAACCCCACTGCAGTTCTTTTCACAGTACTTTTCAGAAGACTTGTTGAAAAAAATTGTTGAAGAAACCAATAAATATTCGACGCAGACCAATATTGATCGCCCCGTTCAAATAAGCCTTACAGAACTTCGAAAATATTTGGGAATATTGATATTTATGTCTGTCTATCGCTACCCAAGCGTAAGATCGTATTGGAGCAGTAAATTTGGATTTAGACCAATAATAGAAGCAATGCCTGTCAACAAATTTGAAAAAGTAAGAAGCATATTACATTTCAATGATAATAATTTACACAAACCAGTTGGTAGCCCCGACCATGATAAACTTCACAAACTAAGACCCATTATAGATCATCTGACAATGAAATTTTCTAGTGTTCCAATGGAACAACGCCTTTCAGTTGACGAACAAATGTGCGCAACAAAAATCAGCCATTTCTTGAAACAATATTTACCTAATAAACCCCACAAGTGGGGGTTCAAGCTTTTTGCGTTGTGTTCCTTGGCAGGATATTGCTATGATTTCATAATATATAGTGGAACAGACAAAGAACCAATGCGTAGTAATGAACCTGATATTGGAGTGACCGGTAATACAGTAATAAAGTTAACTAGAAGAGTCCCAAGAATGATGAACCATGTAATATACTTCGATAACTATTACACTTCATTACCACTAATGTATTACATGGCGAAGGAAGGCATATGGTGCTTAGGTACGGTGCAGCTAAACCGTCTAGGAAAGTCTTGTAAGTTGCCTAAAAAGAAAGAAGTAATGAACAGTAATGTACCCCGAGGATCCTACGTTGAAAACACGACAAGTCTCGATGGTGTGGATTTTTCTGCGATCAGTTGGAAAGATAACAAGCAGGTGACCTTACTTTCCACTTATATTGGCGCTGAACCTGTAGAAACGATTGAAAGATATGACAAAAACCAAAAGAAAAAGGTGCCCATACCATGTCCAAAAATAATAAAGGAATACAACGCACACATGGGTGGAGTAGACCTGATGGACTCTTTCCTAGGCAGGTATCACATAAAAGTAAAATCTCGGAAATGGTACATGCGAATTTTTTACCACTTACTCGACCTATCAGTAATTAACTCCTGGATATTATATAAGAAAGTCTCTGCTAAAAAGAATTTGAACCCTAAGCAGGTTTTGAATCTGGCAGAGTTTAGAGCTGAATTGGCGGATGCTCTCTGCAAATATGGCGAACGTGTTGTACCTTCACGAGGTCGACCAAGCCGAAGCTTTTCGGAGGAGCCAGCACCTAAAAGGAAAAATATCCAGCAGGTAATGCCCTCGAGAGATGTTCGGTACGATGGAGTGGATCATATTCAATCGAGGCAACAAAATCGTATGAGGTGCATGAACCCAGGCTGCAAACTGCTGAGTAGTATTATGTGTCTAAAATGTAAGGTGTATTTGTGTTCTAACAAAAAAACAACTGACTGTTTTAATGATTTTCATCTATAAACTCTGTCCAAAAATAAAAGAATTAAAATGTAAACAAACACCTTACCGGATGAAAAACACGCAATCCCTGTGTAATCACACACAATGGCTACTAGATAATTATTGTAGCATCTGGGTAATCACATGCACTACCATTATATTTGTAATTATACGTCTTTTTCATCGTCAAACTAATATTTTTTAGCAGAAAACCGAATTCGCTGTAACCTCAAACTTACAAGTGACATTTGTCATTACTGTGTCTTGTGTTTATGGTTAAGGGCTTTCTGTTCTTTCATATCGATAAAAAGTCGAGGTCAATGATATAAAAAAAGCGTTTTAGCTCGAACTTTTTATAAATCATAAAAAGTAACTCGAACTTTTTATAAATCATAATCTATTTTTACTTTTTATAAATAATTGAAAAAAAAAAGTTAAAACGGCCACTAAAGTTAAATAGTGTCATACTTAATGCGACTTTGAGAGAGGCATTACTTCGTTTTTTGACAATAAGACCGTATGTCTTTCTCTGTGGTAACTTTTGCTTTAAATCTCATTGAAAATACTTTTAGTGTATCTTTGTCATCAAATTGCTAATACTTTTTTTAAAGGAGTTGTTACACGATAGTGGGGAGCCACAGCTAAGGGCTAAGGCAATGTGCCCCTAATACAAATAGACTTTTTTTGTTTTAATTAACATTTCTCTGTACTTTCATTAGTTTCTAAGTAGAAAATATTTAAATTAGATATTAATTACATAGCCTTTTCATACATCGCCATTTCGTTCGTGTTGTAAGTAATATCTAATAGGTTGTGAGTGTCAAAAGGTGTTAGAGGTTACTCTGTGTTTTGATAAATTTTACTCACACACAAATACCGAAAAGTACTTTAGGAAATCTAATTTGAAACGCACATAGTTGCTAGTGTTATAATTATCGTTCAGTTTATCAACAAACTATTTGTATACAAAAATAACAGGAAAATATTAAAAAAAAATTCAGATCATGTTATATGGATTTCCTAGTATACCATGCACATGGTTTTGGCCAGAAATGAAAAAATTCCATTAAGAACGAATAAAAACCTGATGAACGATACCAAACCTCTAAATCTAAATTATTGTCTTTGCGCTTGTGTTTCTATGGCTCAACAACTTGGCTTTCGTTTGTGGACTTCCGATTTCTTTGTGATTTGGACCGTGTTTATCTCCGTATTGACGACTATTTGCAAAGTTTTAAGGACCCCGATTTCGCTGTTGACTGGATTCCTATTCGAACTTCATTTCTACGAGATAAGTCAAGTCACACTATCCAATAATATAATGCGGTAGATACAGATTTCAAATGCGGTAGATACAGATTTCACTTTGTCAGAGTAGCAAAAAATAATAATTGTTTGTCTGTAAAATCGGTATAATCTCCATTTCGCTTGTGCTTAAGCGTTTACGCTAAGAGGAGGCGAGATAAACGTAGTATTTTTAGAATACTAATATCGAGTAGTCGAGTACCTAGTATTTTGTCACTGATATTTTAAAATAACAGTCACTGTAACAACTAGTATTGCCATGTACCTAGTAAGACAGAACTCTACGCACTGTAAGAAGTTATATATTTCCTACGTTCGACAACGAAAATCTTCAAAATTTGCGTTGCGTAATACTTGAACGCCCCCTTATAGTATGGTGTGCTAAATGATTACATTTAGCACACCATACTATAAGGGGCTATATATATATATAAATATATGTTAATGTTTCATTTAGTTTAATTCCTCATTACATCCATATTATTTTCAATTAGAGGTAGTACCTATTACATAATCTGTGGAAGTACACTAATTCTATGGCCTTGCATAGCGCCATCAGAAATGCATCATATTAAATTTACCGATATCGACATTTAACAACATACATCGCAGCACTATAGTAGTCTATGGTTACACATTCCGCCATATTTGTTTACCTTTTAATTCTTTTATTTTTGGATGAACTATAGGACATATTTTTGTGATCATTTGGTTGCACATTAGTGCTTTGCAATAATTAACAATAAGTCAATTAACGGAAGTAGTACACAATAGAACTGAGAATAAAATTGTAGTTATTTGCATGTTGTATCAAAAATGATACCAGAATATTTTTCAAAATAAAACTAATTATATTGAATAATGATTTTTTATTTTATTTTTTCCAGCATCTATAAACCATTTTACACAACATATATTTTTTCCAATGATATTGGGTATGTCATGCATTTAAGGGTTAAAGGAAAAATAAGCAGGCAAAAGACAACTTACTAGCATACAGCCTAGAATTAATATTAAGTTTTATAAAATTTCATCCAATACTCCCACTAAATTTTATAAACAAAAACTCTCATATTTGCCTGCTTTTAATAGAAATTAAACTTAACTTACATAACTGACAATATTTCATTTCTTATATGTTCAAATTTAACTAGAAAATAAACTTAACTTGCATTACTGACAATATTTCATCTCTTATATGTTCTTTAACTAGAAAATAAACTTAACTTACATTACTGACAATATTTCGTCTCTTATATGTTCAAATTTAACAGTAGGTAGAGCCTTAGTAAAAATATCAGCCAGTTGATTTGAACTTTGCACATACTTAATAACAATTAATTTTCTTTTAACTTTATCTCTAATGAAATGGAATTTAACATCAATATGTTTTGTCTTTTTATGATAAACAGGATTATTTATTAGTTTGATTGCACTTTGATTATCAATACACAAAGTTGTACAATTTTGAATTATATCAATTTCTTTGAAAAACTGTTTTAACCATAAAAGATTCTTAGCGGCTTCACAAGCAGCTACAAATTCAGCCTCAGTTGTTGATAAAGCTACACAAGGTTGTTTTTGACTAGACCAAGATATCGGTCCACCATTTAACATAAAAATATAACCACTGGTCGATTTTCTTGTATCTAAGTCCCCGGCAAAATCTGAATCTGAATATCCTATTAAACTTTCATGACCTTGATACTTTATACATACATTTTTAGTTTTTAT
Organism: Melitaea athalia; assembly: GCA_905220545.2. Taxonomy (NCBI): domain Eukaryota; kingdom Metazoa; phylum Arthropoda; class Insecta; order Lepidoptera; family Nymphalidae; genus Melitaea; species Melitaea athalia. The sequence continues at coordinate 8,804,237 of HG992198.1, forward strand.
AAGATATCTAATAATCCTCTTAAGCTGATTGACATGATGTATACTAGGGTTATTGATATATCTACTTAACAAATTTACTCCATATGAAATATCTGGCCTAGTTGCTGTAGATAAAAACAGTAAAGACCCTATAGCCTCTCTGTAAGGAAAATCAATGTGCTTATTGTCAATATTTTTAGTTAACTGAACATTTACATCAATTGGTGTACTGCTTGAGTGTGCAGTACTCATATTAAATTTACTTATTAACTGTTCAATATATTGTCTCTGACTGATACAAACAGAATTATCGTCCTTTAAGATTTCTAAACCAACAAACCGATTTAAAATTAACTCTTTGACATTAAATCCCTGTTTTAAATAACAAACAATTTGATCTAATACTAAATTTGATTGTGACATTATTAAAGCATCATCTACATACAATATTAACAAAGCTTTAATACCATTAAAATTACCAACAAATACACAATTGTCTGCTTGTGACTGAACAAAACCAAACTTTAATAGAAAATTAGTAAACTTTTGATTCCAGCAACGAGATGCCTGTTTCAGGCCATACAGGGATTTATTCAATTTACATATTTTATTTGCTGGTGCTTTCACTCCATCTGGAACTACCATAAAAATATCCTCTTCTAACTCTCCATATAAAAAAGCTGTCTTCACATCTAATTGTCGTAGGTTCCAATTATATTCAGCAGAGATTGATAACAGTATCCTTATTGATTCATATCTTGTAGTAGGTGAAAATATTTCATTATAATCTATCCCTTCAATCTGTGTGAAACCACGGGCACAAAGTCGAGCTTTATATCTTTCTACTTTACCATCTTTGTCTCTTTTAATATTAAAAACCCATTTGGATGTTATAGTTCTCTGGTTTTCATTATCCACAAAACTCCAGGTATTATTAGTACGATGAGCTTCTAATTCCTCATTTATGGCCTCTAACCATGACTCACTATCTTTGCTATTAATTGCTTCGTTGTAACTGACAGGTACATCCAATTCCATTAAATTTAACTCAATAGCATTATTTCGACGTGGTCGCATAGTAATATTTGAACGATCTATATCCGTAAGGTCAATTTCTTGTGAAGGTTCATAGGTTTCATCTTGTTCATCAACGGCAGTATGTGTGCTGTCATCACTTTCAGTCAACTCAGTGTTATCTATTTCCTCTTCAGGATTTTGTTCTATGTCATCCCCTATAAAAATTTGGGCTTCATTCCGTTTTATTTCAGGAGTTTTCTGTTCATTGAAAATAACATTCCTTGATATAGTAATTCTTTTTGTGATTGGATCATACATTTTGTAGTTTGAATTATCATATCCAACTAACATCATCTTACGACTTTTACTATCAAGCTTCTTTCTTAACTGATCAGGCACGTGAACATATCCTTCGCAACCAAACACTCTGACGTGTTCTAGACTAGGTTTAACACCACTCCACAACTCCATAGGGGTAATATTCGGTGTCTGACTTGAAGATGTGCGATTTAACAAATACACAGCACAATTTACTGCTTCTGCCCATAGATTGAGTGGTACGTTCCGGGCATAAAGCATGGATCTAGCCATTTCAACAATTGTTCTAATTTCTCGTTCTGCCCGGCCATTTTGTTCAGGCGTGTAAGGGGCAGTGAGCTCATGAGAAATACCCTCACAATCAAGATATTCTTTAAAGTCATTGCTTAAGTACTCTCTACCATTGTCAGTGTGCAATATGTGTACACTATGTGAGAACTTGTTTTTAATCATTGAATTATATTTCTTGAAACAGTTTAACACATCACATTTATTCTTTAAAAAGTACACATATCTAAAACTTGTAGCAGCGTCTTTAAAAATAACAAAATATTTCATACCTTGCACAGAAGGCACACTGAATGGTCCACAGACATCTCTGTATACAACATCACCTGGTTGCTGTGGTCCTCTGCTTGATTTCTTGAATGGTTGACGAGCATGCTTACCATAAGCACAACCCTCACACACAAACTTGTCACAGTCCGATAAGTCCACACCAGTAATCACATTATTTTTACACATTTCTTGTATTTCTTTGACGTTTAAATGTCCTAGACGTTCATGCCACGTTCTAAGGTCCAATTTTTGCACTACATTACACACTGGATTTTGAAGCGTTTTCATCTTTAACTCATATAGATTGTTGCTTTGCAAGGATGCACACAGCACTATTTCATTGTCTTTGTAAATTAATGCATCTCTATTTTTCTTTATAATTTTATAACCTTGTCTTGTCACGACTCCTTCAGAAAATAGGTTTCTTCTCAACTTTGGTACATAAAGAACATTTTTCAGGATACTTGTCTCCCACTGTCCATTGACACACTTATTTATTAATACATTTCCTTGCCCAACAACTTCTATAGCTTCCTGGTTTCCTAGCTTTAGAGGGGATCCTGTATACTCATACAATTCTTGAAAATATTCACGTTCATAACACATGTGAGCGGAGGCACCGCTATCTAATAACCATTTTGAATTATCATTATTATAATATTTCCAATCTGTATTTTCTACATTAAAGGCTAGCATGTTCTTTTCTTGTTGTTTCTGCTTTTGTTTTGGCAAACGGCAATCCCTAGCAAAGTGACCCCGTTTACCACAGTTGTAACAAATAAATCGATGTGGCTTTTCACTTGATACTTTGTTAAATTTTTCATTTATTTTGTTTGTTTTATTTAATGAAACACTTTTCTTTTTCATACTTTGTTTTGCCACTACTAAAGCAGTTTCATTTTCTTCTTCTACATTCAAACTGGCCTCCTCATCTAGCAAACGAGCTGTCAAATTAATAACAGTTTGATTCTTCGGATTAAGCGACATCCAAGCCTGGCGAACAGATCTATACTTGGGAGGTAGTGTACTCAAAATTTTAGTTATGATTGCAGTTTCACTAATAACTTCTCCAATTTCTTTAAGTTGCTTAGCTAAACTTTCTACTTTAGCTATATGCTGAGCTATGCTATCTGCTGGTGACATTTTATACTGATAGAAACGCTCATGTATCATCATTTTAGTCATCTCGGATTTTTGTTCATAAATAGACTCAAGTTTAGTCATCACCTCTAGCGCTGATTCGCAATTTTCGATGAGTGCTATTTGATTTAAATCCATAGCAGACGTTATTATAAACATCGCCATGCCGTCATCTTTATTCCATTGAATCGCATTTCCACCTGGTTTCGGCGTGTTGATATCTAACCCCTTGGCACGCAGGGCACATTTAATTTGGAATTTCCACTGCTTAAAATTCGTTCCATCGAATTTATCTAGATTTGTCTTTCCAAACTCCATTTTCGGGTATATAGAAAGCACGTGGTTCTACTGTTGAAAATCACTATGAACTTTTCTGTTTTCTCTGCTCTTTGTTTATCACCAACTTTTAATTAACGTGGACCTGGGCCCATAACCTATTGAGATTTGGTAAATAAACAAGAATTCTTTGCGTTTTAACTTAATTAAACTTTATTAGAATTCCACACACAATGCACAGTAAAAAGTTCTCGAACCAGAAGAATGACAGCCGTATACAAAGTGGCGCCATCAGGCGTTACTATATTAAAGGAAAAATAAGCAGGCAAAAGACAACTTACTAGCATACAGCCTAGAATTAATATTAAGTTTTATAAAATTTCATCCAATAAGCTCACAAAATAATTTAATATTTTTTCATTAATTTTAATACCAAATTACTGTTATAATCAAATTTTTAAATTTTGAAATGTTGTATTTGGAAAAAAAGTAATTAATTTTAAAGCAATTATTAATATCTATTAATTTATTGCCATAGTCAAACTCATTTTACAACTTTCATTTCTCCTTTTATTATTATTTGTAAGTAGATATATTAATTTAAAACATGTTTTACTTAAATTAAAAAATAATTTTCTCCTACTCATCTCATAATTAGGTATAATATTATGCATAATTAATGTACGAGGTTTGCTAGCCATTTGTACGAGATTTTTAAGAGTCGTGGATGAAAATAAAAGTTCAACGGCTGATAACCCTCATAACGTTTATTGTTGTCGCTATGGGCTTACGCAGAATATTGTATAGGTGGGATGAGTAGGAGAAAATCTACACTACTTCAATAATAGCTCCCCATTGAAATCTAAAATAAAACACGGGTTGCACTCCGGGAGTGCCGGCAGAAGTGAAAACTTGATTATTAACGTTGTGCATTTTTTATTTTTTGGAATAGTTAGGGAATAATTTTGAACGAATTGCTTTTATTATCAATATAAAAGTACTATCATTTATGTGGTAGAATACAATATTTATTTATTGCGCTATCGTACCTACACAAACATTACAATTTATATTACATTAAAATACATTATATTACATTAAAAAGTTTATCTCTCAGAAAAATCAACTTACATCCATAATTTATTAAAATATTTATCTTATACTATTAAACGAGCAATTCTTGTATATATATGTATATATATATTCTGAATCTCGGAATCGGATCCAACGATTTTCGTGAAATTTAGTATACCTACATGGGATTTCGGGGGCGAAAAATTGATCTAGCTTGAATTCATTTTTAGAAAATGTCATTTTATCCCTGTTTTTAGGCAATAAAAAAAATGGCTAAAATATCGTTAGAATAGGAAGGTTAATTTCGCAATTGTCATTAAAGTTATAATGGCTCAGGTGGGAAATCGGACGGTCGAGATTGACCGAGAAAACCATCCATGGTTCAAATCTCAGTCGAGATTATTATTTTTCTTTTTTTTTTAAATTTCACTCGTGATTTTTTATTTAAATAAAAATGAAAAATAAAAATACCGAGAAAAAAAAACAAAATACTAAAATAAATAAAATAAAAATAAAAATACCGAGCTAGGCTCGGTCACCCAGGTACTTAAATATAGAGTTAATTATATTTTAATATTTATTATTATATAATTATTACTAGCGGCCCGCCCCGGCTTCGCACGGGTGAAATGCCGATACTAAATATACTACACACTTTGAATTTCAAGTCTCTTACTTCAAAAACATAGGACTTTCATGCAAACTTCCAACCCCCGTTTAACCCCCTTAGGTATGGAATTTCGTAAAACCCGTTCTTAGCGGATATCTACTCCCTATAAGGGACCTACCTGCCTCATTTCAAGTTCGTAGGTGTATTTTTCATTCGACTTTCATACAAACTATCATCCCCTGTTTTAACCCCAAGAGGGGGTTTATTTCTCAAAATACATTATTAGTACACCTCAACACTATCTATAGAGAATACATTTTCAATTTCAAGTCTCTTACTTCAAAAACATAGGACTTTCATACAAACTTCCAACCCCCGTTTAACCCCCTTAGGGGTGGAATTTCGTAAAATCCGTTCTTAGCTGACCTCTACTTGGCAAAAGGAATATTCCTACCAAAATTCAAGTCTCTACGTCTTATGGTTCCAGAGATATCGTGATGAGTCAATGGGTGGGTAACTCTTTTATATATATAGATTATATATTTAATAATTAAATAATGATTATTATTAATTATCGACAATCGAAAGAAAACAATCGATTGTTAGATTAATCGATTTCGATGTTACAACAATACTCTCCAACCGCCTTTCACCGACAGGCGCCGATTCGTAACGCAGATGCGATCTAAAGGGCGCCACACACGGCGAAGATACTGTGGCGTGTCCGATCACGCACGGAAAACACCGTGCGTATATCGGACCGCGACGCATAAACATCACTTGTCAAAAAAATCCCCGTTTGACACTTGGTCTCGGCAGATCCGAACACGCTATCGCTAGATATCAGCGAAATATTTTTCTATGGTTAATAAGTAACCAAAGTGGTGACCCCGACGTGATCTACAAGTGATGTTTATGCGTCGCGGTCCGATATACGCACGGTGTTTTCCGTGCGTGATCGGACTAGGTAGGAATCTACGGTAATAGTTAACCATACCCAGGAACCGACGCAAACCCTGAACAGTTTTGGGTGGGGGAAAGTCTCTCAACGCCTGGATGCGATCTTCTGGTGGACGTGTTCCTTCAGAGTTAATGCGGCCCCGAAAAAGGATACCACATGGCGTCCGTGTGGCGATTACCGGGCGCTCAACGCTCGGACTGTACCCGACCGGTACCCCGTTCGCCACATCGGTGACATTTGCAACAACATAGCTGGCTGCACAATCTTCAGCACGCTGGATTTGGTAAAAGCTTACCAGCAGATCCCCGTGGCTCCCGACGACGTGTGCAAGACTGCCATTATTACCCCCTTCGGTCTGTATGAATTCCCATTTATGAGTTTCGGACTCCGAAACGCGGGACAAACTTTTCAACGTTTTATCGATCAGGTCGTCTCGGGGCTGGATTTTTGTTTTGTATACGTCGACGACATTCTTGTTTTCTCCAAAGACGAAATGCAGCACTCGGAACATCTGCGTGCTTTGTTCCAACGACTCAGCGACTACGGGGTAACTGTCAACCCTGCAAAATGCACTCTTGGCGCGTCTGAGGTGACCTTTTTAGGGTGCCGCATTAACTCTGAAGGAACACGTCCACCAGAAGATCGCATCCAGGCGTTGAGAGACTTTCCCCCACCCAAAACTGTTCAGGGTTTGCGTCGGTTCCTGGGTATGGTTAACTATTACCGTAGATTCCTACCTAGGGCTGCGCGTGAACAGGCCCCTCTAGTAGATGCGATTGTGGCTGTTAACGGAAAAGGTAACAAACCAGTTCTCTGGACGCCTGAGCTACTTAGAGCTTTCGAAGCTTGCAAGCAGAGCCTATCCACCGCAACGCTACTTGTGCATCCCGTTTGTGACGCTCCGCTCGGCTTATTCACCGATGCATCGAGCGCCCACATAGGAGCCTGTCTGCAGCAACGCGTGAACGACATGTGGCGACCTATTGGTTTCTTTAGCCGGAAACTGACGGCCCGACAAGCCGAGTGGCCGGCGTATTACAGAGAACTATTAGCCGTCTACGAAAGTGTACAGCACTATCGGCATATTCTCGAGGCACAACATGCCACGATATATACCGATCATAAGCCTTTAGTGTACGCTTTTAAGCAACGCCGGGAGCGCCTACCCCCTGCACAGCTAAATCAACTTTCCTTCATCTCGCATTTCACAACTGACGTCGTATATATCAAAGGTGAAGACAACACCGTCGCGGACGCCATGTCACGAGTAGAGGCGGTTTCCATCGAAGCTGACTTCGCTGATCTCGCTCAGGCACAAGAGCTTGACGACGAGTTAATGGCCTTGTTAGCCGGTAAGCCTTTCTCGTCTCTAAGCCTTCGTAAGACTGACGTCCCAGGTACCGGTTACAACCTCATCTGCGACCACTCAACCGGGAAACCACGACCTTATGTTCCCCCTCCGCTCCGTAGAAGAGTGTTCGACAGGATTCATAACCTGAGTCACCCCGGAGTTAAGGCAACATGCCGCCTGGTCGCGGACCGTTTCGTATGGCCGAATATTAACCGGGACTGTCGCTCTTGGGCCCGTTCATGCATTCCATGTCAACAAAGTAAGGTAACAAGGCATATTAGGACGCCTCTTGGCCATTTTTCCAATCCAACAGCGAGACTTAGACACGTCCACATTGACATCGTTGGTCCACTGCCGCCCTGTGGCTCATTCCGGTATTGTTTGACCGCCGTTGATCGCTACACTCGTTGGCCAGAGGTATGGCCCATGTCAGGCATCAGTGCTGAAGAAGTCGCCAGCACTTTCATATCAGGCTGGATTGCTCGGTTTGGCGTCCCCACAGTCATAACAACCGACCAGGGCCGTCAATTCGAGTCAGATCTCTTCCGACGACTTCTCCAGTGTTGCGCCACCGAGAGAACTCGCACGACCAGCTACCACCCCTGCGCCAACGGGATGGTTGAGCGATTTCACCGGCAGCTGAAGGCGGCTTTGACTTGTCATGGTGGATCGTGGCTCGAAGCTTTGCCATTGGTCCTCTTAGGAGTGCGAACCACCCTGAAAGATGACCTAAAATCTTCCTCTGCGGAGCTTCTATATGGGGAGTCATTACGCCTGCCGGGCGAATTCGTGACAACATCAAGAGCGAGCAAATGTGTTGAGGACCCTTCCGATTTCGTAGCGAACTTCCGGCAACGCATGTCGAAGCTCCGACCAGTTCCAGCGTCACGACACGCTGACCCTGGCTGTTTCACTTACAAAGATTTGCCCACATCGTCTCACGCATTCCTTCGCGACGACTCCGTTCGCAGACCGCTGACACCAGCCTACACAGGCCCACATCGTATCTTACAACTTAAGACCAAAACAGTCGTACTAGACATCAACGGCAAAAGCACGGAGGTAAGCTTGGATCGGGTGAAGCCTGCTCTGCTAGAACCTGACACAACGTCACAGCTACCGGTGAGTAAACCTTACCCACCTAGTTCCTTGCAAAAAACGGCCAACATGCCAGGCCCTACGCCACCTGCAGCACAACCGGCTACCACGGATGGTACAAATGTCACAACCTCTCCTATACCATCTGCGCCCCCACCTGCTCCAGGTTACACCACCAAGTCAGGTCGCAGGGTCCGTTTTGCCATCCCTTTCAACTTGTAATAATATATTATTATTATTTTTTTTCTCTTATCTTTCTATCACCTTATTCTCTCCGTAGGGGGGTGGTGTGGCGTGTCCGATCACGCACGGAAAACACCGTGCGTATATCGGACCGCGACGCATAAACATCACTTGTCAAAAAAATCCCCGTTTGACACTTGGTCTCGGCAGATCCGAACACGCTATCGCTAGATATCAGCGAAATATTTTTCTATGGTTAATAAGTAACCAAAATACTATAGGTAATAATTATGTTACCTTAACATACAATAAACGTGTGTGTAAAACGTGTATGGCGCCCTTTAGATCGCATCTGTTACGAATCGGCGCCTGTCGGTGGAAGCCTTTACGCCCACGTGTCCTGACGCGAGTTTCAAGCCCCATCCACACGCTTGACGAACAATGGCGAACAGCGAACAGCAAACAGCAAAAACGGACGTGTGGATGGGTGTTTGTCGTTGTTCGCCTGTTCGTGTTTGTGTTCGGCAGTGTTCGGCATCGGTGTCGGTTTTTCTTCACAGATCAAAGGATGTTTGGCAAACAGTTCGCGGTGTATCCACACGTTTGGCCAGCGATCAGTATGCGCGCGAGCTTCACGGGTGGTGGACGTGTCGCAGCTTAGAGTACATACATTACTTGTCGCAGTTTTTGGCGAGTTATTTACAGCCTTTTAGGTACTCAAAATCATGTTTTAATATTGTTTGTGTGACGTCATGTAAAGGTTTTATTTCTTCATTTAAAAATATTTAAATGAATTACATTAAATTATTATTCGATAAATAATCGTAAAACAGTATATTTATTTTACTAGTACAGTAGTAGTTATAGTTACAGTAGTAGTACAGTATATTTATTTTAGTAGTATTAAGTACATTATAGATTTTATCCGTCCGCCATGCCGCCGCGTTATTCGTCCGCCGTGTTTGCCGATCCACAAAATACTAACACGTTCGTCAAGCGTGAGGACGACTGTTTGTGTTTGATGATTGTGGTCGATGTTTGGAACTTTGTTCGTGTTCGTGGCGAACACCAAGCGTATGGACGGGGCATTACAGTTTTTACCCATCCCACAAAAGTGCTTAACGCTATACTTATCTATGCTTAACGCCGCTAAAGAAGTTTTCACTTCAAAAATATCAGTTATTAGCTTCGAGTCAGGGTGGGGGCAAAAGCCACACCTTTCCCCCACTAATCATGGATACGCCCATGATTGTCAGTACGTCATTTAATTTAATTAGTGGAACGCTCACTCCGCATTCCGGTCAATTAATCATTTAACGTCAAGTGTTCTTGAGCAGTGGACGCCATCCTGAGTTATAAGTGAATATTTAGTTTAGTTAGTTGAAATAATAAATTCAAAATTTATTCTATAGTAATTAAACTATAGTGCATATTTACTGTTAAGATTTCAAATACAAAAGAATCGTCAAAATGAATACTGACAATATAAAAAGCCAGGTGCGTATGCTTTTAGTTATTATTTGATTTTAATAATTGTAGCATTTTCCAGGAAACAAATACCGTGCAATACCTACACATTTTATTCACTATCTGGTTTTAACTTTAACATGAATTTTTTTAAATGAATAATTATTAATTATATGTGTTTCTAAAACACACAGCAAGATTGAAGAATGCGTTCATAGACTTTGCTAAAAGGAACAAAAATATACACACTTACCACTGTTTCTTGATTATTTGTGTTACCTCTATCTTTATGGTTTCCAGCAGAACGCGCCGATTGCCATAGAGAAGCGTATCTGTCAACTAAATGTCATAGCGTTGTAGATTTTGCTGCGCACGCTTGCAAAATTTTTTCTTCACTGTGTTTCAGTGTTTTTAAACATATAAATGAGTGAATTGTGTGTTTATACAAAAGATGGAGGCGAATCATTATTAGGGGGAGCCGGCGACCGCTGCTTCTGATGAAGAGCGGTCTACACGGCATGTCGCTTTTAGTGACGAGACGGATTCTTCCTCGTCCTCGGAGGATGTGGAGAGCCTCTTTTCTTTACCCCCAAACAAACGCCGTAAGTATGATAAATCGCAAATTGAAGCTTTGTCTAAACAGGTTAATTATATTACAGGCTATTTAACTCGGATTCCACAAGTCATTAACTCTTTGATCACTTCTAATCTTGATGTCTTAAGTACGAGTTGTATAGTAAAGCCAACTAAGAATCTTCTAAATCAATTGTTAGTTAACTTCGGTAAAGAATCAATTGAATTAGAGCAATTACACACTTGATTTTCATATTTACAAAGTAATTCAAATCATCAATCAGCTGGATTCTTTACAACATTTTGATACCTGGAAATGCTTATGTACGTAATACGTTATAAAACAGTCTTAATTAAATAACACATTTATTTAAAGTTTTAGTTAATGAGGATATTAAGTGTTAATGACGGAATTAGGAATCAGCTAACCTACAAATAAATTAAAGCTATTATTGTGACTAGCTTACAGATTAAAAGTTTAAATCGTAAACAATTAAAATTCAATTTAATTGATTCATTGACATTATTATCATTACTTGTCTATTCTCATCGTAATTGATTACCTATTATTGAACACAAGGTAAAGTGTTCGCTTTGATATTACAGCTTACAATACTTCGAAAGTTACTGGTACAAGAAAGCAGTACAAATTTATTTTATGAAGTAATTTATTGTCAAAGATATTACAAAATAAATAAAACAACAATCCTTATCTAAAAAGTTCAGTATATGTAAAACATGTTAGAACATGCTTATCTCATAGATAATGCGTTACTTGTGTAATACTGTAATTTGACAATTGTTTAATCATAAATTAACAAAGTTCTTTTATAGTTCAAAGCTACATTTATAGAAGTAAGAAAGCAATCAGAAATAATATATAATCTGGTTTAAAATCAATGTGGACGAAACCGTCAAACCGCCTTGTAAAAATGTAGAACCAATACATTTGTACAAAACATTTAAGTAACTGAAACTGGTAACTCGAGCAGATGTTCCAGAGTTCCTGCAGGAGATCGATTGGATCACTAGAATAATCAACACAGGCATAATTCCATTCGCCTTTAGTTGAGTCTCATCGGCGATTTCTAAGGATTTATTACAACAATCAGGTTCTCTACTGGCCTGTCTTCTGTCCACCGTACATTTGCAAAAGTATCCAATTGGATAACGGAGAGGCTCCGTTTAAGTCAATAAGAGTCTTAGTTCACCTAGACGATTAATTATTATCAAATCAGGACAGAGCGATCTAGAAAGCCAGATGGTTTGGCAGGTAAATTACTAAATCTATTACACTGCCAACTTTGCAACTTTAACCACCCCCAGGGTGCGATTACACTGCCGATAGATAAAAAGATTTCTAAAAAATTACAATCTTTGTCGCAAAAAAGAGAGTTCTTCCACATCCAGTGCAGCAGGAACTATCCTGGTGGCGGTAGGCCATTTACCACACTTCGGTGGCACTGCACAAAATAGAGGTCTCCCACTTTTTGACAACAGACGCAGCGGATGCGGGCTGGGTAGCTTACCTCAACAATACGTCAATCTTATCTTTCACGTCCAGTGCAGTAGGAACTATCCTGGTGGCGGTAGGCCATTGACCACACTTCGGTGGCACTGCACAAAATAGAGGTCTCCTACTTTTTGACAACAGACGCAGCGGATGCGGGCTGGGGAGCTTACCTCAACAATACTTTCATTAAGGGACGTTGGTCACAGAAACAAAGGATGTGAGCCGTTATGTGGCATTCAAACTTAAAGGAAATGTTCGCCGTTTATGGAGCGATTTTCCAGCAACGGTCAGAGCTGAGAGGCCCACATACTTGTCCAATTAGACAACAGGACCCTTGTGGCTCACATAAGGTACGAGGGTGGCACACGATCGCTTGCACTGCTCGATCTTACAACAAGGCTCATGGAATTGACCGCAAGTTAAATATAACTCTCTCGGCAGCTTACCTTCCAGGAATGTACAATGGAATTGCTGACAGACTGTCAAGGAGTCAGCCAGTTCCCGAATGGCACCTTCTGCCCCCAGCTGCGGAAGCAATATTATAAAAATTAAAAAAGTGGCGGGTGCCAGATATAGATCTATTCGCGTCGAAAAGAAGTGCTGTTGTTGAGCAATACCTCTCTTGGGACTCAGGAGAAGGCTCGGCAGACTTCTGCGACGCTTTCAGTCAACCACGGAGTCATAGAGACTGGTCTGGGTGTTTACTCCTACCACGAGTGCTACGACACCTCAGCGGAGCACATAGGATGTTCATTGTGATAGCCCCAGGATGGACACAGTGCTTCTGGCTACCAGACCTACAGACGAGGGCGCTGGAGGTACCTCAGACAATAGAGAACTACAAGAGAATCTACTTGACCACAGGCAAAGATCCTGCTCAGTTGGACAAGCTTACGTTTCTGGCTTGAGAAATTGGGGGTAGGCAAATAGAATAGCACAGTAAACAACAACAAAAATAAAAAATAAAATAATAGTTGTTGATCGAGAGTGAGAGACAGTCAACCTTACTAACTTATAGGGCTCCTATTAACTGTTGGGTACTGTGGTGTCGAGACCAAGGTATTGATCTCGCAGCTCCAATGGTAAACGATCTGGCTAGATTTTTAGCCAAGCTTCTTATTGTAGACAGATCTTTAGAGCTATTTCCAATGTCAAATTAAAACTTCAATTTGGTTGGAGCAGTGTGGTGGATTAAGCTCCGAGCCTTCTCCTACATGGGGAAGAGGCCTATTCCCAACAGTGGGATATTACAGGCTGAATCGTGATGGGATACCAAACTAATTTTCAATTGGTTAAAAAGCTCTACACACCCTACAACATTATTTGAGATTAGTGGACTCGTACCCGCACTAAACCCCCTGCGGGAGCCTTCAGCCGCTTTAATTGGAGGGTCCCGGATCTGCAGGCAGTGGACCCGTACCCACATTGTTGGGTGTTAATTATATTTTTGTGATGAAAATATATTGTAAAATTTTCATCTCGCTTATTTTCATATATTATTATTTTTCATTGAATTTTTTGTTCAGTAACAATAGGGTGTAGCCTATGTCACTCCTACACAGTGTAGCTTTCTGTCAGTGAAAGAATTTTCATGATCGGATCAGTATTTGCGAAGGTTACCCCCTACAAACAAACAAAGTTACAAAACTTTATCTCTTTATAATATTATAGTATAGATATCGCATCATACTGCCATAATCCTTTTATTAGCATCCGGTAGATGAGTGCATGATTTAACATTGCCAGAGGTGTCTTAGTTATATAGACCATAGTAAGGAGCTGACATTATGGCCGTATATTTGGGTCAAAGATAAAGACAGTCTGGGTGGCTTCTGAAGAAACATCCAGATGAAAAACTGTGTCCGGTACAATATGTTAGATGTCTTGTCAATGCTACAATAAATAGACGTTCTAAGAAAGAAAGCATTAATAGTCTATTTATATCAGTTATTGGAAGGGTAAAACCTGCAACTTGAATTATAATAGCCGGTTGGATTAAGACAATATCAGGAATTAATGCACCAGCAGGTAGTGTAAGATCTGCGGTAGCCTCATGAAGTTAGAATGAAAAAAGGCCAATAGATTCAGAACTTATTGTAAATCTGTGGCCAGAGCGGGTAGCCCACAGGACAAAGAGGGCTTATTGGTAGATAACTTTTAAAGAATGACTGTATAAAAAAAAAAAAAAAAAAAATTACATAAAGTATAAATTAATTTGTGAACAAACAAGTACAAAGAGAAACAGTCTAAATTTTATATTAATTTTTAATTCAAAGATATTTCTATACATTTAATTGGTCTCATTAATTCTAAGTAAGAAATACATAATTTTGTTTTTGAAAATAATTTAATTTTTATCACATATTTATGTTAATGCTCTGGGGTTGGGAGGTTTGCTTCCCTTATAAGAGGAAACCTCATAGTTGCTCCACATTAATTATTATTATATAACATTTTATAGATGGTTGCTTGCTCTACCGGCGTCCACAATTAAAAACAATTATTATTGCCTTTGTTTTTTGAATTTATTAATTATTAAATTAAGTATATATTTGACGGCTTTAATTTTGTAAAAACGTCAACATGATTGACAATTATTATACTTATTTAGTGCGAGTTATTCACACGGGTATTGCTAGTTGTTTTTAATAAGTTAGTGAGTTGTCACTGTTGTTCTAATCTAACTAATCATTTTCTTTCTAATTAATACATGTTTAAAGGAAATTTGAATTTTCATTTTCACATAGCGGTTGTAGTCTTTCACCAGCAGATATCAAACAGGTCTTCAATCTTGCTGTGTGTTTTAGAAACACATATAATAAGACTGTTTTGCATTACAACAAAACAGTTATTATGTGTGTGAGAAAACACACAGCAAGCAGCAAGGCTCTTGCTGGTGATTGATGACTTCTATGACATTTAGTTGACAGATACGCTTCTCTATGGCAATCGGCGCGTTCTGCTGGAAACCATAAAGATAGAGGTAACACAAATAATCAAGAAACAGTGGTAAGTGTGTATATTTTTGTTCCTTTTAGCAAAGTATGAACGCATTCTTCAATCTTGCTGTGTGTTTTCTCACACACATAATAACTGTTTTGTTGTAATGCAAAACAGTCTTATTACCATGCAATATCACCGCGCTTTATTCGTTAACTGATTTTAAAATAATATTTTGTGATAAAAGCGAATACCATGCAATATCCTAACATTTTATTCATTAATTGATTTTAAAATAACGTGGTTAAAATGTATAATTACCATCACAATATTTTATTCATTAACTTATATCAAAATTTAACATTTTTTCGCTCTAGCTGGAGGAGGTACAAGCCCTTAGCTCGATTTATGATAAAGATTGGTTTATTGAGAGCAAAGAGTCGAGATCCTACAGTATCAAAATAACAGAAGAGAATCATGAAGTGATTCTATACGTTACAATGAGTGATGGTTATCCCAGTGAGAACCCCCCGATGTACGAATTGTCAGCTCCGTGGATGAACAGAAAGGCAAAACAGGATCTTCATTATCGCTTAAATGAAATCTATTTGTAAGTAAACTTTGTCAAATATTTTCATATGTTTTGATGTCTACTTTTTTATTTTATTTCGAAGAAGGTCGTATTCACCATTAGTTGACTAAATAGGACTTTTCTCTTTTTTTACTTCTATTGTTTTGCACAACAAAGTTACAGTTGTTGCAATTTCTGTCGACACATGTTCTATTGTTAAATTTTTTTAATGTTTAAACGTTGTTATAGTACGTTAGGGCCGCCCATAAAATACACAAAAGATAGAGTTCCCGCCGTAAGTAATTTTTGTGACTTGGAGATATAAATAATATGTACAATAAATACATACATGTGTATATACATGCATGGACGCACCACTACCTCGCCTTTCTACTCCATTTTAAGCTCAAGGGAATGATTGATAAAACATATTAAGCTATCCCTATTGAGACCACACAAGTAAATAGAGAAATTAATAGAATTTGAAACGTTAATTTTTAAATATCCATATTTCCATGTAGGTATACGCTTAAAAGTATATGAGAATCACTGAATTTTCATGATTTTTTTTAAATGTCTTCATAAAAACGCGAATTAATTAATTCGAAAAAAAGCGAATTAAACAATTCGTGATGAAGTTGTCACTCAAAGTAGTAGGTAGACAGCGCTATGACTTGAAATAACTTTATTCTTTCTGTCGTTACAAACAAAAAAAAACAAGAATCCTTATGTATATATAATGTGTATAGTGACAAATAAGTATTAAAAATCGACAAAAAACAATAAAAGCATTTACAAAGTTAACAACTTAAAACCTTAACATTTATATCTAACAAAAAAAAAAACATTTTTTATCAGTAATATTAAATTTCAGAGAAAACATAGGACAAACCGTCATTTTCCAGTGGATTGGGAAAATAAAGGAAGTTTTGCAAGTAACAATTGCAAAAGAACCTTCCAAGAAGAAAGACAAGATGAAAAATGGGTCTACGTCGACACGGGTTTGTCCTGTTTTATATTACTAGACATTCTTACTAAATGACATGATTTTAAAATCCATTCTCGCAAGCTACTGGCAAAGTTATTTTACCAAAATAGGCAATCACTCTGGATACAGTGACCGGATCCGGTAAGTTTGTACCCGTAATTCGTAACTGATAAGCGAATTACCGGATCCGGTTTTCCAGATTTCAATCCCTATAACTGTACATTAAAATTAAATTCTTTAGTTTTTCGCGATCAACGCTATGCTTTATGTGTAAGACGGGTTGCAATAGTGTTGGAACCTCAAACCGACCAACACAAAATATTGTAGATAACCCGTTTTACATATAAATAATAAGCTTTATATACCTAACCGTAATATCTTTAAATGTTCATTCCTTGATATAGTTTCCTTGTTGTATAAATATATGACAGATTTCATTAAAAATTTACTCGTTTTTATTTTCAGTTAGAAACAAAATGTCCAGAAATCACACACGGATAGGTCATCGTGGACAGGAAGAGTTCATTCCAGGGTCACGCCGCCAATGTTCATAACATAGATGATGTTAAGTAGTTGTTTGTGATTCTAAGATCATTTTTATTTAACACTCATTTTCATTTCTTCGGAGAGTATTTTTCAAGATAGCCTTATCTTGAATAAAAGTACATATCGCGGGCTTCAAGCCAGAGGGGCGTATAAGCAATAACGCGGTACGACTTTCTGGAATGAAAATAATATCTGACTTCAGTTATACGCCTGAAAGTATTTTATTAATATTTTCTAAAATAATTTACCTACAGTTAAGAAAAAAACGGAGGTGATGTACCGATAAACTTAGAAATGATTGACGTAATAAAAAAAAACGCATTTTGTTTATACGCCCCTCTGGCTTGAAGCCCGCGATATGTTGGGAAAAATAACAAAACAGTAATATTAGTTATTGATTATAATTATTTAATGTTGACGCAGTCAAATCTTACATGATTCAATATAAATATATACAAGTGTAAATGAGGTTTCCACATTCCTGTAATATAACATTTAATTTTGTTTACAGTGCCGTGTTAGCGAAATTAAAAACAATTAAAAAACTACAACAAGCAAAGCACAACATGTACGCCTATAGATTCCTAAGTAAAACGGGCAAAGCTACAAAGGTGATTCAAGATTGTGACGATGACGGGGAGCGGCAAGGGGGTTCAAGAATGCTACATTTGTTGCAGATGATGGAGCAAACGAATATCTTGGTGGTTGTCACTAGGTGGTGAGTGAAGCCTCCATCTTACTAATATTATACTTATGAATTTGTGGGGGATGATATTTGATACGAGAGTAATGAAATAACTATAAACGCATAAACTATACACATATACATACATGTACATCACATGAGCTGTGGCTATTTCTCATTATGAACTTTCCACGGGATCGGGATCTCTACGAGTTCTTAGCGTAGTAGTAAAAAAGTTTCATTAGCAATCAATTTCGTTATAAACGTTTGATATTAATCGTTCCCAGTAGGTAATGTACGTGCCTACTCTTGTGTCCATCATTGAGGCATTTAAAGCCTGTTTCAGTTCAGTAGTACTTTGTGTTTTCACATGTCACATTTTACTGTACAGCAGCGATATAACATGATTTTGGCAAAAGCGGATAGAAAACCACATATAAACCTTGAACGATATTCTGAGATATGATCATATTTACGCAAACAAAATATGAAACGTATAACAGCCACGTTTTGGAGACGCTTTTGGTCTTCGTTTAATTGAGATATATAGCTTGCTTCGACATAGTCGAGAATAGATAGGATTAGATTTATTTTTCGAAATGATACTCGTTGTCTGTTGTAGTTTTGTCTAATGTTTTCCTTTATTGGTTTTAGGTACGGTGGCATACAACTAGGGTCCGACAGATTTCGTCATATAAACAATGCAACACGGCAAGTCATACAGCAAGCTGGACTATTAAAAAAACGACAAGAGGGATAACATTTTTTATTATATACTAAGATAGTGTATATATATATTTTAAAACTTTATAATGTTTTTGTAAATATTAATGTATATTTTTTAGAATAAAATAATGTGATAACTCATAATGTGTCAATGTACAAATCTATATATATAAAAGAGTAACCCACCCATTGACTCATCACGATATCTCTGAAACCATAAGGCGTAGACTTGAATTTTGGTAGGAATATTCCTTTTGCCGAGTAAAGGTCAGCTAAGAACGGGTTTTACGATATTCGACCCCTAAGGGGGTTAAACGGGGGTTGGAAGTTTGTATGAAAGTCCTATGTTTTTGAAGTAAGAGACTTGAAATTCAAAATGTATACTCTATAGATGGTGTTGAGGTGTACTAATAATGTATTTTGAGAAATCAACCCCCTTTTGGGGTTAAAACAGGGGATGATAGTTTGTATGAAGTCCAATGAAAATTACACTTACAAACTTAAAATTTGGCAGGTAGGTTTCTTATAGTGAGTAGACATCCGCTAAGAACGGGTTTTGCGAAACTCCACCCCTAAGGGGGTAAAACGGGGGTTGGAAGTTTATATGAAAGTCCTATGTTTTTGAAGTAAGAGACTTCAAATTTAAAATGTATGCTCTATAGATGATGTTGAGATGTACTAATAATGTATTTTGAGAAATCAACCCCCTTTTGGGGTTATAACAGAGGATGGTACTTTGTATGAAAGTCCAATAAAAAATACACCTACAAACTTGAAATTTGGCCGGTAGGTTCCTTAAAGGTAGTAAACATCCGCTAAGAACGGGTTTTATGAAATTCCATACCTAAGGGGGTTAAACGGGGGTTGGAAGTTTATATGAAAGTCCTATGTTTTTGAAGTAAGAGACTTGAAATTCAAAATGTATGCTCTATAGATGGTGTTGAGGTGTACTAATAATTTATTTTGAGAAATCAACCCCCTTTTGGGGTTAAAACAGGGGATGGTAGTTTGTATGAAAGTCGAATGAAAAATACACCTACAAACCTGAAATTTGGCAGATAGGTTTCTTATAGAGAGTAGACATCCGCTAAGAACGTGTTTTACGAAATTCCACCCCTAAGTGGGTAAACGGGGGTTGGAAGTTTGTATGAAAGTCCTATGTGTTTAAAGTAAGAGACTTGAAATTAAAAATCTATGCTCTATAGATGGTGTTGAGGTGTACTAATAATGTATTTTGAGAAATAAACCCCCTTTTGGGGTTAAAGCGGAGGTGTTAAAAATGAAAAGTTGAACCATAAGGCGTAGAGACTTGAAATTTGGTAGAAATATTACTTTCGCCGAGTAGAGATCAGCTAAGAATGGATTCTACGAAATTTTACCCACAAGAGGGGTTTGCGGGGTCGTCAACAATGGAAAATTGAACCATAAGGCGTATAGACTTAAAATTTGGTAGGAATATTCCTTTCGCCGAGTAGAGATCAGCTAAGAACGGTATTTATGAAATTCCACCACAAGAGGGGGTTGCGGGGGTGTTAACAATGGAAAATTGGACCATAAGTCGTAGAGATTTCAAATTTAGTAGGAATATTCCTATCGCCGAGTAGTGATCAGCTAAGAATGGATTTTACGTAATTCCATCCACAAGAGGGAGTTACGGAGGCGTTTACAATGGAAAATTGGACCATAAGGCGTAGATACTTGAAATTTGGTAGGAATATTCCTTTCACTGGGTAGTGATCAGCTATGAATGGATTTTACGAAATTCCACCCACAAGAGGAGGTGGCGGGGGCGTTACCAATGGAAAATTCCCGTTTTTATACTATAGCTCCTATCGACTATAAATTTGGTAGTAATCTCCTATATGAGATGTAGAAATGATCAATAAGCGCTTTTTATGATAACTCATCCCCAATAAGGATTGCAGGGGTGGGCGTTAACAATAAAAAATTAAAATTTCCGAGCTATAGCTCCTAAAGATTCCAAATTTTGTATGAATTTTCTGTGTGCTTAAAAAATAATTTATGACCAAAATGTGCGATATCCCACCCTACAGGGGTTTGCGGGGGTGGGTGTTAACAATGATAACTTTAAATTTCAGAGCTATAGCTCCTACAGACTCCAAATTTTGTTTGCATTTTCTGTAAGTGATGTAATATATTAATAATTTATTATAAATAATATAATATAAAAATAATTTATGAACGAATTTTACGATATCCTACCCCACAAGGGGTTGCGGGGATGGGTCGTTACAACAATATTTTTTTAAAATATATAATTAGGTCTGCAAACAAGCGTACTGCTCACCTGATGGTAAGCGATTACCGTAGCTTACAGACGCCTGCAACCCCAGAAGCATCGCAAGCGCGTTGCCGACCCTATCTCCAACCCCCAGAAGCTCTGGTCACCTTACTCACCTCACCAACCACACAATACTGCTTGAAAACAGTATTATTTGGCTGTGGTCTTCTGTAAGGTCGAGGTATTACCCCAGTCGGGCTGCTCCATATTTTGAGCAGGAAATTTCTTGCTGTAGCTCCTATCGACTCCAAATTTGGTAGGAATCTCCTATATGTGATGTATAAATTATCAATGAGCGGATTTTATGATAACTCGTCCGCAATAAGGATTGAGGGGCGGGCATTAACAATGAAAATTTTACATTTTCGAGGTTAATAGGAGATATCGATAACTTATTTTAATATTTTGTTATCACTGATAGCTATAAAATGTATCACTACATAGTATTAAAAAAGTCGCTTCGCGCTGTCTGTCTGTCCCTATGTATGCTTAGATCTTTAAAACTACACTGAACGGCACAATTAACCGCCCACCCTGTATTTCTTCCTGTTTGCAGAAATCGTTAAGTTTAAAGCAAATTTGATGAAAGGTACGTTGAAAGTTATCATTAAGCAATAAAAACAAATAAAGATATTGAAAAAATAAACGGTTTATTATGAATAATCCCACAAAAACCCATCAATCCCACAAACAAAAAATTCGACGACCATATTTAAATTTACTCAATGATGTCAATACTTCCTAGAAGTTGATTTTTAATAATGGGTATTACCACCTCGAGCTCTAATGACTTCTTGAAGTCTGTTTGGAAGTCCATCCATGATGTCCTGAATCTCGGACTGGGGGATATTGTGCCACTCCTCTACCACAACTGTTTTAAGCTCTCCTAGGGTCGTAGGCGCTGGTAATCTTGCTCGAACACGTCTTTTAAGATTGTCCCAAATGTGTTCTATGGGATTGAGATCAGGACTACGTGCCGGCCATGGTAAAGTTTGAATTCCGGCCTCGTCAAGATACTCAGTGACGGATCTAGCGACATGGCAACGTGCATTATCATGCATAAACCTAAAATTTTCTCCTATAAATGGTGCGAAAGTTATGACGTGGTCTTGAAGAACTTCTTCCACGTATCTCTGAGCATTCACACTGCCTCTATCAAAGATGACGAGGTCGGTACGAGCTTCGTAAGAGATACCTCCCCAAATCATTATTGACCCTCCCTGGTAACCCACTGTTTCAGTCATAGCGCATGGGGCAAACCTCTCGTTTTAGCGCCTGTAGACACGCTGACGTCCATCTGGACCTCTTAAGGCTATTCTGCTCTCATCTGAGAACAGTACGTTCTTCCAGTGCTCCATAGTCCAATTACCATATTCTCGTGCAAAGGCAAGTCTAGCTCTACGGTGCTGTGGGAGAAGTTGTGGGGCGCGAGCTGGACGGAAAGCCTTTAGGTTTCTTTCTGCCAGTCTCCGTCTAATGGTACGTTCACTCACACTAACATTTCTTACTTCAAAAAGACGAGAACGAGCTTCAGTAGCGGTGCAAAAGCGATTTCTCAATACGTTACTAACAACAAAGCGGTCATCTCGGGTGGAAGTGCACCGATGTCGGCCTTGACCTGGCCTCCGCGTGTATGAGCCAGTCTCCCGAAATCGTCTGATGGCATCCCGTACGGTTGTTCGAGGTACACCGAGCGTCCGAGCGATGCGACGTTGGCTGTACCCAGCATCAGCTAAAGCCACAGCCCTAGATACACCAGTAGCGTCTAGTGGCATTTTGTATGATTATAAACAATAAAAGAACACTAAGAACTCTAATTACACAATATTCAAACACTATTGTAAAAGAGAACAGGATTTGTAAACACAGTAACGTAACCGCAGCAATGTCAAATAACGACTTAATGCTAAAAATGCTTTGGTGACACAAATTTAAGAAAGGAAACAAGGGTACAAGTGTTTAATTTATTGCTTAAGTACCCACTTGACAAAAAACAAAGACTGATAAGCCATCAAACTTGCTTTAAACTTAACGATTTCTAAAAACAGCAAAAAATACAGGGTGGGCGGTTAATTGTGCCGTTCAGTGTATATACACAATGGATATTGATGCGGGTTTTTGGAATAGATAATTAACTAGCTTCTGCGCGCGACTTCGTCGGCGTGGACTCCGCTCCTATTGGGCTTAGCGTGATGACACATAGCCTATAGCCTTCCTCGATAAATGGGCTATCTAACACTGAAAGAATTTTTCAAATCGGCCCAGTAGTTCCAGAGATTACCGCGTTCAAACAAACAAACAAACAAACAAACAAACAATCAAACAAACTCTTCAGCTTTATATATTAGTATAGATTATAATATTCAAGAGGAAGGTTTATATGTATTATACATGCATAATACAGTAGATAAACACTGATAATTTTAGAGGTTTCTAATGTGATGTCGTTAAGCACATTTTTTTGCGCTTACATTGCAAACGCTGGCTTAACCCTACGAGATAGATCAAAATAATGTACTACAGTATTGTACAACTTAAAAAGGTTTACAAAAAAGTCCGCGATGGTATATATCTATCTCTTAGGGATAGTCCACGATAACCATTTTTTATCCTTTACTTATTACGAGAAATAATGGCTCATTTACGAAGCGATTTTAAGCAATACACAATTAATCCTTATGCAATTAAGTACAACATACCTTAAATACATTGCGCATTTAATATAGATCAATATGGCCCTTTACAACATGTAATTTAAATGAATATTTTCGAAGATGTTGTATGTTCGTACTTTATTCGGTATTAAGGATAATTTTTAAACCGCATTTATAGTAAGTACATTAGGTTGGATAGGATTAGACTCCATAATTTATCAAGTCAAGAGTAACATCTAAAGAAAACATGTTTGTATTGTCTAATGACAAAAAAAAACTGTAAACGTCGTATACAGATACATTCTGTAGTATATTTATTATCAGAATTTCACCCGTGCGAAGCCGGGGCGGGTCGCTAGTGTATCTATATAATAAAGTACAATTATTAAAAAATCTCCGTTTAGACCGGGAGATAGTGACACAAAATATTAGGTCATTTGTACCAGTATGGCGGTTCGTCAGGGGTCTAATTATGTAGAGGCAAAAAGGAAAATGATGGTCATAGCGCTCGCACCGGCGGCCCAATCGCGTGGGCGTTTATTGAACGCGTCGGATAAATAACGAGTGTCGAACGATTTGTTCCACAAAAATGCTTGTATTTTCAGATAGTCGAAAAAAAAGAAGTAGGCGGTAGCGAAATGCCATACTTCTCGGGTGTGACTTACAGCCCGCCATACCGACGCGAATACATTAATTTAAATAAAACAATTCAACCATTTGTACCAAGCTAATTTTTGCATAGCTAATCATCGTCGAGTAGCCATTCACGAAAATCAACTTGCCATACTTTTCCGACAGTTCCCAATGGCCGCCATACCACTGCAAAGGAGTAATTTCTTTTTTTTTTTCGCCAAACGATTTGTACCAGTATTGCATTTGAATTTTTGGAAAGTATTTGACAAAATGTGACCGTTATTATTTATCCCATACTTCTAGTAGGGGGAAATATTTGAAATACTTATTTATTTGACACGTTTTTAAAATACGACTGTAAAATACGTAAAATCATTTTTTACATCATGGCATCATTGTATTCTCGTCATTTGGATGCAATTGTACCTAAAAAAAATTATTACAGATTGTAACCATCGGGCGGATGACTTGAGCTAAAAGGTGAAAAAAAAAAAAAAAATTTGACGATTTGTACCAGTATGGCATTTCGATTTTTGGAAATTATACGATACAATGTGACCATTATTATATTTGCCATACTTGTAGTAGAGGGAAAAAGTGGCGCCATACTTGAAAAAAAACTCGCATTACGAATAAAATCTTAGCATTTTGAAAAAATATTGTTCACATTCGCCACCTCCCACAGGTATGGCATTATCAGACTTCTATTTATGATCATACAGGGAACTGTTAAAAAAAGTTTCAGGTTGGTACAAATCGTTTGGCGAAAAAAAAAGAAATTACTCCTTTGCAGTGGTATGGCGGCCATTGGGAACTGTCGGAAAAGTATGGCAAATTGATTTTCGTGAATGGCTACTCGACGATGATTAGCTATGCAAAAATTAGCCTGGTACAAATGGTTGAATTGTTTTACCTAAAAATAATGTATTCGCGTCGGTATGGCGGGTTGTAAGTTACACCCGAGAAGTATGGCATTTCGCTACCGCCTACTTCTTTTTTTTCGACTATCTGAAAATACAAGCATTTTTGTGGAACAAATCGTTCGACACTCGTTATTTATCCGACGCGTTCGATAAACGCCCACGCGATTGGGCCGCCGGTGCGAGCGCTATGACCATCATTTTCCTTTTTGCCTTAACGTAATTAGACCCCTGACGAACCGCCATACTGGTACAAATGATCTAATATTTTGTGTCACTATCTCCCGGTCTAGTTGTTTTATTTGCGATGTTAATCCCTATACCCCGTCCGGCGACTATACCCCGTCCGGCGACTAATGATCTTTTTGACACTTCAAGAAATTTTGACATTAGTGACTGCCTCACACGTTATTTATTCGATTCGAAATAATAATCGATTTTATTTGAGAAGAACTTTCAATCGATTTAATTAAATACATTTAGTTTAAAAATATTATTTATTTATGCGTTTATTAGTTTTTTTAATTATAAATGAAATATATAAATAATAAATAAATGAATTAACAGAGTTATTGCTCTTTATTCTTGGTTTGCAATTAAATTTCAAGATTTCGACTTAATTCCTTGCAAGTAATCGATCTTGGGGTCATAGATACTATTTTTATTTCCTTTTTTATATTAAATTTATAGAAACAATAATCACATGACGTAAAATTATTTTTATCATATGATCGATTTATTATCGATTTATTATTTCAAGAACTGTTTCATAGTCTGTGGTTGTTTGTTATGCACAGGGTACTTCACTCAATCAATCAAATCGTCAATAAAGTATGACATTACAGTAGAATTTTAGTACGTTATTCCGAAAAAAAAAACAACTGTAATTTATAGGCGTGGGCTGTCAAAAAGATCATTAGTCGCCGGACGGGGTATAATTAGCTTTTTGACAGCTCACGCCTATAAATTACAGTTTTTTTTCCGAAATAACGTATAAATTCAAGTGTGAATTCAAATGTCAAGAAATAGAAATAAATAAGAGTGATAAAAAATTGTAGCTAAAGTCTCGGATCATGTCCGGGGGCACAGCACACAAAAAAAAAAAAAAAAACTTTTTCGTGTCGGTTATTTTCGTGACGGTGTGCGTGCGCATCGTAAAAATTTACTCTCAGTATTTTTCCCTAACGCGCCAAAAGAAGTATAACTTCACAAATCCACTCAGTTGTCTCTTTTTATTCATTTCTTTATAAAAATACGCCAACCAGTTAGAAACAAATACGTATATTCACAATAATGAACACCAGGATTTAAACAAATTGAGTGATACCTCAAGGCACATAATACAGCTTACTTGGGAGTATTACATTGCAAAACACATTAAAATGTCAGGACGTAGTCGTCTTTTATTCCCTACGGATGAGTAATGATCGCTATCAGTTGACAATGGTAATAACCGGGAAAGAAAGCTTAACGTGCTCTCCGAGACATGGTGCGGAGCGGAGACCCACACGGACACACACCCAGACCGGAAACAAAAAATTGTACAGCAGCGGCCGATCTGGAATCGAAGCCGCGATTGACGAAGTTGAAGTACCGTGATGCACCAGAGTTTACTTTTTTCAAATAGCTTAAGTTAGTAATAAAGATGATGTTATATACATATATGTATCTCTATAGGTACCTACTTTGCGTTATGTAATCACAGCGATTCAGTTCTCTTTATCACCCCCACTCCATTTTAATATCACAAAATATTTTTCAATTTATTGGCGCGAAAATGAGAAAACACAATAAACAATCATATAAAAATGACAGATCCCAAATTCAAATAGAATATTTTGTTTATATTCTTGAAGTGAAACTTCTTTAGTCGCATGAAGGGTTAAATTTTTACGGATCAAACGCGTCACGGCGTCACTAGTCACGAATTTTTAAACGTCTATAGCACGTTTAATAAACCGATTCTCGTCCGATCATCAAAGGTAAGTAACGTCGGGTGCGGTCAGTACTTGGATGGGTGACCGCCTGGGAACACCGCGTGACGTAGGCTTTTTGTTTTTTTCAATTCGTTTTTTTAGGGTTCCGTACCCAAAGCCAGGGTAAAAACGGGACCCTATTACAAAGACTTCGCTGTCCGTCCGTCCGTCCGTCCGTCCGTCCGTCTGTCACCAGGCTGTATCTCAAGAACGGCGATAGCTAGACAGTTGAAATTTTTGTTGCTTTTCTGTTGCCGCTATAACAACAAATACTAAAAACTAACTAAGTAAAATAAATATTTAACGCGACGCGATTTAATTCCAACGCCATCTATCCAGAAACCAAGAAAACGTCGTCGATAGACTACCCGTATTACGTATATAATATAAGTGTATAACAGTATAATCTATGGACTAAGTAATATACATAATAGCTTTCCAATAGCGGCATGGATCGATAGATAGATGGCGTATTTGACCAGTTTATTTTCCATTTTTATATGGTATTTTGTTTAATAACAATAAAATATAGCCTTTAGTTTAGTCAATGGTACTTTAACTTACCGTAACTTTTTGAGCCTAATCTTTAATAGCGCGTTGACTATTTTTTCGTCTTATTACGTTGTATTACTTGTCGATGTAATTGAAGTCGGTTTTTTTTTTCGTTTGCGAGCAAACACAATCATTAAGGTGTACAATACTGTAGACTGTAGTACATTATTTTGATAAAATTGATCTATCTCGTAGGGTTCAGCCAGCGTTTGCAATGTAAGCGCAAAAATGTGTTTACGACATTACATTAGAAACCTCATAAATTATCAGTGTTCCTCTACTATATTATGCATGTATTATACATATAAAGTTATAAACCTTCCTTTTGAATCACTCCAACTAATAAATAAAACCGCATCAAAATCTGTTGCGTAATGCGTAGGTAGTTTTGAAGATCTAAGACAGTAAGGCTTCTCTAACTCCTAAGCACATAATATTATTATAGGGACAGACAGCGAGAAGCGACTTTGTTTTATATTATGAATTGATTAATGAAGGCAAACATTTTAAATTGGAATACTTATAGGTATAGACAGATTGAACGAAACGATATCGCGATTTAAATGCGTTTTTTATTTTTATTTTTTATGACCAAATAGACAGGCATTTGACCGCAGTCTCACCTGATGTTAAGTACCTACTACAACATATATCGTCAAGTTGCAGTTGCAGTATTAAAATTACATTACAATTAAACAAACAAACTCTTTCGCCACACGCGACGCGCAACGCCCCGCGTCTCCGTAAATGAGGCCTAACTTCTTACGTGCGTACATAAATTAGCACACACAATTTTTTTTTGTTATTACATACATGTGTAATAAACGTTCACTTAATTCATTCAATAAATTAGTTTACATGTCAATTAGAATTTATTTCTATGTGAACACTGTCAAGGAAATAAAAAATTCATTGCATAAAATTAATTATGGTGAGTAAAAAGAATACATTTTTAACATTTATTTACCTTGAAAATGTAATAGACTAACTGAATTAGACATATATACAAGTAGTGATTATCCATTGTGTCCATTTTTACCGTACTATATAATTAAAAGTCAGGTATAATATACCACTGAGCACTGGGTATACTATGTGTACATAATTATGTATTATACTGATAATATATATAATAAAACAGGTGCGTGTGCTTTTATTCATTATTTTATAATAATATATTGCCACAACGGTCACAGCACTGGTTTGTGTTTGTTGCGCTGGCGATAGCGGGTTTGATCCCCACACATGACAAACATTTGTATTTACCATACAGATGTATGCCGTGGTCTGGGTGTTTGTGCAGTCCTTGTCGGTCTCCCCGCCGTGCCTTGGAGACTACGCTAAGCCGTCGGTCCCGGTTGTTATCTTAAACAACTGATAGCGATCGTTACTTATAGTAGGGAATAATTATATCCGCCAACCCGTTTTGGAGCAGCGTGGTGGATTAAGCTCTGATACTTCTCCTACATGGAAAAAAGACCTATGCCCAGCAGTGGAATATAGGCTGAAGCGTATATTAATACAGTCAAACCTGGATAAGTGAGAACTGGATTAGTGAGAAAACTCTATAAGTGCGAGTAATAGCCAGGACCCGTCATTTTAAGCTCCCAAAACCTCTATTAGCGAGAAACAGAAACCTCTGTAAGAGAGAGTCGTTTTTCCCTCATGGACCTCCGTGAGACTGCTACTTATCTATACCTCTATAAGTGACAGTCGATCTTTTGCACGCGTCACACGCTTAAGCGTGTGGGTGTGCTTTACTATCGAAAGACGGCTCTGTGTCCATTTTCCAAGATAAAATCGTTCTTATACGTTAAGTTAGGCACTGAATTTTTAAAAAAAAGGTTGTTTCGGAAACTAGACATGTTAATCTATAAAGTCAGCGTATTTTCTTTTCATTTTGTTTAATATTTATAACAAAAAAAACGTAATTAAAAAGTGATATGTCAGCTGTCCGTTGGTCTGTGCCCTTTTGTTGTCTTCACATTTTAGAAAAATATAAACAATTAATTGTAATAATTTCTTTTGAATAATACTTCAGTCACTCTAAGGATGAACTGTATATCTTTTTATGATTGAACTCTTAACCGTTTTAAAGATATTAACGAAATTCGAAAGATTTTCTGGGTTTCTTGCATAAATATTTTTTCTTTTTTAAACCCCGGCGCAAAACGAGGGGTGGTATAAGTTTAACGTGTCTGTATATCTGTGTAACTGTCTGTGGTACTTTTTTCTAGTTGATGAGGGGATCTGACTACCTCCCTTATGTCCTATCGATTCGAAATTTGGTACCGTGTTACTTTAATGATATTGAAAGTATATGGTAAGGTAACCATGACCTGATCAGCCGTTCGAAGATCATCAGCTCTTTAATAGTTGATGAGGGAATCTAATTACCTTCCATATGTCCTATCGATTCGAAATTTGGTACCGTATTACTTCAATGATATTGAAAGTGTATGGTAAGGTATCGTATTATCGTATTATGTGTGGTAAGGCATCCGCCAACCCGCATTGGAGCAGCGTGGTGGATTAAGCCCTTTAATATATATAACAAAAAAATGTAATCAAATAATATATCTACAGCTGTCCGTTGGTATGTGCACTTTTAGTTGTCTTCTCGTTTTAGAAAAATATAAACAATTTTAGCGAAATGTATAAGCTATTGAACGAGCGGATAAATAATAAGATGTTATCTATCTTCGCTGACTCTTTATTGAAGAATAATAATGATAAAAAACCATATTCAAGTAGCAAAATAAAAAAAAGTAGCAAAATACAAAATATAATTATAAGATAATAGAAAAACAATATATTCAAGTAGCAAAATATAAAATACTAGCTTCTGCGCGCGACTTCGTCGGCGTGGACTCCGCTCCTGTTGGTCTTAGCGTGATGACACATAGCCTATAGCCTTCCTTGATAAATGGGCTATCTAACACTGAAAGAATTTTTCAAATCGGCCCAGTAGTTCCAGAGATTACCGCGTTCAAACAAACAAACAAACAAACAAACAAACAAACTCTTCAGCTTTATATATTAGTATAGAGATAACGTGCTACGTGTACGTACATAATTTTACTTACTAAATTGAAAAACAAATTATCAAGAAGAATTTAAAATCAAATTCTTTGACGACTATCAAAAACACGCCACATTACTCTCCTCCGAGACCGAAGGTCAATAGCCGGTTGGCGGGCCAGTGGAACCAGATGCTGCATAGCTCTCGGTGAGTTGGAACTGTTTGCGGTGATGCTTGCGAAGCCTGCGTTGCCGTTCAAGCTCGAGGTTACCAGCTTAGCGAATGACCACCAGTTTAGCAAATGAGCTCGGTTTAGCGAATGGATGAGCGGATGATAAAATATTCGCTAACTCCGCAAACTTTTTATTACCTAATGAATTGTTATTTATAATATAAAAATGAATCAAGTAGCAAAATGTAAAATATTAACGAAAAAAGCTTAAAATAAAATTCTTTGACAACTATCAAAAAATATTTTTATTAAAATGATAAAAAGAGGTTTTTATTATTATTTATATAAAAAGTCTATATATGTAGAGACGCCAATTAATTGTAATTATTCCTTTTGAATAATACTCCAGTTACTCTAAAGATGAACTCTTTTTCTTATTATGACTGAACTCTTAACTGTTTTAAAGATACATATTAACGAAATTCGAAAGATTTTCTGGGTTTCTTTCATAAAAATTATCACCGTCTATTTTTTTTTCCTCTCTCCTTTTTCATGAACTATTAATTTTTTAAATAATTTCTGCTGCATCTAGCGACATTATTGATATTTTTGGCAGTGAAGTTAAAATTGTATCTATGTTTCGTGATGTGTCGACAGATTTTCGATAATATAAAATGCCAAAAGAAAATAAAAACTCTGCAAGAAAACGTGATCAATTACAACGTGATTATAAAAGAGAACGTCGTAAAATTTATGAGTCTTTCGAAAAATTATAAAGATGATGTTATGATTGAGCTGAATAAACCTGAAAGCTGCTGTCTTGGAAATAAACATAGTGGAATCTATTCTGCTCAAATTCCTAA
Source organism: Melitaea athalia (assembly GCA_905220545.2). Lineage (NCBI taxonomy): Eukaryota > Metazoa > Arthropoda > Insecta > Lepidoptera > Nymphalidae > Melitaea > Melitaea athalia. Next base: position 8,835,905 of record HG992198.1, read on the forward strand.
TAAGGATGATGTAAACCTTGCTTTAAAAAAAATGTCGAATGTCTCAAGTTCGTCAAAACGATGATTTTAGACAAAGCGAACGAGAAAAAGATAGGTTAGCTAAGCAGGCTCAGTGATAATTTAGTGCCTACCTTAACATATAAGAACGATTTTATCTTGCAAAATCGACACAAAAAATAATAATATTTTTTTCAATTGATTTATCTTTTAGGCAATTATTATTAATTTCAATTCGTAACACAATGAGCGTGTGAGGCGTGCACTTTTGGATTTTCCAAATTATATTTATATTATTTAGGAGGAACTGTAGTTACAATAAAAATACAGTAACAAATGACAAAACAAATTACAAATTTAACATCTGCTATTTTATGACTCATTCTTAACTTTCGTGAAACTGCCTACCATTGTTTTTGTATTGTTTTCTCGTCAATATTGTACCTATTCTATTTCGTGGAACTAAATTAATAACGTTGTTATTTTATCGCATTCTTTTCCTTTCTTTCCATTTTTTTCGAATGGACACGTGTGCCTGTGTACCGTCCTATTTGTCGGACTTACTCAGTTTATAGTTAATCAATTGCGAAGGAAAGTTCTGTTCTGCATCATGTCAAAACGGAAAATTAAAGTACTGTCATTAAGTGATAAACTTAAAATAGTGAATGCGTTTGAATCCGAAAAATCATGATATGAAATTCAGAGGGAGTTTAATTAATCAGAATCCACCTATTATAAAATTATAAAATCAAGACTATAAAGTGCTATGACTTGTTATTGCTGCGTATCCCTATAAGAGAGAAACGCTACCCATTTACCTGCATTAGCGAGAAACTCGGGTTAGTGAGAAACCTCTATAAGCGAGAATGAGATTGTGCTCCCTTGAACTCTCGCTTATCCAGGTTTGACTGTATAATGTTATTGTTATTAAGAGTTACCATGTAATATCACCACTTTTTAACCAACTTCAAAACAATTGTGTTTGCTCGCAAACGAAAAAGTAAACCGACTTTATTTACATCGACAAGTAATAACGAATAGTCAAGTTACACTTAACTCATCTTTAAAATATAGCAGAGGATAGGAAGACCTGTAGTTATCAACAAAATAATCATTTTTCTGCTAACTCCATCACAATCTATGGGATCCGATTTAATAGCATGGTCATGCTTGTAGACATCTTCCATCTAGCGACAGAGTGAAAACGGAATGAAGTATTATTTATTTTAGACCGAAGAGAAATCAAATCAAAAAATCAAATCAAAATAGTTTATTTAACTGTACAGATTCACCTTACATATAAGAAACAGTGATTCCCACACTAGGCAATGCCTGTGTCGTGGGATTCAATAACAGAAACAATTACCAGACATAGTGCGGCTTAAGAAGGTAATAAGTAAAATTATGTTTAATTAATGCTAAATTGAATTACAATACAATATATTTAATTAGCAAGTGAAATTAGGAGAAAATAACTATGTTGATGACAATGGGAATAACAGTCAAGTCATAGAAATCCCAGCTTAAAATTTACAAATAACACAAATAGAACTTGTTACAAAGTTACTAACTGAATTTAAACTTAAATTAAACCTAACAGTGTCAGTATTAGCGATATATCTTGAAGTGTTAGAATGTGTGTGTGTGTGTGTGTGTGTGTGTGTGTGTGTGTGTGTGTGTGTGTGCAAGTAAAGTGAACTCGAGCAGAAGGTTCAGAAGGATCAGTAGCCCCACGAGTGGTTAGTCTCTTGGGAACGGACGGCAAACAAAACTACAATCCACTACAAATACCTAGACACGAAGTATTTCCTCCGACCTGTCGTAATCCCAGGATAACAAGAGCCTATGAACCCGAGATTCAGCCTCTTTAATAGAGCAGTGCCTCAAGTCACATAGTCCTGATAATCTATTGTATATGTGCGGGAGAAGAAATCCGGCAAACCTCTTAGCAAAGGCCGTGTTAACGCGAGGTTTAGATATTTTATAAATACGCTTGTGAATCATATTACCGTGATCTAAGGATCTTAAACTCTGCCTGTGGACATATGTGGCAGCACGCATTAGAAAAAGCCTCCGGACACTCAGGACTTGAGCTTCCCGGAAGAGTTCAGAAGTAGGGTACCGTCGAGACCTTCGCAAGGACACCTTCAAAACAGCTCTTTGAGCCCTTTCCAACAGTATTAAGTAAGATTTTGCAGAGCCACCCCACACAAGTATACAGTAGCTCAATATGGACTGACAAAGTGCCAGGTATACCATTCTAAGTAGTTGAGTATCGGCGGGCTCCCTTAGCAGCTTCATCGTGTATATAAGTTTACGAACCCTGCCTGCTGTCATAGAAATGTGATTTTTGAAGTTAAGATTTTCGTCTAATATGACGCCTAGATATCTAAGTGAACAGGCATTGGTTATACGTTCACATGTGCAGACCGAAATTTGAGAGTTCCCTTGAGTCACACACGATATTCTATGAACCTTAAGTTGCTTAAGGTCTTCCGGGGGCCGGGATGCAGCCGTTTTATAAAAATTAATGAATTTGGTTTTGTCGGCATTAAGAGTCAGTAAGTTGTTATTTAGCCACAGAGATATGCGACGAAGACCTAGAACCGCCATATCACGTGCCTGCTGCCACGAGTCACCGTAAAATACCAAGGCTGTATCATCAGCGTAACACAAGACATTACCATTTAGAAGTTCAAGCGACAGAATATCATTCATGTACGCTATGAATAGCGTAGGGCCTAGTATGCTACCCTGTGGTACGCCAAATGAAACAGGATTAGAATCGCTAATATTATTACCAACTTTGACCCGATGAGTTCTTCCCGTCAAGTAACTACAGAACCAATCCAGTGCAGTGCCACGTACACCCAACACTTCCATCTTCCTTAGCAGTATGGGAATCGAAACCGTGTCAAAGGCCTTGGCCAGGTCCAAAAAGACGCCAATACAACATCTGCCTTCGTCCAAATGAGATACGATGGTATCAGTCAGATGTCTCACCGCGCCCTCTGTGGATTTACCCTGGCGGAAGCCAAATTGAAGATCTTCTAGGAGGTGATTACTCTCAAGGAAGCGGACAAGCCGCTTGCTGACTACTCGCTCGAGTAATTTGGAGTAAGCTCCAAGAAGAGATATGGGTCGATAGTTACTCGGCACATCCGTGGGTCCTCCTTTATGAATAGGCACGATCGCAGCCGTCTTCCATTGCCTGGGAAACAATCCCGACTCCATACTCAAGTTAAAAAGTGCAGCCAGAGGTTCTGATACGATATCAACAATAGCCTTTAGAAGACTATTGCATACCCCGTCACAACCAGGAGCGCTACTCGAGTCTAACTTTTTAATGAGGCCTGAAACCTCAACAGCATCTGTCGGGGCGAAGTAAAACGAGCCCGAGATGGTATTACACTTAACAGGGCCTATTCTTTTGGCCAAGATCTCCTGTGTAACCTGTAGCTCCCTCAGTATCGATTCAGCAAGCTGGGATCCCACATTCGAGAAATATGTATTACATTCATTAAGGGATTCAAGAACAGTGGATTTAATGTTAAGAAGGTCATCCGCTGATTTGCCTGCAGAGGCGCTGTGGGTAATACGTTTGATAGTGCCCCAAAGTTTTTTAGAGTTATTCATATTTTTGGCTAATTCTTCTCGCTCGTGATCAGATTTGAGCTTCCTGAGAAGATTTCCATAGAAGTTCCTGTAGCGAGTGTAAACAAGTCTTTTGATTTCATTCATGGGGTCTTTACGCAAAGCCAAATGCAGTTTATCTTTATGTCTGGCACATTTCAAAAGCCCGGGAGTCATCCACGGCCGCAGAATATGTTTGGACCGGCTAAGCTTTACAATCTTAGAGTTGTTGCATACAGCAGTCTCAACCTTTGCAGAAAATACCTCCACAGCATCGTCGAGGTCACGGTTAGATAAAACGAAGGACCAATCTACTAGATTTAGTTCTGACCTTACCGAGTCGTAGTCAATGACAGTTTTAGTATTACATTTTCGGACATTATTTACATTTTTGAGTGATATCCCTACCATAGTAACGCCGTGGTCTGATAAGTCGGTGGAGCAGACAACCGATTCTGCCCGGCAGTGTCCAGATACAAATATATGATCAAGGCAGGTTTTATAGTGTGTAGGAATGTTAATGCAAGAGATAAGACCGTGTTCCGCTAAAGTGCATAAGTACTCCGAAGTCTGAGTATTAGCAGCCGCTGTATCCCTTATATCTATATTTAGATCTCCAGTCAAAACAAAACAGGGACCCTTGGAAAGAGAATTAAGAGCAGAATCAAGGGATGTTATGAAAGTTTCTGCATTCTGAAAACTCGGTGACCTGTACACTCCCAGTACTTTGTAGGAGTTAGGGACCTCTACAAGAACGCAATTAGCCTCATCTATATCAAGTTCCGCATAAACTGGGGACCACTTATGATTTACGTAAACAACCACGCCACCGGACTTATTTATGAACTTCTTAGAGTTAAAAGATGAATAGCCTTCAAGTTGATGAATTGTAGAAGCTTCATTTATCCAGCATTCACTAAATACAATCACGTCAAAGATAATACCTAATCGTTTTTGCAAAACAAGAAAGTTGTCAAAGTTTTTTTGCAAACTTCTTATATTTAAGCTCAAGATTTTTAATGAAAAGCTTGACATTATATTGGAGCATTCTTCAGGATACGATATTGTATGGCATTTAATCTTATATGAGTCATCTACGTCATGTAATAAGTCTAGGGTACCCATGGGTACATGGTTTGTAGATATGATGATTCACAGTGAACGCGGAGGGTAGCCATACCAGCTATGCTGATCAAACACTGAAGCAAGAACAATTCCGTGTGGGGTTTCTTACCTATTTTAAACTCTGCTCGAGATCTGATATTGATGATGTTGTGGAGTGTATGTGTGAGAATATGAGTGTGTGTATTGCGGAACATGAGCCAATGCGAGTATAAGTACAAAATAACAAGGTCGAATATAAAATCACAAAATACGTAAAGGGCGATAAGGAAGTAAGCTCTAAGAAGAAACTTCATCACTGTCGTCAAGCGGCAGAGGGGGCGCAGGCTTCTCGACAGATGCGACTTGATCTTCTTGTATGGCCTGGGATAGCTTGATGAGGTCTTCCTCGCCGTAAACCCGTATTGCAGGGCTACCAAGTGATGCGTCTCTTTTCCTGACAAATATTGCTCCATTAAGGGTCCAGCAATGTTTATATTTGTGACTCTTAGCGAAAATTCTAGCACTACGAAATAAACGACGGTTTGCAGGAGTAAGACGTTCATTGACGTAAACAGTTCTCTCAGGACCTTGTCCAACTATATTGTTACTTTTTAGGTTACGACGTACCTTTGCCTGCTTCAGAAACTCATCTCGTTTGACACGACGAGCAAATGCCACTACCAGGGGTCGCTGTAGCTGCTTGTTGCTAACGTCACTGCGTTTAGGGCCAACACGGGTAGCATATACAATATCCGAATCTTGCAAGGCGACACCTAGATTTACAGCCGTTGTCATCGCAAGATGGTAGGGATTTTCACTTTGGATCTCCTCGATACCCGTAATCTCAACCTCGTTTCTTAATAGCGTCTGGGCTTGATTATTTATCTGTTGTTGTAAATCCAGAACTGTAGCCCTTAACTCAATATTCTCCGTATGCAAAGACTCCAATGATTTGATTCTCGCGTCGAAGTTAGAGATTTTCTGGCTAATGTTTTCAAGTTGACATTTAAGAGAATTCCACATTTCAGATGCACTTTGTCGTAACTGGTTGATTTCCAAGGAAAGTGTTTGAATTTCGACAACGGGGCTTGGAGTTTTTGTAGCAACTGATGAAGCAGGTGCGGAGTTGATCGGGTTGGCAGTTTTTGTGGCAGTAATTATAGTGGCGGGAACAGACGAAGCGGTCGCACCGGAGCCGGCGACGGCGGTGTCGGGGGGCGGAGCACCGGCAGCGTTCGCGGAGGTACCTGTGCGTGGTTGACTTTTCTTTTTTAAGGTGGCAGAGTCTGTCATTGAGCGAACCGGAGTGTGCGAATTGTCACCGCCCCTCCTAGATTTTGCAGAACAGTCTGGACAAATCCATGAATTAACTTGGTCCGTTGTGAGGCGTTCGGCTTTCGCGCAGGCCGCATGGAAGGTCTGAACACACGGCTTGGATGTGCAGGTAATCAAAGCCTCATCCCGCCGAGTTTTCTGTTGACAACCGGCGCAGATCATTTTTTCCGATACCAAGTTACCGGGCGATACGCAAACGATATGTAAGCGACAGCGGCCGACAGAAGTCAATTATTGTGGTACGGGGGCTATTCAAACCGGCCAGCGACAAGCGACCGGTCGACTCGTTGTAAATATGATTCGACGAAACACTTCACATTAGAATTTCACTTGTATAGTTCAATAAATTAAAAAACTAACACTTTAACTTATATAATCACATAAATAGCTACACTATGATGTATATAAAAATGTAATTTTAACTGTTTTTACAATTAAAAACATTAAAAGAATCGGAGCGTCAGAAGTTTGCCTGTTATTTCTTTGGCCGCGCGGGTAGGTGAATCAAAGCTGATAGCTGAATAAATTTCAGCTATTGTATTGTCTCTAACACTAGGAGTCAAAACATAAACAGCGATTAAGTAGTTGTTGAGTGTGTTAAGATCAGTTGTTAATTTGTTATATAAATATTATCACGTTGCCTCCCTAGAGTATACAGAAACTTACAAACAACAGAAGTAGGTACTTTTGTTGCCTAAGGAATTATTTGTAAAATTACGTTATGCATCTCTACAGATTCTGTTGCATCGGTTCCGTAGCTTTTTGTATTTTGTGAGATTATTTTCAGTAGGCTTAAGCTTAAATTTCGACTTGGACTATCGATTAATTTATTTAATATCAATCACATTATTTACTAGGAAACAAATTTGCAATAATATTTTAAAAGGCGCTTTAAAATCTGACTAAATTAATTATTTATTTTATTAGTCATGGTCAAGTTGGTCAACATGAGTTTAAATCAATACTAGTGGTGACCTAGTGGTCCCATAACTATTTTAAATTATAATTTTGAACATAAATTAAGATTCTGTTGTCAAAAACTATACTTCTATACCTAATAATAAACAAAAGAGTAGGTAGGTATACTGTATACATACGTTATGTGTCTAATACATGGTTGTATGTATAATGTTTCTTTTATTGATTTAATGTATTTTTTATGCATAATATGTCTTGACGCCGCGTTGGCGGTCACAGCACTGGTTAGTGGCTGTTGCGCGGGCGGTTGCAGGTTCGATCCCCGCACACGACAACATTTGTATTGGCCATACAGATGTTTGCCGTGGCCTGGGTGTTTGTGCAGTCCTTGTGGGTCTCCACACCGTGCCTCGGAGAGCACGTTAAGCCGTTGGTCCCGGTTGTTATCATGTACACCTGATAGTGATCATTACTCATAGTAGGGAATATATCCGCCAACCCGCATTGGAGCAGCGTGGTGGATTAAACTCTGATCCTTCTCCTACATGGGTAAAGAGGTCTATGCTCAACAATGGGATATTACAGGCTGAAGCGAGTATATATGTCTTGCTGTGCCCTAACTCAGTTGTTTTATTTTTAGACATAATCGTTTAATTTCAGATCTATAAAATATGAATTTATAACTGTGTCTGTGTTATAAATAATTAGATTAGTCGGTTCTACCGAATTTGCGCTAATGAGGTCTACAGAGTACAGAATAAATTTTGACTCGTGTGCCGGTCCTTAGTTACCAGATACAGCGATTGATTTAATTAAATGACTACAAATGAAGTTAGACAATACCTACTCGTGAGTCCTACAATTAGTCTACACTGTATTATTTCTTTACCAGTCGAAATTGCCGTGTATTACGTGTGTGGCCACCATAACTGTGTGAAATGTTGAAATTAAAAATTCGTGTTCAATAAAAAGGTTACAAGCTTTCATTAATACCATGAAGTAACGATACGAGTCAGTTTTTGCATTAAATTGCTAAGCTCTCTCGTTTATTTCCATAATACATCTATTACTGACGTATTTGCATACGTTTCTTGTGACCACGCATGTTATTACAAGTCAAAGTGCAATTATTACAAGTACCTATATTTTCTATTTATTTCGTTGTACATGACCGGACAATGAGTAGGTACAATATTAGGAAAAGCAAAATACCAGTTTTGTTTCGTTTTGATTTTTTTAGGGTTCCGTACCCAAAGGTTAAAAACGGGACCCTATTACTAAGACTTCGCTGTCCGTCCGTCCGTCCGTCCGTCCGTCTGTCAACAGGCTGTATCTCAAGAACGGCTATAGCTAGACAGTTGAAATTTTCACAAATTATGTATTTCTGTTGCCGCTATAACAACAAATACTAAAAACAAAATAAAATAAACATTTAAGGGGGGTGATAATTTTTTATTAGTCTAAAACGCCATCTATCAGAAATTAGGAAAACTTCGTCAATAGACTAATAATAATAGTTTTCTAATAGCATCATAGATGGCTGTATAATTAAAAAAAATATTTGTTTATTTATTTAGTTTAGTCAATGGTACGGAACCCTTCGTGCGCGAGTCCGACTGGCACTTGGCCGATTTTATCACTATCTGTTCACGTTTTTTGTGAATATTTTGACTTTTTTACAAACCTATCAAATAGACAATGACGAACTTAAAAAATAATAAACGATTTCAGTGCAGTCTTTCGGAAGTGCCTATACATATGTGGGCTATTAATTATTATTTATATTTATTTATATTTGTTTGATAGAAGATATGAGAGAATAAAAAAATCCAGTTTATCAAGTAGGTATATTTGGTTTATTGTGCTGGTAAAAGAAACAACTCTATTGTGTGCAGATCTATATCATATGACATTTCTTTTTTACGTAAATTGTTCTACACATTTATTGAATGGCCTAGATTTAATATATTATTAAAATAATTTCATATCATTTTGAACAGTTAATTTTTATGTAATATTAAAGAAAAAAACCTTAATACATATAACTAGTAATACACTATTAAAGTATTGGTACAATTACTTTATATTTTTTTCTTATAGGTAGTCTTAAACATTCATGCAAAGTGTGTGGATAATATTACATTTTTTGCTGAATTTATTTAAGAATAACTAACTTGTACAATATCACAGAATCACATTACATTTTATTAATGTTTTTTTTCTTTTACTTTTAGTTATACAACTTATAAATATATATATTTTTAAATAAGTATATTTTAGAAATGTGTTTAAGATCCACCATTAGCTACTTGCGTAAAGGTTCTAAGAATTCTTTACAAACACAATATTTATACTAAATATTTACACGTAATAGGTACGTACAATTTTTAAATTTATTACAACACGGACACCTTTGCAATTTTTTTTTCAAATCAACAGTTACTAAAAACAAAAGTAGATCCTATTACTTTATTATGAAATTTAATTTACACAATTTATATACATCTATTGTATGAGAAATTATAAAAATCAAATGTCAAATTTATTTTCTGTAACTGAAACTGTTACGATTATGATGTGATGATATATTTACTGATTCTTCAAGTAGGTAGGTACTACTATTTTTAAATATTTTTGTTATTCAGGCATTTAAGGAATAAATAAAGCTTTATTATTATTATTTACATCTATTATAATTTAGATAATTTTAAATAATTAAAAAAGTACTTAAAAATAAATTCTTGAAACATTTAACTTCCAGGAATTATAATATTTCGTATCATCGAATATGGCGACATAATATGTCTAAATAGTTTGATTTCGTTTAATTAGTTAATAATATGCAGATGATAAAAACATTTTAAGTAAATTTTGACTAGACTTTATAGATTTATTTAATTTCCCGCCTTAAGTTCTGAACTGACGGAATCAGTGTTCGAAACTCCACTTTGAACTGAACAGTAACTGGCGGGCGAGCTCCTGTCACTTGAGGTTTTGTCTTGTCCGTATTCAATCATACTACCGCTTGGCTGTCGTAGGTAGTTTTGGAAACCTACCGGGTTTGAATGGACAATTTTATCCGGTTTTTTTAGTAGCTCCTCTATAGAGTACGGGTTTTTTTTCTTTTCCTTCTCGCTAGGCCTCTTAGCTTCCTGTTCGTCCGTGTCGGGTCTATCCGTGCTGTCATCGCTCGCTTCCACGGATATATGCTCTGAACTCTCCGATTTCACTTCTTCAGGGTTAATTCTGTTAAGAAGATCACTATGTAGGTTTAAAGCATAGGGGGAGAAATTCTTCGAGTCCGGGTAGGGCATCATAACTCTTTGCCACGGAGATATTGGATAAGGTTTAAGCAGTCCTTGAGCCTGGACTTGGTTCGCCAAAAGCCACGATGTGGCGAGTCTCCTGTCGTATGCGTGTGGTTCCGTGGATTGTGGCAGTCTGACAGATGTGTGAGCGAAGTACGGAGTCTGTTGAGGTATGGGTGTCGGTAGCGACGACTTCATCGCCATGTAGTCTACCACGTTTGGTGGAAGCTCTGGCGGTGGAAACGGTTCTGAAAAGAAATATAAAATAAAATTAATGACTGCTCTGTGAGTTGCATCACTTGTATGAGTTGTCACTATAATTATAGCTAGTATGTTATTTACATGGTCGTAAACTGACAGTAATCCTTACATATACTAATAGCAGCTGGCAGTCCCAAGCGGCTGCACAGCGAAATACTGGGTATGTTAGATTTCTTTTGTCATTTACCAACAGTTTTGTGTGGAAACTTCTAAATTGAATAATTAGTTCTTCCATGTTATAACAGACGACACATTAGCGCAACGGTCACAGCACTGGCTTTTATGTCATGACTACCTGGCAAGTAGATGTGAACAGGTAGGTCAATATATACCTATATTCGATACTACATCGATCTGTTCGAATCGAAATTGATATCATAGGTAAGATATTGTAATTACAAAACCAATCATATAGGCTTGCCTGCAAAAAAAAAATTCAAATAAATAGCCTTGACCACTTTTCGATAGGCAAGTTATCATAGGCATATTTGTTCATAAACTATATTTGATAAAAACTATGTCTCATCGAGTTATGAGATCGGTGAAGGTCGCTCTTCTACGTCTCTTAGCCCATGTTCAGATGACGAGCGCTTAACGCGCGTTGAACGCGCGCTAATTTTTTCTACGGGCGTTCACATGACACGCGCTGGTCAGCCGTTGAACGCGTATTGCCATGACCGCCATATTTCAGTACAGTTCTTGCATTGTCGAAGATGTACGTAGAAACAGTTAACGGTGATTTTATACCGACGGCAGAAACGACGCGACAGAAGACGGAGATATGTATTGGGTCCACCCAATTTTGTCACATAGGCTGACTGAAAGCCAGTACAATTTTGTATCCTAAATTAAGGCAATTCGGACTCAAAATTTTTAACTACTTCATAATGTCCATCAAGTCATTTGATGACTTAGGGCGCCTTCAACAACGCGCCACAGCAGCGCGACAAATTTGACGGCTACGCGCTGCTGTCGCGCGTTGTTATTTACATACATTTACAACGTCGCGCGTCAGCAGCGCTGCAGACGCGCTGCCGCCGCGCGGCTAATTTGAAGGCGCCCTTACTGGCTCTCATAAACGATGAAGTCGCAATAGATAAAAACGCTGTGCCATATAGCATTTCACCAGAAGAAAAACTCATAATTACATTGAGTACTGATACTGATGAACCCAAAAATACGCCAAACTGCGTCGAAAGGACGGAACATAGAAATCCAATGATCTCAAAGCGCGCGTTGACGCGCGCTGACAACTGTCGGGCACTAACGCAGCATTCAACGCGCGCTTTATTAAAACGCGCGTTAGCATGTGTACGGCGCATTGATGTATAAACGGCGTGAATAAAATATATGTAGTTGTAAACGCGCGTTATCAAAACGCACGTTAAGCGCTCGTCATCTGAACATGGGCTTAGACCATTAGCCGACAACGTGCTTGTAATGCTTATGGTTTTTCAAACATATATAGGCTACGGTAACCATTTGTCATCAGGTGGGTCGTACACTTGTTTGCCGACCTAGTCGTATAAAAAAATAGATAAGTATATATGTGTTAGAGAGATGCACGAAATATAGAGATCTAAATGTAGACAATATTTGACAACAGATGCATAGAGCACTTGTTTATTTATGTCTTCGAAAAAACAGATGCCTGCATAGCAAATAAAAATCTCTTAAATCAATTGATTGGTAATAATTTGTCTAAAACTGAAACTAATGAAAATGTAAATAATATCTACGCGCAGAAATGTAAGGATTTCTTGTTATTAATTCATTATAATGAATACTAATATAATTTTCATACAATAATAATATCAATTGTATACAATATATAAAAAATACAAATAACACCTACATTCTGTGTTTAAATAATATTTCATTTTCTACAGTTACCTAATTTTGCGACTATATATATATATATATACCTACTCGTAAAAATAGAGCTCTTTTGTAACTGTACGATGATAAATTTATTTCGCTATCAATAACAAGATCTCGTCACCTAACTTAAATTATTTTGACATTTTACTAATTTTTACACAATTATTTTTATCTTATTTCCCATCTAGCCACGTGTAGTAGGTACGCAACGGACTGACCTAGTCCTCCTACGGCATTCAGATTTTATCATCGTGTCTACTACACATTTTTCTGTAGAAAAAATTGTGTGGTGTCTAATACTTGACACGAGGTTCTGTAGATAATTAGGCATGATGATTACTTAGGCAGATACCTGGTATCTGCGAAAGTAACCATCAGTTAAATTTCATATTTGGCCATTGCTTCTATCGGTGTTGAGAGCATGCACTAAGAAAGTTTCAGCTTTTATAAAATAACGAAGGTCTGGCCCTCACGGGCTCTCGGTCTATTAGGAACGCCTATCGAACAAAACTACATAACCCTAAAATAAAAATAGTATTAGTAACGAAACAGGTGTTTCTATTGTTTATACAGTTTATCACCGACATTAAAAAGTTATAATTTTTTAATTATAACATTTAACAAATACTAAAAATTTATCTATATGACGAACGACTATTATTTTTTTATTTTTTTTTTAATGTCGATGTGAGTTATCTGATGTTGTGGACTTGTTCAAGAAATTGTTTAATCATTTAATACATTAATAAATGGTTATTATTTATACCTATAGGAAAGTAGGTACTTACCTATAATAAATTTGAACGAAACATTGTACGAAATATAATTACATACTAGGATAATATGTCTAATGGGGATTTTTATTCATATATTTTGCAAAAGATTAAAAAGTTTTTTTTTTTTTTTAAATAAAAGTCCAATAGATTCCTACTACATTAGAAAAATACTATACGAAAAATACAATACTGTACGACGTTAATATTTGTACCTACTTTATATAATTTTGTATATATTTGTAACAAATATACCAAACGAACAAATATAGGTAGGTCACTATTTCAAGTTTATAATAACAATAACAAATAAATAAACCTTCTTTCACATCGTATTCATTAAAACGCATACAGCTCTATTTCTGAACTGATGAAATAAACTTTTTAATTTACATCGATGCACCTGGCTAGACGTCAGTGTGGTGACAGTTTTTTTTCTCTTATTAAAATTTATAATGTATATTTTTATGATGCGTAAAATTTTTACAATAAAACCTATTTCTTTTTAACTCGTATATCATTAATGACGTATTATGGAATGATCATTTTATTTACGAATATCTTAATCACAGCTTTATAATTTAATGTATAGAGACTTTAGTTAAATAAAAAAATTGTGTGTACTTGCAAACTAAAAAAATTGACTTCAATTGACATCTACAAGTTATACAACGAACTACGAAGGTAGTCGAAGAAACTATCAAATAGATAAGCATTATTAGAGATAACTAAAACGTACTCATCAAAGCTCGATCAAATTTAAAAGGTACACCCAGAAAAAAAGGTACAGTCAAAAGTTATCATTTAGCAAAAAAGTTAATTCAAATTAAGAACCTTCTCCTCATTTGAAGTCGTTTAAATAACTTAACGTATCACAAACTTGTCTAACTCACCATGTCCGCCCCTTGCCTCATCTTCATTCCACGCCAGGCCGCTGTTCCTCAGGATCCTGTTTACAGATGACACGGAAGGTATCGAGTGTGGCTCGCACACTCTTGCACTCAGCAGCCTCTCGCGGATCTCCCACGCGAACATCCCCGGGTTCTCTTGCTTGAGACGAAGTATCTTCTTAACTACTGTGGGCGTCGCCACTTGCTGGAATGAGGTAAATCTATACTAATATAATAAAGCTGAAGAGTTTGTTTGTTTGTTTGTTTGTTTGTTTGTTTGTTTGTTTGTTTGAACGCGCTAATCTCAGGATCTACTGGTCCGATTTGAAAAATTCTTTCAGTGTTAGATAGCCCATTTATCGAGGAAGGCTATAGGCTATATATCATCACGCTAAGAACAATAGGGGCGGAGTCCACGCCGACGAAGTCGCGCGCAGAAGCTAGTAAACAATAAATAAATAAACACCTCACATTCAACAGCCTCCACTAGGATTCACTTCTTTGTCGGGGGTCCGGAAACACAGACAATACACAACCACAAACGCTTAGACCACAACATCTGTATGGCCAATACGAATGTATACCATGTACGGGGATCGAACCCGCGACCATAAACGCAACAGCCACCGTGACTGTCCTGCTTGCGATAGAGCCAAGAGCTTTCTGTTATTTCACACATTTTATACACAGTGGTTGATTATTTTCGGTCTTTTGTATAATTTACTGAACAGTAGGCACGTAATCTGCGGTTCTGCATTTTGAAACTCAGTCTGCTCCTCTGGTTAGAATTCGCCTAATTTTATGGCGAGACGATACATAACGACTAAACGACCATCAAAAAGCCAAGGTATGATACTGTTAATTTCTGTTATTTTTTTCCTATTTAAATTTTATTGAGACGAGATCTGACGAGTACTTTTTGTACTACCTACATTTACTTACTACCTACTACCTACATTGTATTAGGTACTTGTCGATGTACATTTTGTATGAAACGATATTTCCAAAACTGCACGTCCCGTCCCGTCCGGGTAAAAACACGTTACGTATACACCAGCCTTACTGATTATTATGTATGTATTAATAATGATCAACAAATTATTTGCGACAAGAAAAAACTTATTATTTTCTTAAAGTAATAATATGAAATTTGCAAATTAATAAAGCAGTAAACTATAATCAGCGTCCATTATTCACGGTTGTAGGTAATTTTAAGTATTGCAATACTTGTTCAGTCATAAAATCTCAATTAACACATGCACATTGCGGATACAAAAGTATATTTTATTTAATGACTGTTTAATAATGATGCAAATACATTCGTCTGTTTGTCGAGAAACGTCTTATTCACTTGACGTAAAAAGTAATTTGTTTTTAATGTCAAAATTGAAATTAAGATTTCAATGCAAGGATGACTGTAAGGTCCAACTTCGTTTTTGTGAGATATTTAATCATGCGTTTATATTATTACCATATTCGATAACGTAATTGTTTTATCATAAAGTAGGTAAAAGAAAAAATCTATTAAATAAACCATAATATACATTTTTAATAGAATAAAATTGCATAGATCAGCTGCAACGTCCGTCTAAAAAAAAACAAAAAAAAAAGTAAACCATGTGTTCAGAAATCCATTATAAATGTAATACTTTTCAAAATATCACTTCCTCACGCACGCTCGCTTTAAATAATTATAATACTTTTAAGCGCCCTGTCAAAATTAATGTGTAAATAGTAGCCTTCGGATTGAAGTGTGTTAAGCCTACTGTGATCGTAAGGCGTTAATTTTGGCGGGAAACTAGTTATTACGCCATTAGATCCACAATCGATACTATTGAGAGCCGCTGTGTTTTTTATACGTTTTGAAAGGGCGCGTTTCACAGGTTACACTGTAATTATATTGAAGCGTTCAGAAATTTGGCTGTCAAAATATTTTCTGGCCTTCTGCGGTTATTGAAATTTTAAAAATGTTAAGTTTTTAATCGGTAACATGATTGATTTTTTTTCGGTTTAATATTAAAACATAATTAAAACCTTTTTTTATTATTGTTAGAGACATGAAATAAGCATGTTCTCTTTTTGAATTTACAGTATGTAGGGTACTTTACCACATTGCGTCACAATTTTTGCCAAACCTCCCAAAAATATGTGAATGTTTGTGTGCTTTCATGTATGAAAGCTTAGCACTTCAATCACGGAAAAAATCTTTGATAAATAAGCTGCGAATTTTACTTTAGTCTACACTATAGTTTCACTTTGCAAGTTTGCATTGTTACCTTATCTTATTTTTTCAAACCAAAGAGATACCTTGTATGCCTACTAACAAATTTTATACAAGACTTCTGAGTTGTAATGTAGATTCACCGGGGACCCATAAGTAGGTACATCACCCCGACCCGAAATAAATATTTTCATGAATAAAAATATTTGTCCCGAGTGAAAATCGAATCGAAGCGATTGTCTACTTATCTAAAACTACCATTTTTTGTTTATATATATATTTTACCTGTCAGTTATTAGAATATTATTAAGTAGATATAAAAAAACCACGTGTTATCCAAACTTTATTAGTGTAGGAATTCATAACGAAATATCTACAACACTTCATATAATATTAATATGGGGAAATGAAAGTCCGTGCGAAATGCCAGGTGTGACATAATGACTTGTTTAGCCCGCCGGCTTTGCTCATTAGTCGACTTGGAGTGGTATCGATCAGATTCAAATTAACTACTGTCCACTATCGCGTATCTGTGATGTTTTTTTTTTGGGTATATCGGTATTAATAAATATCGATTTTTTGATTAATTCATTTTTTTGTGTTTTTTTTTTCATAGATACTTTGTAAGAAGAAAATATATATTTTTAGAATGTTTAAAATAATAACTACTATACACTATCGTGTTTTCTGTCTGTGATGATTTTTGGTTATTTTTTTCATGAAAAATCAAAATATTTTTGGATTAAAAAAATAACACGTAGGCATTATTATGTGTTAGTTGTTAATTTTTCTAAGTTTCCTGTATTCTGGTACTATTGCAACGTTCACTATAAAAAAAGAAAAATTCAATTTGGTGCAGATTTTCAGAAGTTATATGCGTACATACATTACAGAAATTTATTTTTATTTATTCAGATATAGTGCTATCACAGAAAAAAAATTATCCAATATAAACATATAGTAAAACTATTCATAATTATATATAAAATATAGTAATATTACGGTAAACAAAGACGAGATGATGAAACGCGGGCGAGGAGCGATTCCGCGTGACGGCCGTTCCGTTGCCCGCGATGCTTTTTGCGCGCGAGCATCAATCATCACTTGACACATCCAATATCGGTTTTTGCGCGATAGGCTTGCATTTAACTCTAGTGGACACTTCATATTGGTGAAATACTATAATATCGTAGTTTTATAGCTAACTTGTTATTATACGTAAATTATTTAAATTTTAAAGATTAGTAGGTAGTTTTAGATCAATGATGCTATTGAACTATTTTTTTTTATACAACTCAGGTCGACAAATAAGCGTACAGTTCACCTGATGGTACCCAAATACCGTAGCCGTATGGACGCCTGCAACACCAGAACCTACCCCAAATGCCCCATCCCCAGAGCTCTAGTTACCTTACTCACCACAGGAACACAACACTGTTTGAAAGCAGTATTATTTAGCTGTAATCTTCTATAAAGTCGAGGTACAACCCCAGTCCCTCCTTCTCTTCTTACTTCCTCTGTCGGGCTACTCTAGATTCTGAGCAGCATATTTCCTGCTGTGCCCTACCTCAGTTATAATAGAGTAAAGTAAGTAGGTATATAAATATAGTAAAATTTAAAATAAATTTTTATTTTAATTTTAGTAGAAATATATATTTTATTAATAAGTTTCAACAGATATGGTAATTGTATCATACTAGAATCTAGTAACTAGATAAGTTTTTAATTTTACTACATATTTAGATTTAATAATATTTTCAAAAAATATTAATTTTGTTTTCCACCACATCTATAGTTAAAGGTGTTAATAGGTATTTGAAAATTTTAAAAACAAAAGTTAATATAAGGTATAAGTTAAAGCTAAGTTACAATTATTAGTATTATACCCATTATTTAGTTATTTTCTTATTTCAAACTGTCTACATATTGAGATACAGTAAACGTTTAACTAATATAAATTAGTAACTATAGTAACTGCAACTTTATTTTTCAAACGGAGTGATTTAAAATTGTTATTAGTATTAGCACCTCACTTACACTTATTTATACTTTTAAAAGCAATACGTAGAAAAGAAATAATGTTGAATACTTAGGTACTTACTTAAAAAAATGTATAAAAATAATCTGCATCCGTATAACACTTAACGTATTTCGTTAAAAAAAGATAATTGGAGAAATTTTAAGTATACCACTAGTCCAGTATAAAAACAAAAAAAAATATATTAGGTATTATAAACTTCATGCGTGTGGCAACACTATTCCGCGCTCAATCCGCTACGCAACAAAATGGCGCTGATAACTGTCAAGCGCGTGCACGATTAGCGTTTCTTATTACCGATTTCTATTAGACTTACCTTCCTGATGGGGTGAAAGATAATTTGCCGGGGCGTGAGACCGTTGCTTTAATGACGGATTGATTCGATATTAATTCGTAGGAAGATCTTTCCCCGTTATTGGCTTAATGGCGCTTACTACAGCTGCTCGTCTAGGTGACTTTTTGTTTGCTTTCGATAACATGATTTCCGCAATTGGAAAGGTTGTTATGTTTATGAATGCTGCAAAGGCTCATGTATAAATAGTAAATATCAACTTTTATTCACTTTTGGAGCTTAGGTACCCACTCCTTAAAAAAGATATAGGTAGGTACTTACTATAAGGGCCGTGGTATGAATCAGTAACGCAGCCAGGGATTGCAATCCGGTATCGTTTTAAATCCTGCCGGATCAGGCAATGTTCGTTGTCGACAATGGCCGTTGTCGATCAAACCATGACAACCTAACTTTTGTTTTTCATTGAAGCGTAAAAATCAGTACCTACTTTAAAAAGTAAATTACTTTTTATACTGATTTAAGATAAATTAAAATAGATCTGTTTTGAACATAGAGAATTTTGTAGTGATTGTGGTGATCTTCTTAACCGTTTTTTATTTCAAAAATTTTACGCTATCTATCGAGTTATTATTTGGTTAAATATTTGTAAGATTTTTTTGTTCATTTCTAGTCGCATGTCTTTTTTCTTTGGCATAGTTAATATATTAGCATCGCTGCTTAAATTAGAGATTTTACGCATTTATATCCATAATATCTCCGATTTTTCTTCTTCTTTCTGAGCTTCGGATACAGAAATGGATATTTTTATTAATATATGATATATTTATGAATATGATATGGTTACGCTTCAGCCAGTAATATCCCACAGCTGGGCATAGGCCACTTTCCCCCCGTAGTTGGAGGATCAGAGCTTAATCCACAACGCTGCTCTACCGCGAGTTGGTGGATATATTCCCTTCTATTAGTAACGATCGCTATCAAGTGTATATGATAACAACCGGGACCGACAGCGACCGCTAGAACTCTCCTAGATACAGTGGAGACACCCATAAGGACAAACAACTATACCGTAAATAAATATTTATTCAAACACTAATATCCACCCCGGGAACCGAACCCGCGAGCTTCGGTGTTTAGATACGTAGTACTATATATTTACTAATCTGTGGATTAGGCGCCCCCGACACGGCACACGAGTTAGTAGTAGAGCCGCGGTTGTGATATGATATGGTTACAGATATTCATTTTTTTTTTCGAATTATCCTATAGTTTCAGTTACAGGTACTCAATTTTAAAGGAAATGTTAAAGTACCTATTACTTACTTACTATATTGAGTACCTTACATTACTTACTACAAAGAATTATAAAATAACATAGGTATATTGTATTAGTTACGGTTACAAATTCTGAATACTCTAAAAATATAAGTCTCGCATTTTTATGAAACGAATATTTTGCTTACGAACAATGAAAATCTCATCAAATCGAGAAAGTCCTTTAACATATCTCCATCGGTAATTGACTGGTTTCAAAGTTACTTGTATGGGCGTCGGCAGCGTTTGCAAGTTCAAGATACTTTCTCTGACTGGGCTAACGTATTTGCTGGCGTACCGCAAGGTGGCGTGTTGTCTCCTCTTCTTTTTTCTTTATTTATAAATTCAGTTACTTCAAACTTATCTTCTCTCTATCACCTGTATGCAGACGACCTTCAAATATACACTCATTCTAAGCTGGCTGATCTACCCACAAGTATTTACCAACTGAATAATGACTTGGACCTTATTTTTAAATGGAGTAGCTCGTACGGGTTAAGCGTTAATCCTTCTAAGTCTCAAGTTATTATCGTGGGTAGCCCTAAACTAGTCAGTAGCATTGATTGGCTACTTGTACCTCCTGTACTTTTCAACAACGTTGTTTTGAATTTTAGTGATAATGTGAAAAACCTAGGAATAACTTTCGATCGACATCTCTCTTGGTTACCTCATTTAACTCAGCTTAGCCGGAAATTGTTTGCAGCCATTGGTTCACTCCGTCGACTTCAGTACTTTCTTCCCTTGCCTACCAAAATTGCGTTAGCACAATCACTACTTTTACCAATCCTTGACTATGCAGATACGTGTTCCCTGGATCTCAAAGAGGAGCAACTAAATAAGCTTGAGCGCCTTCAAAATCTCTGTATAAGGTTCATATTTGGTCTTCGCAAATATGACCACGTCTCCAATTTTCGCAGTAAACTCAAGTGGCTCCCAATTCGCCTTCGCAGGAATACCCACGTACTTATACTACTCTACTGTGTTCTTTTTAATCCTAATGCCCCTCATTACCTTAAAGAACGGTTTACGTTTCATTCCGACTCCCATGAACGTTCTCTTAGATCTGAATCCAACTTGCTTCTGAAAACTCCTTCCCATTCTACCTCCTTCTACTCCAATTCCTTTACTGTTAATGCTGTCCGCCTGTGGAACTCTCTTCCGCTCTCAATAAGACAAGCTCAAACGCAAGCTTGCTTCAAGCAACGTCTTAAAAATCATTATCTGTCGCTCATTAAGTCATAACTGTCGTTATTTGTAGTTTACATTATTTGTATATATTTATATGTATATATATATATATATATATATATATATATATATATATGTATGTATGTATGTAGGTATATGTGTATTATATATTCTATTCTAAAATATTTACTTGTTTACATGTATGTATTTTAAGTTTATGTTATTTATTATTGATTTTTTTTCCTCCTTAATAATATGTGCACACTTCTAACCGCTGCTACTGTATCGTGTCCTGTGCCCAAAGGTTATCTGGAAGAAATCGCTCTTTATAGCGATAAGATCGCCTTTGTACATCTTGTATTGTATCTTTCTTTATATGTGTCTGTATTTCGGTGTACATTAAGAATAAATAAATAATAATAAATAAATAAAGTAGTTTTTTAGAAAATCGCAAACACACATACGAGTCAAATAACTATAGCAAGATGCAAATTTCATTACATTTCTGTGAGACGAACATTTTACCTATTTCCTAGTTACACTTGGATGTGTATATACAGGGTGTCCCGCGATAATCTGCAACCCCGAAAGAGGGTGAAACTAGACCATAAATTATCGACAAAAAACATAGAAAAAACTTTTTTAAAAAAATATTTTATTTTTTATTGACGAATTAAGATTTTTATATCTTACCTAGACTCTATGTACAAAAAATGATGATTTCTTCCAAAGTAGTGGGTCGATTACTTTAAAATAAAATAAAATATTACGCCACGTACTTGGCGGTAAGGATAAAATAAAAATTAGCTGGCAAAAAAGTGGCATTATGTCTTTAATTATGCTTCTTGTGAAAAAAAATCCATTTTTTATGACTGTTTTTTTCAATGATCTCTAATTTTCTCAGAATTATGCCCCCAATACCAGGAAATTTTATGATTTATTATTATTTCTTACCATATTGCCATTCAAATAAAAAAAAATTTACGCCTGTATCCCAAAAAACACGTACAAAAATCATCATTTTTTTTACAAAGAGGCTACGTAAGCTATATAAAAATCTCAATTCGTCAGTAAAAAAAATAAAAAATTTTTTTTTAATTTTTTTAATTTTTTTCTGTTTTTTGTCGATAATTTATGGTCTAGTTTCACCCTCTTTCGGGGTTGCAGATTATCGCGGGACACCCTGTATATATGCTGCTTTATGATAATCCTTAACTACGTATGAATGTATGATAAAATATGATTTTAGCCATTTTATAGTTCTCGAGTGAGATGTTACCAGTGAATAAAATAAATATCAATTTCAATACTAAGCTAGTGACCATTCTTTCATTTTCATTTCCTACGCTATGTCTACCACATAAATTAAATATATATATATATATATATATATATATATATATATATATATATATATTGAATAATTAATAAAAAAATTGCGTGCGTACAAAGTACCTACAAATGTCAGAAGTGAAACCTCCTTTGCAAACTAATTAAAAAAACGAATTGAAAAAAACAAAAAGCCAACGTCACGCGGTGTTCCCAGGCATTCACCCATCAAATCATCACTCAAAATATGCAGCAGCCCGACTGGGGTAGTACCTCGACCTTTGAGAAGACCACAGCTAAATAATACTGTTTTCAAGCAGTATTGTGTTCCTGTTGGTGAATAAGGTGACTAGCGCTTGTGGGGGGAATTGGGGATAGGGTCGCCGGTCGGCACCGCGCTTGCGATGCTTCAGGTCTTGCAGACGTCTGTAAGCTACGGTAATTGCTTACCATCAGGTGAGCCGTACGCTTATTTGCCGACCTAGTAATATATATTAAAAAAACCCCTATAGTAAACAATTAAGCTTTTGTATTTACTGTAAAGGTTAGGGACCATTCTTATAAACACCACTCGGTTTGATACCGTATAGATAGCGACATATATCGCATATAATTTCCAATATGTTTTATGAAGCAGCTTTACGGTATTAAGAGGCGAGTAATAATATTGACAATATAATCCACGTGAGCCGACCATAAAGCGTGTATTATCGGTGCAAATCCGACTTAAGTTACGGGAACGTTAACGGCCAGTGTACACTACAGTGCGTCATTTGTGCTACGAGTGACGTTTACAATATATTGTTTTTTATCTGTAGGTTGAAACTGAACCATGTTAAAGTTAGCAGTTAATTTATGTATGGAATTGGGTAATAAATGAAATCGTATTAAGCTATCCTATTTACTATTCGTTGATTTATTAGAATTAATGTCTCAAGTGGCAGTAGAAGATACTTTCGCCAATGTGACATAAGAGGAGACATATAAGAGAGAGACATATTAAGGAGAATTATCGATGCGTTTCGGATTAAAAACTCAGTACAATTTTAAATATAGTAGAAATATTGCGTGATTTATGATTAACGAATAATGTAAATTTTAAAAAAGCGCTCATAGTGACCATGAAAGCCTAAAAATTTATATTGGGTATGCGGTAAACATATTTGAGTATCTTTAGTAGTTTATGTACAGCTACATCACTATTTAATTTTTTCTATCACGATCGCGACAATCAGTTCGATATTTTTTTCCTACAGCCCTATGTTGTTATTAAGGCATTAACAGATAGCGGTGACAGTTGACAGGTGCTCGCCGCTCCCATGACCCGACTCGATGGCCATCGCTGTTACAAATTACCCCGATGCTCCGATTGTGTTCTGAAAATACCTAATTATTCGACTTCGGAACGTCACATTTCTCTCTTTTTTATGTTTCTAATCATTGCCTATTTTTAAATAGTTGAACGTTATTTTTTTTAATCTGTGTATTTTTTATTTTTTTGATATTTTTGTTGAAATAAAACTTCTTTACGCACGCTTGACTTGGGGAGTAAGCTGGTGAATGCGTGACGAGAGCGTTACGAAAAGTGTAATCGGGCGAGGCGAACGGAGCAAGAGAGAGAGGTGTGAGCACATAATTATTTTCTTTCTCTCTCTCATAGCCAGTTATGTTTCGTATATCTAAGAAACAGTGCAGGCCTATTGTGCAGGCCGATAGGCCTTAGCAATAGCTAAAGAAGTTTTACTTCAGTCATGTTGTTTAAAGCACACTTGTTTTTTTTTTTAATTTTTTACTAATCTTTGCCTTTTCAATGGTTGAACGTTTGAATTTTTTTTATCTGTTATTTAACGATTACTCTTTTATACTTTGTTTATGTAGCTCTATTACAAGCATTTTTTTTCTTGTAGCACGAATAAAAGCGTGCTTACTGTTTGATTAATAACGTAACTTCCGGATAGAGTAGGTAATACAGGGTTAGTTTATCATTGAAAAGGTCAACAGGTTTCGCAAGACTAAAAGGGGTCAAAAGGCTAAAATTCGCAGTCACATTCCGAAGAGACTGACTACTTTTGAATTTCGAGAATCAAAACCGAAAATGTCAACGTATAATAAATTGACATATTATTGCTAATGGAGCTGTATTTTGTCTGAATGTTTTAATAAAATTTTAAACTTTCGTGATTATGTTGACTCCACCATATGGATTTTGTTAATTAAAGATTGAATCATACTTTAATCTGTTCTTTAAAATATAGACAGAGATAAACTTATACTTTTTTAAAAGAGTAACTTCGGAGTTTCTTGCCGATTTTTCTCTGCAGAATCTACATTCCTAATCAGTGGTAGTTTAACTTTAAGTATAAAAAATTATTATAAACGAGTATAATTTTAAAAACTAACCATGCTCTAAAATTGTAAATGGCAAATAATTTTTTAAATGTTGCCAGTTCTAAAAAAATTATCGTTTTATCGTATTCAAAATTATAAAGTTGAAGTTTGTTTTAACACGGTAATAAAACAAGCTCTCTTAATCCTTGGCTTATGATTTTAAAAAATTGTCATATTTAAAAGCCTTTTCAATAAGGAAGAAAATAAGCTCTAATATTGTAGGAGTAGCCAACTTAGTAAAAACAGCGCTACTAGACAAGTATAAATTACGTCTATGAATCGTTTTTATTTAACCGACTTCAAAAAAGGTTACTCAATTCGACCGTAGGTATATATATTTTTTTTCCGTCGTTTATGAACCGATTTTGATAATTCTTTTTTTGTTGGAAAGAAGATATCCCAGGCTGAGATGGTACCATGATAAGGAAACCAGGACCTGATGATGGAATCCCAGGGAAATCGAGGGAAACCCTCGAAAATCGTAGTGACGACTAGTGCGTTTGTTAATTTTTTTCGTCTACTTACGTTGTATTATTTGTCGATGTAATTGAAGTCGGTTTTTTTTTTCGTTTGTTAGCAAACACAATTATGTACTAACAATTTGAAATGTGATTAAAGCAATGTGCATACATTACGTACCTATAAAAGAATAAAGTAATCGGAATTATATTAAAACGTTATTACAATACGTTTTACGATTATCCACGCATGACTTGTTCGTGTAATTTATTTTTAAACTATTGTTTACTGCGATGGTGTTTTATGCTGTGTTTATTTATCTCAATTGATAGTGACTGTGTTTTTATATCAGGGGTATTATACACTTTCCGGGATGTAAAGTTGCCTTGTTCAAATCTAGGTCATATGTAATCTACTCGTATTCTAGGTCCTGGGAGAGTCAGGGTAGAGTCGGCAACGCGCTTGTGATGCTTCTAGTGTTGCAGGCGTCTATAAGCTACCTACACGGTATCCGTTTATCCTCAGGCAGAACTTATAACCACGTAATACGTATACTAATGGCATATATAAAAAAATTACCTATAGAATACGGATTGCGAGGAGTCATGGGTATTACTAGCGTTAAAATAAACAAGTGCCCCGCCCCGGCGTTGCTCGAGCAATTAAACCTAGCGTTCAATATTTCACGTTGTTTGACATTACTGTTAATGTCACTTTGGCATGTCATTGCGTCGATGTTTATCGCCGTTTTCAATAATATACGATATATTTTTTAAATTCACGTGAATCGTATTATTTTTCATTCGTGGACAGTTTTGTTTTGTTGTAATTGAGTTTTGTTGGTTGGATTAATTGTCGTTCAAATATTCAACAGATAATGTGGTGTGTTGGTTGTGATTGTTTATCTGTAGCGTTGTAGTGATAGCTTAATATTAGGATTAGGAATTGTGTTTTATAATTTTGTACTGTATTATTATTTACAAAATAGTCTTATTCTATTAATTTATTCAGATATATATTTATTAAAATGTATAGATTTATTATTTTCCTTATCAAATTAAGCTTTACTGCTTACTTTTTTTCAAAGAGTTTTAGAAAAAAAAAATACAATATTTTAAAAATATGTAGTAAGACAACAAAAACCTTCTTGTACTGTCAATTAAACCACTGGCTTAAATAGCTCAAAATAATCAAAATAACTACTAAAAAACAAATGAAATCCATAGCAGCTGAGATAAAATATTTATTTTACTACATTCTTAGATTAATATCTACAGTTTAGATAGTTCTAAAATGTTTTCGAGAACAAACATTTACGCAACATTATGCAAACGAATTATTTATCCGATATTAATCCACCACATTCTATTCAATAATAAATATAATATAATATTATTCCTAAATATAATCATTATCAACATAAAAGATCAAATGAAGATAACATAATAAATGATTTTCGACATGTAAAAGCTTAACCCCGCCACGATGTATCAACATGTTATTTAGATAATGTCCGCCCGGAAATAAGGTTGAATTAGTACGTAATTGTCGAGGGCAGGGTTAATATGTGTTTGAACGGTTAGTTTGGTGAATGAAATGTGAATTATTTGTAATCAATTATATGCTTATTTATATAAAGTTTTATTGGATTAAGTTGAGATGATGTTTTTGATATGGAACGTGAACTAGAGACTTAGAAACGTGTATCAATGAAAAGATGATATTGAAAGCACTTGAGTGATGTTAAATTTAAAAAGAAAAAGTCTGTAAACATCTAACTGCTAGGCGGTGGAAACCTTATATATCCTCTATCATCATCATCATAGGCCTTTACTTCTTTTACAGACGATATAAACAGTGCCTGAAGAGCATTTTTTCTGATGGCTGTACAAGCCGATACGGGAGCGGCAGACTCTACCACACACCGAACAGGGAAAAGATGCGCTAGTGTCATTATTGTCGCTGTATTGATTTTTTTTGATTCTCCTGTTCAATAAGAGTCCGAACCATCCTCTATAGGGAAGGATTATCCGTATTATTAGCCGTGGCTGCTCCATCACGGATCTAGTGATAGGTCTCTATTATGAATAAAGATTGCCATCAGGTGTGCATGATAACAAACGGGATTGGTTTTATCTGAACTGAATTAAACTGAAACAGTCTCTAAGCATCTCTTTTGGGTAAAAATTTCCTTTTCATATAGGAGAATGGTTGGAGAACAAGGGATCACTTCTCTACCACGAGTAAAGATCTTCTTCAGGTGTCTATGCCTCTATGATAACAACTGGAATCAACTCTACGTGCTCTCTAAGGGACGGTAGAGAGACTACCATCTGAATATAAAGATATACCTAAACAAAACAATATTTATAACTGCACACATTCCTTTTGAGAAGGAATCATTTCAACAGCTTAACGATAAGGGAATATTCTGGTACACACTAGAACTTTCCTAGATCTAGAATAAAATATTAGAATAAAATATCTTACAAGAAACAATACTTAATACACAATATCACATAACATCTAACATTAAATCCCAACCTTAGTAAATGTCATGGCGAATAAATTTCGCGAGTACCCGCCAACACGCTAATTGGTCGTAACGGTCCGCCGTAAAGGAAATAATTTTACCTATTATCGATATTTATGTGTTGTTTTACGTGTTTTATCGTAAAAGGAGATACAATGTGTTGAAAAATAATATGTTTCTCATTGTTGCTGGACATTGTGACATCATTACTAGTTCCAGTACTGCTCATAATGTACTTCTAGTTTATTCTATTACATACATAGTTAAACGTTAGCGGACAGATTGACATAGATGGCGCTGTAGTACTGTCTGTGCTAACACAGACTTCACTGTCGATCATTTTATTAATTATAGAAAGAAAGGGTTTTTTAATTGTTTCTTCCTATCTTTCTAATCTTAATCGATCTTTTTATTGGTTTTGAACATGTATCTAAATTAGTCTCTAAATTTCCTAGAAATGAGCTATTATAGTCTCTTCTTTGGTGCTCCTTCGTTAAGTATGTAGAGCATTTGAAAGACGCGAATTTTTTCCATTTTTATCGACATATAAGCGGTGTTTTCTAAAAACTATAAGATATTTAAACTGTTACAGTAAGTTAATATGGCCACAACTGGATAAAAGCATCCCGTTACGGAGAATGATTGGGTTGTATCAGTCACGCAGCTCTACTGAGTAGTAGACTGAGATCCCATGGTAAATTGTTGTAGGTATCGTTTTAACCCTGGGAACCAGCTTCTTATGTTTATTTATGATTATGAGAATATATATCGACCTGGGTGCCTATCAAAATGTAGCCACTAGTATTTTTAATTAAATTTTTATTTTTGTTAATTGATTTTTGTTAAAAGAATACAAACATAACAGACATTTATGATTTATATATCAAATTAAAGCTAATTTTTTTCTATTTATTATTATATATGGCTGCCTAATTAAATCTGTCCACAAATAAGCATTTCTGGTTGTTGAAAATGGATTTACCATTTAAACGCCTATTAATTTGCGTACGTTTCGTCGTTGTTAACAGAGATGGCGTTATTTTTTTCTTCGTTTAATTTACTATGGGATCTTAGTCTATGGGTACTGGCGGATGAACAGCGCAACTTTTCGATTGACACACGCGTGCTTCGTTTGTTATGTCATTTGGTACTTGGAGAAATAAGAAACCCAAATATTTTGGTGCAAATATTCCAAATCTTTCGCTATCGCCGCCTAGAAGTGTGCTATATACTCGTAAATAAAAATTAATCGTGTAATACTCTGTTGTGACTCTGCTTTCTGCTCCTGGGGTTGTGGGTTCGATTCCCACCCCGAGTCTGGGTGTAATATACATATTCATTTATATATTTATATTTGTACTATATAAAACTATGTTTATCGAAAAAAAAAATATGTAGCTAGACCAGTCGGCTGTTACCTATAACACAAGCATTAAGTTGCTTACTTTAGGAACAGACGACCGTGTGTGTATTGTGTAGATATTAAAAAAAATATATTAAAAAAAATACATGCACATACGTGCGTAACTTCCAAACGACAACATCAAATTTGATTAAAGTAGGTAGTAGGTATATTTAATTTATGTTTAATTTTAAAATCTATGCAATGTGACAATGTCACATTTTTTTAATAATGAACTTTATTTCCAAGCCGTAAGGTTGTCTTGAAGACTTAACTATTAAGCGATAAGACTGTCTTATATTATATATGTGATTTATTATACTCAGTTCATTGCAAAAACCAATTGTGTTTAGAATTAAAAACAAATCTATACAATTAATATCGTTGATTCAATTATTACTTAAATAATTTCTTTAATAAATTGTATGGCGATTATAATATTTTTTTTAAATCAATAATAGCTTATA
The DNA here is from genome assembly GCA_905220545.2 of Melitaea athalia. Lineage (NCBI taxonomy): Eukaryota > Metazoa > Arthropoda > Insecta > Lepidoptera > Nymphalidae > Melitaea > Melitaea athalia. The sequence goes on from HG992198.1 coordinate 8,865,636, forward strand.
ATGACAAGGTTGGCTCATTTTTTGTCCGGAACTGCAATTCAACAGGGAAAGGCTGCCAGCATTCTTGCCACTATTGCGCGCAGACATGATTTATAACACAATTCTTTAGGTGATATCACGACATATTATAAGACTGCTGTTTTTATTTAAAACAGTTTTATTAGTTTTTCATTCCATAAGATCCATTCTTGAGTCCATACGTTCTTGCGTTTAGAGCTTGGCAACACATTAAGCGATTTATATTTAATTATACAAGTAGATAAATGTACACTTACTTAAAAATGAACCTATTTTAAAAAATCCCAATAATAGACACCTGGTACATTAAAATGCAAAATTCAACATAAAAAATCATACCATAGTAGTTATTATTACACTTTAATCGTTACTTACTGCAATTGTTATTTTAAAACTTCCGATATTTTAGTCACACACAACCTTGCGTCTGAAACGTCGGGAGCTTCAAAATAACAATCGACAACAATAACAATAAGTCCCATAAATTTAAAAATGCCAAAATAGGTCAAACTATTTTTCAGGTAGCGGTAAAAAAAAATTGTAAGCTCAAACAAACAACATTTCAACCTAAACGCTAACCACTTTCTTTGTTTCGCATCGGTTAAAAATAATGATAAATGACACGGCAGCTTTATACAGCGGCTATTCGATGAGCACACAAATTCAGTGTGAAAGTGGTCAATAGCGAACCGCCCTTATGACCATAAAGCGGTGCCGGCTCTAATTACGGTCATTTGACCATAAATGGTGGTCATCGATCATAAAGACCATAACTCGTGGTCGTAAAACACGGAGTACAAGATTTGAATGCGCAAAATGTAGCACCTATGGACCACAAATCCTACCGTTAAAATTTTACTCAAAATTATTTAACTGTTTTATTTATGTAAAGTCTCAACAAGGGTTGTTTTATATGTTTGTAGAATAAAAGGTTTTCTTGTATGTTTGAATAGATTAAAATAATCCTTGTAATTACCAGTCTGATTATTAACATTTTTGTTTATTTTGCCTAAGAGAAACAAAGTCACCAGTTATGTTCAAGTTGAAGATACTGGTAACTGATAACTTTAATTTAAAAATAAAAACAAAAATTTTAATTTAAGCATTCCATTGTGTTTACGTATATACCTACCTACCTTCAATATAAATGAACTAAATACAAATGTAATTTAAACTTACGCGCATGTAAGTCTATAACATTTCGACATCAATAACGATTCGATTCAAAATAATTAAAATATAATTCATGCTGTACTCGAGTCAGAACATCAAAGCGATACCAATCAAAACAACAAAAAGTGGAAACATCATAAAATAAAAGTCGAAAAATTAACCGTTCTCGTGAGATAAACGCTCTTGAGTCTATTGAAGATTCGTAATCGATTGATGGCCGCGCGCAATTACGAATTATAACAAATGGAAGCTCGACCGATATAGAGCTTAAACGCTTCTGTAATTACTTCGGATTATTAAAGAAAAAGCGTGTCATATTGCTCTAATCGTTACGGCTTCAGATCTAACGTGTAGGCTGTAAAGAAACAGAATAGTGTAGGAGGCGATGTAGTATTATACCTACCTACTATAGACAGGTGTGTAGGCTGAAACGCAATGTTCTTTCCTGTATCATATGTTTAATATATACAATTTATTTTGATTTTTATAGCATAATAATTGTGTTGCAATGCAGGCTTATTATTAATATAACATTTTCTACGACGTACGTACGTACGTACGACGCGGACGTACAAGGATTTTAAGACATTTGTAGTTGTAGGAAAAGGGGAAATTGAACGTAATCACATTAAAAAACAAAAAGAGGCGATAGTAAATTAAGAAACAAATATTACAGTAATTTTACATAAATATACAAATTGACTATACTATAAATATGTATACACATATATTATTATTACATACACATACACATTTGTCCAACCTATCAAACATTGCGCTAATTAAACGCACAGTTCGAACGTTTTCAAATTTGAAGTTTTTCTAAAAGCAATTAAAGTTAAATAGCGTGTTTGATATAACTAAACGGATAGCTGTATTTTCACGTGTTTTTCGCTATTCGTAACACATGTAGGTACATAACGGTAAATATTTGTTACAATATAGTAAATCGCGTGTTTTCCCACAGTGCGGATTCGTCGCGGTCGGGTTAGTTGAAACGCGTATTATTTCTACCGGATAATTGCTGCGCTTTAGACAGATTGTTAACGTGTTAAATAATATGTGTAACTATAAATCATGTTGTGTAACGTTTTAGATTTCTTTTCTTAATAAAACATCTTTATATATAAAATTCTCGTGTCACAATGTTAGTTACCATACTCCTCCGAAACGGCTGGACCGATTTTTATGAAATTTTGTGTGCATATCGGGTAGCTCTGAGAATCGGCCAACATCATTTTTTCATACCCCTAAATTATAAGGCCAACCCCCATTGGAGCAGCGTTGTGGATTACGCTCTGATCCTTCTCCTTCATGGGGAAAGAGGTCTATGCCCAACAGTGGGATATTACAGGCTGAAGCGAAGAAAGCGTAAGTTATAAGGGGGGGGGAGACTAAGGGGGTTAATACATGTATGGAAAAACAACGTTTGCGGGGTCAGCTAGTATCTATATTATAAATTTATAACCAGTCGGTGGTGCCTGGAATGTTAAAGTGAAAAAATATTTGACATGGTTCATTTGTACAAACTTAAAATTTGTTATATACCTATAGGTATATAATTTAAAAATAGATATTATAATTTTCTATGCTCTAGAAATATGCTTACTTATTATACATATTATAGTAAGTATGTTCTCGATCAAAATTAAAAGGGACACATTAATAAAATACAGTACAATTGAGAACCAAAGGAAAAACAGAGGTTTTTATTGAAATCGGTTAAAAATAAACGTGTGATTATTTCGTTTATATTTTATTTCTAAAAAGTACAAATACTTTGAATAAATAAAATGTAATTAAAAACATTGAAATCACTGTTCCTAATTCAAGGTGCCTCCAATCATAACCTTAGGTATTAAACAAAGGTTCGATTAAAAATTATATAATTGTTTATAATAAACGTTCACGATTTGTTTTATAGCTTTTTCAAATATATGGTTAATTATTTATAAATAAAAACGAATGACCTAAACGTATTAATACATATATGCAAATTATTTCCAAATAATTGTACCAAATAACTTTTTTTTTGTATTGACAAGGCTTTTATTAAAGAAAAATTAATAAAATAGCTATATCACGAAAATATACGGCGGTAAAAATCGCTGGACCAGCTAGTATTAAAAAAAAAAAACATTTTACATACAAGTAGAAGTTAAAGTTTTTTTTCCTAGATATTTTCTAACAGGATAGGAGATAGACAATAAATTACAAGTTACAAGAACTATGAATATAAGTAGATAAAAAACAAGAGTATGTAACTATGTAAGGGCCTTTTTAATTTTTACTTTTTATTATAAAAAAATTAAAAAATTAATAAATGTTGGGTTGTCTGGAAGAAATGGCTAATTAGCCATAAGTCCACCCATTGTACTTCACTGTTAGTACTTATCTGTAAGCTTTGTTTGTTTATATTTGTGGTGTACAATAAAGTATATAGGTAGGGATCCCTAGTACAAATTTTTCATCTGATTAGTATCAAGCTAATTTTCCGGGAGTAGCTTCATTTTGATGAGACGAACAAAAAGTTCCTCTTCGAAAACTCTCGATTTTGGTAGATAATAGAGTTAGCAGGAGATAGAGCAACAGTGAGCGTAGGACCGGGATAACGTACCATGCAATTTGTAGGACAATATTACCATCAAATTATATAAATATTAACTAACTAAACGAAAAAAAAAAAATCAGAAAAAAAATCAATTTTTGATGACCTTACGAGGTCATCAACTTGATGACCTCGTAAGGTCATCAAAAATTATTACTAACCAGCTGATTTTTTTTTCTTTTAGTTAATTAATATTTATATAATTTGATGGCAATATTGTCCTCCAAATTGCGTGGTACGTTATCCCGGTCCTACGCTCACTGCTGCTCTATCTCCTGCTAACTCTATTATATACCACAATCGAGGGTTTTCGAAGAGGAACTTTTTGTTCGTCTCATCAAAATGATGCTACTCCCGGAAAATTAGCTTGATACTGATCAGATGAAAAATTTGTACTAGGGATCCCTACCTAATAAAATAAAAAAAATAAAAATAAATGTTCATTTGTGCTAGATATTAAATAAATAAAAACCATAGCTATAAAAATGATAAAAAGTAGATTGATGGACATTAAACACTTTACATTAATTTTCAAGACTTGTAGTCATCATAATTACATTTAATAGCATTACTCGTCTTTATTAGTAGTTGGGTAAGGCAACATCTTTATCTGTACCTATTCCTCTTAAAGTCTTTCATCACAATATTCGTAAAAAATCATTCGAAGCCAGCAATTAACCCGATATGTGGAGTTTCTGAATACTATTTTGTGCTGTCGAGTTCAGAAAATCATTCGATACATGCAATATATAGTTGATTAGTAGTCAATTAAGCATTCCCATAACAGCGTCAATAAAAGTATTCGGCGATTCAAATGTATTTTGTTGTAATCAATTTCTGACGTCGGCGTTCGTTTGTGATACAACTAAAATGGAGATTTTATTGGCGTACCGAATTTAGTGAGGTCGATACACGCCGATAGATGCGATGGTCGGACGGTGAGCGATTTTTACATATACTTGCTTTGAGTGTACTTTATACAGTATCGAAAAATTATCCATTTTAATCCGGTCAATGCCGGTTCGAAGCGGTAACGCGGTATTATTTTAGATTGCCTATTTAATTTCGAAAATCTTTATTCTAATTTTTACAGACACTCGGTACATGAGAGTAGTTTAGCATAGTGGCAAAAATAACGTTAATTCGGTTAACTAGTGTGTTGTGGGTTCGAAGCCATTACGCGGTAACATTTAATAAAATTAAATGTATGACTTTCGATAAACATACTATATAATAATTAATATGATAATTAATAAAATCGTTTGATTTTATTTAATATCAGCATTAATTGTAATCAAATTGACAGACACAATTTAATTTGAATATTTCTTTTATAATCAAACATTAGGTACCTACACACCTAAAAGTAAAAATGCATAAATTAGTTCGAAGATAATCAAGTATTTTTACTACAAGTTAAAGCGCGTTACTTTATAACATTTATTACTTATATATGATGATAATTGTTACGGAACACTCGGCTCACCGCTCAGCGTGTCGAAAGGCCACCATAAGAAGCCGAAAGGCAGGTCATTTTATAGTTTATAATTACATGTGATTGCCGCCGTGACCCAAACGATTCGCCGGCGCGTTTCGATCCCCACGGTTGCAATGTTTATTTTGTTTTTATCCTTGTTTTTAATGTTATATTTGTTGGATTTTTTAGCACTTAAATTTAAAATAGTAATTAACACAGATTAGAGTTGTTTTATTATTGATATTTTTTAGTTTTGATACGTTTTGTTTTGGCGATACTAACAGCTATAAACAGTCTTTGCGATTTTTTATTATAGTTTAGGTTATTGTTAAATCAAAAATTGCTTCATACAAATAGGCTTCAAATCCACTTTTGAATCGACATTTTATCACGTTTAAAGAGTTAGTTATTGTTATCTCACCTTTGACTTTCTGTTTCTTGTTTGTATTAGGTAATAGAAAAAACTCGATTTAGGTAGGGATCCCTAGTACATATTTTTCACCTGATTAGTAACAAGCTAATTTTCCGGGAGTAGTTTCATTTTGATGAGACGAACAAAAAGTTCCTCTTCGAAAACTCTCGATTGTGGTAGATAATAGAGTTAGCAGGAGATAGAGCAGCAGTGAGCGTAGGACCGGGATGACGTACCACGCAATTTGTAGGACAATATTAACCATCAAATTATATAAATATTTACTGACTAAAAGAAAAAAAAATCAGCTGGTTAGTAATAATTTTTGATGACCTTACGAGGTCATCAACTTGATGACCTCGTAAGGTCATCAAAAATTGTTTTTTTTTTTTTTACGTATATAGTATTTTTGGTGCATTAAATATTTTTATGAAAATCGAGTTTCTTTTTACTTTTACCCTAACCTCCTACTTACGACTTTAGTACGGAATTTCATATCGAATATTGTATCTATATCTTATTTTGTTTGTCTTATTTTTCGTTGTGTACAGTAGTGAGTTATTATTATACACCTACCTACTAGCTGCGCTATATTTTGTCATTTCAAACTAACCTTAGTCTTGCTACCGCCGATAGACCCGGGTCTAATCGACCCGGTCTCGTAGAATCTGGTCAGAATCTTCGAGACGCAGCCGTGCGAGACGAGTAACTGCCTACTGATGTCGCAAGGCCGTACTCCCAATATGGCGAGCTCCACTATCCTCTTTCGGACGACGTCGGGCAGGGGCCGACCGTTTACGAACACGCCTCCCAGCTGGTTCACGCCTGCCTGCCCTGGAAAGGATATCTTATTAATAAACTAATCTTAATATATATAATTCTCGTGTACGTGTATTTATCACCTAACTTTGCATATGCGGCTTGACTGGCCGATTTGGTTGAAGTTTTGTGTGTACCTATATTTAAAAAGGGTTCATCGACGATGGTTTGAAAATACAGTTGGATCTGATAGATGACGTTGCCGTCGATATATCACCAATTTGGCAAAAAGGCAGGACAACATCTGTCGGATTCTTTAGTATATCTATATAAATAAAAATGAACCGCCAATACATACCGCATATAGGTACATCAGCGAAGTTCGCCGGGTTAGCTAGTAAGACACAAATAAGTATAAACAATTGTAACAATTCATTTAAAAAATTTTATCATTTGTCACTCTAATTTGACATTTGAGTTTACCATATGAATTATGGTCGGAGTTTGTTTGGATATGGAAAAGAAAATTAATTTTTCGTCCAATTAACTAAAACACTAAACTAAAGTAGAAACCTATACAAAAAGATATTACAGCCTTTTATCTAAGTTTAAAAAGGTTTTCTTTTTCCTATTTTTTAATCATATTCATATTATATATATTATTCTATCTATACAAAGATTAATATGTGAAGCAAAAATTTTGTACCCCTTTTTACGAAAATTGCGCGGACGAAGGAATATGACGCACACTAGTTTATATGGAGAAGGAGTGCAGAATCCTATTTTTTTTTTAAATTATGAATAAAAATACTTTAAATCAATTTAAAAAAAACATTACACACACTGCCATCTATTTGACACACACAAGCATATTTACTCTTTTGTTTATTGTTAGTCTGTGGCAAAATGATGGTCGTATTTCGACCACTGGGCGACCAATAGTATACACGTATGTTCATTCCGTGGTCAGCTCTTGACCACGATGGATGCAGTAATTATACATATCTGTCTAAATACCCTGAGGGGGGGTTGATTGATGTTTACTCTTTTACGGTAAAGTTACTGAACGTCGTTACGCCATCAATCGGAACCCTATTGGTTGTAATAGATGGCGTTACGAGAAACGTAACGAGGTCATTCGTTCAGTAGATTTCACTCCTCATATTTTTTTCATACCGGGGGCCTTATATGGAAATCGATTCTTAAGGAGTAAACTCCAATAATCTCCAAAAAAAAACTATTTAACCTAATAATAATACTGGATTGTACAAAAAAAAAATAACGACAAAAAAAAAGAACCAAAGTCAAATTCATACAAAAACGAAATAAAAACTCCACAATGATAATAATTTAGATTCATTATCAAGACGTTATTTTATCTGTCAATCGGAAACGGAGGTTCCATTGAGTTATTTTGCGGTCCACCTGTCTCATTTGTACTAATATTTATTTGATTGCCAAATGCGAACGCGACCTGCCTACCTGGGCGACGTTATTATCTGCTGGCCGATGTGAAGCATTGTATACATGATTTTTAAATTGTAACTAATAATATCTATACCTTATAACATACACACACGGTTGTCTATTCATACGGTTAGCGATTTAATGCTTGTGTTATAGGTAACAGCCGACTGGTATAGTTATTTTTTTTTTTTTTTTTTGATAAATATTGATTCAGCCTGTAATATCCCACTGTTGGGCATAGGCCTCTTCCCCATGTAGGCGAAGGATCGGAGCCTTATCCACCACGCTGCTCCAATGCGGGTTGGCGGATATATTCCCTACTATGAGTAACGATCGCTACGGTTTGCAATCTCTAATCTTGATGCTTGAAGACAAAATCTTCGAGCAATGCGTCCTGCCTGTGTTAACACATGGAGCCGAAACGTGGACACTGACTAAGAGACTGGTCCACAAGTTTAAAGTCGCTCAACGTGCAATAGAACGGGCTATGCTTGGGGTTTCTCTCAAGGATAGAATTACAAATGAGGCTATCCGCGAGAAAACGAAAGTAACCGACATAGCCCACATAATTAAAAAGTTGAAGTGGCAGTGGGCTAGTCATTTGTGTCGCAGGACCGATGGCCGTTGGAGCAGACGTGTCCTGGAGTAGAGACCGCGTCTTGGCAAACGCAGTTTAGGCCGTTCTCCGGCTGGCTGGACCGACGATTTACGTAAGATTGCCAGTGTAGGCTGGATGAGGATTGCGTAAAATCGGGATGTCTGGCGCGAACTTGGGGAGGCCTATGTCCAGTAGTGAACTGTAATAGGCTGAACTGACTGACTGACTGACTAACAATTTACATCGACAAGTACAGTACAACATACATTGTTAGGGATAATTATAAAATTTAAATGGGACCACACGACCAGCAGCAACTTTCAAGAAATATCAAAATCAGTAAACCCACAAAAAAAGTCGAATTGAGAACCTCCTTCTTTTTTTGAAGTTGGTTAAGCACTTATTGTACCTACTTACCTAGAATATTAAAACACTAATATAAATCTTAAAATTTGGGTATTATATGCTTGTTACTCATTTCCACCAGAACGGAACTTTAAAAGTGTAACTTCTTTTTTGCAGAATCAACATTATCACCATTATGAATCAATGTAGCTTTACTTTTAAATATAGTTAATTAAGACAAATAAGTATAACTTCAATTTGTAAAATGACGATTTAACATTGCTTTTGAAGCTTATTTGATTGACGTAATTTTTATTTCGATTTTGATTATGAATATTAACTTTCACTCTACCAAATTAATTTACCCTTCATATTAACAAACATATGATTTGTAAAGACCAAAATTAACTCCGTGTCAATGTAATGAGACGTCTTACGGTCGATCATAAAACAAGTTTTAATTAAAAGGACGATTAAACTTCATAGCAATTCGATTTCCGATACTCTAGGGACAAGATTCTCTTAACGGCTACCGTTGCTGGCGTAATAAAACACGCGAACTAGATTTACGACTTTAAAACTATAATCTTTGAGTTTAAATTTGTTCGAAGCAATTCGTGTTTATTGGTCCTTTAACGCAACCAAAGCATTTCACGGCTATTGTCATACAAATACGCCGCGTTTCTGACGGTTGCAAATTGCTTTCTTCGCATTACGATTCTTCGTACAGAACTTGCATTAATAGTTCACACTAAAGTGTACTTTAAAACATATTAAAGAGAGTATACTTTTGAGTGATTGAGAAAAGGTCACGGTGGATGTAAAATTGGAATTTAAGAAAATCCAATTACCACTGACGATACGTATTCGATTTATTTTGTAACGTTTTAATTCGTTAATTGCGGAATTTCAAAATGTTGCCAGTTACTTTTAAATTACAACATTATACAACATTATTATTTATATTTAAAAAAAATGAAAATATACATACCGAGATGATTCTTGAACTTTTTTACTGAAAAAGTATTTTTTATGTAAGATAAATTTTAAATAAAAATGTATATGTCTACCTACATACAAACAGCCAATAAACAATAAACACATTATATGTAAGTATTGTTATATATAATATTGTTTATTGGGCATAATCATAATATTTATGATCTTACAATGCGAGAGATAGGTATTTTAAAAATATAAGATAATCCGCAATAGACTGCGATTATCAACAATGTTACTCAAACTGATCCTAGAAGGTTGTATGCTAGTGTATAAACAAAAACAAAGTTATATGTAACATGTACAAGTACATGTACATGTAAGCTATCCTCTTTGTCGACTGCATCCCATGCATCCCAGCGCGTAACAATCTTAACAGATACATAAATAAGAACTATTTGGATATAGTTTCAGATTTTACGATATAACTTTCAAGGAAAGGTCTTAAAGAAGCGAATTGCGTGCGATCATCGCTAATACGCTTCCCGTTTTACAATCGCGTCGTAAAAGGTTATTTAAACGTTTTTTTTTTTTTTGCGAACGAATATATCGCCCGTATATCGCGCAAGTTATTGCGATCTTTACAACTTGTGACTAATTTTATAGCTCCGTCAATTGCTACGGTGTTAGGGAACGGGAGCGGTGATTTTTGGATTCCGAGAATTTAAGGTCGATTTAACAATCATTAAATCGATTGATCGATACCGATTATAGATATAAAAATCGATCGATTAAAATATTCGTTAATGTAGATACATTGGTATTATAATTGTCGGTTTTCATAATCGAAACGGTGCTTTATTTTTATTGAACGAGTGACCGGAATATTGTCGGGTTTACTTTGGTTTATACAGATAACATTTTAATTGTTGTATTGAAACTCTTACTTGTCAAAAAAAGAAACTGGCTTTTAAAAACAGTAGAGCAGCATTATTAATAAAAAAAAACGTGTTTTCTTTTTCGTTTGACACATAACATTGACATTTTTAATTAATTTATGAACAGATGTGTCCCCCTTTCATTGACCAATTCATATTTAATTTATGGAAATGAAATAGATTTGTATGTATAAATAAATAAAATTATTTATGCATTATCGCGCCAATATTTAAGTTCAGTGACAAAAATATTTATGGCCTTCATTTGAGTTTTATCACGTAGAGCGTGAAAGCTTAAAAGTTTTTATGCATTAATTAATATATAATTTTATTTTAAAATGTACAATTTCAGAGAATTTATTTTTTGAATTAAAAGTGAATTAGATTAGAGTTTCTGTAGAACATGACACACTGTTAACGGAGAATTTTTTTTTAAATCTGTAAATAATTAATGTTTAGGTGTGTTATTTAATGTTTAGGTTTGTTTACATTAAGTGAGTAAAGTTTATCAAAATTCACATTAAAATAATGTTAATATTTGATTAAAGATGCTGTAACAACGTCCAGGTTGCTACAAAAAAGGTAAACGTACATATACGTTACGTTTACGTTTACGAATATTATACGAGTATATAAGCATAATTATAATACTCTACCTGTATTCGAAACCTCAACTTGACGTAAACTGTTTTTTTTAATCTGTTTTAAACATTTGCATTTTTTATCAATGTTTAATTTTATTTCTGGTTGAAATAAAATTAAACTTGTTTGTTATTTATTCAGTACAATTGGACGAATTGTCACCAAAAGTTCATTAACTATTTTTTTAATATGTAGGTACTAGGTAGGTACCTATAGAGTCATTCCATGTCAAACCAACAAGGCACTCAACCTGACCCTTTCAGATTTGGCTGAAACTTTGTTTATTTATACTCTCTGACATCTTGAACTCAAATATAGTTTTCAAAAAATTTAATCACTTATAGTTTTTTAGTTATAAATTTTTGAAAATCACAAAATCCGCGTTTTTTGACGTGCACTAAATTCTAAAATCTGCAATAACTTTGGTTCTATTAGAGACAGAGAGCTGAATGATAGCTCATTTTAAAGAGGGTCTAATGGGCTTTAATGTGATATCCAACTTGAATACATTAATGTACAAAATATTTTTTGAGTGAAACTCAAAAATCGTTTTTGAAAAATCTTTGTGTTGGTGTTTTTTAATTTTTTTCAAATTTATATATGTTTTTATGTATAATTTTGTGAGTACACCATAAACATTTCAGAGTGGGACCGTGATGGGATCAGGAGATATATTAAAAATACATCACTGAAGTATCACAATTTTTTTATTTTAATTTAATTTGTATAATTTACATTATGCAGGCCTAATTCTTGTGTTTTAAATATAAAAATAATGTATTTTAAATATATTACACTTTATATTAACTGAAAAGTAATACAATTTAGGTAGACGAAAAAATATTCAAGTAATTACGCGTTATCAACGATTACTCAAAAAGTTCTAATCAGATCTTGATGAAATTTAAATGTGACTACATGATAAATATTAACTTTCGATTAAATCAAAAATGATCAAAATTTTTACACCCAGTAAAAAGTTATACGGTATAATACAACGCAGGTCGACGAAAAAATAGTCAAGTAAAAACGTATCATTAGATATAACTCGAAAAGTACTTCTTAGATCTCAAATAAATTTAAATAGGACCAAATGACACGCTTCACCTTTCTATTGAAACATTTGTTATCGAAATCGGTTCACCCAGTCAAGTTATGAAGTAACATACATTTAAAAAAATACAATCGAATTGAGAACCTCCTCCTTTTTTGGAAGTCAGTTAAAAATAAAAATAAAACTTTGTTTTTAATTTCCAAAGTTATGTTTCATATAGCCTATGTATCAGAAACAGGCTATTAGCACTGAAAATTTTGTGAAAGGTACTTCAGTGATGTATTTTTAACATATCTCCTGATCCCATCATGGTCCCACTCTGAAATTTTTATGGTGTACTCACAAAATTACACATAAAAACATGTATAAATTTGAAAAAAATTAAAAAACACCAACACAAAGATTTTTTAAAAACAATTTTTGAGTTGTACTCAAAAAATATTTTTTACATTAATGTGTTCAAGTTGGATATCACATTAAAGCCCATTAAATCCTCTTTAAAATGAGCTATCATTTAGCTCTCTATCTCTAATAGAACCAAAGTTATTGCAGATTTTAGATTTTAGTACACGTCAAAAAACGCGGATTTTGTGATTTTTAAAAATTTATAACTAAAAAACTATCAGAGATTAAATTTTTTTAAAACTATATTTGAGTTCAGGATGTCAGAGAGTATAAATCATAAATAAACAAAATTTCAGCCAAAACTGAAAGGGTCAGGTTGAAAACATTTTTTTATTGGTTGATTTGACATGGAATGACTCTATAAGGAGTTTCTATAATAATTAAAACTAAATGTTTTCATTTACCTAAAGTACATACTAAGAATATCTTTGTATATTATCGTTGTACATTATTATTATTTTATATTTCAATATCTGATTTTTTTTTTATTAAAAACTAATTTTAAAAAAAAGTTTAGGATTAATTTTAAAAGCAGCGTTCATAGATTTTTGACAAATAACAAATCTTCTGTAGTTTTGTGTCACTTTAATATTTATTTAATGTACATTTTTTTATAATTTATACTTATGGCATGTCTATAAGCAATAATAAGCAATGGATAGATGTCGTTGCGAGGAGTATAAAGCTGCGGTAAATAAATTAAGGTTCTACACAGTTGGCACGCTAAGACCTGATATTATTGATAATTATGATAGTAAGTTTTTAAATTTTCACGGTCACTTTGAACATGGAGTTTAAGTCCCGTAGAATCAAATGTGTATGATAATATTAATTTCAGTATTACTCCTAATGTACTCAGTTTGCTAGTAGTAAAAAATCTATACAACTATACTAGCTACTCCACGTGGTACGTGCTCCATCTGCGTAACTTTTGATGCAGTAAAACGTAGGAATAAAAAGTAGTCTATGTGTATACCTATTATTCTTTTTTGCACTTAAAATTTTTGTACAGCTATTTATATTATGTTATGTTTAACCTTATCATGCGTGGTGCACATCGATGTCTAATGACATGATATTACTTTTACATATATTTTGTTGAAATAATATACTTTTTTCGTTTAAATTTATTTAATTGAGTTCTCCTAGTGGATATAAGACGTGTATGTAATATGGATTATGAGGTCGTGGTATTTTTTTGTTCGGTAACTACTGCTACAAAGATATTCTGTTGTCAAAAATAATTTATATTTACAAAATTCGTATTCCCTTGAGAAACATAGAAAAGAAGATGGTCGCTGCTACAAATGAGTCTATAATATCTGAATGCCTTGTCTGATTTTAGGGTCTGGTTTTGTAACCACTTGGGTGAAACATGGAGTCGACTACGAAGACTTTAAGTTCAGCAAGCCTCGAGCGACGAAAGTGTACCAATACCACGAGTTGCCCGCGAACAAACTGACGCCACAGACTCGCAAGATTGAACAAATGTGGTGCAATTACATGACACCTGTCAAGAAGTAAACTTTGATATAAACTGTATAAAATAAATGTAAACACCTTCACGACTAATGTCGGTCTTAATAAACACCACGTCTTGTAACCCACGAGAAAGAATGCATTTATGTTCCTCCTAATCTATACGCGCACGTTGCGTGCCCTATGCCTTTTTTTTAAATGTAACTAGGTTGGCAAACAAGCGTACGGCCTACCTGATGATAAACGATTACCGCAGATTATAGACGTCTGTAGACTGTAACACTAGAAGCATCGCAAGCGCGTTGCCGACCCTGTCCCCAATTCCCCCCAGGAGCTCTGGTCACCTTACTCACCAGCAAGAACACAACACTGCTTGAAAATAGTATTATTATTAGTCGCGAGTAAATAGGCTATTTCTAGGTAAGCGTGCTCCATCCTAGACCGCATTCTCACTTAAGAGCGTGCATAAGGCGAGCAAAAAATAAGATTTCACCCGCGCGCACGATGAAACAAAATATACACAAAGCCTCGTGTCAGAGTGCGATAGACGATATAGTTTTGAGCGCATTGCGAATGTAAAAAACGACAAATATGTTATTTTGTATATAATTCCGAAACTAAAAGTAATTACATTAAATGCCTTGGCATAGCCTTTACTCATATTTAAATGTAATTAATTATCAAATTTTTGTCTTAATGGTCATAACCATATCGAGTATAAATAGAAAAAATATAAAAATTAGAGGTTACTTCGTGATTATATTTTATCGAGGAAATTTCCTTATTTTATGTTTTTGATATGGGTCAACCCTTGCAAATATCACGTAGTTTGTCATATATTTTTATTTTAAGATTTGGTCTGGAACTTTTCATGTCAAAACAAATAGAAGATGGTAATTTTGCATTATGCGCACTCTTAACATCTGGTGAAATAGTGGTCAAACGCAAGCCTATCAAATAATAATAATAAAACATTATTTAGCTGTGATCTTCTGTATCTCTTACTCGTCTTTGTAAATTGTTGTGCTAGGTGTGTCTGCTAACTGCGTTGTGTCTGATAATTGCTGCGTGTCTCTGTCTAGTGATACTTGTTTGTTTTGTGAAAGTTGGTCTTGTACGTTGTGTACGTAAACATTATCTCCAAGCACTTTAGTGAGTATGATTGTTGTATGTATGGCTGTTTGTCTCTGAAGAATGCTAATGTTATGTTAAAAAAAAATCTTTATAAAAATAATATTATGTGATAGAGGCTTTTTTTCTAAACTTTTAAACTGTTATAAAAAACAGTCTTAGTCCTGTGGCTGTTTGGTTAGAATCCAATGACAATAGTTAAGATAAAATATTATAAAACAATTACCATAAGAAAAATCATTGTTCATTGCATTCAGCCTGTAACATCCCACTGCTGGGCATTTCTCCATGGAGGAGAAGAATTGAAGCCTAATCCACCACGCTGCTCTACTGCGGGTTGGTAGATATGTTCCCTACTAGGAGTGACGATCGGTATTAAGTATTTATGCTAACAACCGGGACCTATGGCTTAACGTGTTCTCCGAGGCACGGTAGGTCCGGTTTGGATGTCTGTCCACAAGGACTATTTGTACAAATCAAATATCAATCGCAAGCGGTAATCGAACCCTCAAATTTTAGGCGACTACTAGCACCACTACACCAGAGCGGTTGCTAGTATTGGTTAAGTAGTTGTTAGTATTATTTATCTGTTGTATCATATTTTTAAAAAGGTTGTATATGTTGCCAATTGCTTAACAAGACACCTCTTAAATAGAAGATGACTGAATATGACTGAGTTTTATCTATAATTTTATACTTTTTGAAACAAACACTATTGTAGCTATGTACCTATCTATTAATTTGAGAAGGAGCTAGCGCCGCACACTCACAAGGCTATAGATATTTGGTATTACTACATGACACCGAGAACACGATCCGTATTATACACACACACAAACACACATCAGCCTATCGCAGTCCACTGCTGGACATAGGCCTCCCCAAGTTCGCGCCAGACATCCCGGTTTCTCGCAATCCTCATCCAGCCTACACCGGCAATCTTGCGTAGATCGTCGGTCCAACGGGCCGGAGGACGTCCCACACTGCGTTTGCCAAGACGCGGTCTCCACTCCAGGACACGTCTGCTCCAGCGGCCATCGGTCCTGCGACACAAGTGACCAGCCCACTGCCGCTTCAACTTGCTAACTCTGTGGGCTATGTCAGTTACTTTCGTTCTCTCGCGGATAGCCTCATTTGTAATTCTATCCTTGAGAGAAACCCCAAGCATAGCCCGTTCTATTGCACGTTGAGCGACTTTAAACTTGTGGACCAGTCTCTTAGTCAGTGTCCACGTCTCGGCTCCGTATGTTAACACAGGCAGGATGCATTGTTCGAAGACTTTTGTTTTCAAGGACTGCGGAATCTTCGAAGTGAGACTCGGCGAAGCCTGCCAAATGCTGCCCAGCCCAACCGGATCCTCCTATCGGCCTCCTTCTCGAAGTTGTTGCGGCCTAGTTACATTGTATGGCCTAGGTAAACATAATCCTGAACAACTTCGAGAAGGTACCATCGATTATACTGTTGTAAAAAAAAATATAATTACGATAAATTTTATTAACATTACCTAGTTGTTATGAAGGAGTCACAACAAAATCCGTTTGAATTTTTATTTATCTTTATGTATACAAATTTTAACTTTTACAATATATTAGTGATACTATTTCACGATTAGAAATAACCTATGATAATTTATTTAAGCTAATAAACGTTTATTGATAAATATAAATGGAAAGAATCAAACAAATCAGTTATTTAAATTAGTAAACACAGATAAGCTTCAAAGAGCTTATAATTGTAAGAGAAAGTAGCTGTTTAAGTGGTCGACATGACGCCTTATCTAGCAGATCATATTAAGATAAAAGATACAGATAAGATGAGTGGATAGCATCAGTGGCCACTGTGCGGTTGACGCTGTGGCGATTTGTACGATTGACTACTATTTGGAAGAAAAATTTTAGCTTTATTTAGCTTACACAGAATAAAAATAAATAAAATCAACTGCACAGCTCTGTTGTAATTAAATTGAATTAAATATCAAATCAAATGAAATCAATTTTAACTTATTAACTATAACATTACAACAATATTAATTGTATAAAAACCAAACTCATTAACTGTAATAGGTATATTAGTACCTGGGTGACCGAGCCCAGCTCGGTATTTTTATTTTATTTTATTTTTTTCGGTATTTTTATATTTTAATTTTATTTAAATAATAAATCACGCGTGAAATTAAAAAAAAAAAGAAAAAAAAATAGTCTGGAGACTGAGATTCGAACCCGGGTCAAAACGATATGAAATCCGTCGCTTTCCTAATTACGCTGTTACAGCTATATCAATAATGGTGGAAATTAAGCTTCGTATTCTAATGATATTTTTTCATTGCCTAAAAACAGGGACAAAACGACATTTTTTTTTAAATGAATCCTAGCTAGATCAATTTTTCGTCCCCGAAATCCCCTGCATACTAAATTTCACGAAAATCGTTGGAGCCGATTCCGAGATTCAGATTCTATATATATATATATATAGACTACTATTTGGAAGAAAAATTTTAGCTTTATTTAGCTTACACAGAATAAAAATAAATAAAATCAACTGCACAGCTCTGTTGTAATTAAATTGAATTAAATATCAAATCAAATGAAATCAATTTTAACTTATTAACTATAACATTACAACAATATTAATTGTATAAAAACCAAACTCATTAACTGTAATAGGTATATTAGTACCTGGGTGACCGAGCCCAGCTCGGTATTTTTATTTTATTTTATTTTTTTCGGTATTTTTATATTTTAATTTTATTTAAATAATAAATCACGCGTGAAATTAAAAAAAAAAAGAAAAAAAAATAGTCTGGAGACTGAGATTCGAACCCGGGTCAAAACGATATGAAATCCGTCGCTTTCCTAATTACGCTGTTACAGCTATATCAATAATGGTGGAAATTAAGCTTCGTATTCTAATGATATTTTTTCATTGCCTAAAAACAGGGACAAAACGACATTTTTTTTTAAATGAATCCTAGCTAGATCAATTTTTCGTCCCGAAATCCCCTGCATACTAAATTTCACGAAAATCGTTGGAGCCGATTCCGAGATTCAGATTCTATATATATATACAAGAATTGCTCGTTTAATACTATAAGATAAAATAATATTTTAATAGTTCTTTGAAAACCTTCCTGGCATGGGCGTACGCAGGGGGGGGCAGGGAGGGGCAGCTGCCCCCCCCTGGATTTCGTTAACCTCCCTACTAACTATCTACTGTTGTCGATAAAAGTTCTTATTTTCAATCCAGTACCGATAATACGTGAATTCCACCACCGACCACCAGTCGCAAACATATTACAGTCTAAAATGCTGGACGTAATAAGATGTGCAGAACATATACAAACCACTGCAGTTGCAGAACACAGGCATTCTGCGGAAGAAGGGAGTGGAGATTTAATAAAATCAGCTGAAGAAATTGCTACGGCGTTGAACCTTGAGCAGCGTTTACCTAGAACAGCAAGCCGTCAACAACATAGGGCAAATCAACCAGCTTCTTCCCTTAGCGAATATTTTCGTCGCTCGTTATACGTGCCCTATTTAGATTCGTTATCATCTTCATTAGAGGCGAGGTTCGGCAAAGACCAATCACCAGCGTTTACTATTTCATTGTTGCCCCTTGCTCAGATAATTAATTAAAATTATAGCTCCTAAATTACAAAAAGGATAAAAAACGGTTTATCTCGATTTCCGGCTAAACTACAATCCTATGGAAAAAACTTCAATGGCAAAGTTGTAGCAAATAAAAAGATCTACTACTTTTGTATCTACACTTTTTTCGCATAGCCTCAAAATTCATGTGAAAAACTAAAAAATCAAGTTTTTGGTTTTTTATTTTTATCTTTTAGAGAATTTTTTTACGAAATTTGGTGAAAACTTGCCTTTTTACGTCCCAAATACACTGTAATTTTTTGATTTAAAATATTTATTTTTTCACCTTATTTTGACCACAATATCGAAAAAGTACCCTCATTTTCAATCGAAAATGTTCACGTCAAAATATCAGTTTTTTTTAAAAAGTTGGTAAGCTTTTTGTTCGGTGAAGTCTCTATTTTCTGAAGGTTTTCAAAAAATGCAAAGAAATAACAGATAGTAAGGCCCAGACCCTCCTAGCCCCTTTTCCACTTCTCTATGAAATAGCTTTTGATGGTCAAAAATTTTCCGCAGGTCACTCAGGTACATAAGTTATCTTAAAATAGCAATAAATCTACGTATATAATTTAAAGAAGATTCTATAACTTTGTCAAAATATATTAGATGTCTTATTAAATATTCTTTTCATTTTCTGAGCATTTCTTTGCATTTTCTGAAAACATTTACGATAGTAATGTATATTTTTTACACCATGAGAAAGTAGAGATTTCAACGAACAAAAACGCCACCCAATTTTTTTTGAGAATTTTCGATTGAAAGTGAGGGTGCTTTTTCGATATTGAGGTCAAAATAAGGTGAAAAAATAAATATTTTACATCAATAAAATTACAGTGTGTTTGGAACATAAAAAGGTAAGTTATCACCAAATTTTGTAAAAAAAAGAATTTTGTAAGAGATTTAGACCAAAAACTTGTTTTTTTTTTAATTTTACACATGAATTTTGAGTTTATGTGAAAAAAAAATATAAATACAAAAGTTGTGGATCTTTTTAGTACCTACAACTTTGCCAATGAACTTGTCGTTTAGCCGGAAATCGAGATCAACCGTTTTAAGGGTACTTAAATACCCCCTCCCTACCACTTCCCAACCTCAGATCGCCCGTAATTTATTTTTCCTATCATTATCTTTCTTTAATTATTAGAGTGAGAAATAATTAAAGTATTTAAATAAAACATTACCTATCTTAATTTAATATGCTTATTTATTTGACTAGGTGCTTATAAAATTTTATTTGCCCCCCCCTGGCCCAGAACCTGGGTACGCCCATGCTTCCTGGGTTAAGTTTTTCCTATCCGACTAATATTATAAATAAAAAAGTTTGTGAGGACACAGCTACGGAACGACCTATTTAACCAATTGTATCGAAACATGGTACATCGACAACTGAAGATCCAGAATAACATATAGGATTTTTTTTAAATCTTGAAATGCCCCACAAGATCGAAAATTACGCAGGTAAAGTCGTGAGGCGCAGCTAGTTTAGAAATATAGGTACTCCAGCTCCGCTACACTTTTTCCTTATGATGACAATTGCCACTTTCAATTTCTACCGTAACGCATTCTCAGATATTACGCCTTCGCCGATCTGGATGTATGTTTACCGTTACGCTAAAACGTCGAAACGTTAGCACATAATTCTATATAATGCAAAAGATGAGCATCTTTCAAGTTTTACTAAACTGTTTACATACTCAAAGCGTTGATTATACCTGATTGACCTAGATAAGAACTTTCGTTGTTTTTCCTGATATATATATACTAGCGACCCGCCCCGGCTTCGCACGGGTGAAATGCCGATACTAAAAATATACTACATACCTACTTTGAATTTCAAGTCTCTTACTTCAAAAACATAGGACTTTCATGCAAACTTCCAACCCCCGTTTTACCCCCTTAGGGGTGGACTTTCATAAAACCCGTTCTTAGCGGATGTCTACTCCCTATAAGGAACCTACCTGCCTTATTTCAAGTTTGTAGGTGTATTTTTCATTGGACTTTCATACAAACTTTCATCCCCTGTTTTAACCCCAAAAGGGGGTTGATTTCTCAAAATACATTATTAGTACACCTCAACACCATCTATAGAGCATACATTTTGAATTTCAAGTCTCTTACTTCAAAAACATAGGACTTTCATACAAACTTCCAACCCCCGTTTAACCCCCTTAGGGGTGGAATTTCGTAAAATCCGTTCTTAGCTGACCTCTACACGGTAAAAGAAATATTCCTACCAAAATTCAAGTATCTACGCCTTATGGTTCCAGAGATATCGTGATGAGTCAATGGGTGGGTAACTCTTTTATATATATAATAATAGATATATATCATTTTATTTTACGTTAAATGTGTAATAATAATATGTATAGGTATGTATGTGTTTTTCATAATATATATTTTTTAAATGAAATCCTTAGACTTGGCTATTAGCTATTGCATAAGTATTATTTAACACAATATTTTTTATTTTAATTTCAGCATACGAACATAAACTCTGAGTATATGATAATTTTATTCATAGCGTAATAATTTAACGGATATAATTGATCCAATTCAATCATTTCGCGCCACTGACTAATCTGATTTTACGACCGCACAAAATCTTTCGGTTTTTCCATTTCAATTAATTAAGAATAAAATATACATTTTTTTAATATAAAATTGTAACAAAGTTGTAAACATCGAACTAGAAAATTCGATCTGATGCCAACATCATTTGATTTTGACCGCTCTGAAGGGTAACGTTGGCTTGTCGTGGACAGGCTTGCTCCTTTAATCATTTCGTATTATATTAGACTCGGCGAACTACGTACAGGTTTAAGAACTTAACGAACCTTAGAGTTAACTCATATATGACTTACTAGCTTCTGCGCGCGACTTCGTCGGCGTGGACTCCGCACCTATTGGTCTTAGCGTGATGATATATAGCCTATAGCCTTCCTCGATAAATGGGCTATCTAACACTGAAAGAATTTTTCAAATTGGACCAGTAGATCCTGAGATTAGCGCGTTCAAACAAACAAACAAACAATCAAACAAACAAACTCTTCAGCTTTATTATATTAGTATAGATAAAAATGAAATGTTAAGCTATTTAAATACTAAAAAATAATAATACTTATGATATTTCTATTTCTTATTTATGTTTAGTTTAACATTGTAAATTCCATTTCGAGTTTTAACGGAATGGTTTTTGCGGAATTGATGAATGTTAAATGGTACAAAAAGCTCAAGAGAGTTGTCAAAACATTAAACTATGAAACTGAAGAACTTGTTACTGGAAATAGCCGTATGATTACTATGAGTACAATAAATTGTTGTCTGCACAATACCGCACACTAGCTCGCGTCTTCCACAGCCACATATTTGATGATTGTATTTTAGCGTTTGTAATTCAATTAAACATTATACTGTTTTTTAGTCCGCAAATTCTTAACATGACACAATCTATATTAAATTATCGCCTGCAAGTATTTATGCTATATTTGGAAGATCAAGTTCTTCTGACAAAAGAACATTCCACTAAAGAAAAGGAGTTCCTTAGCTAAATACGTTTTTATCTGGCTATATAATATAGAAAAAGTATTTCCATTTTTTGTTGACATAACATTTTCTATAGACGATAAAAATTGAAAATATTTTTTTTTATATTCTTATGATTCGGAGTCACGCATAACTGGAACCGATAGTGTTATCGTTTTAATTGCTAAAAAGATTACATAATTTATTCAAAGTGAATAAAATATCTTTAATGATTACTATTTTCTGAACTCAAATAATCTTAATGAAAATATTCAAAATTTTCTTATCAAACAATACGATATTAGTAAAATAATATTTACTTTATAATAATAGGTACGATAATGCTTTACAATTTCACACATACTAACCTTGACGACATTTTATATATTATAGGTTACGTTAAGGTATAAATTTTTCATCAGATACTAGATGTGTCATGTAGTTTTGAATGTTAATAAAGTGTACTTCACCTGCACGTGGCACCGGCTACCCCCTGCTGATTAGCGAATGAGGCTTTGATGACCAATGAACGATCGTATAGCCGCTTGCAAATATTTAGAATGGAAAATACGTAGGACGATGTCGGACAGTAATGACGACGGGGTGACTTAATCTAGCTGTGTGGTCAACTAACTCAGTTAGGAAAACCAGGCAACATGTAACATGTTTATTTTTAGGACCATCGAGCGGCAGAGAAATACAAAGCAATTTCATTGGGATTTGCGTGCGATTTTGTGAAATCTAGGGAAAGGAAATAAAATCAATTATTCAAATCACTCAATCCACTGTACTGTCGAAAGACCTACCTACCTACTTAAAATAAACAAAAAAGGGAATCTAAAATGTATCTTACAGAAGATCACAGCTAAATAATACTGCTAATAAGCAGTGTTG
Organism: Melitaea athalia; assembly: GCA_905220545.2. Classification (NCBI taxonomy): domain Eukaryota; kingdom Metazoa; phylum Arthropoda; class Insecta; order Lepidoptera; family Nymphalidae; genus Melitaea; species Melitaea athalia. The sequence continues at coordinate 8,889,141 of HG992198.1, forward strand.
TGTTTCTATGGTGAGTAAGGTGACCAGAGCTCCTGGGAGGGTTGCAGGCGCCTATAAGCTACGGTAATTGCTTAACATCAAGTTGAGACGTACGATTGTTGGCCGATCTACTAGTAGAAAATAAACTTGTACTATTATTTACATTATTTATTATTACTACTAAATGCTCACACAAAAATTATGTAAATTTTTTAAAGCATATATAGTCATGTCTACATTAATCAAACGCAGGATCGAAGACCGATAGTTAATTTGGCGTGAAGCGACCAAGAAACGTCGAGGGCGACAGACCGAATATAGAAGATCACATGCATTTGATACGTGATTCCTGAGCTCAGAAGTGTTTACATCCGTAAATAAAGAATTGATTATCTAATAATCTCCTCATATATGGTAACTTTGATAGAACGAAGCGGTACTTAAATTTTAAAATAATTTTTTTTATAGCCGATCTTATCGCGATCGTGTTTGTTTTTATGTATGTGTTCTATGTAATATCATACAATATCGTAAAAAATCATAGATGTTCTTTTAAAGATTGTTTATGTTAACCCTAATATTAGTAGGTACCTAACATACATAAATTGTTACTTTGTAAAATGTTTGTACTCTGACAATAGGTTTTCACTTCAGTCTGATTTTTTCTAACGATAATATTATTATTAGTCAAACAATGTTTAAAACTTTATTTCATTTTGATTATAATTGGTTTTATTTAAACTCTTCAAACGTTGAGTATTTAAAAATATAGTAAGTATATCAGTTGAGACAAGCTAAACAATACAAAGACTTGTAATCTATGCTTGTAGTGCTTAACTAATTTTTTATTTAATTTAACTGAGGTAGGGCACAGCAGGAAATTTCCTGCTCAAAGTATGGAGCAGCCCGACTGGGGTAGTACCTCGACCTTACAGAAGACCACAGCTAAATAATACTGTTTTCAAGCAGTATTGTGTTCCTGTTGGTGAGTAAGGTGACCAGAGCTCCTGGGGGGATTGGGGATAGGATCGGCAACGCGCTTGCGATGCTTCTGGTGTTGCAGGCGTCTATAGGCTACGGTAGTCACTTACCATCAGGTGAGCCGTACGCTTGTTTGTCGACTAGGTAACATTAAAAAAAAAAAAAAAAAAAAAAACTAATACCAGTAAACAGATTTCGTAATAGAATTATTAAGTGATTCTAATAAGAAAAATCCTAGTCCTCATTAGAAATAATAACAATATTTTTAAGACAGATTGACAGATTCACCTAAAACTTTTCTATTATACCTATAGTTGAAGATATACATGCACTTCCGAGTAATGGACCACGTATAGTCTGTTTTAGTTCAGGTTGTAACTAAAAACTACAAGAATGCATTTAAGTGGTATAATTCATGTCTCGCTTCGCTACTAATACACTATAATTTAAAGAAACATTTTCATAAAGGTGCAATCGTGTATCCTAGCGTTTCCCGTTTTCTTCTTCCTAGTATTCAATAATCATTTAATGCCAGGCTGTAATACATTGTCAATATCTTTCATTATCCCTATCCTTATAAAAGATAACCAGTATTAACAATCGCAACTAATTATAGTTATTTTACACTGTTCTTGCTACATTTACAACTATATACGGATATATTTTTTATATTCGAAGCATTAAAAAGTTTTTAGTACCTATTCTTTTTATAGTACGGGTTGATATTTTTATGATATATAAAAATACTAATACTTTTAATAAGTAATTTTAAGAATTTATTTACGTTTGATTAGTTTTTTAAATAGATTTTCTGTTATATAAATAAGTAAATGCTTCATACACAACGGCCTAATAAGGATTTACTGCTAACTCGGGGGTATCATACTCAAAGCTATAATATATGAATCACTACAATTAGATGCATCCCTTTCTCTATAGAGAAGCAGGTTCAGAGCTTTTTACACTACGCGGCTCTACTGCGATTTGGCGGATTAATATATAATAATTAGAAACGATAATAGTACCTTTAAACGTATAAGCTCAAAAAATATAAAATAAGCAAGAGGAAACAATAGAAAGCATTTCTTTTTTTTCTTAAATTATTTTTAAACAGTTCAACATACATTGGATTTGAATCTCTTTTTAATGTATTTTATTATATTTCTTTACTAAAAATGAATTAAAACAATTCAAGCTTTATCCTACTATCAGCAACGAATCTTATGGGGATTTTTTCATAAATTTCGACGTACGATAAGATAACACCAACAGTGGTGGCTATTAAACTGTTACCTACGTGTTTATTACGTAAACAGGAAAATATTTAGCGATCTAATAAGGCAGTAATATAAAATTTACTTCTAATCTTGATATTCGTGAATTCCTATACCAATCGGTTGGTACTTCGGTAGTGATAGTGAATATTTATTGTGTCCGAACACTTATATGAAAACTTTATAAATACGGATAAAGAATGTGTTAAGGCAGCCCTCTCGCCATTTTACCTTATTTGTTTACTACTATATTATATTAGTAAAAATACCGTAATCGTTAAGATTTCTTTATATGCCAGAATAATTAAAAATAATATGATCGTTTTAACGTAATTAATGTCTTCGTACATTGCTTAAAACGTTAGACGAAAACCAGTTCTTTCCTACATAATACGGATGTTTGAAAGGAAATTTGAAAAAAATAAAATAAAAATAAGATGTTAATATTAAGCCAAGCCGGCAGCATCGTGTGTGATCTCGCAAAAATAATTTAACACGTTATTATAAATCAAATTAATTTAAATCAGAATGATATCAACCTTGTATTTATTGAAGCATTAATGCCTTCTAGAGGATTAATGAAGATTATTAAGCATATTTTAAATAGCAGTAACTAGCAGAGTTAGGCAAAACATTGTGTTCATTCATTAGTTTGATTTCATAGCTTTTAAATGTACCATAAGAGAATGATGTCTTGCATTATTAGCAGGGATAATAGATGAGATATTTACTCTGGCTTAGCATAAAAACTATAACTAAGTGTCAACGATCAAAAAGTAATTGTTTATTGCTTTAAAATGAACTTTTATTGCTGTACTTAATGATGTAATGGTAGGCAACGAGTGTCTATGTAATCTTATGTTAACACTTAATTATGTAACAGTGACAAACAACAAAGTATTTAATGAACTTGGTAATGAAATATGTAATTATCCGTATCTGAGAATTCAACTGAATCTGTAAGGGAAAATTTTAGTGTATCATCCGTTATACCTACTGCTTTACTAGTGGATAATTTCCTCTAGTATGAATAACGAACGCTATTAGACACCTGAATAACAAATGGCTTTAAGTGATCTCCGAGGCACGGGGGTATTTCCACAAGTTATATCCAGAAACCAATTTTTACAGAAATAAAAATATCTGATAGATAATACTACGTTCACCACTACACGGTTGTCATTTGTATAAATATTTAGAGGTACCTAATTAAGATAAGGTATATCTATAAATGCTTTGAATGCTTAGGTAGATAATCTTAACATCTACGTCTATCATTTTGATTTTTTTTTATTAGTTAGTATATTTATTATTATACACTGCATATAAAATGATAAAGAACTATCGGTAATAATCAAACTAATCAATTTATGTTCAATACTTGTGTAGAATAAAACATCATTAAACAACATTAGAAGATACATGTTTCGAAAAGGCTAATATTTTTAATAAAAATGTGACCAATTTATTTAGCTATCTACAAAATTTATAAAATACCGTAAAATACATAGTCATGCAAATTATTTTGATAGAACAATAATCAGCTAATCATCATCATCATCATCATTTCAGCCTATCGCAGTCCACTGCTGGACATAGGCCTCCACAAGTTCGCGCCAATAATGGCGTGAACTCATGTGTTTTACCCATAGTCACCACGCCGGGCAGGCGGGTTGGTGACCGCAGAGCTGGCTTTGTCGCACCGAAGACGCTGCTGCCCGTCTTCGGCCTGTGTACTTCAAAGCCAGCAGTTGGATGGTTATCCCGCCATCGGTCGGCTTTTTAAGTTCCAAGGTGGTAGTGAAACTATGTTATCCCTTAGTCACCTCTTACGACACCCACGGGAAGAGAGGGGGAGGCTAAATTCTATGCCGTAGCCACACAGCAATGACAATCAGCTAATGATATAAACGAACATCGTCGAACTGTAACTGGTATATGCTGAAGATATTTAAGGGAATAAATATATAATGGGCCTTTGAAGGACAAATAGAAGCCAAATATACAGGGTGTTAGGGGAATGGTTAGCCATAGAGGTATGTTGGGTAGGGAAGGTCATTTGGAACCTATTTAGGCTAACTTACCTATATGCAAAGTGTTACGGATTTTTTTTTATGATTATTTTTTCATTTTTCGAAAAAAGTGCCGAAAATTAGTGATTTGACCATCATATCTTTTTTGTTTATTGATATATCAATGCCATTTCTTTTTTGTTTTGATCATCAATACATTGCGCATGTAAAATAAATGTGATTTAATTTAGAAAACATCTACAAAAAAAATTATGCGCCAAAGAAATCTTGACAGAGACAAAAAGTAAATCAAACCTTCAAGTTTAGGTATAAATTAAAAAAAAATTAAAGCCTCCAGACAATTTAAAATAATTTAAAAAACTACTCTAGTTAACACTGTTTTAAATAATATTACTTTCATTCACCTACCTTACTTACTTTTTTTTTAAATGATGAAATAACGAAATGGTTTCTACCTGAACCCACACTCTACGCTGACAATTATAACAATAATTGTTACTACGCAGGGCGGTATATCCCTGCATGCACATGGTAAACTACCATCTTGACTTTGGCGACATGTTGGCGCAGCGGTCAGAGCACTGGCTGATGCGCTGGCGGTCGCGCGTTCGATTCCCGCTCACGGCAGATATTTGTATTGGTCATATAGATGTTTGTCGTGGTCTGGGCGTTTGTGCTTGTGTATTGTGTGTGTTTCCGGACCCCCGACGCAGGGGAAAAGCCAACTGGGGGCCGTCGAGTGTGAAGCGTTTATTATTTTTAAAAAAATCTTGACTGCTCTCATCAGGCGAGGATTTACATCCTTATTTGACGATCATCCTTATTTCTAGTAATGTAGATTATGAAAATTCACGACCGTATTCACTGTATTTATAAAAATAGAATAAATGTGTTACTCGAATTTATGATTTGTTTTATTTTGATATCTACCGGGATTAATTTCACCCTATGAGAGACATTTGTGGTGCCCGTGGAAACTCATACCCCAAATTCCAAGATAAAAAGAGACAGCAAGTAGTTTACCATGTGCCGTACAGGGACATATCGCCCTGCGTAATAACAATTATTGTAGAAATAAGGATGATCTTCAAATAAGGATGTAAATCCTCGCCTGATGAGAGCAGTCAAGATTTTTTTTTTATATAATAAACGCTTCACACTCGACGGCCCCCAGTAGGATTTTCTACTGTGTCGAGGGTCCGGAAACACACACAATACACAAGCACAAACGCCCAGACCACGACAAACATCTATATGACCAATACAAATATCTGCCGTGAGCGGGAATCGAACGCACGACCGCCAGCGCATCAGCCAGTGCTCTGACCGCTGCGCTAACATGTCGCCAAAGTCAAGATGGTAGTTTACCATGTGCTATACAGGGATATACCGCCCTGCGTAATAACAATTATTGTTATAATTGTCAGCGTAGAGTGTGGGTTCAGGTAGAAACCATTTCGTTATTTCATCATTTAAAAAAAAAAGTAAGTAAGGTAGGTGAATGAAAGTAATATTATTTAAAACAGTGTTAACTAGAGTAGTTTTTTAAATTATTTTAAATTGTCTGGAGGCTTTAATTTTTTTTTAATTTATACCTAAACTTGAAGGTTTGATTTACTTTTTGTCTCTGTCAAGATTTCTTTGGCGCATAATTTTTTTTGTAGATGTTTTCTAAATTAAATCACATTTATTTTACATGCGCAATGTATTGATGATCAAAACAAAAAAGAAATGGCATTGATATATCAATAAACAAAAAAGATATGATGGTAAAATCACTAATTTTCGGCACTTTTTTCGAAAAATGAAAAAATAATCATAAAAAAAAATCCGTAACACTTTGCATATAGGTAAGTTAGCCTAAATAGGTTCCAAATGACCTTCCCTACCCAACATACCTCTATGGCTAACCATTCCCCTAACACCCTGTATATGTTGGAAACAAGAACTAGCAACACTGAGACAATTCTATCAAGACAGCTAGACTTCAACACGACAAACGATAGTAGGTGAGAATCACAGTAGTGAGAATCGTGGTGAGAATCATTAAAACGAAGATTATGTCATTTACGATGTAGTTTCTTTGCTCGATTATCCCACTATTCGCCCACATGATGTCCGATGATAGTTACAATAAGTTTTATCCGTATGTTTATCCACGAATCACGCAAAAACTACTGAATGCAATTTGATGCTTTTTTCGTAGTTATATTTAGTCCAGTCATTATTGACATTCGAAATCGAAAATTTAATTATTATTCCAAAAGTTTTCAAACTTCGGTCAAGTGAATGGTACATTGGGACGACAATATATCTCATTTTGCAACCTTGTCCGCAGTCCGGAACATTATTAAAATTGCAATTAAATTAATTTTTGCTGTATATGGTCGTGAAAAAAATTCCAAAAGTTCTGCAAACTTGGGAAGTTTTCGATATAATATTTCATATCACGTATTAAATTTGCAACCAATTTAAGTGTACGGAACATTTTTTGTTTATTGAAAATTAATATTTTTTCAGTGAAAACGTTCCAAAAGTTCTGCAAACTTGACACATATATCGGAAAACAAAAAATGTTCCGTACACTTCAATTGGTTGCAAATTTGACACGTGATGTAAAATAATATATTTAACACCACTCCAACTTTGCAGAACTTTTGGATTTTTTTTTGTCTTGACGGACTGGACTATTGCTGGATGCCTTATTTAAAAACGGGTGTATGTTAAACTTTAGTACGTCACTTAGAACCGAAAATATTTAAAATATTCCACGCGAACACAGCGCGGGCACAGTTAGTGAACTCTATAGGGAGAACTCTTCTCACTAGGAAACAGCGTATAGTCACCTCGGCGCGCTAATGTCATCTAAAGCATGTATAATGAATTAGAAGGCGGCGGCCGGGTGGGCCGATACAGATCCGATACTATCTCCACGATATCCGACCCGATTCTCTTAATTACTCGTAATGGGCTCGACCGATAAGGCTTCTTTGAAACGCTTATGATTTCAATGCGTGAGGTAAAAATCTTGTAATGTGGTTAAGCTTTTCGGTTTCTTAATGTTGTCGTTAGTTAATTAAGATCTGAGTTTATAAAGGTTTTTACGTGTTTCGCTTTAAGGTTCGCCGATGCGTGGGTTGTGGATTGATGGTCGCTTTACACCGTGATGTCGGTTACCTGTATGCGGCATTCTGCGGCGCGAAATTCTGAAACAGGAATAATTAAATGTTATAATTGTGTCGATTCAATTATCAATACACATATGATAAAAATAAAGCGAATAAGTTTATTTGTTTGTTTTGATCGTTAGTTTGTTTTAGTGGAGTTGTCTCTACATAAGCCGCGATCCGTTTAACTATGTAATTTATTGTAACACATAGGTTCACATAACACATATATATGTTTATTTATTTTCCTAATTTTAAAATCACATAAGTAGCTATATTTTCATTCGTTTTTGTCCTGTTATGTTTGTGTGTTTGGCTGAATAAATATTGATTTCACACAATGTTTCGTTACGACTTTTTCGTTACTTACATTTAATTTGGCAAATACTCATATTTACTGCCAAAACGAGTACAAATATTGATTTATTTTGTTTTGGCATTGAGTGAAGTTGTTCGTTAATTTGTTTTTCGAATGCTTTAAAAACCTAATACTTAAAGCAGGTTATATCTATGTAGTTCGCCTTCTCTATGTAATGTAAAATATATCTATAGAATACAATATAAATAATATAATATAAATATATATAATCATTTATTTATTTTTATAAAATAGGAATAAGGTACCTACGTATTAGGACCGTTCCAAGTTTTCTCGTGATTAAGCTTAATATTTCAGACATTTAAAAAAAGGTGTTAAGCGTACATAAGCCAGCACAATCACTATATAAAAATAGAAATTAAATTGCAAATAAATTTAAAAAAAAAACACTTAAAATAAAGCCCTTTATCTAATCACGAACGCAGTTTAACTTTAAAAAACGGACCACAATAAATTTCGCACGAACGCAATATTATAAATAAAACCGGCATTTTAAAACCAGTAGCGAAGTTACAAAAAGGAGCCAAAAAGAAAAGAAAAAAAAAACAATAAAAGATTTTCGACTCGTAAAAAAGGCAATCTCCGTAAGCGATCGGCGCGGCGCCGAAATATGAACACGTGACATCTTTATCGTTCCTTTTTTTCCGTAATCGCCACGAAACTTCGTGCACACAACTAACCAGAGTAAAACTGTGACATTGTAGCATAAAGCCACCACGGTTATGATTAAACCGGCCATTACGCACCGATAGCACGCTTAGAACATAATTTATTCAAATTAAAAATACTTATCGAAATATGATGCGGTACTACATCAGTATTAAGTGAGCGAGTGCGTGCCCATGGCGAAAAATCAATGGTATCAACGCGACCGATCACCGTGAAAATCAAAATTATGAATATAAAATAAAATTGTGTTACACGCAAATATCACTTTTTAAGTGTAAACTAAATAGGAATAGGGAGAGTAACAGTTATCGATGTTTTCGATTTAGGAATTAATATTTAGCAATTTATAAAATTTTAAGAGTTACTAAATACCTATCATACACTCTCTCACACGCGAGCTCTATCAGTGATTTTTTTTTTAGTTTTAAAAATGCTAAAATTACAACAAGTGATAAAATGTGAATACAAATTGAATATTGAAATTTGAATAAATCAAATAGCAAATTAAAAATATTAGGAACAAAAACACCATTGCAAATCCGATTTAATTTCTTATTATAAATTAAAAAAAAAAAACTAAAACAGTTTAACCTTGTTAACCATTGTTGTTATTACTTATTAATATATTCAAAAATATGGAAAATGATAAAGAAAGGTTAAGGGGAGTGGAAAATAATAATTCGTCACTGAACGGCGAGTGTGACCGCGCTTACTCGCTACCGATCTGATAAACAACGCTCCGCTTTGCATATCAAGATCTAGTCTAGTAGATCTAGTGTTGAACTACACTGTTCATCGATATCGATATATTAAAAATGAATATTTAGTAATTAATTTGAATTGCTAATTTTGTAAGCAAATTTGTTAATTTATATTTGTTTACTTAACATATGGTTATAACGGTTTTTCAATGATTATATTATTTAGATGGGGTGCCAAGTGTCGGTGACCTCCTCGTGATACACTTTGGGAAACGGGATTGGCCACATTGTTCACCAGTTGCGCTGGTGGGATCGCGGAAGTGCAATAGCGTCCCTGTTACTCGTATATTAGTTAGATGTTTATAGGAACCAAATAGATACTATGAAAAATCAACAATATGAACTAGGTAATACGAACATTTAACTATGATTTTATCTTATTTATTTTATAGAAAGCTAAAACTGTACTGAGCAATACATATTTCTTAAAACAATTAACAAGTATATTAAATTATTATTCATTATTTACTTCATACATCGTAATTATGAAGAATCATAGTCAAATAACATACAATATCTAGTGAAGTGTAAAAATATATTTAATTCTAGGTTCATGCGTATGGTTAAACAATTACTGTATAAAAGCCCGTGTCCATGACCGATTCGGTGCCGGGGCGAGCGTATCAAAATTATTACAGCGCCTATTAACATAATATTAGACGACAAAACGGCATATTACGAGCGTGCTGCGTGAACACGCTAGTTTTATGCGCGGAAAAACTCATATTTTCCTTACTTGTAATGAGTTAATCGATAACTTGCTTATCGATATATTTCTTTAAGATTTCTTTTTAAGACTCATCTCTATTAATTTATTTGTTGTTTGTGGGTACTTTGAACAATTAAATAGGTATACATTTTTAGGGAAAAAAGAAAAACAACTATTCAAATCAAATTTAAATCGGACCACATGACAAGCACCAGCTTTTGAATAAAATAGAATCATCAAAATCGGTAAACCTAGAAAAAAGTTAGGATTACGTACATAAAGCTTCAGCCTGTAATATCCCACTGCTGGGTATAGGCCTCTTTCCCCATGTAGGAGAAGGATCAGACCTTATCCACTACGCTGCTACAATGCGAGTTGGCGGATATTATATTCCCTACTATGAGTAACGATCGCAGCGCTATCAGGTGTACATGATAACAACCGGGACCGACGGCTTAACGTGCTCTCAGAGGCACGGTGGGGAGGTGGGGACAAGGAACTGCACTCCTACATGGGGAAGAGGCCTATGCCCAACAGTGGGATATTACAGGCTGAATCGTGATCGTGATCGAAAAATCTAGTACAATTTTCTCAAATTTCTTATTATAGAATAATAATTATTAAATTTTGTTGACAATGTTCCACAATTATAATTTTCAACTCGATAACAATCAACAAGGAATGACAAAATAATTCCACCTAAACTACAGACAAGACGCTTTAATTTGTTAAGTAAACTCTGACATTATGAAGTTAATAAAAACGCGTAATTTATTATGCGTCCCTCGAACGTGTTCAAATATTTGTTAAAAAATTTAACTGTCAAAAATTATTACGCTAACTATAACGTTTCTTGATGATTCAATAGTTGTCAGTTAGGTGTTTGATGAGCTTATAAGACACTATGGTATTATTTTAACCTTCGGCTCTGACCAAATTTTAGTGAACTTATCTTTCTTTTTTTTTATTATAAAGACCTTACATACTTATTTACCGTGCCAATGATATGGGGCCCCAATCTTGATCCATTATCATGATTTGTATTAATCACCATACAAATATAATTATGTCTAACAGAGATACATATAAAAATTTATAAAAAAGGACCAGTGAGGTTTACGCATAATAAAATTCTATAAAACATAATTCTTAATTATTCTACCAATTTGGTAAATGTATTTATTCTTAAAATAAATAATTTCCTAATTTGAATTTTACTGATGAGATTCACTTACAACTTTTATAAAGAGATTTTAAGTCTTATCTGAACCAGCCATTTTTGTGTATTTCATTTATTTATTTTTTTACAGAAAACGTTTTATCACACCAAGGTATCGTGGTATAAAGCATTTAGAAAAAAAATTCTTACAAAATAAAAATGTAACTTTTCATAACAGTTATAATGTAAATATTCCTTGCCACTACATATAATTTATGAGTAATAAATAATCAAAATTAGGACCTGAGTAATTTTATGACTTCTATTTCAGTTTCTTTTTTATTGTAGAAAAGTAAACTGTGATATGAGTATTGTTGTCGCTGTTTGGTTTTATAAAATTAAATAAATGTAGATTAAAAAGAAACAAAATAGGTACGCATTTGAAAAAAAACATATTTTGATTCTCTTGTACTACCAGTGGCAGATTTACACAATAGGCTGAGTAGGCTGGAGCCTAGGGCGGCAAATTCTAAGGGCGGCAATTTTATTTTTGAAACGTTATAATACTCGTTTTAGGTCTTTACTTTATCGACATATATATTTATACACGTACATAATATCTCGACTGTATCCTAGACTCCCATATCCTAGATAGGATATCGAGTTTCAGAGGTCTAGCCTAGAGGTAGAGCCTACTGGCGGCATATTTGTAAATCCGCCACTGTGTACTACAATTTACAAACACTATTAAAAGTATCTAAGTATCAAAAATATTTATGATCTAAAAGTACATACCTAATCTATTTTTAAATTTTATTTTTAAATGCAGATACACGTCTTTATAAACTGCCAGCTGTTATACAGATTAAGTTCAATACAGTTAAAGGAACTTTGATAGTTGTTTTTTTTTATATAAAAAAATGACCTTTTTCAATAACATTTCTCGTTTATTAACAGTTAATCATCACAAAACTAGTTACTACTCGTGTTATAACTTATAACTGTCAACAATTTTATTATTACTTAGTTCAGTCTTCTGTTATCTGGTATCAATCAGACATAGCGACATATGACAGTGATATACCTACGTATCATCCAATTACGAGTAGTAGGTAGGTACTAACCTTGACATAGTAGAGAAGTGAATGGTTTTAATAAAAATCGCCTTTTCTCGTATATATACTAATTGCATTAGATACCTATATTTTATAAGAAGTATGGAATTAGAGAATATACATGTGTATAGGTTTTTCTTAAATAAATTTAAACTGTTGTCACAGGTAAAATTATGCAAAACTAAATAAGCTACTATTTAATTTTATTCGGAAGAATGTCTTATAAAATATACCTGCTAAAATGAAAAGAAAATTGTTTAAAAATAAGTCTATGGTTCTTATTAAAAGCACAAATATGAATTCAGATACCTTTAGTTAATGATTCTTTTACATATATTTTATGTCCATCAAGAGTAGGTATCATAATTTAGCATTTCATTTTTTTTTAATTAAAATAATTATTTACTTTACTATAAGGCTATTTTTATACACACTCAACGAAGGTCAAAAATGTACATTTTCAAAAAACTAACAGAATCGAAAAGTTAAGGTAGCAGAAACAACAGTCAATTTAAAAGTTGCTACATCATAACATGAGGTAGATACATTATAATCTTGGTAATGTACCCAGTACGAATTTATAGTTGGTATATTGTATACTTAATGATTTAAAATTTCACATAACTTGTTTATTAAACGTATATGTTATGAAAATAAATCGTAAATGTACAAAAGGAAATACATAAAATACGGTCAAAATAAATTTCCGGAGAACACAGTAAGATATCTTAACTCGACGGCGACAGGGCTAAATTATACGCTCGGCTAAAAAATAAATTTAAAATTATTTATATTGCGACATAATGGTTCTGTATGCGCGAATAATTTCTAAATTATTATAAAATCTCCTTGCTCATTTTACGTTGTTTTATAAGCTGACTCCTAAATTAAAAAGCATCCTAGGTCATTCTTTATTTAATTTTGCTATAAATAAAAACAGTTTGTAGGTATGTGGAATTCTAAATTATAAAACCTCCTATAAAAAACCGCTAGTCTTAACACGTAATACTTAATTTGTGACTATCGTCATTTTGTAGTCTCAAAGGTGTATTTTAGAACTAAGTCACAGTCGTGACTTCACTTGTATAAATATTACTATTTCGTCGATCAAGATACATTCCATGTCACGAAGAGATTCTGTCACATTTAATATAGAAGCGTGACAAAAAATAATATTACTAACAAACAAACTCATCTTACCATCTTAATATACCTATCTATAGAAATAAAAAGAAATCCTTATATAGCTTCCGAACGGCTGAACTAAATTGAATAATACTTTTTCATTTAAAAATCGAAATATTAAAAAAGTGCGATACGAAGTTCATCGAATCAGCTAGTCCAATAATTAATATTATTTTTATATTTTATTTTTTTTAATTTATTTAAATTTTACTGTTGTAAATTACATCAATAAATCATTTGTGGAAAAATACTTTTAAGTATATTTAATTATTTTATTCTATCAGTTTTTTTTAATCAATAGCTCCAGAATATCTTGCTGATTCTTATCTGATGAATCTACTTTCCGAGACGGTGGTCTTCACTTTTAACTTAAATTAATTCATCAACACAAATGTTATTTTAATTTGTAAAATGTCGATTCAGAAGTGCTTTTGAAACTAACTTGACGAATTTTTGATTTTGATTTTGTATAAGGTCATCAAAGTCTTAAAACCCGAAAAGAGAATCAGGAACGTCAAAATAACTAATAGCAATTAAAGGGACAAAGAAATCCAAACCGAAAAATTTCGAGACGACAAACATGCGAGCGGAACCCAAATAAAAAGTAAGGGCCCGATTCCAGTGGCGATAGCGGGTAAAAAACAAACTACTGAATTGATTAGCATAAAGCAACACCTCCGGACCCCCCAGAGACAACTCTCAATTAAACTACTTGTCTGTTCGCGCGGTGTGCGTCCGCCTTTATCGCGATCGTGTGGGTGACTTTATTTTCTGCTGAATTTTATACTAGACGCCTTTTAATACTTTTAAGGTTTTATATGGTTACTTTTAACCAGTTTCTCATACAAATATATACCTAACACCTATAATATACTAAATTTTTTGTTAATTGCTTTTAATCGAGACGTAGATTGTTTAGAAATGTATCTATATTATAAAGCTCAAAAGTTTGTTTGCTTATTCGTTTTTTGGCTATGGCCGCCCGGCACCCCCCACGCTACGCCACTAGCTTTAATTATTAATTTTGGCCCCAAATTTATCTAAAAACGCAATACAACTGGAGTGATATTTTCGCGATTCAGCCTGTAAGAACCCACTGCTGCGCAAAAGCCTCTTTCTCCATGTAAGAAAAGATTTGGAACTTAATCAACCGCGCTACTCCACTGTCGATTGGCGGATAATAACATGTAGTAAAAAACTTTTAGTTTTTATTTCATAAATAGGAAAAATTTAAAAGTTTATATAGCAAGCAAAGACGAAGTCGCGGAAAAAGTTATGTACCTACCTATGCATATATTTGCATAATATCGCCAGATTGAAACATCTTAATTTTAATCGTAAAACCTTAATCGTCAATGTTTATAGAGTGGGCGGAGCTTTAAGGTCAAAATTATAACAGCCACGCCCATGAAGCTTTTATTTCGTGAAAAAAAAATAATGTCTTAAAAATAAAATCATTCTGGAATTATTGTTTTTATCATTTATTCATTAATATGACAAAGGTTTTTTTCCACAATGAGTTGTATTGCTTTGTTTTGTCGTATAATAACTTTATATCATCAAAATCTTTAAGCAACAGACTAATAACATTTTGGAATTACTATCTATAATAATTATAATATTATAAAACTGGAAAGTTTTTTTTGTTTGTTTATTTGAACGCGATAATCTCAGGAACACGGCTCAGGAACTACTGATATGAAATGAAAAAAAAAAAACATTTTTGTGTTGGATAGTTTATTTACCAAGGAAGGCTATATAATATTTCAGTACGTTTTGGGGCGCAGATAAAATTAAATTTTATTATATGCATAGGTAATGATATAAGTATCATCGAACCAAAGAAATATTTTTTAAATCAGTTCACTCTTTTGAGAGATACACATAATATCATACTTATAGTATTATCTACTTTTATTACAGTATGGCTTAGTAAAATATTTGATTTTGGAAAGTTATAGGTCATATTTTAACTTCAACGATTTTAATTATATCAATCACTTAGTTACGTTAACATTAAAAATGTTTATAGGTAATATGTTATCTAGAACTTTCTTTGTCACATTACGAAAAATAATTCAAACAATGTTTTTCACTAATAAATATTTGTCTAATAACAGATTAATAATAATAAAAAATGTCTATTTAGTTTGCATATAAAAGTATTTTATACCATACAAGAGAAATAGTCTTTATTTTTATTTAGAGTCTTAATTAATATCAGGTAAATGATAACAGGGTCCATAACAGAAACGCCAATTAAACACATTAACGGTGGAATATATCTTCATTTAACTACACTCGCGAACTGGAGGTATGATAGAGCTGCTTTTACACCGTAGCGTATTTTTTTCAGTGTTCGCTTTTAATATTCATTTTTGTGGGTTTATTTTTCGTTATAATTCTTCTTTTACTCTTTCTTTTTTTGTTTTTCTACTGTTGTTATTTTTTATTCGACAGACGTCCTATCCATGTGATTTTCTGAATTTCTCTTTCTGTAATAAGGTTTTACTAGGTTAATTATTTTTCGATGAATTTTTAAAAAAATATTCTGCATTGCAATCAGCGATTCATTTTTATTTATATACATTTGTCATTTAGTTATGATTGCTCTAATGTAATGTAATAGAAACCCGAAATCGTTCGATTTATACTAAGAATGGGTTCATCACATTATTGTTCGATATACAAAACTACCACCTTATGGCAAAATAAAAATGAATAATAGTAGGTTTTTACAAAAACAAAAAATCTAATTTGCGATATTTTAAATGATTACAAAATAATCGGTTTTATGATACTTAATAATTTAGCAAATACCTTAGGAAATCATAGACAAGACTAATATATCAATTCACTAAATTTATTAAAAAATATACCCTACTGATAATTTAAACTTATATAATTAAGATACATTAATGTTTGAAAGATATTCCTCTCTCACATGGTACGATTAAGAAATCACAATCACAATAATACCTACAGAACTACACAACACATCATTAATACCGACATTACGCGTCTGTGTGACCGGCGGCCTCATGTCTCAGATAAACCAGCGACACCTCGCATTTGCATCGCCACACAGAGAGACCACCTCGCGGCCACGGCTTGAAATAAGTCCTACTGCTGGCTATAAAATTATTCATTATTTATGTGCTTGGTTCTTGATTTCATAATCACAACTCGAGTAATACATAACAGATAGACTTAGATGTCGTAGGGCGTTCTGAAATTAACCTGCCTTAAATCCTTATCGAATTGTAGTTATTAAATATGACTAATAGGTAGGGATCCCTAGTACAATTTTTTCACCTGATCAGTATCAAGCTAATTTTTTGGGAGTGGCTACATTTTGATAAGGCGAACAAAAAATTCCTCTTCGAAAACTCTCGATTGTGGTAGCTAACAGAGATAGCAGGAGGTAGAGCAGCAGTGAGCGTAGGACCGGGATAACGCACCACGCAATTTGTAGGACATTATTACTTTTAAATAAGCTTAATAAAAAAAAAATCAGCTGGTTAGTAATAATTTTTGATGACCTTACGAGGTCATCAAGTTGATGACCTCGTAAGGTCATAAATAATTAAATTTTTTTTCTGATTTTTTTTTGCTTTTAGTTAATTAATATCTATATAATTTAAAAGTAATAATGTCCTACAAATTGCGCGGTGCGTTATCCCGGTCCTACGCTCACTGCTGCTCTACCTCCTACTATCTCTGTTAGCTACCACAATCGAGAGTTTTCGAAGAGGAATTTTTTGTTCGCCTCATCAAAATGTAGCCACTCCCAAAAAATTAGCTTGATACTGATCAGGTGAAAAAATTGTACTAGGGATCCCTACCTATAAAGCTTATAAATATATAACAAAAATCAATAATTTACTTACTTGGTTATTACTTAATTCGCTAATATAGATAATGGGATTATACTACGTTAAATTAAATTCGAGTTATACATAAAACAAATACTTGTAAATATGGAAAAAATGGAAAAATTCGTTTATATAAATAGGGTTTTAAATAAATTCAAATCGTCATTTCAAAAAATCAATTTAATAAGTTACTTTTAGTTATTGCGATGCTACCATATTCGGAATATAGATTCCGTCGAGAAAAATTAGCAATGAACTCAAAAGTTACTATCTTCACAAAACGCGTGAGAAAAATACATATTTTTTTTAAATATATAAATAAAAAACATCTAAAATATGCGATATTTATAAATATATCTTGCATATAAAATTCCTTTGAAAAAATACTTAGCGTATACCAAATTCTGTATCTTAAAACTTTAATGTTTGTTAAACAATAAGCGTGTAAAAATATAAATACATTAAAGATTTAATTGAAATGTATCCAGTAATTGCTGCACGATGCCAGCAGACATCTATACCTATATTTACATTTTATTACTGTAATTATGTTCGATGTTTAAAATGTATCTAATTAAAGAAACGTCAATACTTAATTTTTATTAAGAAGCTCAAATAGTAAATTAAAGCTAACGGTTAAAGTTATCACATTTCAAGTGAATAATATCCACAATCCCGGCCTACACGGTACCAGCCGTGTAGATAATGTTCTCAGTTAATAGATAATGGTTTAGCGAAATAGGTTTAGTCTATTTAAATTCCGTTTTGAAAGGCTTAGATTAGTGCTTGCTTGGATTTAAGTGTCCAATATTCTGTGATCGCACTTGGATAATTTAATTAACTTTAAAAAAATGAGGAGGTTCTCAATTCGACTGTATTTTTTAATGTGTCATGAATAAATTGTTAATGGCTGTACCGATTTTGATGATTCTTTTTGTAATCAAAAGCTGGTTCTTGTCATGTCAAATTTAAATTCGATAACGAGTACTTTATCAGTTATTTCCAATAATGCTTATGTAATTGATTCATTTATCGACTACTTACGTTGTAGGTACCTATTACTTGTCAATGTCAATTCAAGTAGGTTTTTTTTTCGTTTGCAAGCAAACACAATTATTTCTAGATATTTTTATGCAATGAAACAGTAGGTATTTCCACTGGCAAATGCATAACATATTCTTAGCATTTAGGAAAATTTCAGGAAAATGTCATGAATCTTTTGATAGGATTTATCATAAATTATATCCGGACAGAAGGTTAATTTACTTCTAAATACGTATATAAAAGGTGAGCCCGTGATCGAAAGGTTAATTAATATGTTCGTTATTACTATACAAACATTAGCACTTCAGTTACATGGTTCTAAGATCGTTGTAGTTACGTACCTATATAAAACATGTCTGCGTATCTTAATAAAGCCTTAACATATAAAACTTTTCATAAATAGATACAGAGGTTAATTTAGTACATACTATAATCTATATATAATGTATATATATTTTTATCTATATCAGTCTACTGTTACCTATAGCACAAATATGTTACACAAAAAACCATATGTCAAACATATACATATATGTATACATACACACAAATATACATACCTATAAAACATACAAATATAATAATAATATTAAAAAATTTAAAAGGTATGTAACTAGATTATTATTATTAAAATGGTAGTCCCCAATCGTAATTTTATTTATGTCGTTTGCAAGATTGTTAAGATATTTAGGTATTATATGTATACATTGTACTTAAAAATATTCTTCGTTATCACAAAAATCAAGTAGTCGTAGAGTAAATGAAGAAATAATAAATAAAACAGAAACAAATATTTGTTCACTATATATTTTTTACAAGAACAATTATTTCAAGAAAGTGTTATAATAAGAAATATATAACTTCTTCAATGGTAACAAAGCGAATAATTTATTTTAATTTAAAACAAAGCACCATTGTATTACATGGTTTACTAAAAAACATTCAAGAAATTACTTATTCTCTAAAAAGTTAAGGTTAAGCAAAACCTATTTAAGTGCATAGTTCACATTCCTTCAAAAACAAACTTATTACATGACTGAAATAAAAAAAAATAGCGCGAGTAACATTTGCATTTACGTGTCGCATGAAATACAAAGGATATCATGTTTTATTTCGTTCTATAAACTTAATGTATTCTCACAAAAATTGCGTTTATCGCGGAATTTTCATGCTTTAACTTACACGGATTTTATTATTACTCACATTGACTCAAGACGTAGCTTTTAATTGTGATGCCTATAATATTTGGGTAATTATCGACTATACAGCCTATATAAATTTAGTTATAATTATGTGCGTGTTTTCCATTTGGCTAATTTTATATTTGGTTACAGATAAAATAATAATAAAATTGCATTGCATAACATAAACAAGGATCTATAGGATAGTCTCGTTGGGTCTAAGTACGTGTTTTTTTACCTATTGAAATAAATATTTAAAATATTGAAACAATTTAAAATTGAACTATTTTTCGACATTAATACCGAGGATTGTGAACTTCCCTTTGAGACATAACTTTTATATGACGTAGGTCTGATATTAGTTTTAATACATTTTCGAGGAATATATGAACTTAAAAACTTGTATTTTATTTGAAAGATATGTGGAAACATTATATTAGCAAAGAGTAATGTTAGGTTCTATCATATTTTTATAATCTAATTTATAGAGAAACGCAACTGTTTAAGTACAGTTTAGTTAAAAAAAACAATTTGTTAAATGATAATATATTAAATTTCATCAATTTTATCGCGTTCATCGAAAGTACGTGCTGCAATTTCGATACAAATCAGTTGCCTTGTAAGAACTCGTTGAAATAATTAGGATCGCTGCGACAGGTAATGACATACGATTAAATTACAATATCAAGTATGAAGACTTGAATGATTTCCTTAATGTCGCCATTTTAATTTTCGATGACTGCGTGATGATATATCGGCGTTTTATCACATGGCGTGTGCCGACTTTATACATTGACTTTAAGCTTTTTTTTTAACTTTATCAGTTGGCCAGTGATTTTAATATTTTTTTCGAGTAATTTGTTTTCTTTTTAATCTATGTCATTACTTTGATTGATCAATTGATTGGTTTACTTTGTGATTATTGTGTTGCTGTTGTTATTGTCAGCTATACATAAAAAAAACTATGTAATTCTATTCACTTCGTTTTTACGATCAATTATAATTATTTAAAATAACGTGACGTTAAAAGAAGCCTTCATTACTGCCACATACTTCTTTCATTAGTTCTAAGTATGGACAAGTGTTTAGGTACAATTATGAATTTGTTGCCTCGGGATGTCTTCTTACTGTAGTTATTTTGAGATTTTTGAAACTTCACTTTTCAATACCAGACTCATTTCGTTTGATTGTTTAATGAACCTAAATAACAGGTTTTAAAAAATGCATGCGTGTTAATTCTGTTCCTATTAAATTTTACACTTACAGACGAAGTTGACATCCACATTTGCTGGCAACACTTATATCGAAGTATATTTATTCTTTAAATTTTTGATATCAATTACAAAGTAACAAATGAGGTTCTATTACTTACACAATAGAAAACACACCACAAAACAAACCACAGCTACTTTTTTCTACTATGTATTCTTTTTTGACGCAAAGGTAAAAATGTCTAGGTCTCAAATGCCAAGATGCAAACAATAATATTAAAACTAGACATCTGTCAAGTGTATCTATTAGAAGAGTTGAAACTAGCGCATTTTTCTATAATGAAACTTGCGTTTACAAATCGATCTATTTATCCTTCATTTGCACTAAAGTATCCTCATTATTCGAAATGCCCGGTACTTAATGGCTATACAGATTTACAAAGCTTTCGTGGAAAGCCTCACAGCAGTTGCAGAGCGCTCGTGTCATCTCTTATTACGGCCACATTTTTTTGCACAGTGTACCAGTCAGGGACCCTAACTACATATATTTAACACCTCTTCAGTTTCTCATTTATTCAAATTAACCGGAGCTCCATTGATAAATGATGCTACAAAAATACTCTCAAACGATTTCTATTTTCTTACTACTTCCAAATTTATACAGTCCTTATTCACTTAACTTAAGGTTTTATTTCGTTTGCAGCTCTCTTAATCGACAGCACGTTTAGTTGATAACGTTAAATGTAACATTTTCTAAGAAAACATCCCTTTCACTCGTTAGGTATTTCTCGTAAGCGAAAACGAGACGGCGATTTCAATTCGTGCGCTCATTGTGAGCATATTGGAAGCTAATTACAGCGAATTACAGGGACGGCTGAAGGTGCGAAAATTGAGTGTAAAATGAAACGGCTCATCAACATCTCATTATAGAGCTGTTAAGCGAGGACACGCGATGTGTTCGGAGTTTAACACCCTTGAATTGATTACACGTCTCATTACCACCCTAGCGAATTTCCGTTGGGATAATGTTATGCGGTGCTAATTTTTTTAAAGTTTACCGCTCATAAATATAGTGATTATTGTTGAATAAGTTTTTTTAAAGTATCGGAGAGTAACAACATAGAAATAGGTATCTATGTAAGATGTATGAATCAAATAGATTAGAACGAAGACATAACATAGATGGATCTTATTGAAATAGGCGTGACTACTTTTTAATGCCTACTGCGACCGAAGGCTTTGGCTTTTACCTTTCAATAGACATTTGGACTAATGCCTACTGTGCTATATTGTAACAGTTTGAAACAGTCCCACTACTGCGCAAAGAGTGCTTCTGTTAAGAAAGGATATGGTTGAAACTTTTAGATATATATCTACATAATAATATATCCACCATCACGCTTCAACACTGCGAATTCCCGTATGTACCTAAGTGTGTACCTAAACATTTTAGCCTGATTTCGAATCCATCATTATTTAGTACCAATTTATATGTCCATATCTGCCACTGGTCTATCTTGATTCCATATATTTTACAACATCTAATTAGTCTAAATGCTTTTAAGCTTTAAAAATATTATAATTATACCATTTGTAATATTTGAGAATGATTTTATTGTAATATATTAAATATTTCAAAATATATTATAAAATAGAATGTATTACAGATATTAATTGATTTAGTTTTCAATGATTTATTAATCAAAAATGTCTTCTTTCTATACTGAATATATCTGAGTTTTTGTAATAATATTCACACAATCAATTTACGTTTCTTTTTAACATAAAAGGCGATATAATTAAATTATATTATACGAGCGGCTTAATATAATTCTTTTGTATTTATACAAAATAATTATTAAATGTAAGTATATCTTATAAAATCTAGTTTTCCGTGCTTGACATTGTTATTACACATAGGTATATACATAAATCGCCTTTGTCGGTTCTTAAGATTTATTTTGTCATTAGATACCCGATTTATATTCAGTTTTAAAATCACAATAATTTTACGTTAGACTGTGTAACTGTTACAAAAAATTTCAAAATTTTCATTACCATATATGTATTTTATTTATTTTAGTAAGATGAGCACTGTGGTGCACCGGCGGTCGCGGGTTCGATTTCCGCTTGGAATGTGTAAAATATACATGTCCGTTCTGGTTGTCCATCCTTGTGGCTCTCCCCACCGTGCCTCGGAGAGCACGTTAAGCTGTTGGTCGCGGTTGTTATTACATACACCTGATAGCGATCGTTACTCATTGTAGGGAATATATCCGTCAACCTGCAGTGGAACAGTGTGGTGGATTTAGCTCCGATCCTTCTCCTACATGGGGAAAGAGTCCAATGGCCAACAGTAGGATGTTACAGGCTGAAACGTAAGTTAGGTATATATTTGAGGTTCCTACAGAGATATAAATATCAGAAATAAAGTAAAAACTCATTTCAAATATAATTTAGAAATCAGGTTTAATCCTAGTTTAAAACGTTATACGGCAAGTAATTAATAATTATACTTAGTACCTTCATTACTTTTTCTGTTGATCCTACTTTTACACATTTCTAGATTTTTGCAGTCTGAAATATCATACTTATCGAACGAAGAGAAAAATAGATGCAAAGATGAAGTTGTTACCATCTATAGAGAATTTGTCATTTACAGTAAATATTTATGTAAAGAACTAAAAAAATATATTAAAAATATGATCGATTTAAAAGAAGAATATTGTATAGTAATAAAAGTTATAAAATAAAAATCCATATCTTGCTTATACAGATTAAAAAACACGCAATATTCTAGACGAGTAGTAAAAAAAATTAATGAACTATAAAATATTTTACGACTTACATAGTATATAAAATACTGTCATAGCATTCTAACCTTTACATAAAAATATCACATAAAGGAGATTTTTATACGGAATTTATTTTGATAACTATCGATATATCGATTAGAAAATGGTGAGATTTAATCGATAATATCTCTGTCGATATTTCCCACTTAAGGAATTTCGATTATTTTATTTTGGTACTGAATGGAATAGCTACTGTTCGCCGTCACAACAGGCGTATTAAAATAATGAATTTATTATATTTCTATGTAAATTATCGTCATTCGAAAATCGCTTAATTAGGCAAGACCGAGTTTTAGAGATTGGATATTTAAAATAATTAATATTTACGACAATTGGGACATTGTTTCGTTAGACTATATAATATAAAAATAAAAATATGTATAACCAAATGTTTTTAAGACAAGTTTAAAATGAAAATAAATTATTGATCTTTTTTACCAATTATTATTTATTGTGTTGTGCTTGGACGTTAACATTCCCATGTCAATATATTATTTAGAACATTGTATTCGTATAATATATAAAATCATTTTTATGTGGAAATATAAGTCCTACAAATAAATATTATGTGTGTATCAATGATACAGAAATGCAATTAGATGAATACAATACGAAGTTTTACAAGTAGGTACCTACAGTAAAAACGTTTCTTTCACGTTTTATAACGAAATAATATCTATAGAGTCTTACTATATTTCGTTTATTTGTATTCGCTATATAACATAAAAACACCATTTTAAAGTATACAGCTTTTAAACAAGGAAACTATTTCAAATATAAACATTACAATTCTTATCAGTAGTAAATGAAGTATTTCATAAATGAAACAATCGTGCCTTGGGAACCGCAATGGCGTCGCGAGTGAAAAATATAATAAAATAATAATTTGGAAAATCCAAAAGTGCACGCCTCACACGCTCATTGTGTTACGAATTGAAATTAATAATAATTGACTAAAGAGAAATCAATTGAAAAAAAGTATATTATTTTTTGTGTCGATTTTGCAAGATAAAATCGTTCTTATATGTTAAGGTAGGCACTAAATTATCGCTGAGCCTTCTTAGCTAACCTATCTTTTTCTCGTTCGCTTTGTCTAAAATCATCGTTTTGACGAACTTGAGACATTCGACATTTTTTTTGAGCAAGGTTTACATCATCCTTATTAGGAATTTGAGCAGAATAGATTCCACTATGTTTATTTCCAAGACAGCAGCTTTCAGGTTTATTCAGCTCAATCATAACATCATCTTTATAATTTTTTGAAATACTCATAATTTTACGACGTTCTCTTTAATCACGTTGTAATTGATCACGTTTTCTTGCAGAATTTTTATTTTCTTTCGGTATTTTATATTGTCGAAAATCTGTCGACACGTCACGAAACATAGATACAATTTTAACTTCACTGCCAAAAATATCAATAATGTCGCTAGATGCAGCAGAAATTATTTAAAAAATAAATAGTTCATGAAAAACGAGAGAGGAAGAAAAAAAAATTGACGGTGATAATTTTTATGAAAGAAACCCAGAAAATCTTTCGAATTTCGTTATTATCTTTAAAACAGTTAAGAGTTCAGTCATAATAAGAAAAAGAGTTCATCCTTAGAGTTACTAGAGTATTATTCAAAAGGAATAATTAAAATTAACTGGCGTCTCTACATATATAGACTTTTTATATAAATAATAATAAAAACCTCTTTTATCATTTTAATAAAAATATTTTTTGATAGTTGTCAAAGAATTTGATTTTAAGCTCTTCTTGTTAATATTTTATTTACATTTTGCTACTTGATTTTATATTATAACAAAATAACAGTTCATTAATAAAAAGTCTGCGGAGTTAGCGAATATTTTATCATCCGCTCATCCATTCGCTAAACCGAGCTCATTTGCTAAACTGGTGGTCATTCGCTAAGCTGGTAACCTCGAGCTTGAACGGCAACGCAGGCTTCGCAAGCATCACCGCAGACAGTTCCAACTCACCGAGAGCTATGCAGCATCTGGTTCCACTGGCCCGCCAACCAGTTATCGACCTTCGGTCTCAGAGGAGAGTAATGTGGCGTGTGTTTAATAGTCGTCAAAGAATTTGATTTTAAATTCTTCTTGATAATTTGTTTTTCAATTTAGTAAGTAAAATTATGTACGTACACGTAGCACGTTATCTTATAATTATATTTTATATTTTGCTACTTGAATATATTGTTTTTCTATTATCTTATAATTATATTTTGTATTTTGCTACTTTTTTATATTTTGCTACTTGAATATTGTTTTTCTATCATTATTATTCTTCAATAAAGAGTCAGCGAAGATAGATAACATCTTATTATTTATCCGCTCGTTCAATAGCCTATACATTTCGCTAAAATTGTTTATATTTTTCTAAAACGAGAAGACAACTAAAAGTGCACATACCAACGGACAGCTGTAGATATATTATTTGATTAAATTTTTTTGTTATATATATATTAAAGGGCTTAATCCACCACACTGCTCCAATGCGGGTTGGCGGATGCCTTACCATACATAATACGATAATACCAAGTAACCTTACCATACACTTTCAATATCATTGAAGTAACACGGTACCAAATTTTGAATCGATAGGACATATGAAAGGTAATTAGATTCCCTCATCAACTATTAAAGAGCTAATGATCTTCGAACGGCTGATCAGGTCATGGTTACCCTACCATATACTTTCAATATCATTAAAGTAACACGGTACCAAATTTCGAATCGATAGGACATAAGGAAGGTAGTCAGATACCCTCATCAACTAGAAAAAAGTACCACAGACAGTTACACAGATACACAGACACGTTAAACTTATACCACACCTCGTTTTGCGCCGGGGTTTAAAAAAGAAAAAATATTTATGAAAGAAACCCAGAAAATCTTTCGAATTTCGTTAATATCTTTAAAACGGTTAAGAGTTCAATCATAAAAAGATATACAGCTCATCCTTAGAGTGACTGAAGTATTATTCAAAAGAAATTATTACAATTAATTGTTTATATTTTTCTACAGCGTGAAGACAAGGAAAGGGCACAGACCAACGGACAGCTGACATATCACTTTTTAATCACGTTTTTTTTGTTATAAATATTAAACAAAATGAAAAGAAAATACGCTGACTTTATAGATTAACATGTCTAGTTTCCGAAACAACCTTTTTTTTTTAAAATCAGTGCCTAACTTAACGTATAAGAACGATTTTATCTTGGAAAATGGACACAGAGCCGTCTTTCGATAGTAGAGCACACCCACACGCTTAAGCGTGTGACGCGTGCAATAAATCAAATAATTTTAGCCCTAAAACTGACACGGTGTAGTGTACTAGGCATGCAATATTATAGCCGCTTTAAAATTTAACCCTCACACAATTTATATGCCAATAGCACGAAAACGCTTGTAAGGCCGTGTCGTCATTTCGGAGCCGTTGAATAAAAGTTTAAATTTTGCTACACGACTTAAATCTATACAATAAAATAAAATTGGAGTGTCTATTTGTAATATTAAAATAACTGCTTTTAACTAAATTCATATGGATAATATACACGGTACATATACCAAAATAACATTTTAATCTAATCTCTGAAACGGCTAGACCGGTTTTGACGGGTCTTTCACTGGCAGATAGCTGGTGTAATAAGGAGTAGCTTAGGCTACTTTTATTTTAGTTTTTTATTTATTTTATTTTATGACTGCGAACTGAACAATAATTATTTTGTTAAATTCCACTCGGACGAAGTCGCGTGCACAGCTAGTAATTAATTAATAAAACGCCTCGCACTCAATGATGACATGTAAATCAATAATTACTGAATTTTTCTCTTAAAAGAGTAACTGCGTAGCTTCACATTAACTATACATAATGTATCAAAATCTATATATACCTACGTACAAAAGAGATTTCCACCCATATATTGACTCATCACGATATCTCTGGAACCATAAGGCGTAGAGACTTAAAATTTAGTAAGAATATTCCTTTCGCCGAGTAGAGCTCAGCTAAGAACGGATTTTACGAAATTCCATCCACAAAAGGGGGTTGCGGGGGTTAATAACATATAGTGCAAAACATTGTTTGCTGGGTCAGCGGGTAGAATATAATTTTAATTTCTAAAATGACGATTGAAAAATGCGTTTGAAGTATGTAGTATTGTGTAAAAATTGCTGTCAGATTGTCGCTGTAAAGTTTTGCTTCCAGTCAGCAATTGGTAAAGCAAAATATATGTAACTAGGAACCAGCTATCGCTACCAAGTCGTTTTTCCTATTAGTTATTTTCAAAGAAAATAATAGTAAAATGTTATGAAACAACCAAACTACAAACATAATAAAACTGTAACAGGTCTAACTCTGTATATTAAAGATATTTTATGAAAAAAAATTAGGAGTTCACTGTATGATCAACTTTGAAGACAAATGACAATATTATATTTTGTCTATATCTTAATCACAAAAACCGCTGAAACTACTGAATCAATTTTTGGTCGGGTAAATTTTATTTCTCCGAAATTACGATTTCGTTTGAAGAGGAAATAAAAGCTTAAATGTGTGGCAACAAATAAAGTTGGACACAGCTTGCAATTTGTATTACAGTAAATAATAATAAAAAATTTAAGACAATAATTATTTAGGAATAAGAAAACAGTAATACTGAATTATATACATACACACATTTATTCACACATTATTAAAAAACCGTTACGGAATCAAAATTAAAAGCAGCTCACTTAAATAAGTCTAGTTTTGTTAAACGCTTTGATAATTATACGCTTTTTAAAAAATAGGCAACATTAGTTTTATTTAAAAACCAACTTTATTGTTTAGAAATAGAATTCAGAATCGTTGAAATTTTTGTTAATTTTGCATGTTAGTTTTAGAACATTGTAAAACACTAAATATTGCTTAAGCCTGTTCAACAACCTAGAACAATGATGTGTTGTTACAGTGATTATTTTTAATTAGTTCATTGTAGTACCTACGCTAGATTACCAATATTTTGTTTAATTTTTATTTTTTAGATTTTTTTGATTCGGTTTTTATAAACCGAATCAAAAAAATCTAAAAAATATATCTATAAACCTAAAACTGAAGAAAAAAAGTAAAACTGAAGAAACTAACCTGACTAAATAACTAAATACACAATATCTAATTGTAAAAATTTATAACAATTTAATATCGTCCAATATAATTTTACCGATAGACGATGTACTTAGAAGTTTGCCGATTCATTTTCCGACGTGACAAAATTAAAAACAAAATGATTGATACGTGACCTACGGAAATATTTATTACAGTTTGTCTCTTTGACAAATCTTAAGACAGTACAAATCAGAGTCTAAGGTTAGCTATTCGGGTGCTTATTTAATATATTTAGCAAAAAGTATTTTAATTTTTATTATTATTACTTTTTCGTAAGCCAAATCTTTATATAGGTATACATATAAGAGATTTCCACTCATATATTGACTCATCGCGATATCTCTGGAACCATAAGGCGTAGAGACTTGAAATTTGGTAGGAATATTCCTTTCGCCGAGTAGAGGTCAGCTAAGAACGGATTTATAAAATTCCACTCACAAGAGGGGGTTGCGGGGGTTAATAACATATATGGCAAAACAATGTTTGCGGGGTCAGCTAGTATTTTATATTCAACTAGCTTCTGCGCGCGACTTCGTCGGCGTGGACTCGGCTCCTGTTGGTCTTAGCGTGATGACACATAGCCTATAGCCTTCCTCGATAAATGGGCTATCTAACACTGAAAGAATGTTTCAAATCGGCCCAGTAGTTCCAGAGATTACCGCGTTCAAACAAACAAACAAACAAACAAACAAACAAACAAACAAACTCTTCAGCTTTATATATTAGTATAGATTTGTAGTACATTATTCATAAAGCCGTTTTAAATACACAAATGTATTTCTAACTGATTTTTTTAAATAATATATATTATTTTATTATAATAATATTAATATATTACGTGTTATAATATGATCTGCATATAAATTAAAATCGTTAAAATAAATCTACCATCAGAGCGGGTTTTTTTTAAATCACCAATTAAAATAAGTATATAGGTATATTAATAATTTTAATTAGTAGGTGTTTCTTTCAAGAAAAGTTTATGTGAAAACGTGAATAAATGGAAAATATAATGACCTATAGTTATATTCAAACAGCGTGACTATAAAGAAACGCCGATCAAGAGTTTTGGCGGTAATTAATCAAATAATTATTTTTATAAAAAAATATATTGTCAGTTATATTTAAAATCATAATTATAATTTTAATAAATTCGTGAAAATTACTAATGAATTAAATGTACGTTACGGCATATTCTAACTTGCTTTCGTCAACTCCTTGAGTATTGATAAAATTACATAGGTTTACTATTAATACATAAAATTAAATAGGTCACCTGTTTAATAATTTTTAATCTACGTAATAATTTTCTCAAAGAGACCAATCAGCAAGCTATAAGACCGCCTTTGTACTTTTTTTATTATTTGCCAAAAGTTTTATTAATATATAAGAGATAAATTACTTAAAACAAATATGATTTTTGTGTAAAATAACAATTCAAAAGTGCTTTTATAAAACATAATTATGTTATTTACACAAATTTTTTTTACTAGAAAAAAAATTTTTTTTTCACGTAAAAACGTCTAATAAATCGATGAACGCCGGCTGCATACACGAAAAAGGATGACTCATTGTCCCGTTACGCTCATTGTCCCGTTGCGCTCATTGTACGCTAGCGCCGCATCTATCTCTTTTCCACTCGATTGGCCTATGCGCCCGACGAGATGTTTTGTTATGACGTTCTCACGTACAACTTTCGTCCGTAAACCAACTTTACAGAAAACCAATTTTTTATTTTGATTTATTGCACTTTTATTTGAAACTTATAAACTTACATTTTAAATTTACTTAGAGCTTAGACATTACTATTACCTACTCTATAGGTAGGTATAGGTGTCTACTACATATTTATCATAATGTACGATTACGATTTCTCTAACCATTAATCTATTTATAAACTAAGAAATAACCTTCAGAAAGTAAAAATTAGTAAGCACATTAAGATTCAAGTACAACTCTTACAAATCTAAATTTATTTTATATGAATGAAATATAGTATCTTCGGAACCTTGCCTAAAGGGACTTCTTTTAATAATATATTTTAATTATTATATTATATTTTTTAAGGTTTTTAGTTTTTGCTTCATTGTTTTAGTATATATTTTAGTTTTAGTATATATGTTTTAGTATATATTTTAGTTTTAGTATATATGTTTTAGTTTATTAATCAATTTTGTGTAATTTTAGATCTATTAGATTTAATTTTATAATTTTAGAATGAAATATTAAATACGCTTTGAAGAAAAAAAAATTTGAACAAGTTCCGTTTACAAATTAATTAAAACCTAAAATCCTTTTATTAGTCGAAATAAATTGTTTACAGATAAAAATAATGTTAAGTGATAAATGAAATTAATAGTTTCATGCAAAAGTTTTTATTTAAATCTTCACAAAAACAATATTTCAGACGTGACCAGGCAGTGTGAATTATAACACATTCAACAAGATAATATTCCATATCATACAAATACTTAATGTAAAAAATGTTGATTTTAAATACATTCCGTATTCATTTATTAAAATAAATATGTTCATAATGTTTCGTATGAAAAAAAAAATTATATATTATTATACAATATGAATTAATTTTCTGAAAAACGTAATGAATCCAAATTCATATTCTACACACATATAGAAATTAATTAATTAATTGTGATGATTTGTGAAGCTTTATTATTTAATATCCGAGGTTTAAGAATATATTATGTTTATTATATTCTGTATTGTACCTATTTATATTTTATGAGAATTGATGTATGGCTTTAGTAATAAAACTACATTAATAAAGTGATAACAATTTCGGAATGTGCAATAATATAATAGAAAAAGATATGTAAAAACTGTTTCATTATTTTACTTGTATTTTTACACAAATAGAACATCATGACTTGTAGAGTAGTTAGTAGTAATTTCAAAATGCCCTATCATTAACAGAACTCACAGCGCTTCTAATTTCATATTTTACTAAAATACTTATGCTAACTTACTATACTAACACTTAGTATTCATTATTTATTCAATTTTAATTTTATTTAATATGTAAAGTTATTCTACATAAGATAGGAGTAATGTTAATAGCATTCTCTACTAGCTAAATTAAGAACATAATTATATTTATGTCTGCTAGACAAAACGATTACAGGCGTGCGAAAAAATTTAGGCAAATAAAAATGAAGAAAAAAATGTTTTCATAGACACACAAGAAATAAATGTAGTACCTAAGTTTATTTTATTTACCTATACCTACTTAGCATGAATCTTTAAAAAAACTGTACCCATGTTTATATTTTATACCGTTTATTCCTAGTGAACTAACAATATGTTTTGACGCCGCGTTGGCGCAACGGTCACAGCACTGGTTTGTGGCTGTTGCGCTGGCGGTTGCGGGTTCGATCCCCGCACATGACAAACATTTATATTGGCCATACAACTGTTTGCCGTGGTCTGGGTGTTTGTACAGTCCTTCTGGGTCTCCCCACCGTGCCTCGGAGAGCACGTTAAGCCGTCGGTCTCGGTTGTTATCATGTAGGTAGGCCTGGTGGCGATCGTTACTCATAATAGGGAATATATCCGCCTACCCGCATTGGAGCAGCGTGGTGGATTAAGCTTTGATTTTTCTCCTACATGGGAAAAAAGGCCAATGCCCAGCAATGGGATATTACAGGCTGAAGCGTAGCGTAACAATATGTTTTATTTAGCAAATAAATTTATGTAGGTATATGGTAATAAATTCCATTAAATTAGACAGATATCTATTAATTAAATCTATCAGTTTCAGAATACAAAATAATTGGGGAACAAAGTGCAAACTCACATGAGTAAACTTCATCACGATACAGCGTGTAACATCCCAGTGCTGGGCATAAGCCTCTTTCTCCGTGTAGGAAAAATGGCTGAGGCTGAGAAATGGCTGGGAGGGCTGTAATTTAATCCACTGAGTGACACTTAATCAAATAAAATAAAAAGTAAATTAATAAACATTTTTCTCAAAAAAATTGCTTTAGGTAAAGAAGAACAAGATTTTTATTTATTTCTAAGCGCGTTCTTTAACGAATCTCTCGTTGATGTCTTTTCCTGAACGCGCGCTAAATAAAAGCTCTACAATACTATTTTCGTCGAAAAACAAACTTAAAATTCCTCTAAAACATTTCAAAAGTATTTTTGGAATACAATCCCAAGTGAGAAGATATTATAAGGTATTGTTATAATATATTACAAATATTTTAACAACTACACTCTTATTTAAATAAACAATAATAACATAACACTCATTAAACTTACCTTCTATCGAAGCAGCCAAACTTCTTTAAATCGTTATACTGATGTATAACGAAAAGTCTTTAACATCATAAAATTAATTTAAAAAAATAATAATTGTCCAAAAAAACAAACATAAAAAAGAGTCCGAGTACAAAAAATAACAGTAAAAACTCTTTACACGTCTATCACAATACAAAAAAAATAATACACTGGCACAATGGATATGAAAAAATAAAAATTTGAAATGATTTTAGAAATCGAATCGGGGCGTCCGCTGCCCGGCACGTAAGCTCGTGACGGTGCGTGGATCACTTGTAACGGTGCGGAGCGTGTCCGGGGCCCCGCCTACTGTATCCAAACGGAGGGGACCGATACACCTCTTAGCTTCTTCACACTTACCGTACCTACTAGCTTAACCGCTCCACTTGAACCCTGCCTCCTCCATTATGTTGTACTATATCGGAACCTCGCGGGGTGTTTTGGTGACAAATCGAAGGTCAAGATTATTTGGATGTCATTCAGACGTTGTTTGCTTGTTTGTGTCACACGAATATATGCTTTAGTCGGTTGTGATAAGGAAGAATAGAGATGTATTTGTGGTTTGGTTTCCAGCGCATCTGGGCGGGAAGATAAACGTTTGTAAAATTTAATACCAGTAGGTATGAGTAGATATAAACGGTTTCTATTAGGAGGGTGCTATTATGTTCTTTGAGGATTTAGTGACTTTACTCGGGTATGAATCCATGTTAAATCGATTGGTTTAAGACTATTAAGGGTATTCATATCTTATTCCTATACCTATAGGTAATTCAAACCTATTGCGTAATGAAGTACCCGAATAAATTAAACAAAAATATAGCGCTATTTTATTTAAAATAAACTGTTAAAGAAAAATAAATATGTATCCATACTATAAAATTAACTTAAAAACAAAATAAAAAAAACACTTTAAATTAAAATAAGATAAGATTTAAACATAATACAAGTACATTATTAAATTAGAATGGTCGTAAAAAGCTCTTTAACTTTCAAGAACTATTTTTTGTTACATTAAAATAAAATTCTGTACCTAATCTCTACGTAAAATATTACGCGATTTATAGAACGCCAGAATTACCTTACATAACACTGCACTATTTTGAAAATCATACTAAAGTAAAGAACTTCGTAATAATAACCATTTAGCTTAGTTATTTTGGTTTTAATCTGCAGACAATCTATGTATATAAATAACAATTAATGCTTGTATGTTCGTCCTCTACACGTGG
The DNA here is from genome assembly GCA_905220545.2 of Melitaea athalia. Classification (NCBI taxonomy): domain Eukaryota; kingdom Metazoa; phylum Arthropoda; class Insecta; order Lepidoptera; family Nymphalidae; genus Melitaea; species Melitaea athalia. The sequence continues at coordinate 8,923,398 of HG992198.1, forward strand.
TGAAACTGTCGATCAGATTGTGATAAAACTGATAGAGTGTCCTAGGGACGTCCGTTAAGATTACTAGACTGTACGATTGCTATCGCTATTAACTATATAGGTGGGTATCTGTATAGCTATTAGCGATAGCTCATCGGGACAGATTACTTACTTACTTACTTCCAGTGGCGCTAAAACCCTTTGTGGATCTGGGCCTCCTCCACGATTTTCTTCCATTTGTCACGATCTCTGGCGACCCCCTTCCAATTCGTATAAGCTTGCCCATCGCGCTCAGATTTTTTATTTTTTTTTTTACTAAGTCGACAAACAAGCGTACGGCTCACCTGATGGTAAGTGACTACCGTAGCCTATAGACACCTGCAACACCAGAAGCGTCGCAAGCGCGTTGCCGACCCTATCCCCAATCCCCCCAGGAGCTCTGGTCACCTTACTCACCAACAGGAACACAATACTGCTTGAAAACAGTATTATTTAGCTGTCAGATCCTCCTCTATGCAGTCCTTCCATCTTTTCCTGGGTCTTCCTAGTAATAAAAATTAGCTGCTTAGCTAGGTAGATATTTTGATTCTGAGAGCAAAATTCGAGAACGGCTGGACCAATTGAGTTTTTGACGAGACAAGGTCTAATCTAATAAATCGATGAACGCCGGCGGCATACCCGAAAAAGGATGACTTAGACCCGTGTCGCTTAGTGATAGTAGGTATAATGGTAGGTATAATGCACCGCATCTATCTATATTCCAAATAGGTACCTACTATCACCTATACTTCCGAGATTTTTTGTTATGACGTTGTCACGTTAAACTATCGTCCGTAAACCAACTTTACAGACAACCAATTTTGTTTTAAAGTTTCCTCCTACTCTGTAGACAGATTTTACGTTATGAAAAAATTAATAAAAATGATTTTTTTAAACGTGACGATTACCTACGTGCTTCAATTTCATGCATTTTATATTTATAGTCTTGCGAGTCAGCTTGTATGAAATAAAGATCAAACGATTAATCTCGTTTATTATAGACAAAGAAATAAAATACACCTATAAATTAAATTTAATTGACCATTTCTACTAGATATTAACCAATCGGTTATCTTTATAACTATATAATTAACTCCTTGAATCTTTACGAATTCAAATGTTTAGATAATTAATTTTATTTCCGAGGTGAAAAACTTTTTTTTCATGAACTGTCGGTAATAATATAAAAATCCTTATATAAAAATAGTTAAAGCTATAACGAAGTGTGGTTCGCGTCATGGGAGACTACGCCTCTTTTCACAGCGGCTTGAGTTATAGGAGAAAATTATTATTTTTTAACGTTTCTGTTTTTAACGCTGACTTTATCATCATACGAGTATGTTATGTAATTATTTACAATCTAAATTAATCACAACAAAGCTGTAAAATATCTTGCTAATTAGGTATTGAAATGGACAATCGCATCAAAAATATAAAAAATATATTTGTAGTTCATCTTTTTCATATCCTCCAACCCGCAGTGGAGCAGCGCGGTGGATTAAGCTCTAATCCTTCTCATACCTACATGGAGAAAGAGACCTATGCCCAGCAGTGGGGTGTTATAGGCTTAATCGTACGTTCTTTAACGTTGACCATTTTTTATGTAACATAGGTACTTATATTAATAACCATTTTATTAATTAATAATTAACAAAAATTGTAAAAAAATGCTAGATTGAGATTGTTAGATAGACTGAGATTCCAGACCGCATGGTTGTCACCCTGGCAGTAGGTATATAATAAAAAACAAAATAAAAACCGATTCGTAAATAGTAGTGTGTTAGTTGAACTCGCCAGCGCCTAGGACTTGAGTTATATCACGACTGTCACCATTGGTAGAATTTTGTATCTGTAACAGCCTCTGGGGAGGGTCAAGGGTATAGTACCTACGTTTGCTACCGCTAAACCTGCAGTCTGAGGTACACTTGTCACCCTGGTAGTATAAAAAAGGTTAAAAAAGTGTGTGTGTACTTATGTACGCACGTAAGAAGTTATACTTCAAGCTAGAGTATTAAAATACTTCCAAAAAACCTACCACTTAATAATTAGATAATAAGTCCACAACGCCATCTCTTAGAAATGATAAAGACTACTTTCTTGTTTTAGTCCACAACGCCATCTCTTAGAAATGATGAAGACTACTTTCTTGAGTGCAAAACTAGCGGCATCTATTCATGCATGCTTGAACTACTTCGTATCCACACGCGCATTGTAAAAATTAACTCCCATCATTTTTCTCAAACGCGCCAAAAGAAGTAGAAAAAAAAACTAGATTAGCAAATAGTAGTTTAAGTTGAACTCGCTAGCGCCCATGCCTCGAGTCAGTCCGCCATGGTTGTCACGTGACAGTCATGGTGTTTAAACAATAGACATTACGCACCTATTTCTCGGTATATATGCCTATTTGCTCTATGTGCTGTGACCTGATACAATCTTCACACACTAATTAAACGTATGCAACGTTGTTTCGACCAGTATTATATAATAACTTGAGGATTTTTCAAGTAATTGTTACCGTGTGATGATAACGTATTTTCTATTCTAAAGATTGTTTGTGATTGTTCTGTTTTAATGCGATTAATATTTATATTTTAATGCGTAAAATCTTTAGATGAAATTCATGTTGAATAATCTTGAATTGAAGATCTTAACTTTTTACAAAAACTTTCTCAAAGCAAGGAGTAAAATTTGATTTGTAAAAAAAAAATGGATTAAAGAGTTTTCTGCTCTAAATAGAGTGCTTTAATTTTTGTTGAATATTTATTAAAATAAATAATAAGATATGATAAAATGATAAGCTTGGTTTTTTCAATTTAATATAGGTATATCGATAATTTTAGAAATAACGTAGTCAAATAGCTATACCTACATAAAAGGTTAGCATTTTTAATTTAATTAGACAGCAAACAGGATTTACTTATAAATCAATGTAAAGTTTAAAAGTAGGTATACTTTGTAGAGTTATTGGTAGAGCTATTTTAGAAAGATTTTATTTATTTATTTTGTATCAAAATGTTCTAAATATAGTTTTCAAACTTAAAATTATTTAAACACACACATACACACACACGAACACACACACAAAATGAAAACACTAATCTATGGACAAACATCATTCTGTTTGACACATACAGTCATTATTATAAACGGAGATTGAACAAGTGACAGCTACAGTCAGTTGCTGTGACCACGTCACCAATTCGTCATAAAGCGTCAGATCTCTTTAGATTTTTGACAAATTCATGACGTTAACATATAGGTAGGTACTACCTAATGCAACTATAACTATAACTATAGCAATGTAAATATGACAATGATCAATTAAATTATCTATACATCTATACATATAAATAAAATTGGAGTGTCTGTTTTTAATATTAAAATAACCACTTTTTACTAAATGCATATGGATCTATACACGAAACATATACCAAAATAACATTTTTTAAAATTTTTGTCTGTCTGTCTGTCTGTCTGTCTGTCTGTTTGTTCCGGCTAATTTCTGAAACGGCTGGACCTATTTAGACGGGACTTTCACTGTCAGATAGCTGATGTAATTGCGCGTAACTTAGGCTACTTTGATATTAGAAATTTATTTATTTTCATTTATAATTATTACGAAACGTCTCGAAAAAATTTACGTTCCGTCACAACTTTACGTTACGTCCGTACACTCCGTCCTGCTCCGTCCAATCGTTTATCTTTTTGACAGTTCCAGACATTTCGAAATTAGTGATTGCCTCACAGGTTATTAATTCGATGTGAAATAATAATCGATTTTATTTATGAAGAACTTTCAATCGATTTAATGAAATATTTTTAGTTTAAAAATTATAATTATTCGTTTATTAGTTAGTTTGTTAAATAATTTAGTAGTTAGGTATGTGATTTTCCAAGTATATTAATTTGCTCATAGCTCTTGATTTAAACTTGATTTAGACTTTATTAACAAATAAATAAATTAAATTATTTATTACAAAATAAATAAATGAATGAACTTGCTTTTTACTCTTGGTTTGAAATTAAACTCCAAGATTTCGACTTAATTCCTTGCAAATAATCAATCTTGGAGAGAGATTTGTAGAAACAATAATTACATGACAAAATTATTCTTACAATATGATACATTTATCGTATTTTAAGAACTGTTTCATAGTTTGTGGTTGTTTGTTATGCACAGGACACTTCAATCAATCAATCAAATCGTCAATAAAGTAATGACATTACTGGAGAATTTTTTAGTACGTTATTCCGAAAAAAAAAACTGTAATATATAGGCGTGAGCTGTCACAAAGATAATAAACGATTGGACGGAGTAATATGTCTTTTTTTAATACTAAAGTGTTTTAACTAATTAATTACTTAGTAATTAAATATTGTGTAGGGATCTCTACTGAACAGAAAGATCAATCAATCAATTGATTGAATGATTGATTGACTGATCTGTACTGGTTGTATGGCGCTCAAAGGCGTAAAAAAAATTTTGAAATGGTGGTACGTGACTTAACGTCCACGCGCGTACGTAACGCATACGCAGCGGAGGGATGTTAGATGAAAGACGACTGGGCAAAAGTGGTAGAAAAAACTCGAAAATAATAAAGGAAGATTATGACAGAGACGTCAATATTGATACTATAATTGAAAATGAAATAATTATATTTACAGGTGACGATAGCTCAACTGACGATTTTAGCTCATCATCCTATGAAAATGATTGTATGACGATTCAATCACTTTTGCTTTTTCTACATTTTTATCGCGGTTTATTAGGTTTTTTTGCATGCCTGACGTTTCGGATACTTTACGGCAACCATGGTCACGGGAGGACCATGTCCTCATGTCCAGAACCTCATAAACCATGATAAAATTCGTTCATTTTAGTTATTGAAATTTGCGTAAACATTAGAAAACAATATAAAAAATAAAATAAAGACAAATTGATTATTTCAAATTACCTACAATGTTTGAGTTTAAGTTAAATTTTCTAATCAAAATTTTAATCCAATGCACTTTACATTACATAGTCAAATCCATCAAATACTCATACAAACTTGAATCGATTTATCGTAAGTATCGAGTACCAAGTCGCATACCTACGACTAACCGTAACCATAGTTATAATTATAATAAGTAACCATAGTTACTTTACTATTTACATCGCGATGACAAATGTCAAAAAATGTTTATTAAATTGTGATGACTATAGTTATGCCTAAATAAAGCAGGAGGCCAAAATCCAAAGATTGCGACGTGAAAAGGAATCTCAACAGGATACCTATGGAAAGTCGTCTTACAAATTGTAGATTACGGATGACCATGTCTAGGTCGAATAAGAGTAGTTCTGGGAGGAATGAAAATTACTTCATAAAATACATCAAAATAATTAATAATAATAATAATAATAATAATAATAATCTTTATTTCCAATAAACTATACATAGGCACTTATTACCAACGGCATCTGCACTAAGTAAAAACTTGTATCGCAGATGCCAGGAAAACAATTACAAGAAGAAAATAGAAATAGTTCATCAGCGACAAAGCTCAAGCCGATATAAACTAATTTATATATAATTATTAAATAAAAGGGTTTAAGATAAAATTAAACATTAAATTAATTAATTTTTAAACAATAAAATTAAACAATAAAATTAATTAATTAATTAGTATTAATCACAATAATAACCTATTCTCGTTGTGTGCGTGTGTTTTTATGCTTATGGGTGTGTGTATGTATGTCTGCGTGCGTGTGTATAATTATGAGCGTGTGTGTATGAATACAGAAGTTTTCCCTTTTAATTTTATAGTAAGTTTTCTGTTTCCGCATAATCCAGTCCCAACAACCAGTTTTCAAGTTCTTGCTTCAGATCGTGAATAGAGAGATCTTTTATTTTTATTTTACTTTGTACACGGTTATATAAGCGCGGTAAGAGGTAGTACGGATGTCGTTTTGCAAAGGTTGTTCGTGAAAAGGGAACCGGAATTCGGTATACTCGCTGCTTAAGTCGGTGTTCGTGATCTGGTGAGGTTATGGCAACTTTATGCATAGAAATAACACCTCTTAATATGAACAGTTGCCGAACTCTTAACAACTCGCAATCTTTGTATAGTTGATCCGAACTGTATCTAAAGGGCTTGCCAAGCATGACCTTAAGAACTGATCTCTGAGCTCTCTCGACATCGATCATAGTTGACTTGGCAGCACCACCCCAAACTCCTATGCAATAGACGATAAGAGACTGACACAGTGCCTTATAAACATGTAACAAAATGTTTTCGGGAGCTGAGTGTCTGAGGGACTTAAACACGTAGGAAATTTTGCGAATTCTTGATGCCATATCGGCTATGTGGTTTTTGAAGGATAAGTTTTCGTCTATTGTAACACCCAAATACTTTATATTAGTTGTGCGGGCAATTGGATGACAATCACAGTAAGAGTGTAATAGGCAACAGATATGTAGTTTTAAACATGCTGTTGCGGGAGGTTGTGAGATGCGCGTTTTGTGGAAGGCTATGTATTTAGTTTTATCGATATTTAATGTCAGTAAGTTTCTCAATAACCAATCTGCTACACGTGACATTCCTTGCTCTGCTGCTTTGTAAGTTTTTTCCCATGTTGTACCTTGAAAAATTATTGCTGTATCATCGGCGTAACAAATGATGTCCTCTTTTCCGGATACGGCTTTCATCATGTCGCTTATGTAAAGAAGGAACAGTATAGGGCCAAGAATGCTACCCTGTGGTACACCGAATGCAACTGGTAACTCACCGCTAACATCCGCACCCACTCGCACTCGTTGATATCGCTTTGATAAGTAGCTGTTAAACCATTCTAATGCCAATCCTCTTATTCCTAGGCCCTCAAGTTTTTTAACTAGAATGGGTATCGAAACAGTATCGAATGCCTTGGCTAGGTCAAGAAACACGCCAAGACAGCACTTATTTTGATCCAACGCAGTCGACACTATACTTGACAGTAATTTTACCGCGTCTTCTGTGGAACGCCCACGCCGAAAACCATATTGTCTATCTGGAAGTAGGTTATTACTTTCAATGTAAGATATTAGTCTCCTATAAACCAACTTTTCCAACAATTTTGAAAAAACTGGTAGTAAAGAAATAGGTCGATAGTTACACGGGTTGCTTTTATCACCATTTTTATGAATGGGTGTTACCAATGCTGTTTTCCAGATTGTAGGAAAAGTACCGGATGATAGACTTAAATTGAATATGTGCGTTAGAGGTTTAACTATGAGATTCTTGATATGTTTTATGAGTATTGGTGGACACCCGTCGATTCCAGGAGAACTATGAGGCTTAAGATCACATATGAGACTGTTTACTTCATCTTCATCAGTAGGAGTAAAGAAGAAAGAATTAATAGGAGAATCGTTACCTTTAATTGCCGCTGTAAGAGACTCCTGTGTGGCAGCCAGCCTAGTGAGGGATTTGTGCGCCAGGTCTTTACCAACATTGATGAAAACTTCATTGCAGTGATTAAGGGACGAATCTTTATCTTGTTTGATTTCTAGTAAGTCAAGGGAGGGTGTACGCATTTTATTTAAGTTACAAATATTTTTTATTGTTTTCCAAAGATTTTTCGAGTTGTTTTTATTGCTTAATAGCATTTGTTTATGATAATCATTTTTGAGTCTGTAGAGGAGGTTATTCAAAAAATTTCTATATCTTTTATACGACAATACAATTATTTCATTATTTGGATGGTTGCGAGCTTGAATGTGAAGACGATCTCTGTGTTTTTGGCATCTTATGAGACCAGGTGTGATCCATGGCTTCAAACAAAATTTTGAACGGGTAGTGATTACTGTTTTAGAATTTTCTTTTATTATTTTATTTATAGTCTTTGTGAAAATTTGCGCTGCGTCATTTACGTCTTTATTCTCAATGACATTGGCCCAGTTGACAGAATTAAGACCACTTGTGATTGCGTCATTATCAGTCTTTATTCGCGAGCGTTTCATATTTGATCTCAGTTGTCGAATAGAAAGTCCTGCCATGCAAATATAGTGGTCCGTTATATCAGAAGCGCACACCATACCCACAGCCTGTCTTGGATCTCTCAAAAAAATATGGTCAAGGCAGGCCTTGCCTCTTGTTGGTTTGTTAATGGCTGAAAACAATTGGTGTTCAGTCAGTAATGAAATATAGTTGTTACATTGGTCCCCAATTGGTACGGAGCACAGGTCCAGGTTAATATCTCCTGTAAGAATGACGTTTTTCTTATTCCGGGCTTTAGTCAAAACTTTATCTAAAGATGATAAAAAATTGTCCACGTTGTTAAAGGATGGAGACCGGTATATAGCTAGAACAAGTAGGTTTGTATCAAAATTAATCTCTAAACAATTACTATCCTCACATGAAGACTCTTGCACTATCGCACTCAATGAGTCCCTGATGTAAACAACTACTCCACCACTCTTGTTAATATACTTGTTTGTACGGAAGGCATTAAATCCAAGAACTTGTGGTATCAAAGTGTTCTCACTTAACCAACATTCCGTCAAAACTATGATATCAAATTCTGTCTTAGAACGTTGTAGGGTTACCAAAAATGCATCAAAGTTTTGCTGAATACTCCGAATGTTGAATGAGAGAACCTTAAAGTTATGATCAGTGGTCAGAAAACTATTGCAAGCGTCAACGCTTTCGAGCGAGCTACAGTCTATTGAAAGTGAGTCGTCAACGTCTTGTAGAAGGTCAGCTATAATTGGACTTTATATGTATAAACGAGGAATATTATTACGTTCACCCCCGCTAAACTGCAGCTGACCGAAAGCGTCTCGGAAATTTTTATTGAACTTCTGTGTGTGTGTGTGTGAGTGAAAAGTGTGAGTAAATGTGAGTTAGTAGTAAAAAGAGAGAGTGTGTTAATATCTGAAATAGTGTTTTTAATCAAATGAAATCGTGGCTGTGTTACAATACAAAAACGAGAAATACAAAGAAATAAAATTACCAAACTATAAATTATTTTTTGTGACTTCATTTTGCGTACGTTCCTCATTACCTTCCATCCGCACTGCCGGTCCAATCTTCTCGTCAAGGTCAATCGGTGTAAATATACGAATGGCTGGTTTGCCCTCTGCTTTCCTAACAAAAATGTTCCCGCCTCGCACCCAGCAGTATCGAAACTTGTATTCTTTCGTACGAATTCTGGCTTGACGAAATAACTGCCGATTTTCCTTCGTCAGACGCTCGTTGATATATAATGGCGTAGGTTGGCCATCGACAATGTCAACAGATGTTAAGCTACGTTTGTTTTTTGCAGCTTTTAGTAGTTCATCAGCTTTACGCCGTCTAAGTAACCGCACCACGATAGGACGTGGCAGTACTGTCGTGGAAGAAGATTTTCTTAATTTGCTTCCTTTAGGGCCCACTCTAAAGACATCATCAATGCCCGATTCCGACAGCGGGATACCAAGCTTTTGAGATGTGACTAGTACAATTTGCTGGAGATTTTCGCTATTTTGCTCAGCAATTCCAACAATTTCTAAGTCGTTTCTAAGGTTGTCCTGATCGCGAGAAGCTATTTGTTGCTGAAGAAGTCCGACTGACGCCCTTAGTGTGACTATTTCACGTTCCGCGTTTTGAATTTTATTGGAGTGCTCTTGAACGGCCTTGCTTAAGTTGTCTGAAAGGGTAGACATTTGGTTCTTAATCTCACGGTTTTGTTCTTTGACCTCTGCAAGTTCTTGACGTAGAAGATGGAGTTCCGACATAAGAATCCCCAGGTCAGTGTTGGGTTGTGAATCATATTTCGCATTTTTTGCTTTGACACCTTGGGGTCGGCTTCCTCTTGCTGTGCTTACGTTGGAACAAATATATTTATCATTTAAATTAGATGATGATTTTACAATACGAACCGGAGTCGAAGTATTGTCGCCTTTAGGCAATGCACAAACACATGAAGGACACAGCCAATCGTCTTTGTAAGACTGAGAAAAGCGGTCAAAAATGTCCTTTGATATATTTATACATAGCAGGTCAAAGCTATTTTTACATCTTGAGCATTTCATATAATGCAGGTCCAATATTGGATTGCCACATCCAGAGCAATTTGAGTTCATTATTTACTTTTATTATTGTATGATAATAATTTTAAAAATTTTATTTAATAAAATACGTTGACACACCATGACATGACGTTGACGTTCATTACTTCATCGTTAGCATTTTGTACACCAAATACCGCCAAGTCTGAACGTTTATTGACATATTTACAAATGTAATTTATTGACTTAATACTGTTACAGAGTTCTACGTTGATTTGTGCTTTAAAAGTGCGCGACAGTACCGGTGAAAATGGAACAATCCAGCGATTGTCGACATCTATAGCGTTAGTTCGTGATCGGATTGTCGTTCTTAAGGCCTCTACTGACAGCGGCCGATCCGTTCCGACGATACGTTTTAGCCCGGGAGCCCGTGACAATGAAATGAAACTTCGTAACACGAATAAGTTTTTTTTTATGAATTTTCGTCTCTGTCAGTTGCCACTCCGTGGGTGGGGTAGACAGTGGCAACCTCCCAAACATCGAAAAAAAATTTGGGTCCATAAAATTAATAAAAAAAGAAATGTATTTTGCGAATGCACGGCGTCAATCAATGTTTTTGTTAAATTATCCGCCATTTTTTTAACGTAACGCACCGCCGATCATGCGTTCTCTGCCTCCGGAGACAGATCGCAACTGATCGGCGTGCGATCACTAGAACGCGTGCGATAGATCGCAGGCAGTGAGAAGGCGTACTTGGGCGGCCATAGGCTACAGAGAACGCATGCGTTCAGATCATAGAGCAAAAACAAGGGTTCCGATTGCATCCTTAGATCGTATCGTCGGAACGGATCGGGCGCTGTCAGTAGAGGCCTTTATACCACCATGTTCAGGTAAACAACGTCTGTAAAATAGATAACCATCCTCACCTGTAACAATATCTGTGGTAAAAGTTTTAGGAAATCTTTTACATAATAACTGAATTAAAAATGCAAAAATGAATAAAAAACTAAATAAACTAAATAACTTTTTTGTTAAATTCCACGCGGACGAAGTCGCGGGCACAGCTAGTGTGGAAATATATTTATTAATTGTTTTAATTTATATTTTACTAGCTGACCCGACAGACGTCCTGTCTTAACTACGAATTTTGAATTCGAATTGGTTAAAAATATATTTTTTTTTCGCACAATATTCTTATTTTTTTCTTTCATAAAAGACTCCTCCTGACAATCACAACTTTTATTCAATTCATTTAATTTTTATTTAGAATAGGTACTTATATAGAAATTGTCCCGAGACACGCACATGTCTTCGCGTTTTTTTTTTTAAAGTAGGTACAGCAGCTATGTATATTAGTTATCAATCCTTAGTGTAATAAGAGGACCTACTTACAAGCTATAATTTAGCTGATCCTGAACAGGAAAAGAAAAATACCTAAACCATTAAAAGGAGCTATCAAAACCTCTCAGTTAAATAATCGTTAGTAATATAAACATCATCAGTACCGACGATTAGACTTTAAGCTAAAATTTACCACTAGTTTAGCTAATACTTCTAGCCATTTACCATAAATAAAAAAAGCATTAAAGGGAGCTGTCAAAACCGCTCAGTCCGTTGGTCCGCAGTGAAATGTCAGGCTCGTGCTATCTGGTCACCGATCGGAGTTCGCACCCGAGCGGGCACCCTCGAATTATGGGGAACTGAGAGGTAAGTGGGGCTGGGTAAGATGTGGACTTGGTACAATTTTGATAGTTTTTTTTTGTAAGAGTATGAGTTAATGTTTAGGAATTTGAAACTTGGAGCTTGAATGTGAAGCGTTTATTTATTTATTTATTGACGTCTTTTTCCACGTAGGTTTGGAGAAAGGTTGGAGCATAAAATAATATATAATCAATATAATAATAATATAATTATAGTGTGGGTTGCCTACCTATTATAAATTTTCATATTATTTAAGAAAATCTTTGATAATTTTCGCATAAAACATGAAAAGATATCGAAATAATTAAGTTTCTTTAAATATAACTTTTTTTTTTAACAAATCATTATTTTAAAAGAAATAAAAACATATAACAATAACTACAATTTTGCACAGAATACCTAAAGCTAAGCATGATTTTTTTTTCTAGAAGTTACAACGTTTCGTGGTCACAGTAATTGTACACGTAAAATTTGAAAAAAAGTCACACGCATCTGCCTTCCGTCTCGACGCAAGTAGCAATTACACAAGGAAATAACAAAAATATAGCAATTTTTAACAACTTTCTTTTGCGAGACCTCTTGTCAGAATTAACGTTCAGAAATTACCCCAAATGAGTTATTGTTTTAAAACGTCTTCGTGCCGCGATAACTTTTAAATATGGCGGCTAATATGACAGATAATGTTAAACATTTAATTTTTATCTTTCAAATATACTTCACACCTGCTCAATAAAGTTATTTAAACACCTATATACATACTCTGTAATATAGTAACCTTAGTAAAAATCGTTTCTATAAACGTTTACAGTTTACACTTATCGGAATAAGAAAGAAATCATATTGTTTTTACAGCGAGTTTCATCAATCCACATACTAATTACATAATGTCTTAATAAAAATGTAATGGAAACAATTTAAAGGTATACCTATATAAAATCGAAGGCACTACGATATTTCAATATCTAGTCATTCTTTTAAACGTAATTCGATATAATATGACAGAGATAGGAGTAAGAGAGACAGTAGTAGCGAGCGAGCGGCGCTTTCAAGTGGGCGTGTACGAAATAGATAACTCAGAAGGCTCAGAAGCTTCAATTCGCATCCATTAGCTTTTTATTTATATCAACTCAATGAAAAAAGTTTTTAATTGGCCGGATTTTTTTCATCATCGTGTTATTTTTCATTCATTCATTACTGAGTCTGTTGTAAATTGTATTAGGTCAAAGATACTTTTTTGATTATTTTATTTCGCTATTTATGAATTTCAAACTTGTTTTATGGTATATTTAATGTGGTTTTTTTTGTGTTGTTTTAATTGATATTAGCGAATATAATATTTTATTAATTATTTTATAGTTGCCAGTCTTAAATTAAGCGACTGGTTTTGCGTGAATTTCCCATGTGAAATAATTTTAAACTTATTTTACATTCTAGTATCACAAAAAAATGTCTTAATGCTTTAAAAATTGACTGTTCACATGGCAGTGTTTTATAATATTTGTATTAATAGTAATTTGACTTAGTATATAAGAAGGAAGTACCTATCGCATTATAAATTTTCGACTTTGAACTAAATTAAAAAAAATAATTATGAAATGCAAGTCTATAAGTAGGTAGGTACCTACCTACCTACTATTGTGACAAAAAACTACAAATTGTAAATACATTTCTATTTTTGAAAAATTAATGATTGATTTACTTTGGAGATGGACAATTAATTTAAATGCAGTTATTTGTAGGCAATTCTATTTTGCTTCATTCTGATGGTAAATTATCTGAAGATAATACAAAACGTGTGGTTACATCAGTGTTGAGTGTTGTTGCTTATCATATTTGCTGTCAGCAGTAATTGTATTCAATCTCAATGACTAGAACATATTCTATACCTACTATCTAAGGGTGGATTTAGACGTGGTGGATGAAACGAACAAAGAGCTAGAGCTAGAACAAGAGCATTCTTTCTTGATCTTTGTGTGTAAACGAAAACTCGTATTCATATAACAACGAAAGAATGCTCTACTCCTGTTTACACTAAAACTAGTTAGTTACACTAGCTCTAGCTCTTTGTTCGTTTGGTCTAAATCCACCTTAAGACACGTTGTGATACTTTATAGCATACCTAAATCGGCACTACATTACCTAAATGTTTAAAACTAAAATAACGGCTCGCTTTGACAGCGCCTATTCTCCCCTTTGACGAGCTCATTAATAAACACGTTGCCATGTTAAGTACCTTCATAGCCACCTCATAACTAGCGCTAACAATACAGATGTTAATTAGTAAATAATTACAAACTAGATGATCATTAATCTCTTCAAACTTCATACTTACGTTCATCCATTTGTCATTTAATTTTTTTTTATCCTAGACACATTTTTTGCCCTTGGCTCAGTAGTAAAAAAGGACATTAAGGGACACCTTTCGATACCGGTGGTACTAATTGATTATAAATTAAATAAAATGACCTACATGTAATTCGGTCGAGTAGTTATTTAGTTTTCTGAGACGAATTGGCGGTTTTAAAATTTAATAAGAGGAATAGTTAACTTTGTAAAATGTGTTTTGGTAATTGAAATCATAGTTTATTAAAATCACTAATGACAAATTTAAGGAGACAAGAATTTTTTGATTTGTACTTTTTTATTTTAAAATAAAAAAATATATAGATAATAATTGTTTAATTCACTTAAATATTTTTTCTATGTAGGTTTGCGTGTACTTTATTTTCAAAGTTTTTATGTTCTAACACATAGGTCTTAGTTTTATTCGGAAATAAATTTTTACCTTATTTGGAGTACGATAGCCCGTGCTGACTTGCAAATCATGTTCATACAAATTGCGCGGAAGTAGCAGCGCGTATTCGCGGTATTTGTCTTCTTCTTTGTTATTCTTGTGATTAACATGTTTTTTTTTTTTTGATGACAGTGGAATTAAGAATTAATAAAAAAACTACCACATATAAATCATTAAATAACTAATGCGAATTTACCGTTTAACCGTCAAGTTCTTGTAGAACTTTTTTAACATTCTCTGAAGTGAAATTGAATGTTAGTAAAAGCTCTAATCTCGTCATTGAAGAGTTAGATTACATTTTGGGAAGATAGAATCCTTTCCAGAGTGTACCTAACTGTAAGAAAAGCTTGTGGATCTTCACTATGATAGGTACAATCTACTATGAAACATTACCTACAGCAAACTTAAAATTTGAAGTTTGTTGATTCTGGGAAAAGATACATTCCATCGAGTAACAATTAAGTAAGAATGAATAGTATTGTTTTTATAAGGTTTTTTCTAAACTTAAAAATAAATAACCATATTTATTTTGTGTAATTTATGAAGTCATTTTGTGTCAATCAAAACGTTTCTACATAGGATGAAGATGTTGTCTATTTAGAGACAAAATTAAAAGTTCTTCTTTTAAGGGTAGGTCTTATTATACCTAAAATAGCTTTAAAACTTATATTACTTACCTATACAAGATTTTCATGGTTTGATTACTAAAAGACGAACGCAATTTTTCCTACACTACAAGAGCATAAAAAATGTGTATCCTTACTGTTAAAAAGAGGCCTTCAAAAGAAAATATCTTGCCCGCTCTTTAAATTTTATCTTGTTTTAATAAATAAGACCCTATTGTTTATTATTATTATTTTAAAAAAATATTTCAATTGCTTTAGCTATATAACAGAGCCCTTTCTACTAAAAACAATAATTTTTAAAATCTTCATACTAGGAAGACAAAATTTTGTACCTATTTAAATAATTGTAGATAGTTTAAAAAGAAATAGTGGTTACCCATTTCGATTTTTGAAATAAAAAAACAATTTTTTACTCATAGAAGGGACACCTCAAGGTAATTTTTTGAAAATCTTGTTGCTACTGATATCTAGTTAGGTATTAGTATATTTCATTACAAGTGCGGAAAGGCTGTCATTGCAAAGAGTTCCGACAAATGTCTACCCGAGACGAGGCGCAGCCGAAGGCGAGGGTTGACAGTCGGAACAAGTTGCAATGACGGTTCCGCACGTATACTAAACGACTATTTTTAATACAGTTGCGAAAAAATAAAACAATTTAATAAAATAAACTTGCAAAGAAAATTTCTGAAAAATGGCACCAACCGTAGAATATAAGCAGAGTTTTTTTTTCTTCACCCATTCTGGTAGGCAAAGGGAAACTATGCCTATACAGCCAAGTCTTCAGTAGAAGTTTTTTATTGATATGAAATGAAAATGCTGTGCTGTGTGGCTACGGCACTAAAGAATGTAGCCACCCCCTCTCTTCCCGTGGGTGTCGTAAGAGGCGACTAAGGGATAACACAGTTCTACTACCACCTTGGAACTTAAAAAGCCGAAGGATGGCGGGATAACCATCCATGCTGGTTTTGAAATACACAGGCCAAAGACGGGCAGCAGCGTCTTCGGTGCGACAAAGCCAGCCCTGCGGTCACCAGCCCGCCTGCCCAGCGTGGTGACTATGGGCAAAACACATGAGTTCGCGTCATAATGTCGGGCGCGAACTTGTGGAGGCCTATGTCCAACAGTGGACTGTGATAGGCTGAAGTGGTGAAGTGGTGGTGGGAAATGAAAATGAAATTTAATGAGATGAAATGAAATGAAACCTAACCAAACTCATTGAATCAAATCATTAAATCTGATATTTAAACAAATTAGTAGCTTCTTTTAAGAAATATACGTATTTGCATGAATCATAAAAACTTCAATGAATTTTTTTAGTAAAAACTTCATGGTTGGTTTTTCTTTTTAATAGACATTATTTTGACAGTTGGGAAAGAGAACGCACGAGTGCGGGAAAGGTAAAAAAAAAGCACGCGTGTGTAATAGCCCACTTCCCGAACGCTATACGTCCCTGCAATACGCCACTTTTTGAGCAACTGTATTAAAAAATTAGTTTTAGTATAATAATAGAGACGTTAACTATAACAGACCGAAAAGAACACGACACAAACATTAGTGTTTCGTCGCTACGATTTAATGAGATCTAAATGTATACGATAGCTTTATGACTGTATCAAAGAAACTCACAGACCTACCTACGTATGTGATTGTATAAAAAAAAAGATTAGTGTGATTTTGAATTTGAATACGCAACCTTTACTATATGTAACCTTCTTCGTATAAATTATTACAAGTTAATAATATACATAAAATTAATTCTATCATTAAATTAATACACCTATAATATTAATCAATTTAATTTATTCCAACACGCGCCTTAGTGATAACACGGTATATTTTATCACTACCCGTCACTATCAACTACTCACGTTACGTCACTATCAAGACTCATGAATATCTAAATCAACACAGGACTGATTGACAAATAAAATGTAAAGCGTCGATTATAATTATTATGAAGTACGTAATTGGCTAGCCCATTATCGCAGCTTTTAGTGGCCCTGCTTTCTGCTCCGCGGGTTGTGGGTTCGATTCCCGCCGGAATCTAGGTGTAATACATAATTATATATTTATCTATATGTATATTTATTAAACAAAATATGTAGCTAAATCAGTCGGATGTTACCTATAACACAAGCATTAAGTTGCTTACCTTAGGAACATTTGACTGTGTGTGCATGTTAATGATATTTATTTATTACTATTATTATTAATTACAGCTTTATTTGTGTAACATTATATTTTTAAGCAATTAATGTAGCTACATATTTAGAACTGAAACTTTTGGTCTAATTAGGTTGTATAAACTCCCATATTAGGAAGTCTAAACCAAGACTAACTTAACCTACTTATTATTCGGGACACTTCAACAAATCTGCAAATGTAAATACTACCTACCGTTCCTTAACCACAGATTATTAATTAGCTATTTTTATTTCTTATTTAAATTCAAAAATACAAAGGATCTTGGCTTCCTACATAGAAGCTTCAAACTTAAACGTTTAAATAATTACTATTACACAACAGATGCACTCGGGGATTAATTACAAGAGAAAGTAAATTCAAATTAGAATTCACATCCTAATCTAATGTACTTGTACCTATTACTGGTGCTTCATATGTGATTTCAATCACATCAAAATCATTATACTTTAATCTTAGGGTAAGCTGCGGTACAGACACGTGCAACAGATCTTGAAAGTTGGTATTCAATGAAGAAAGGTGACGACGCGTTAGAGCATTGGTCGAAAATCTAGTAGTTGTGCTAGCGGCCCTCGTTTAAATCCCAATTCATGGCAACTTTTATGTAGTTACAGGGGTGAGCAACCTTTTTAATCAATAGGCCAATTTAAATTTTGGTTTTTTTCTGGCGGGCGCACATAGATTAACTCTTATTAATAAATAATTTACGAAACTTTATTTATAATATATATTAGAATAAAAAAATATAAAATTTAAAAAAAATGTCAAGAATTGGCGGGCCGCATAAACATGTTTAATGGGCCGCGTGTTGCTCATCCTTGGCTGTAGTACCTATATTTATGATCTATTTGAAATATCCGGGTCCTGGAGTATAGACCGCGTCTTGGCAAACGCGAGGTGGGACGTCCTCCGGCCTGTTGGACCGACGATCTACGTAAGATTGCCGGTGTAGGCTGAGGATTGCGGAAAACCGGGATGTCTGGCGCGAACTTTGGGGAGGCCTATGTCCAGCAGTGGAATGCAATAGGCTGAACTGACTGACTGTCTGACTGACTGAATTAGGCCCTTAGTCGCATAAAAAGGTAAAATTTATGTCAAATACCCAAATACTTTTTTTTTGCCATTCCAGAAAAGTAGTAAGTGTTAAAGTGCTATGTTTGATTACAATGTATTTACTGATAAGTGATTTCAACAAAGTTGATGTCGGTCATCTGTCAGTAACAGTCACCTGTCTTAGGAGAATGATCGCCATTCGGATGCTTACTACAGGGATTACTCACTTGTTGCATGTATTTTAAATTATTTTATAAAATGATTTATGTAATATTTTTTATTATCACTTTGAATACAAAATAAATAAATATTTTATAACATACACACATGGTCACCTGTTACTAAGGTATGCAACTTAATGCTTGTGTTATAGGTAACAGCCGAGGGTTACATATGTATTGTATATATTTTTTGATAAATTTACATAGAAATAAAACATATATTAATTACACCCTGACACTGTTGGGAATCGAAGCCAATCGGTGCACAAAGCTGGGCCATGTGCGCAAACGAGCTAGTAAAAGTTAATAATCAATACTTCTACGTCTGCCAGTATCTTACAAAAGACAATATAATTATATCTTACAGTATGAGAACGCGAGGTCTAGTAACTGTTATTGAATCCGTATCATAAACACAGATGACTGCCTTCATAATGGGATGAATGATTTAATATTTTACTAATCGAATCGTTCATCCTAACTTTCATGCGTTCTGTTAAAACTGTAGGTCCGTTTCTTCATACTTCAGATAAAAATGTTGACTTTCAACAACTTGACAAATGTGGTTGTACAATCAAAATCATTTGTTGTCAAAAACAAAAAAAAATTAGAGTAATAAACTTAACAAAAATAGGTTTAAAAAATACAATCGTCAGTATTCAGTCATGCAGTTGAAATACAGTCTTTAAAATTTACATCTATTAACATTAGGAGGCAACAAGTTATCATATTCACAGAATAGTTTTTTTAATAAAAGTGAACCACTGAAACTCTAAAATAAAGACCTCAGTGTAAAATCTCTCTTACGCCTAAGCTCGTTCATAAGCGCGTGCTTCAAATGCCTATTTTATTGTCGGCCGGTGACGGTCACTTATGTTTTTACAATTATAATCTAAATCAGTACATCATTAATTGCGCTGATAATCCGAACGATTTGTAATTGTACAGGAAATACTGAGAAAATGATACTGCGAGTGCGTTTTAATTAAATTGTACACGACATCGAAATTTATCATTGTAAATATTTTGTTAATTGTCATGTGTTACAAGTGATAAAATGACTGCTTATTATTACATTAATTAATAATCTGAAAAGGAGAGGTAAGAGAAAGTTTAAACGGTGAGAAACATAATATAAATATTAAGTAACGGAAAATACTAAAAACGACAATTTATTTTTCCAATACAAAATGTTCCTAGATGTGAACATACGTGAAACATCCGATGTCTTTTGTCGATTGATTGGTTTAGTGGCTTTTAGTTGTCCGAGGTTGTGCCAGTGGAACACGGTTGATATGTCTTTTGTCAAAAAAAATTGTCACTTGATTGTCAAATAATTTATGGGTGCGTTCAGAAAGTGTTTTGTCGATATTTTCCACAAATATATGTAGGTGATACGAAGTTCACCGGGTCATCTAGTTGAATATAAATAATGCTAATTGTAAACTCAGATGACAAGTTAGCAAACGTTTTTGAAGCCTTTTTCGTTACATACATGTATATAATTTATATAATCTAGTAGGTACGGAGTAATACGCTTTAGCTAATAAGAACCTTTCAATAAAACACGTATAATGTAGATGTAACATTATACATTCTACATATATTTATACAAACATTGTGTGTAGTCATCAGTTGCCCTTAGGAAGCAGTGGCGCGTTTTATACGAGCCAGAGCTTCGCGGCAGACACGCGCCAAACACGTTAGCTTAGTAGGACCTACCATGAGACAATGGCAAATTTTTTTTTTTACTTTTTTTTAAATAGGCGTTGATATACCTACATATGGTTTGAAGAGTAACGTGAAAAGTATCAAATAAGCTAAGTTCACATTTATAAAAATAATAAACTACTTAGATAACCTCATAAAATAAAACTGAATATTAGGTTATACATCGAAATTTTGCAATATTTTACACAATAAGAATGCACAACATATAACGTTATATTCTCAAATACTTATGCTTCTAATCTTCTTATTTATCTTCTTTCTATTTATGAAACTAAATAAGTTGTTTTACAGTATGAAAATAATTAAGTTCAAATAAGTTGTCTGGTACAGAAAATGTAATACATACTTACAAATAGAGCCACCATAATGAAATTCAATAATAAGTATTTTTGTAACCGACCCTTTATCTTTGCGATCCAATTTATTATATAAATTATTTTACAAAAAGTATCTTAAAAATACAATACAATATAAACATCAAAATAGTTACATAATTAATTTCTCCTTGAATTTAAATTTAAACATAACTAATAAAATGTGCAACGTTTGGAAAGCAGACAGGTGCAATATACTAATAAATACATCAACTATGCCAATTTCCTAATATAAAGCTATTATTTTGCTTTGAGGCCAAAGGTCGCTAACGCATTGCAGGTGGAAATGATAATAAAATCACAACTGCGTAAATCACAACATTTTGTAAAAAAAAAACGATAACAAAAGATCTTACTATATGTGTATGTCGGAGAGTCAATACGGATAGTTATTAATGACGGTACCTGTGTTGTTATTATTATTCATCTACCCTCACTCATTCTATTATTCGAGTCATTCTGCCGTGTATAAAAGACCGATGCAACCGCAGCTAGGGCAGTCTTGGCTCTGGCGTGGCGCGGTGCACTTGTGTATCCTGCTAGTAGTTTAACCTCGACTCTTGTAAGGGTTGGTTTGTGTACACGAATTAATTGTTACATTATATTGTGGGCAACTCGGGCAGTGGAGGCGAGCGTTAATGCGCATTATAAAGACGGCCGTCTTAAACCTAGACTCGGGTCGCAACTCCCGGGCACTGCCTCTGAGTTGTCACTCTGCCACGCGATAGACGGTACCCGCTCGGTGAGTCCATTTAATACTTAGTAGTTCGGTCATCCGTCCGTTCTTCTCCTACCTACTTCTGATCTGCGACATCAGAAGTGGGATACTGTTCTCGTGCCCACTAAGAGTGTTACTAGTGAGTAATTTATTTCACGATGCCACGAGTATCGCGTTCGCGTAGTCCCGTTAAATTATCTGCGATCGAAGAGCAAGTCGAGTCGACATCATTTAAACTGATAAGTTAAAATATTCAATGTCGCGAGCATAGTCGTGGTATTTAGGTTGTTTGTTAAGTTTTTGTGGCTACCCACTTGTTTGTGATAACGTTTTAATATCGCCTCAGCTTCAGTATTTCCGATTACCCTCTGTAACGGATATTTTTGTGTTTCTTTCTATGTTGTTTACTGAAGTGCCGAGGGAGTGTAACGTTAGAGACGCCATCTTCCGAATAGTTAATGCTGGGTTTCTGATAGGTCGATTGTTTTGTTGTATTCTTATCGGTGTACAAGTGATATTTGTTCAGTGTTCGATTACGTAATTCGGTTTATCAGTTATTTGTTGAATTTAGTTTTATTGTGATACGTAGGTGTAGTGATTAATTTTGCTAATAGATTTTGAGATTCAGTTTTTGTTTCGATTCAGTCACAATGTCAGATGGTGATCGTGATCGTAGTGCGAGCCGTCGCGGTAGTCGCAGCGACAGTCGTTTAAGGAAGATGCCAGAAGGTCATGTACCAATTGAGTTTAATGTAGATGACGATCATAATGGTGAACATCTTAGTGATGTGACGGAAAACTGATGTAAGCACTCTAAAGACTGTAGTGTGTAGTCATCAAGAGGATGATACACTGTGATGAATGTGTGATCCAGGAGGGATACACTGTGACGTATTCCAAGAGGGATACATGTGGATTGTGGAGCAATTGTAATTGCTGGTTGGAAGGGTGGCTTACATAGTTGTTAGTGTCGTGGAAAAAGAGTTTAGTTATTGAAAGTTAGATTGACGTTGGTACATGACTCTGGATAGTAGTAATACTTGCTTTAAATTAAATTTTGTTTTAATTAAGTTTTTGAAACAAACTAAGTTTAGATCCTAAATACAAGAAACCGTTTAAAGTTGTGGAATTGCTTGAAGGCAATCGCTATCTGTTGAAACAGTTGTCTGGTAATAGAACCTATAGGTATGTTCACGATCGTTTACGAAGGATTCCTCTTACTGATGTACCTGCTGAATTAGATTTGTTTAATGTTGATGAGTAAATAGAGCACAACCATGGCTAATTTGGTCGTATCACATGAGGTGATGACGATAAGTGTTGGTCGTATCACTTGAGGTGATGACGATATGTGTTGGTCGTATCATATGAGTTGATGACGATATGTGTTTGTCGTATCACATGAGGTGAAGACGATATGGGTGGCAATAGTAGTTGTCACTAGCTGCTGGGGCAGCCGGGCCATGAGCGTTGTATGTGATCTAAATGTGTCAATAGTAAAACTTTATTTTTTTAATTACGGTTAGAGGAACCTTTCGTCTGTGAGCGAATAGGATAGACTGGTAGTTTTTTTGTGATTAAAGTTAACTGATGAAGCAATGTAGACCACTATACAACCAATTTTATTGAGATACATTTTGTTGGTGCCATTGTTTTTTAAGTATCATTGCTAAAACATGTCTTGGTTGTATTGCTCGATGTAGGCAATACATGTGGTTATCGTCACTCGATGGAGGTGGCATGAGCTGCTTTCGCTCGATTTAGGTGACAGTGGCGACTAATATGTGGAAAGCAATGATGGAGTAATGTTCATACCGAAAGGATTCGTAAATTTTGATTTAATGGTAGTTTCGCGTATGGTTGTATGGTGTGTCGACAAAAAGAGGTTGTGTATTAACATGAGATTAACGATCTGAAATAAGATGAAGCAAGTGTTAGTGTTGTTGTTAAAATCAAACGTGTTATTCGATAAACTATCCCTTTAGCCTTGATTAGGTGTGAATCAGGATAGGCCGAGTTAAGACCTTGATACTGCAGTACCTTTTTGCTTTTTACGGCATCACACGGGGACGTGTGACTTGTCAAGATGGCCGTGTCGGAGAGTCAATACGGATAGTTATTAATGACGGTACCTGTGTTGTTATTATTATTCATCTACCCTCACTCATTCTATTATTCGAGTCATTCTGCCGTGTATAAAAGACCGATGCAACCGCAGCTAGGGCAGTCTTGGCTCTGGCGTGGCGCGGTGCACTTGTGTATCCTGCTAGTAGTTTAACCTCGACTCTTGTAAGGGTTGGTTTGTGTACACGAATTAATTGTTACATTATATTGTGGGCAACTCGGGCAGAGGAGGCGAGCGTTAATGCGCATTATAAAGACGGCCGTCTTAAACCTAGACTCGGGTCGCAACTCCCGGGCACTGCCTCTGAGTTGTCACTCTGCCACGCGATAGACGGTACCCGCTCGGTGAGTCCATTTAATACTTAGTAGTTCGGTCATCCGTCCGTTCTTCTCCTACCTACTTCTGATCTGCGACATGTATATAAAAACAATTTAGGTATATACCTCTATTTAATGTAACTTTTTAAATGAATAATGTACATGAAAATATTTAAAAAAATACCTTAACGAAATGACCATGCAGTCGACTCTTTTGCATATGTAAACGTTAGCTCTATAATATATAATTGTGAATATTGTTTATTACAACAAAACGTTGCTAAGCCAAATCAAAGTGAATCATTATTTGATTCATAAAAAAAAATGTTTTGTTTGTCTATGTGGCTTCACACGCACGATGTGGCCTTATTAATGTTTGTTATTCAACAAGGTAATAGTAAAGCTATTTAAAAAAAACCCTTTCATAAGTTATTGGAAATAAAAAAAAATATTCTTTTTTAATTTAATATTTTACGATAGTACAATAGATAACTTTAACAGCTGAGAATAGATAATATATATTTTAATAGATATTAAAATTGCTGTCTCTTGTCTACGATACGATGTTACTAGAACTACGGTTCCTTGTAACGAAACAATATTCCAACTCTACAGTGTTATTCCATCTGTCCATTCCACTCCTTATTTAAAAGTTTTTTTTATTTTTTGCCGGTCAGCTCCACGTTATCCCGCAAAATCTCCCAACCGCTAACAATTTACGAGACCATAATATTACGTCAAATTATGAAATCGGGCGACGCAGAATTAGCGACGGAATTTATTACGTCGTCGCAAAGATAGCCGATGTTTGCCGATTAATAACGACACGTAATTGTTCTCGTGTCTAATTATGGGATATTCGCTTTGTTTTTTAAAAAAAAATCTCGACAGAAATTTCTAATTTTTACACCTGCTGTGAATTTCGTCGCTTATGTCTTTATATGTATTTTAGTTACATGTTTTTGACGTGTTTATTACCTCAGATTTTTTATTCAATGACTTTTATGTAAATTAGCCGTTATTTGTGACAGCGAATTTTATCACCTGTGAATCGATTTTCATATTGAGTAGGTATTGTTTTGAAATTGAGCCGTTTAATATTTTATAGGTAGTGTGAAGCCGATAATATTAGATTTAAATTATATTAATGTCTTTATTTTAGATGGCATCTTCTGAATTAAAGTCTGACAATTAATGATTAACATTAATTTGGCATAAAAACCTCTCTACAGAAGGAAGGAAATACAGGAAGCTTAAAAAAGGCAGGAAAAAAATGTTATTGAATTATTGCAAATTATGTAGCAATTATTAGGTCTCCTCTTTGACGAAAAAAAGCTATAAGTTGTCGAATGATGTAACCGTCTAAATTAAGCAGGGCCATATTCGTCAACGGAATTAAACATCAAAAACACATTATTTTTCGTAACAACTAAATATCAATAAGACATATTATATTTTATGACATCATAAAAAACGGAAAAATGTATCGTAATCAACTTAATTTAGTTTTACTCTTTATGGGAATAAAATTACTAAAAAAGTGCCTTATAATAAATGTATTTTATCATTTTATAAAAAAAAAATCATATCTACCTATTTAATATATATCTTGCTTTTATATAACATATTATTATTATAACATCGGGCTTGAAATTTTTAATCAGCCCGTATTAAGTAAGGGTTAGTAGAAGCAGCTCAACCTTACAGAAAATCACACCTAAAATATGTTCCTAAGTATTAATGTGTTCCTGTAGTAAGTAAGATATCTTGAGCTCCTAGGAAACGTCAAGGGTAGGG
Organism: Melitaea athalia; assembly: GCA_905220545.2. Lineage (NCBI taxonomy): Eukaryota > Metazoa > Arthropoda > Insecta > Lepidoptera > Nymphalidae > Melitaea > Melitaea athalia. The sequence goes on from HG992198.1 coordinate 8,949,085, forward strand.
AAGAAAACGCCCTTGCAATGCTCCTGGTGTTACAGTACCCATAGACTACAACATCTGCTTACGATCAGTAGTATTTCTGTGGTCTGTGGTCGGATCATAAGCTTATTTGTTACTCTAGTCTAGAGGTAGAACAAAAAAGGGTCCTGGGCGTCATTTGCTATTGCCCCTTCCTTAATACGGCCCTGGATGTAAGTATACATTACGTTCAATCTCGATTGGCCTACAAAGGAAGTGTGAGTACGTGTTTAAGAAGTAAACAATTTTGTGAATTCGTTTCGATGATTCCAGATTAGGGGATTTGTAATTTTTTCTGAGGAGCCATGATACTACGTAATTACATTTTTGATGTTTAATGATGTCGACAAAAAAGACACATTGAATTATGTTTTTTTCATTATTATTCAATGTTAAATACACTTTCTTCTAATTTACTTACTATAAAAATCTCCGTAAAGGTTCAAAACAACTTATTGCTGAATTTCATTTAACAAACTATCGGAAACCTGCAGAATTCCTCACAAAATTTGTCTTGTCTGTTCAACTGAGGTAGAGCACAGCAGGAAATATATACACAAAATCTAGAGCAGCTCGACTAAGGAAGTACCTCGACCTTACAGAAGATCTGAGATACTGCTTTCAAGCAGTGTCGTGTCCATATGGTGAGTAAAGTGACCAAAGCTCCTGGGGATCCCCCCAGTAGGGTCGGTAACGCACTTGCGATGCTTCTGTTGTTGCGTGCGTCTATAAGCTAAGGTAAATCTTATTAAGGAAACTAGCTTCTGCGCGCGACTTCGTCGGCGTGGACTCCGCTCCTATTGGACTTAGAGTGATGATATATAGCCTATAGCCTTCCTCGATAAATGGGCTATCTAACACTGAAAGAATTTTTCAAAACGGACCAATAGATCCTGAGATTAGCGCGTTCAAACAAACAAACAAACAAACAATCAATCAAACAAACAAACTCTTCAGCTTTATTATATTAGTATAGATTATCCGTTAACCCGTAGTGGAGCATCGTGGTATATTAAACTGCGATCCTTGTCCCCAGTTAATCCAATTACAGAATGTTACAGGCTGATTGCGCTTAAAGTCAAGCTATTTTACAAATTTAATCGAGTTTGAGGGTTAATGAAACTTATACACTAAAATAAACATAATTCCTAACAATCGTGTCAAACAAAGGCTTATCAAACACTCGTAAACGAATGCGCTAAAAAGTTAACCGCTTACACAAAAATCTCGGAACACTAAAACTTTACGATTTCTTAATAAAAGTGATCATCGTAAAATAAGATTGGGTCAGCTGTCCGCGGACCAGGTGCGGGTTTGTAATATTAAAACAAAATATAGACAACGCGAAAGTAAGAACGAACTAATGTGACCAATTTGCATACACGCGACATATTATCTTGACGCATGCGGGTGACGCATCGGTTGAGCTTGAGACACATATATTTCGAAATAAAACGAAAGTGCTCGGGGAAAAGTTGGTAAAGGTGTCAGTAGGACCCGTATGTTTTGATATAATGTTAGTTCCTATATTTTGAGAATTAGTCTACAATGAGGGTAATTGGAAAAAATAGAAAATCACGTACCTACTTATTCGAAGATAGATATTGTTGACCTTTTATTTTTACCTTCGTCGCGGCTTCTCCATTTTACACGACATTATCGAAATCATCTGTATTCTTTAAGCACTATTAGAACCCATTAATCCAAATGACTGAATCGTCTTTTAAACGCCTCATACTAGACCATAGGTTCCCAACCTCTTATGTACTACCACCCCTTTTACAAGAAAACAAACTTCCGACACCCTCCTTGACATAATATGTAGTTAATTATAAAAAAAAAATTATGTCTAAAACCCAATTGGATTTTTGTTTATACTTACAGCAAAAGTTTTTTGAACTATGATACATAAATGTGTACCTACAGTTATTTTCTTTTTTTTTCAAATACGGAATAGCAATATTGCTGGTAGTGACATATCATATCATACGAGTATCATAATTTAAGATATTGCTAAACATGCATATATAATATTATAGTCACTATAATAATTTTATAATATAATAATTTTAATAACAGAAAAAAAACAATATTTATTTTAAATCAAAGTAAATGACATGTTACCTACCTCAAAGATCTTATACCGCATACACGATAGCATAAGCTAAAAGCCATCTTGTTATTATTCTATTAAAGTCCTTTTTTTAATAAGTATAGTGCATTACCTCGGTAAATATAGCCAGGGGGCTAAACACTAAGTTACATTACGTAATATTATCGAAATCAGTTCAAGAGACCCTCGGCTGTGATGAGCACGCGACGCTTGGGTGCGCTAGGGACGGGACATAATATTTTATAATATCGATTTTTAATACTTTAAGTAATACTATTGTACGTTAAATTTTGTTAAATACGACACATTATTAAGTTGCATGTACTTAATAGAAATAAAATTATCTTTTGAGCTTATTATATTACTAATACATTTTCCTATATTTACATCTTTTCTCATTTTTGGAGTTTACTCCTTAAGAAACGTTACAAGATCCGTGACATGAAAAAGATATGGGGAGTAAAATCGTGTTAAACAACTGACTCTGAAGCTCAGTGACGCTGGTAGCGACGTATTACAACGTCTTTACACATCTTACACGTCTTTTTCTATTAGTAAGCATAGGTATGATCGATCGTGCTCTGTTCAAGTTAAACTAAGAACCAGAAACTATAACAGCTGTGTGTGAATTGTCATCACCGGTGGCTTAATCGCGAACTGTGTTCATAGCTATAGTAATTCGTATTTACTTTGGAAACGAATTTAACTAAATACGACGCAATGTTCACGGGTTGTTAGTTGCCTGTACCCGTTTTTCCATTATTTAATTAATACTGCTTATCCGCTTGGTAAGATCCGAGAATGCTAAAAAAGCTGTACTATGGAACACGAAATACAGGACTGAGTCGTGTAGTAATATCAAAATAAAACAATACATTATCTTAAGGTAGCTTGAAAATTATAAAGTTGAAATAAACTTTTTTAATTAATTCTAATTAATTCCATAAATTGAGTACCTATGTAATTTTTCTCTTATAATATTCAAATACAACGTACTTATTGGAAATTAATATGCATGACAATATCAAAGTATATTTATCATATTTTCATCCATTTATTTACATAATATTATTCAAATTAATTTCATAAACATCTTTCAAATTACGCGCATATCAATTGACTAATTGTAATTAGATTCAAAAGCAAAAAAAAATCAATTGAAGCTCTTATTATATAACTTGCACCAGACATTTAAATTGATCAGAGATATACTGACATTACAAATAAATTCATTAGAACTTTATATCTCAAGTATCGTGAATATTCATCAAGCCCTAGCTGGCATCCATTTCAACTAAAAACATGTTGATGCTATTTATAAAACTTCAGTTACACTACTTTAGTTTCCATTGCTTGCTAACAACTATACCATAACGGTTAAAATAAAATATTTCAATATAAAGCGAGCAATGTATAACGAAACAAATAATGTGAACGTATGATCGTTGGCGTGTAAGATCATAATAGTAACTTCGGAAGCACCTGCCCTACGCACGCGCCACGCGGTGACTATAATTCCATACAAATGACTATGGTACAGATGGCGACACCAACGATTTAGAAGGCGCGTTAATTCCCAATCGATTATACTCATTAAGTTAAAATCAGAAAGGTGAAGAGCGTCAATTAACATAAATTCACGTTTTAAATGATAAGCAACGCTGCATGTTTGTATAAGTGCATGGGACACCTAATAAAAACGAGCTTATACAGCCACTAATTTGTTTCGAATTAGTTTTCAAATTTATTTAGTGCCATCGAAAATTATAAATTACTTTCTTATTTATTAAAAGTTTGACAGTTGTGGTTTTTTGCTACTCAATTGTTACTTAACAAATGAATGGAATGGACGACGACGCGTTGGCGCAACACAGCACGTCACAGCACTGGTTTGTGACTGTTGCGCTGACGGTTGCGGATTCGATACTCGCACATGACAAACATTTGTATTGGCCATGCAGATGTTTGCCGTAGTCTGGGTGTTTGTGCAGTCCTTGTGGGTCTCCCCACAGTGCCTCGGAGAGCAAAAAAGCCGTCGGTCCCGGTTGTTATCATGTACACCTGATAGCGATTATTACTTCTAGTAAGGAATATATCCGCCAACCCGCATTGAAGCAGCATGGTGAATTAAGCTCTGATCCTTCTCCTAAATGTGGTAAGAGGCCTATGCCCAGCAGTAGGATATTACAGGCTGAAGCGTAAATGAATGGAATGATGCCAATAGTTAACCTGGAATAGAAACACTATACATATTTGATATTATGTATGTATAATTTATGAAGAAATTATTTTGTTATTTTAAATAATAACAAGTTTAATAAATAAGGCAAAATATTCTAGTTTAAGATAGGTTCATCATGTGTAAATATATATTTTAATAAAAGATGTTTTGCAAAAAGGTTCTAAATATACCAAAATCAGTATGAATGGATTTTTTTAAAGAAAAATAACGTTTTAAAAGCTAAAATAGTTTACTCAATATTCTTTTTTTACAGTGTTCACTTATAAAGCAACTCGGATATTATACATGTTTTAAAAAGCATACAAATGTAACTTAAACAGCTTATATCTGGCCCAGGGAATGACAATCCGCGACCGCCTAAAACGCGTGCACTATTCAAAATAGCTCATGCGGTAAATCTTTGACAGTTCACACGCTTGTCCCTAGGCGTGATGTACTTGACTGGAGACTTAACCCTCGATAGGGGCCTTTGACAACACTAATGCGATTACCTAACCATACGGAAGGTATTTTGTTATAATCCCCACTAATATTATAAATGTTAAAATAACTTTGTCTATCTATTACCTACATATTCATGCCCAAACTACCGAACTGCTTTAAGTCAAATTTGGTACAGAGATAGCCTAGAGGCCTAGGCCTTGGGAAAGGACATAGGCTACCTTATGTTGCAAGCGTCATGAAAATGCTGATGGAAGATCGCCTTTATCGAAGACGAAACCATTATACTTTTAATTTACATACTTAATACAGATAAAAAAAGGAGACAACTGGCTATTTGCAATATAAGTATACAATAAAAAATTAAAATTCTACCGATAATAACTATTTCACGCGAACAAAGTAGCGGGCAAACGGATAATGGGAACCTTATGAAAACCAATAAAGAATATATTAAGCAATGGTGTAGATGCTTATAAATTGTTTTTTAAACACGATTTTGTTGTGTAAAGTTTAAAATGTTTATTTATGTTATTGGTGATGGTCAAACACATTGCAATTTCAATGTGATTTCTACATTAACCTACATAACAATACATTTGTTTCCCTGAGGATCGAATTAAATATACCTCCTGAATAACATACCAGTCGCTTTGCTCGCGTAGAAAAATATTACACATAAGTAGGTAAGTAATGGTGATAGAGCATTTAATTGAATAAGTATATTAAACTTAACTATAGGTATGTAACAATTATAATTATATAAAAAATACTACAACAATGAAACTAAAACTAAAAACCCTAAAAAAATATATAATATAATAACTAAAATATATTATTAAAACGAGTCCCTTAAGGCAAAGTTCCGAAGATACTGTCAGCGTTTGAATAGCTAGACTAATTCTTTGTCCGAGGTAGCTGCCAGCTCTTTGGTCTCCTGTGATGTCGACTAACCTTTTCGCTTTTTCCTTAAAGAGCCTTATGGCACTAGGACCCCACGAACCAAGGGTCTCGACAACAAATGGGACAAAATCATATTCGGGGCCTAGACCCCTGTATTTGCCTGCTTTAGCTTTTTCAGCCGCTTCACAAGCCGCACCAGCTCTGTTGTTGGTTCCATGTAGATAGGAAGGGGCCAGCGTGTCTGAACAGGTTGCATCCCATACCAGTACCCGGCCCATCTCCCATGGAATCAAACTCATACTGTCCGGTCTCTTGCCATCGTCTCTTGCAATACCAGACGGCTTAAGTAGACTTGGCACGTAATTATATAAATAAGTAAGTAATTATATAGACTGTAACAATATGCAGGTTGTAAATATATATATATATATATATATATATATATATATATATATATATATATATATATATATATATATATATATATGTTTACTTAATTTTTTTATTGGATTCCCGGACTTAAAATATAGCAGAAAATTCACTGATTTCTCATACAAACCTTTATGTTGAAGTTTCTCCCCCTTAACCATGAAACTTTCAAAAACGCTACAACAATTACTCATTTACATGTCTGTGATGCAAATATTGTAAAACTTATTAGAACTAGCCGTAATTTCAGTGTTAAGCATTAACAATTTAGGGTCGCCGATTAAAGAATCAATTAAATAATCAGTCAAGATATGATACTAAAATTAATAATAATAAAATTTACACTATTGTAACATAAAAGCTCTACATTAATTAAGTGATCGAAATACGACAGTAAAGCGACGACAATATTTCCCGATCTCATAAAATTAACGAAAATATTAACTCGTCTAAACGAGAAGCGAGGTTGACCGGTTCCTGCGAATTACCTGCAGCCAGAATTCATTCGGAAATAACTCCACGCATTACACGGTACGAAAACATTGATTGATAATTATATCTTCAGTTCTTCACTACGTGGACGGTGCTCATGCTCCCGATGGGATACAATTAATCCACAGTTGGGATTGAGTACGGAAACGTTATTCCTATCTAAGGATAAGTGTAAATTTCACATCTAGTATACCTGTGTGTTTTAAGATACTATTTGAAATTTCTACAAATGACTAATCGATAATAAAATGATAATGATAGATTAATAAGCTCTTCCTGAGCTTATTAAACTACATACACGTCTATTCAAAACTAAAAACATAGAGGCGAGAGGGACAAAGTAATTTATTTTTAAACAAATAAGTGCTGATCTGATCAGTCGATATTGAAACCATTAAATACTTATACGAAACATAATCTACATTACACTTAAATTACTATTACTATTTGTTTTACAGTTTAAATACCTAAAATTCATTTTTTTTTACCATAACACGCCTTACTTTGTTGTTAATTTTATTTAACAGAAAAATCAAATCATATTAGACACTCCATTAATAAGAATATTTGCAATAACCATGCAGTTATTGCTCATAGCTTTTTTATACAAGACCTCAAATGCAACAAAAACACTTTAGTGACCATAGTGCAACTAAAAATTAATTTAATAACAATAATTGGTACTCATAAATTATTCTAACAATTGTCCAATTAAGCTAGCAAGCACTATTGCTAACTTCAAATTGCAATTTCACAGCAATAATTGCGCATTTCTTGCCCATTATTGCTATTTCAAAATAACCATACACCAGCCTCTAAAACTGCCACATTTAAACAATATCACTAAATTTTAATAACATAAGCTTTTACGAATATATAAACCCTTATAGGTAAACAAAAACTAAGTTTGTAAAGGACCATCGATGTTTAAATTTTGTTTGTTTTGCGGCCGAATTTGAATTTCAAATCACAAGCAATTGGTAATTGACTTACGAGATAATAGATGGTCTGACTGATTGTATTAGCTGATCACAGTGCAAAAAGAGTGAAAGAATGAGATCGCCAGGTGCTCTCGATAATCACAGGCAGTTGAAGTGTATAATGCTACAATGTTGCAAATTATTTATCATTGAAAACTATCAATGCATCCGCTGCATAATAACTTTGATTAGTTCTGGCTACTGCTGACACAAATAGTAATTAGGCTTTTAATTTATAACTCGGAATGTTATTAATTAGTATCTTTCTTGTAGAGATCCCACCTAGAAACGATCACCACCCGTCTGTTGGCTGAAAACGGGCTGGCTTTGAAATGCGCGTCCTCCTGTGACCATGGTTGCTGTAAAATATCCGAAACAAGGGGCATCTAAAAACTTAATAAACTGCAATATAATCAAAAAAAAAGTTGTTTTATTATAATGGCTTTATTATATTCGCCAACCACTATTCAAAGTCATAAATAATGTGAATTCTGATAGTGAAACAAAAAGAAAAAAAAAGAATTAAAACAAACATTATTCGTTGGTTACCATTATATTTCAAATAGATCAGATCAACAACATATTTTTTCCTCACCGAGGTACGGTAAGCCTTCAAGGACAAAGACCCAGATGGAAAAGTACAAAAACCTATTAGTGTTTTGTTTAGGCGCCTAGGCACAACTACTCACCAGTGCGATTGCCATCGTAGATCGCAGGTGAAACTGTGAAACAAAATTTATAATTAAATATTATCTTTATCAAATAAAGAACACGATATGTATTAGATACATTATGTATAATAAATAAAAAATTAATACGTCCATAAACACGTATTTCTGTGGTCTGTGATAAACACCAATCATTTATCAAACAAATTTCAATAAGCAGGTGACCGCTTACTTGTTTATATAGGTATCTTCTGATTCTATACTAATGTTATAAACCTAAAGAAATTGTTTAGTTGAACACGCTTATCTTAGGAACTATTGGTTCAAATTGTAAAATTAGAAGGTTTTAATATAATTTAATATTAAGTACTTCTTTTTTCTTTTAATTTGAATACGGTTTTTATGTTTGTATTTTTTTAATACAACTTTCGTTCAATTGTTAAAAACGTAACTTCTCAATACACACAGCTAATAAAACATCAACAATTACATTTCCGCGAAAACGAGCTTAAAATTGAAAATTGCCAGAACGCAATTAAAGTATTCTAAAGATCAATTAAATACTGGTGTGTTGGTAGTGCAGTATATGTGTAAAGTAGCCTCGAGTAGCGCGTGCAGGGCTGAGCGTGTGTAAAGATGTTAGGATGCTGCTCTCAATATCTTACAACTAAAACAAATTTCAGGCAGTAATTCTAAAAGTAATTTTCAAATATTTTGAAAAAAAAAAGTTTTTTTAGATCTACTTAGGATTGGAACTGATTTAAATCCGTTCAGGTTAAATCTTACACAATGTACTCAAAAATCATTTTAAGTTTGTCCCTGATTTAAAAAGGCCTATTATATAGGTAGGAGTACCTATATTCACTTTAGAATGGGTAACGCAGAATTACATCAAAATAGACTTGACTAGTTTCGAAAATTAGCTTCTGTATTATAGAGCGCATTATTTTTTATACCTATAAATATTAATATCTATGGAGATATCCATATTATAAATTCGGTGTATACTTACTCGTATAGTCGCTCTCTATGGACGTTTCTATACCTACGACCAACGTCTATCTTAATTTTCGTTCCATTTCCGTCAACATACAATAAATTTCAAAAGTACAAAAAAAAAAATCAGTGCACCATAGCATTCCCGGTGTCGTAGTCTATCTTCTCTTTAACTATATTAATGAGTCCCATCCTTTCTTACTTTTTTTATTTTCATTAAAATAATGCAAGGATAAAGGCGAGAAAATAAGATGCTGTGTGTGCGTAGTATACATGCATAGCTCTCTCCCTATCTCTCTCTCTCTCTCTCTCTCTTACTGCTCTATCTAACAATTTATTATAAATATATTAAGAAATGTTATGTTTTCATATTATTATTTTATGCGAACTGTCCTTACTAGCATCTAAACTTTACCAATGTACTCGTATCGTTCTAATCTTATACAGATGTAATCCTTTTTTTGTCACGTACTTTTTTTATTAGGTTATTAAATTAAGCATCTGATCGTTATAAAATAATTAGTGATCGTTAGAAAAACACTTAACCCGTAGTTTTAATCCCAACTTTTACAACCTTTTTAAAATCACCTGATGCGTACTTCGTCGAAACTAATTAATACCAATAAGTACAGGCAATGGTCCTAATTTTATCAGCCAATCACACTTAAGAAATAATGTTACTTAATATTAATATATTCACCCTTTTCAAAATCAAGCTGGATGCCCCATTATGTTTATCAGTGCTAACAATATTATAAAATAATGATATTCCACACATATCCAGTCTGTATGACGTAACTCTCAATGTAAAACCTTTTTCTAAACTCTTAATGTAGCTTAATTCTCAATGTAATAAACCTTTATTAAACCTTTACTTTTTTAATAGAAAATTGGAAAATAAATGTTTCAATCCCCTTCATAAGAACTTACGACTTTAAGGCATTTTCGTTTTGTTATTGATAAAAATACTGATATCTATGACATTTTACCCTGGCAATATTTATATGGATACGAATTGTTATTATTTTTATTTAATTTATTTGCATTTTCTTTGTACGGAACCTAACCAATGAGAGCTTAGATGGTTATTTGTTGATTTACGAACTTTACGAATTATACGAAGAACCAAATAGTAGTAAGGAATTTTTATTAAAATTAATAACTATCGTAATAAAACCTCTAATAATGTACTGGCATAATACATTAGAGTTCTTACGCGAGACGCCAATTAAAGAGTAACAAAACAATACAACTCAATACCAAGAAATGAAACCTTAGTCGCTTCACTCCTAAACTGGTCTGAAATATTTAGACAACTTTTGACCATCGAATAAGCCCGTTTATGATCTTCAAATAAACACATTTTTGTATTTAAAATAATATTTTTTTCTTTAAATGCAACACCGTAAAATTAAGATACATAGAAGTAAATAATTGTGTTTGCTAGCAAACGAAAAAAAAACCTACTTCTATTACATCGATAAGTAATAAATAATAAATTAATTAATTAACAAACGCACTAGTCGTCACTACGATTTTTCCCCTCGATTTCTCTGGGATCATCAGATTTTGGTTTCCTTATAATGGTACCTAAGTTGGCATATATCCTTTCCAACAAAAAAAGAATTACCAAAATCGTTTCATAAACGACGAAGTTATCCCCGAACATACATAAAAAAATAGATATATGTATATTTATATATACTCGTATACGGTCGAATTGAGTAACCTCCTCCTTTTTTGAAGTCGGTTAACAAAGTAAAACAAATTTAGGAAGACAAAAAAAAAACCTGGTAAAACACCTGATAGTAGGTACTGCTCGTCGTAATTTTGACAGCACTGAAAATTCTATCAATCAACCTTCATCGTACCTATATACTACATCTTACGTGACAGGTTTAATCACTTGTCAAAAAAAAAAAACGAAAAAAAAGCAGACTACACTTAAGAACTCAATACTTCTTCAATGACTTAAAGCGATCATTATTTTGAGTTTTCCGATATTTCGGCGACGTTTAAGACGTCATCACAGGACAACTCTACGTAGTGGTTATATACTCTTTGAACTCTACCGTTAAGTCCCGTCTAAATGACAATATGAAGGGCTTGTTTCAGGAAATTCAAGCGATGTTTATTTAATATATATATTTTTTCTTTTTTTTGTATATTAAAGTATATAAACCACAAGTACCTATATGAGCGAGCAAGTTATAATTTATGTTACAAGACAAAAAAGAAACAAAACTGCCAGTACTACTTTACTCATTAACTTAAAATAAATATTAATAATTATCTTTATTCACACGTAAGGATAATTTAGGTTCGTGAAATCAATTAAAGACGGACTTTCAAAATGTTTTTCGTCAATTAAAAAGCCTGGACGTATCGTTATAGTGTCAATTTAATAATAAGAGATCCGCGTTGATGAAACTAAATCGTCTCTTTCACACTTTAATAACATATTTTTCCCAATTGTGGCTGTTTCTTGTGTTTACGAGTCTATTAATTATCCCATATAGAGACCGGCATAAATAAATTTATCGCTTATTAAAACACTTAAAATTTCACAACTAAAACAAGCGGGCTGAGCTTCTTTACATCCTACGACATTTAAAACATCACTATACAATAAATTAAATTTTATAGAATTTTTTTATTATTAAAAAGCCTGGACGTATCGTTATAGTGTCAATTTAATAATAAGAGATCCGCGTTGATGAAACTAAATCGTCTCTTTCACACTTTAATAACATATTTTTCCCAATGCTTACGATTCTATTAATTATCCCATATAGAGACCGGCATAAATAAATTTATCGCTTATTAAAACACTTAAAATTTCACAACTAAAACAATCGGGCTGAGCTTCTTTACATCCTACGACATTTAAAACATCACTATACAAAAAACTAAATTTTATTAAATTTTATTTTTAAAAAAAAAAAGTTGCATTTTTCATGGCTACACAGGCTATTTACAGGCTTCACGTTATCATATGATGTTAATTGGTTTCATTAGTAAAAGAATAATGTAGGTGAATTAAAAAAAATAATAGGTATAGATTCATGATAAAACATTTTTAACAAGAATAAATCTATTCTATTGATTTAGTAATTTAATTTATCGATCGGTTATTTGTTTTGCAAGAGTTATTTGAGTTCTTGTCAAATTCCGTTCCGTTAATTTATTTACTAACAAAAAACCGTGGTAAAAACTCGTGTCCTGTTTTCAATATAAATCATAGTTAATAATCGTTAATAAGTTGGTATGTTTTTAAATTCAATGATTAACCATTTGCTGTACCTATATATTTAGTTTGAAAGGGTGACAGTAGGGTTTAGTTAAACTATTTATTAAACAATAGAGCCCACTCATTTTATTTGGCTTCTGGATGTTACATTTAATAATTGTGTTTGCTCGCAAATGAAAAAAAACGACTACAATTACATCGACAATTACTTAATACAACGTAAACAGACGAAAAAAATAGTCAAGTAAATACGAGCTATTAAAGATTACTCAATAAGTTGTAATCAGATCTCGATCTAATTTAAACAAGACTACATGACAAGTATTAGCTTTCGGTTAAAGTAAGAATCATCAAAATCGGTACACCAAGTAAAAAGTTATGCTGTGTAATACAACGTAGGTCAACGAAAAAGTAGTCAAGTAAATACGCATTAGGTATTAGAATATAACTCTAAAAGTACTTGTCAGATCTCAATTCTTTAGGTATACTGAATTAGGACCGTACAATTCCAATGTCCAAAAATAGTTATAAGTCATTGTTAAATTTTGACATTTGCAATGAGTAATACCTACTTTAACAAAATAATTATTTTTCAATTTGCGAGTGATTTTAGTACTATCGCAAAAAATAATTTTTGTCTATTAAATTATCAGAAATACTGTATAAGCCGTCTGAATGTAGTGTTAAAGAATACTTATATACAAACTATTTCTTCTTCAGAAATTGCGTTTTTACGCTCCATTGATGAAAACATACTTTCCACAGGTAACACAAGGGATAATGTCTCAATAGCGCCCATATTAACTGCATAGACCAGATAATTCTAGAATCGTAAATCTCCGCATGTAAGGCGGCTCACATAAATCTCGGAGCCACTCTTGACACCACGTTCCTTTCTCAATCGTACATCGTTCGACTTTTTGTCGTCGCGCAGCACTCGGTATTCCGTTGACAAAAACAACCGAATCAAAATTCTCCGATCGCCACATCTTTTATTTATACCCACCGTTTCGGCTAACAGGCGTAATTTTTTCCGGTAAACAATCAGTTTTGTCCGAAAAATGCGAGACGGGAAGAAGACATAAAAACGTACGGTGGATTGCATCGAATTTTTTAGCGTCTTACGCATCGCTCATACATATCGAGATATGATGGAGCGGCGGGTATACTTACATAAGTATTCACTTATTGTTTATTCTAGAAAAAGTGCACTGGAGCCGCCTATTGTTCTCGCTGCGAGAAGGTATCCTCGATCATAGATTGTCGCGCATTCTTGTGAGGAATTACAATTTTAAATTTTAAAACTCTTTAATAATATTAAATATGGCACGCATCCGTAACTAAGTGTAAAAACACGATGTCACGTCGATGCGGAGGCTGCACGATGATGGATCAAGATAACTATTAATGATTTTTTATCTGTTCAATCTCGGTCGGTATATCAGCAATTAAAAGTTTCATTCGTGTCTGAAGAGTAAGGACGAGTTTTAAGAGGAAATTTACTAATAATATCATTACTTAGTAACTTATTTAATATAGCCAAAATAACTCATAAGTAGTACCTAGTAACTCATAAGTCACTCTGTTACATAAAAATTGGTTTACATGAAAAATTTGAAGATTAAAAAATAAAATTTACTTATAGGTATATTTTTGGGTATTTGGGCACATTTATAGTTCTCGATATTCAAAAAATCTTAAAGCTGCGGGTTTTTTTTCTCTTAAAAACAAAGTTATAAAACAAATTCAACTAAAATCCTTTTCTTATACCTATTTTTGCTACCTTATTTCCATCTCAATTTAATAAAGAAAATACAAAGTAAGTACTTAAAGTTTTTTTTTTTTTATAAAATATTTAGTTACAAACTACGTGTGTAAAATACCTTTGATTTTTGCGGGCACATAATATATTTTCCGACAAACAAAAACAACCAGTCTTCAGTATTTTCAACACTAAATTTTACTTTCATTTTATCAGAATGATTTGCTCCGTGACTGTGTAGAAAATGTCTTTATCACTTTGTTGAATAATCATCTCTCACATTTTAATAAATGGCTACTAAAATAAGAACATTTTAAAATATATCTCAATATGTAATACCCTCTTCTACTCCTGTCCCTGACCTTCAATACGTGGGTCGAACTCTAGAAATACAATACCGGAAATAAAAAATAACTATGAACAAAAAACGCAATTAATTTCATGCGGTAGCTTTCGCACAATACCGTAGTAACCATATCGGTATTATTAGTATTAGTCAGTCGATACGTACTAATATTACATTTCACGCAATTTATCCCGATTTCCATCTCCGCCAACATATACATTCATTATATTTTATAGTCAGAAGATAATATTGCCTATCGCAGCAGTTGAATATAAAAGTGGTTTATAATAAAGGGAAATAAGACGAACCTTATAATATAGGTCAAACGATTCCATTACATATTAATGAATAAGGCACAACTAACACCTCTTTTAATAAATCAATAGATGACTACGATTCCATACTATCTTCTATCTTTCTATTTTTCCTTTCATCTAGTTATTAAGAACGACATTTTAATTTGTTTTAATTACAGATACAAATACTTTTTTGTTATTTGATGTATTTGGAAGATTCAATACAAATAGTTTCGATTTTTTTAACCGTTTTGCTCCTTGCTTCGTTTATCAGCTCTCATGTAAGAATTTAAAGAGTCTACTCGATGAAAGTATCATTAGCAGCATAAAAACAATCATTAACACAATCTTGGATCTAAACTCATGTTCTGTTCGAAACTTCCTAGTTTTTGCTATCATAAAGCTTTCAACTACTGATGTGAGACCATCGGTCCGAACAATTTTATCTCATTCACTTATCAATTTAATAAACAACTTTCCAAATATGAAGCAATAATAAAATTGCTAGGATCTCATCAAAATACCAATCAGCAGATCATATTACAATGGCATCAGTTACGGTATCTCGATGAAAATGACTTCCATGTTCACCGCACCAGCGAACAGCTCGTTATATCTCAAAGATACCACGGGATAAGAGCCCGTTTTACATATAGATAAGGATCAAAGTCACTTGCGTCCAATTTAGCTTTTAGGCACCAACGTGTGCAGCTGAATGTAGCCACCGGTTTATCGACAAGAAACAGCGTGGAATATTGCCGTGTGCGCTAATGACGTGCGTTTCTGCGCTTTAATTGCGATCAAACAGACAAACTTCTTAAACAGTACGCCTTTCACTTCTTTTGTCCCATAGAGAGAAGGTGTATTTTCACTCGGACGAGACAATGCACTAAGTTTGACGAAGCAGTCTGGTCGCACCGCGCGCATGAAAAATGTATGAAGCCTCATCTCGGGCTGTGAGTAAAAACCTTTCGTATTGAAGTCGATTTTGATTGGTGTTCGGATTCAAGCGGTTTTATATTACACTTGAAAAACGTTCAGTCGTACCGAGTAACATGATTAAAGTGCACCTATTAGATGTCGTTGCAACAGTAATAAGGTGATAAATTTGATAACTCCACTAATAAAATTGTATCTGGTTGATCAGGATCCTACGAACACAATAAATCTTTCAATGGCATATTTTCGATCAAAGATATTGTTTTCAAGAGACGAACAAACAAAAAGTATGTTCAATAATTACGTTGGGAATATGAAAAAACTGTTACATGCTCGCCACACCCACTTACCATATCAGACGGTACCTTGCCCACCCGCACCAAATACGTACTGACAGAGTCATTTTTTTAGAAGAACACGTCGTTTCCACTGCCATCGCTGCGGGAACGTCTCCGACGGGAGTGCTAACAACATTTTTAACAATTGTCCTGTTCTGCCAATCAAGGATTCATTATGAATTAGTTCCGCGTATCGGCACCGACCTCCGGCGGCGCCGCACCGCGCCGATTCACGAGAAATTGACATCTCATTGCAAGTTTTCAAAATATCGGACACTAATTGCTCGTTTAAAAAATGGTACATGACTTGTTTGTGGGATAGATAAATTCCGCTGAATTTTTGCGGAGAGGATGATTGCCCCAGCGACATTGTTTTATATTGAATTTGACGTTTTGTCCCTCTTTTTTGATGGCGAATAAATAAATTCATTAAATTTTTAAGATTTTAACGACTTCATTAAACGTTACCTTTTTTAATTGTCCGCTTTTTGGGATAACATTAAAATTAAAATGACGTCCAAACTAGTTTTACAGCCTTTATACATTTCAAGTTACGCTTAAATAAACTTAAAATGGAATTAAATATGGAAACAAACTATAAACCATTCAATCTTTTTCTAAATATTAACATTAAGAAATTATTTTTTCTGTACTTTTTCAAACTATAAATTCTTTTGAATGTAGAGGCATTTTAAAGAAACTCTTCGCAAACTGTCTAGTAATTAAAAACATCATAGCTGTATCGCTTTATTAGTTGTTTTTGCAAATACACGTCGTACCTAAACTACTGAAAAATACAACGTCAAAAGCTTTGGAAATCCTTTAGAAAAACTGCTCAGAATTTTTTTAGTAGTTTCTAATATATTAAACTCATAGTAGTAGTAGTAGTCTACTAAATTTTTAGTAGTTTCTAATATATCAAACTCATAGTAGTAGTAAGGTAGTAGTAGTAGTAGTCTACTACTACTACTACGAGTTTACTAAACTTGTAACTTTTGGCCGCATTGGGGCAGCGTGGTGGATTAAGCTCCGATCCTTCTCCTACATGGGGAAGCGGCCTATGCCCAACAGTGGGATATTACAGGCTGAATCGTAACTTTTTTTGTTAGTCACTTTAGTTATGTGGCAAATATCGACATTTTTTTTCTTTACAAGCGTCTGTATATATTTACTTACGATAAATCGAAATTGTGCTAGCAAAAGTTGTATGCACAAATAATAAAACCTTATCTATACTAATATATAAAGCTGAAGAGTTTGTTTGATTGTTTGTTTGTTTGTTTGTTTGTTTGTTTGTTTGTTTGTTTGAACGCGGTAATCTCTGGTTCTACTGGGCCGATTTGAAAAATTCTTTCAGTGTTAGATAGCCCATTTATCGAGGAAGGCTATAGGCTATGTATCATCACGCTAAGACCAATAGGAGCGGAGTCCACGCCGACGAAGTCGCGCGCAGAAGCTAGTACATAATATAAGGAAGTAATTTTCAAAATTTCGTAATTTAAACTTTTAGTGCCATGTTTTTCAGATACTTCTACTAGATATTGTAATCAATTTAATTCCATTCAAACCATTTATAATCACAAGTGAATTCTTAAATCCAATTTTATGATTGTCGCTATTTATAAAAATAATCGCTTACAATACAATTTTGCTTTAAAAACGTAGGCGTACCTATTTATAAAATAGGAGTTACAAAAGGACATAAAATGTTTCAAATATATAGCTTCCTGATATGAAAAATTCTTATTGCTTTACATAATAAATACTAGCTGACACGGCGAACTCCTAACCGCCATATTTTTTCGTCAATATATCTTTTTATTCCTTAAAACAAACCTTCTCCTTGCAATAACGAAGAAAAAAAACAAATTTGATTCAGCCTTTCGGTGCTTATTCTGTAAGACACTGAAGAAAGTTGTAGTCATTGATCTGTTTACTTAGGTACCTAAATAAAGAATAGTTTATTTGCATATATAATAGATATTCAGCGATTCATTTTTATTTATACAAACTAATAAAAAGATTATTATTTATCAAATTCCTTCTCGTCTGTCAACGCAACAGTGACAAGTAATCCCAGACAATGTCGCATGGTTTCAATCATTGATGGCACCGGGCTCGAGGCGTCCGCGTCTCTTTAATTTGCGGCGAGCTCGATGATTACAGGACATGCTAAGGAGATGCTGCTTTCGATTGATTTACTACTCATATTTTGGTAATTCAAACACAGGATGTTCGAAATTTGAAATTTAGTGTTTATGAATTTGAAAAGATGTTTCTTTTATGTTAATGTACTCTGTGAAAAAAGTTTATGACTAATGTCGAATTGTTTTAGTTTTTTTTTTTAATGATGTAATGATGTAACAATTTTTTTTTTACTTATGGAAATAAAAATTCTATCAAAATACAATATTGTACTATAGGTAAGTTCTAATAACACTTATTTTTAACTTTTAAAAAAAGAAAGCATTTAGTGTGCTACGCCAAATATACCTTATATAATGTATGGAAAACAAATTAGTAAATTACGCTAGCTATGAGACACAAAGATTTTATCAGACAAAAAATTGAATAATAAAACAAAGCCTCATTTCATCTTTCAATTTAACATCACTTAATATATTCACATTAAACCAAAATTAAACGAAAAGTTATTTTAATACCAAATTTATTAAAGTTCTGATCGATTTAACCCTTAACTACTATAAAATAACGTATCACTGCTTATGAGACTCATTAACTCTAATTCTTAGCCAAAAATCTATGCAAATTTCACTCGGTTGTGTGTTAAGCGGCAACTTTTTACTTGAAACTTTGAAAGTGCAGAGTCGGCCGCGTAATGACAGGGCATTAGTTAATTTTATTACGAAGTCAATTGCTCCTTATTGAGGCAAAGACGCCTTAAGGGAAATTTTGAGTTGTATACGAGTAAGTGTGGTACTTAGAAATTACATTTTTTATGGTTAAGGAGCCTTCTTTGTGATTTTGATACAGGCTGGTTTGTGTTTCGTTTTTAAGTAATTATATATCTTTAAAAAATAAATAAACGTCATGTTTGACAGTTTTTAGTAGGTTGGGAATGGTTTGTAAACATATTAGGTACTAGCCGACCCGTGCCCACTTCGTTGGGCGTTATAATCCATTTCACATAAGAAGGGTACGGTGAAATTTGATATGTTCCAATACACTCTCACTATTTTCAGCAAATCAGATAAATATAAATGTTTTAAAATCACCAATTAATTTCTAAGGCAAATAATAATGCTTGATTAGATTCAATTGTTGACACGGCACGTCAGAGGGCGCAGGTTCAAATCCTGCTGATTTAAAATCTTTATATATTTTTATCTTTTTCCCTTTATCTTGTCACTCCTGAATAGTGTAGCTTTCTGTTAGCGAAAGAATTTTCATGATCGGATCATTATTTGCGAAGATTACCCCGTATATACAAACAAAGTTATAAACTTTACCTCTTTATAATATTAGTATAGAAGTATAGATAACAAACTCAAACATCCAGACTACAACTTACATATGTATTACTTTAAAAAAATTGTATTTGCTCGCAAACGAAAAAAAACCGACTTCAATTACATCGATAAGTAATACAACGTAATAAGACCAAAAAACAGTCAAGTAAATACGCGTTATCAAAGATTACTCAAAAAGTAGTCATCAGATCTCGATCAAATTTAAACAAGACTATATGACAAGTATTAACTCTTGATTGAAGTAAGAATCATCAAAATCGATAAGCCCAGTGAAAAGTTATGCGTTATGCGGTTTAATACAACGTAGGTCGAAGAAAAAGTATAGTCAAGTAAATACGTATTATTAGATATAACTCTAAAAGTACTTATCAGATCTTAGTTAAATTTAAATGCGACCACATGACACGCAACACGTTTCAATTAAAACAAAATTAATCGAAATCGGTCCACCCAGTCAAAGCCTCAAAAGTTCTGATCTAACATATATTTTTAAAAAAAAAACGAATTGAGAGGCTCCTCCTTTTTTGGAAGTCAGTTAAAAATGTCATGAGTGGCAATCAAACTATAATGCTTGCTGTGACCAATATGTCAACCTGTCGTCATCTAAACAATAATTAAACAATTGCTTTTATACTGCAAAACTTTTCTTTGAAACATTTAAATTTTAGTATGTTTTTACAGACTCCAATTAATGCTTCTTGCCTGTACATTTATCCATTTTTTGTTAAAAATATTTGCAATATTTGAGTAAGAAATACAAACAATTTTTTTTTAAATTGAAACAGTAGACTGGTAAATAATATTTTTATTGCATTTTCTTTAAACATATTTATTATTACGACGATGCAAAAACCGGAAACTATATTTATCTTACTTCATTGTAAGAAAAAATATAGCAGCTGATACTGGTAATCTAGGCGACCCTCCCGGCTTTACTCGCTTTAGATCCCGTTACTCATGTATTTGGCTTGAGGAGATATTCTATTAACTTTCTCAAAAAAAAATTATTTTTTGTAATCCAACCAATGTTTTCTAATATGAATTCAAAGTTTCCAAATTTAAAATATCAAAAGGCAGCATCTATCTTTTATCATTGTTTCTTTAAAAAAGAATAAGATTAGTAAATTAAAACAGACATTATAATAAGAGAAAATAAAAATTTCAATATAGACTACGTCTTTATTTTTATTTTCTGTATTTAAAAAAATAATATTAATAAATTCAACGGAAATTCCTAATTCAAAATATCAATATAGACAACATCCCAATAATTTCATTTTCTGTATAATAATAATAAAGAAAAGAAACGACATATCAATTTCTTTAATTGCGTCAGAGACAGTGATGTCCATGAATATTAACGTCGCTAATAAAAATTTAGTTCATTACATACAATAACCATTATAATACACTTTGGATGAGTTTTTTATAAATACATTGTATCGACTGGGTGATGTTCGTAAATAAATTCGGACTTGAAATGTAAATTTAGTTCCTCAGAATTAAAATGGTTTTCGATATTATCATAATAAATTATACTTATTTATTACAGCATGTTCTCTCCCTTTGCCTCTATTAAAATACTATTAAAAATATACTGTTTTCCTTGATTTAGACCAAAACTTTTAGTCTAAGATCTAAACTAGACGTGATCTTTACCCATTTGCTTAGTGGGCAAAAATTACATACTCATGTTCTTATGAAGGATTGGTGAAAGGAATTAGTAGCAATAAATATTATTATACCTGTCTATACCTGCCACCCAGCTTACTATAAAATTGTCTTACCCAGTCAATGTGCTGTACCATCCAAATCTCATACTGTTTTCTTGATTTATTGTATTATACAATGTCAGTCTCTCACCGTTGTAATTATTCCTACTCTGATTCTACAAATTGTAGTTGTAGCACAATCAGACTTTACTTAATTATAATAATTTTCAAATAATTGTAATAGTTATACCTACTTAGAGATAAACGGGTTCAAATTTATATTCTTAAACTAAAGACAATTTCTTTTTTTTTTTTTTGTTAATCAAGTCTAACAGTTAAACCAGTGACCCTATCAAGCTGTCACGAGAGCCAGGGGATCGGACCACCCGTGGCACCATCGTGCCAATAAGATACCAGCTTGCCAACGTAAGCTTAGGGTAAGATCATAGAAAATAAATAAAAATGTTTAACACACTCACACAGTCATCTGTTCCTTAATGCCTGTTTCTTGGGTAATATTTAGCGTATATAGACTTTTTTTTGCTATAAATGTACCTGTATAAAAATAAATGCATATTTGAAATAGATTCAGGGCAATCGAAGCCACCCTGAAACAGACGCATTGCCACTAAAAACTGCGTACGGGCTATTTGTTTGCCTATTTGCTTGTGTTAGGTGTGAAAGAGTAAGTACCTATATACCTAATTGCGTTCTTTTTAACTGATACATCACTTTTACATGTTTTTAATTAAGTTATCTTAATATTGTTATAAATACTTAAATGTTTTTGTTTAATAAAACTACATATATAAAATTCAAATTTTAAATGATTATTTAAAAAAAAATCAAATATTGTACCTTACTCAACCTAAATAAATTATATAAAATAGCTTTCATTTATTTAGACAAATAAAAATAAATACTTTAAAATAAGCAACACAAATAAATCCCTCCATCCCCCTCCGGTCTCATTCTACCCGCACCTTTAGCGTCACAAAAACTTCCCTGCACCCCTAGATAACAACTATCATTGATCGGGATTACATAAAGTTAATTTGGTCGCGTGGCTTTCAACCCCCGGCGGGGTTTTTATAAGACCTTGTCAATCAGGGTTTGTTAAGTGGAAGATTTAGATATGCGAGTCATAATTGAATGAGATTAGAATTACGATCTTTAATTTGTTATCATAAAACAGTTATGTGAGCGCGTGTGTGGTTTTAAACGTTTTTGAATAGGACCTCTTTTTTATTATTTGACCCATGTGCATACCTGGTAGCTATTACCCTATAAAATAATCTGTAATTGGGTGGTCAGGTCTAAAAGTTCGTAGACAGTCTGTTGTTTTGAGCAAAGTTTGATATATTTAACAGCTAAATCAGATTTTTTAGATATACAAGGGATCAACAAAAGTACCTTAAGGTGAACACTAGATACACGAAATATAATTAATGCGTTAAAAAAATCGGTAAACTATTTGATCGTCAAAATTTTTATTGATACGAGTACATGTATCCACTTATTTATCTTTCCAAGTAGCTGTAGACATCTTCATCTTCTCTTTTGCCTTCAGATATCCAGACATTCCTTCCGTGGGTAAGATTTTTTCCCGAAACATGCTTATTTAAACATATTTTACTTCGGAACCCATCTCAAAATAAATTTTGACTAGTATATTATAAAAAAACATGTTCTATTTTATGAATAATTTAAATTCATAATAATCACCATTTAGAAAAAAAAACATGGATTAGTGGCATATTAGGTATAGGTAAACGATATGTATATCGTAATTGGTTACTTTGCATTGAGTGTATGACCGTAAATATGTAAAGTATAAGAAAACAAGCCAATAGTTCTAACTTTTTTTTTCATACGACTAGGTCGGTAAACAAAGGTGCCGTACCGTACCCCGCTTGTTGATAACTGTTTACCGTAGCCTATAGAGTATAGACACCTGCAACACCAGAACCATCGCGAGGTCGTTGCTGACGCTACTTGCGACCCTCCCCAGGAGCTCAGGTCATCTTACTCATCACAGCACACAACACTACGTGAGAACAGTGTTTTTTAGCTGTGATCTGTATGGTTGAGGACGTTGAGGTACTTCAGGGACTGCTCCAATTTTTGAGCAGGGTATGTTTTGCTATGCTGTA
The DNA here is from genome assembly GCA_905220545.2 of Melitaea athalia. NCBI lineage: Eukaryota > Metazoa > Arthropoda > Insecta > Lepidoptera > Nymphalidae > Melitaea > Melitaea athalia. The sequence goes on from HG992198.1 coordinate 8,972,651, forward strand.
CCTCAATAAAAGACTAACGACATAAAAAATGAAATACACAAAACTAAAATTAATTATTATTAGTTACAACTACATAGTACAATCATGAGCTATACAAACAATTTTGGCATTAACTCCAAACACACAATCAAAGTAAAAACTGACATTTGTTTGATAACAATGCTGCAGTAGCAAAACTACAAGCTAAATGTAATGATTACTAGACCACATAATAAAGCCAACAGTCCATTATACGCACATTTGTGAAGCTCATAAAATCATTAAACAACAATGGCAACAATCCGACCTGTCACCACATCTGTGGCCGATTTCAACACGACCACAATAAGTTGAGCCACCGTCATAAAGACTTTTTGCAGCATCCCTGTTTTAATACTCATTATAAGATGTATTCACTTTGCTGAAATAAAATAAAAGTAAAATAAAATATATTATGTCGATTTTTTTTTCATTAAAAGATATTATATTGATAACTATTTCACAGAGAGGATATTCTTGTTTATTTCATTTTCTTTTTTATTCGCAATTGACAAATTTTAAATTTACTAAACAGATTTAGACAATACTTGGTCCATAAAATTATACTTATTCAAAAACTTAAATTTAAAGTAACTATTATAAGTCTTGCTACGATTTTTATTCAAACTATTGCAAAGGGAAACCGAAAGAAAATCCAATAAAAAAGCAAAGTTACGATATCAAATATTTTTCATTAAAATATGATCATTGTATTCGTATTTGGTAGTAACAAGTGTACAATTTAAATGTAAATGCGTCGAAAGGAGTTGTCACATATAAATAATCACGTAATTGGGACGATCACAACACCGTACAGCGCGGACCCCACGGTCGCATTGCGCGAACAGCGTGGGGTCATGACAAACCACGACAGTCATTGAGTGGATATGGCGTTTATAATGCCTGACATTCAACGCCACCCAGTTTGATGAAAATCGTGTGTCTTGGATCTGGAATACACACAAAATCAAACAAATAAAAGCACAGTAAACACCCGATAATTATTCTTGCATTTGATGGCATTCAGTTGAACACGCGATCAATACCCACTGTAGTTATGCCTCATGATCATTTATATGAAAGTTTCGAAATTGACAAATGCAAATTAATGTCTAATATAATCTGTTAAAAATTATAATAATTATAAGATGCGAAAATTAGTTTATTTCTTTTTGTAATTTAAAACATTCCCCCTAGTTATCGTAAATAAATAAATGTGTTCAATTCATAGCAACATATATAGTTTTATGCTCTGAAAATTCATGTCATAAATACACCGTTATTCAATTTTAATAAATCGATCAGTCAATTATATTTCAATTGTACAAATAGATTTTATGTTTATTTAACATACAGTGTTAAAAATAGTTAACAAGTTTCAAACAATGAAAAGAAAAACGAACAATTTATTCCAAAGTTCAATAACTTCTTTATTTATTCGCTTATCCTCTTAACACTAGCCAGAATCGGGATAATGGGCAGATTATAAATGTTTCATTACAAAAATATCGAGTAAACACGCTCGTACTCGAGGGGTGGAGGGTGACATATGCACTCAAAATGAACAGCTATCGTATATTACTGACAACAATTCACACCACATTATAATTAAAAGAAATACCTAGCTTAATTACCTGACCCTCGACTGTACACTTATTTACACAAATGTGTCACATTTTTGTTCTTTTCTTCATTATATTACGCTTATTCAAACATAATATTAATTTGTAATCATAATTATTATTTATTGTGTAACTATACAAGATAAACAAACAAAGGTGGGATTAAGACTATATAGACTTATCTTTCAATCCAATCAATACTGATCTATTTCTCAATTTGCTTACTAGAGATAGAATTTTGACATAAGCTCCATACAAATTGTGTCAAAAACCTATCCTTAGTAAGCAAAACCAGAGATAGATTACTCAAACCGGCCATAAGACGAGAAAGAAAGGGTTAGTTAGGTACCTACCAAGTACCAATAGATGTACAAATAAAAAAAAATTAAAAAACTTTAAAGCTGTACACTTTTATAACCAAGCGAGAATAAATACAAACGCAATTACCTATGTATTGTACTCGTAGTACTTATATACATTACAGCATTATTTAGAATCAAATTAATTTAAAATTCGGTTTTCAGTTTTAAGACATTTATTTCTCATGAGAACGGGTGTTCACTTAAAATATAGAATACACAGATAAACAATTTTACAATATTATCTATTTAATAATTACAACTATGGCGCAGCGCAAAATCTAATTAATTTACCACGCATTAATTAATTAATTAAAATTTAAAAGCAAATAAACTTCAGAATAACTTGTATATTTTCTGCTAGGAGCTCTACTTATAATTAAAGGAATAAGACATATTCCTAGTGCAATCCTAATTATTGTAATGTAAATTATTAGACTTACGAGTATATGTACACTGATATAAATGTGACAGTTTGTGTGTGGCTCGTTTGGCTGTGCATAGGGGGGTGTTGGTTCCGACACTCATGTATGGAAGTGAAAGTTGGGTATGGCAGAAGAAACATGAAAGCAGAATAAATGCAGTTGAGATGAGAGCGTTAAGAAGTATGATAGGAGTTAAACTGAGTGACAGGATAAAAAAATAGTGAGATAAGGAAACGTTGTGGTCTGAAAGAAGATGTAGTGACAAAAATTGAGAAAGGTATGCTGAGATGGTTTGGCCATGTCGAGAGAATGAATGAAGAACGATTGACGAAAAAAGTGTATAAGGCGAGTGTGAATGGAAGTGTTGGAAGGGGTAGACCTAGGCGGACTTTTCAAGACCAGATCAGAGACGTCTTGAAAAAAGGCCAGGTCAAGAGTACCCTAAACCGTAGAGCGTGTATGAAAGGAATAATGAAAGTGGATGAAGCGAAACAAGTATGTAACCCAGATAACAATATAAACTTGTTTCAGACTTGCAACAAGTTTGATACATCAAATATGAAAGCTTGCTTCAAGTTTGCCATGGCAACTTTGTAAACTTGCAGCAAGTTTAAATCAAACTTGCTAGTTTCACAGTGACAAACTTGCATGAAGTTTGTTTTTTCAAAGAATATGCAAACTTGATATAACAAACTTGCTTGAGGTTTGTCAAAACAAACCTTATGCAAGTTTGTCATATCAAAACATACTATAATTTGCCCTATACCTTTGTTATGGGGGTTAAAAAAAATTCAATACAATTTTTAATCATAATATGACTATTTATTTATTAATCACATAATTTAAAATCATTGTCTAAAATGATTCATTAGAAACCAGATTATATCCGCTAGATTCCGATGCTTTATTTTGTCTATCAGCTCTGAAACAAATAAAAGAAATTGTTATAAACTCTTGAAAGAAATTGTTATAAACTCTTAGTGTATGAACAAAATTAAACTATTCTATTAAAAGGGGTAAAAAGATGTTAAAGTAACAATCTTGCAATAAAACCTAAAACTATGTTGTCATGTACACGTGGTGCATGGACATGGAAAGTCATAGAAAGCAATTTGATATATGATTCAAATTAAAAAATCAATGCCTACATAGAATAATATAAAATATTATGTTTATTATATTTCAAAACCTTACCTCCGTCTTATTCTAACTTTTGCTTGATTCAGCCACTCACTAGTAATTTCCTTAAGATGTTCATCCGTTACATAATTAAAAATTGTATTGAAAACTGCTTGCTCAGAATACAGCCTGTAATAAAAAGCAAGTTACGTCTGAATGGCCCATGTAAAAGAAAATGTTTTTATTAGTTAAAATCTTTACCAGATGGACAATTTATTGTACAATTTGGACCAGTATTGGTGCTGTTTGTTAAATCTGAAATTTCAATAACATCTTCAACGTCTCCAGTAAATAAGGTGTTGTTTCTTGTAAAAGTATATTCAGGAGCTGCGTTTGTTAAATTTGGCTGAGATTCGCTTTGAATACGACCTGTAATAAGAAAAAAAAAAAACTAAGACCCGTATTATAGAACGATACTCAAGTCGAGATCTCTTCTCAAGTACAGTTAAAAAGGGGATATTAAGTATTATTATAAAGAACTTTACCAGGTGTAAAATTTTCTACATTATTTTGAACCATATCGACTGCTGTTTGTCGCAGTCACTTCTGTAAATTTTTCAGTACACTCATTTTTTATTGTTCCTGTTAACAGACGTTTAGGAGGAATGGGGTACGTAACACCTGGCTGGATTTTTTTCTTTTACATAGTGGGATAAACATCTGGAGAATCTGAATCTTCAGGCGAGAGTATACTCTCTTGATCCTTTCTTTTTCATATGGTTACTTCATCATCCGAGTCTAAATTAGAGATTTCTTCAGCATTTTTCAAGTGGAGATGTGCCTCATTATAAGTTTCTGAAATTATAATGCATGTTTTTTTTACTAGTTTAAAAAATTAAATTAAGTTTGAAAGAAGACGTAACGAAACCCACAAGTTTATATAATTCTTAAATAGCTTATATAGAAAAATAAAAGATATACTCTTTTTAATTGTCCTTGTTTGGACATTAGTAAAAAGAGATTTCGAGACATCTTTACTCCTTCCTGAAGAAAATAAATTAAAAACATAAGTAAATATTGTTAAAAACTGACGCCATTACATGACTGCATTCAGAGTTGTTAGAAAATTAATAATAACATTATCATTCTTTGTTTTGGCTTACTTAGCGCTATATAGCGTAAATCGTTTTTAATAAAATATGAAGAAAAGACAGAGTGGCAGTAATTGAATTGAATTTTTGACTGTGTACAATATCAATGTGACAGCAAATTGTTGAGGTTATGCAACAACGAATAACATTAAACATGGACTTTATGTAAATACAGCTAGAAGCTACAAAAAATATAAAAGAGACTTACCTACTTCAATTTCACCAAAACCAAAACAATACCTAATAATCGAATGTAATCGCTTGGCTAGTCTCGCGCGCGCGTTAGTGAAATTGATATTTGATACAGAGTATAAAATTATACGTGAGTGGTAGCGGTAAGGTTGCAGCAAAGTTGCCACAAACTTGACGCATCATACTTGTCACAACAATATTCGAGCAATATTGTCGCAAACTTGAAACTTCATATTTGACTTAACAATATTGCAGCAATATTGTCACAAACTTGCCTCGTCATATTTGACGCAGCAATTTAGAATCAAAGAAAAATCAAACTTGCCCCAAGTTTGCGTGCTATCTGGGAAGGATCGTAGCAAGTGGAAAGAAGTGGTCTCTGCCTACCCCTACGGGAAAGAGGCGTGATTATATGTATGTATGTATGTGTGTGACACTTTTGGTTTTTCTGAAATTCTTTTGTTTAAAATCTTTAAAATTGGTCTGAAAAAGAAAAGTTAAGAGATAAGTATTAAATTATATAGTAATATACCATATACATATATAATTTCTCTGTTCCTGAGGTCAGTAAGATAATGCTTTCAAGTTATGCTTTGTTTTAAGTAACAGTCTATAATTGATAACCGCGGTTATCAATTAGGTACGCGTACCTATAAAGCACTTTTTAATAAACATATAAAAACTACACACAGACACACCTACGACCCTGGAGCGGAAAGCAGCACTGCCAATTGCGCCATCACGCCTGTTAAAGTCACTTCACATCACCCTATCGCAGTCACTGTTGGACATAGCCTAGTTGGACAAGCTTATCCAAGTAACTGAGATAGGGCACAGCAGGAAATTTCCTGCTCAAAATATGGAGCAGCCCGACAGGGGTAGTACCTCGACCTTACAGAAGACCACAGCTAAATAATACTGTTTTCAAGCAGTACAAATACAAATACAAATACAAATACTCTTTATTGTACAAAGAAAAATTTTACATCAAAAGGAAAATATAAACATATAGTACAAAAGGCGGTCTTATCGCTAAAAGAGCGATCTCTTCCAGACAACCTCTAGCATGAAAAGGACATGAATGACAAAATGTCAAAGAATTTGACGGCATGGGAGTGTACATACATATATATACATATACACATACACGTAAATATACATACATATACATATTACATATACATACTATATATATAAACTCAAATATATATACATATAAATATAATTTATAAAATACAAATATATATACGACAGAAGAGAGGAAGAAATGGCTAGTCATTGTCAATAATATACATTAGCAGTAAATGAATTTATAATGATTTTAAATAGTGATTCTTTAAGTAACTCTTAAAAGTATCTAGTGATTGTGCACGCCTTATATATATAGGTAAAGCGTTCCACAACCGGACAGCTTGCACCGAAAAAGAGTTGGTATAAAAAGAAGAAGCATGAGAAGGAATTTTAAGCATAAGATTACTATCCGATCGAAGAGACCGGTCGTGACTATTTGATAGTAACTCAAAGCGCTCTTTTAAATAGCAAGGTGTCTTTGGATTAAACAATAAGCAGTAGAGAAGCGATAGGATGTGAGTATTCCGGCGAAGTCGAATAGGGAGCCACCCGAGATTTTTGCGAAACTCAGAAATATGGTCATATTTTCTAAGTCCAAATATGAACCGAATAGAAAGGTTTTGAATACGCTCGAGTTTATTTAATTGATCTTCCCTGAGGTCGAGGTAACAGGTGTCGGCATAGTCGAGAATAGGTAGAAGGATAGATTGTGCCAACGCAATCTTGGTGGGAATTGGCAAAAGATTTCGTAACCTACGAATGGAACAAATAGCAGAAAACATTTTACGACTTACTTCCATAATCTGTGTATTCCAGGACATGTTTTGGTCAAAAATAATACCTAAATTTTTTACTTCTGAACTATAAGGAATAACGTTGTTGTTAAATATAACTGACGGCAAAAGAGAGTGATCCAAACGGCTTATCAAATGCTGGCTGCCAATAATAATAGCTTGACTTTTCACAGGATTTACTTTTAGACCAAATGAGTTACTCCAATTAACAATTTCACTTAGGTCGGAGTTAATTGAGTTAATTGTGTGGTGAATATCGTCTAACTTAGAATGCGCATAAATCTGTATATCGTCAGCATACAAGTGGTAGAGAGAAGTAATACGGGAAGTTATATTATTAATAAAAGCTGAAAAAAGCAGAGGCGATAGAACGCCTCCTTGAGGTACACCGGCATTGACAGTCAGCCAGTCAGAATATGAGTCCTGAACTCGTACCCGCTGACGGCGACCGTGTAAATAACTATGAAACCAGCCAATTACCGATGGAGATATGTTAAGGGAATTAAGAACCGCCAGGAGAATGTCAAAGTCTACCGTGTTGAAAGCGTTACTAAAGTCTAGTAGCGTCAAAACAGTAACCTTCCGGTCGTCCATAGCCTGTCTGATGTCATCAGTAATCTTGACCAAAGCAGTAGTCGTACTATGACCCGCTCTGAAGCCAGATTGAAAAGGGTTTAGAAGGTTGTTAGAACAAAGGAAACGCTCAAGTTGATGATATAAAATTCGTTCCAAAACTTTAGAGAGGAAAGGGACAATGGAAATAGGACGGTAATCATTGTATGAAGAGGGATTTCTTTTTTTTTTGGGAGTGGGATTATTTGGGTATTGTTCTCCTGTTGGTGAGTAAGGTGACCAGAGCTCCTGGGGGGGATTGGGAATAGGGTCGGCAACGCGCTTGCGATGCTTCTGGTGTTGCAGGCGTCTATAGGCTACGGTCTTACCATCAGGTGAGCCGTACGCTTGTTTGCCAACCTAGTTACATAAAAAAAAAGTTCGCGCCAAACATCCCGATTTTCCGCAATCCTCATGCAACCGCAACCGGGAGTCTTAATGTCACTCGGTGTAGTTGGCCGACTCGTCTTCTCCAGCGGCCAGTGGTCCTGCGTCACAGATGACCAGTCCACTGTCACTGCAACTTGTTAATTAAATGGGCTATTTCAGTTAATTTCGTTCTCTCGTGGATAGTATCATTTCTAATCCTATAATTGAGAGAGACTCGTAATCGCTAACCATCAGGTGGGCCGTAATCTTGTTTGCTGACCTAGACGTATAAAAAAGGGAAAAGTACCAACGTAGTAAGCAATGTTGCGACCTGTATACCTATACCTACTTATACTTATTACACGTTACTTCCAATTATTTATTTATATAGATATTTCTCATTACTAGGGCTCGGATAAATATGTATTAAAAAATTCAAAATATGTACATATAATATGGACCAAAAAATGTAAAATATGGAAAATATATGGAGTATAAAAAAAAATTTCTTTTATATTAAACATTGTTTATTGTGAAAAGTTACTGCAGTAACAGTTACATTAAATTTATAAAAAGATAGCGATATGTTTAGGTAATTAAAAAAAAAAAGAAGTTTATTCATCTTCCACTAAATCTGTCTTATTAAATTGATTGCAGTACACAATCACACGCTTTTTTAAATTATCGTAATTAAAACTGTCGATTAGGTCTAAATATAGCCTTATATTGGCTGTAAGATCTTTCCACGTCACAATAAAGACAAATAAGTAAGGTAGGGCACAGCAGGAAATATCCTGCTCAAAAACTGGAGCCGCCCGACTGGGGAAGTACCTGAAACATGCAGCAGATCACTGCTAAAAAAATGCTGCTTTCAACCAGTGTTGTGTTCCTGTGGTGAATAAGGTGACCAGAGCTCCTGGGGGGATTGGGAGTATGGTCGGCAACGCGCTTTCAATGCATCTGGTGTTGAAGCTACGGTAATCACTTACCATCAGGTGAGCCGTATGCTTTTTTGACCTACTTAAATATATAAAATTTAATGGGAGCGTACTTGAAGACGCCTAGTTCCGTAATTGGGTAAGGCACGTCTGCAGTACCCTCAAAACTCAGTACGCACTTAACTTTATTAATTGTTTTTAGTGTAACGAAGCCTTTATTTTTGTCTAAAGTCTATTTTTTTTTTATGTTACTAAGTCGACAAACAAGCGTACGGCTCACCTGATGGTAAGTGACTACCGTAGCCTATAGACGCCTGCAACAACAGAAGCGTCGCAAGCGCATTGCCGACCCTATCCCCAATCCCCCTCAGGAGATCTGCTCTCACCAACAGGAACACAATACTGCTTGAAAATAGTATTATTTAGCTGTGGTCTTCTGTAAAGTCGAGGTACTACTACTACCCCAGTCGGGCTGCTGCATATTTTGAGCAGGAAATTTCCTGCTGTGCCCTACCTCAGTTATATTATATAGTTGTAGTGTTAGTAGAATATTAGTTTTTGTTTAGCTATTTCAGCAACACCGCCTTCTGCTTCAGAAACTTTTTTTTTTATTTCTTTAATAATCTTCAGGTTTTCATTTGATTGATTTGATCGGCGGCGCGGGGGCAGATAATGTGGAATAAATGAAGATAGAGTATTAAAAATCAAATTACGACGAATAATACGCGAGAGAAATGAAACCCGCGCGTCCGTGTGGTGGCGAGAATGCAAATACGTAAAATTATATCAATTTTTGTGAACTAATTCATGTTCTATGATATAAAAATTCAAAATATGGATGATTGTGATATTTTTTTGTAAAATATGGACTTACCTATGAAATATGGCAAAATATGGAAAATAAAAATTAGTTTTTCCGAGTCTATATGTAATAATCAATGTATAGAAGACTTTCAAAACCGAAAATCGTGTAAATTAAAAATATGTATTTACATATTAATCCGAGCCCTACTCATTACCTTAGCAAAAAACAATACATAGGAGACTTTAGAGCGTTAGTGGAATGTTTCCTCTTCACCATACTCAATGGACAAGTCACCACAGATTCTCATTGACGGCTTTAAGTTGTTTTCAATGCACGGTGAGGAGAACAACGACACACACCCTGACCAAGACAAAATAAATATTTGTATATACATACAGTCATACATACTAATATTAGGTATAAATATCTGCCCCGAGCAGGTGTCGCGCACCCGTAAATGACTACTACTCAGTCATTACTGGTCATTACGCTTATACGCTAGAACTTTGTCTTACTAGACAATACTGAATTTCAAATAAATACCTAGATATGTATTCAAAGCAGAACGAGAGATCAATAAAAATTAATTAAAAAATTAATTAATTTATCGCTTAAAAAAGTCATTTCGTTAGATACTTACCTACGAGTATATTGTACAAAAAATAGTTTTTTGAGAGTTATAAGAAAGCAATAAAAAGTCGGGTAAATATCTCGTGACGGAAATAAATTGAGCATAAAACGAGCGTTTAACTAAATTATCATTATTTCGGCGATGCGGCTAGACAGCGGTAGCGCCCCCTGCTGCGACCCACCGGCCCTCGTAAAACATATCCTTCTTAAACAATAGGCATACTACCGTTAAAAACAATGCCTTTGACATTAAGATCTTGACGAGAGATTTCAAATGGGTCAATTAGAGATGGTTGATGGTATGATCGGTTCATTTTGCCCACAGATTTGATGTGGATTCAACGTGGAAATGTTGCCGGTATTCTTGCCACGTGGTAGTTAGTTATAATTTTGCGTTGTTAATATGTATTTTTCATATAAAAATATATAAGTATAAAAAATATTTAAATAAAAATGCCGCCAAAACAAATCTACACGCATAAATTCCGTACTATATCAAATTGGATATGTAATTTTTTTTTTTGTTCGTTATTGTCAGGAGAAGGTACTTAGGTATATATTGAAGTAACTAAAAAAGAAATTAAAAAAACAACGATCATGCTGGATCAGCTGGTATCTCTATAGATAAATAATTAATAATTACTTATCTCTGTAATTAATATTTAATAAATTTGTTACTCATAAAATAATGATGTAGGTACCTACAAGTATGTGTTTACTTTACACTTTTTTAGTTTATTTTTTTATTCTATTTTACATATAGGTAACTGCATATATTAGGTAGCTATTGCCTGCCAAAGAGTTTTTATTTAAATTTAAAGATTGTTGATAACAGAAAGAAGATGAAAAATTTCACGGAAGGTCTCTCTCTACTGTTTTTCATACTATTACCGTTTCATATTTACTTAAATATCTTTTAACTAGCTGACCCCGCAAACGTTGTTTTGCCATATATTATGTTATTAACCCCCGCAACCCCCTCTTGTGGGTGAAATTTCGTAAAATCCGTTATTAGCTGACCTCTACTCGGCGAAAGTAATATTCCTACCAAATTTCAAGTCTCTACGCCTTATGGTTCCAGAGATATCGTGATGTTTCAATATATGGGTGGAAATCTCTTTTATATATATAGATAAAAAATATAATACGTATAATACTTAAAAACGTTTCATACAACTCGACATACGTAACTGAATGCCCACCTTGAGAGCCCCAACACCAAACAACGAGAACCCCCAAGTCGATTCGCTCCATCTTAATTCTTCGCGAACATCGAATCATGAGACACTAACAGCGGGGTAGTGTCCAGCCTACAAGATAATGCAAAAACTATAAACTTATCACAAGGAAATAAAGACTATATTTCCGTGAACGTACTTGCATTATGGATGATATAAAAGCGTCCCTAACAGCGGGATCCTTGTACGCGTATATATTAAAAAGTCGTCACGTCTTTGTTATTATTCTGATAGTATCTGTTAAGAGCTACCGTTTTTTTGTTGTGAATCCTTATACTTTAGCGATCAGCAACATCCCACCGTATAATGAAGCAGTTAATTTCATTTATTATTACTTTATTTTAAGGACCATTTGGTTCTTTTGTTTTATATTTTTATAACTAACTGGTTACAGCAACCGCTGTGGTGTAGTGGTGCGAGTAGTCACCTAAGCACCGACGGTTTGCGGGTTTGATTCTCGCTCGGAATGGATATTTACATTTGTACCTACAAATATCTCTTTCCGGTTTTGATGTCTGTCCTTGTGGGTCTCCCCATCGTGCATCGGTGAGTACCTTAAGCCGTCAGTCACGGTTGTTATCATACCTAAATACCTGATAACAATCGTTACTCATAGTAGGGAACATATTCGCCAACCCGCAGTGGAGCAGCGTGGTGGATTAAGATTCAATCCTTCTCCTACATAGAGAAAGAGAAGTTTACCCAACAGTGGGATGATACAGGCTGAAATCTGAACGCAATGCAACTAACTAGTTAAGCGCCATATTATTTATCACCAAATTTTCTGTTCCTATTTTTTCTTAATTTACTTCTATCTACACAACAGCGATAATTTTTATACATGTAAATTTTAAATTATCAACATGTAATAATTGTAAATGTAATCATTCGGCTCGATTGCTGCTGGGATTAGATATTTGTATTTGTAACAACATTTGTTTTTTTGGTGTGCACATAACTTTATCCACCGCATCTCAAGAAAACGAATAATGATTGCTACTCGTATTTAAGCTACTTTTCACAATAAAATTATCTACAAACCTGCATTGGAGCAAGGTAGTGGATTAAACTGCAACACTTCTACCTTTATAATAAAGGACGTCTATACGCAGTGGTAAGATTCTTACAATGTTTAAGGTCAATTTAGAAGGATTGCTGTGTGATTACGGCCGTAAAGAATATAGCCACCCCTCTTTTCCCGTGGATGTCGTAAGAGGCGAATAAGGGATAACACAGTTCCACTACCACCTTGGAACTTAAAAAGCCGATCGATGGCGGGATACCCATCTAACTGCTGGCTTTGAAATACACAGGCCGAAGACAGGCAGCAGCGTCTTCGGTGCGACAAAGCCAGCCCTGCGGTCACCAACCCTGCCCAGCGTGGTGACTAATGGGCAACACACATGAGTTCACGCCATTTTTGGCGCGAACTAGTGGAGGCCTATGTCCAGCAGTGGACTGCGACAGGCTGATGTGTGTGTGTGTGTGTGTTAGAAGGATTTTTTTTGCTTAATTGCACAAACTTAAGAAGACGCCTATTAAAAAATAATAGCAACGGTACAGATTTTTATTTTTTGTGACATGAAACAAAAAGGTATAGGTAACACAGATGAATATAAAAGAACCAGGTAAGTAAGAATCTAACTCAAAGCTGCTCAACCTTTTTAACAGTCGGGCCAAACAGAAGATTCAGAAATCTTTGGCGGGCCACTGATAGTTCCTATTTTAGTTACTTATAATAAGGCTTATGAAATTAAACTCCAGTAACTTTTTTATGTTAGGCGTCAAATCAGACGTTGACAGTAACAGCAAGTCAGAAATATGTTGCTCAGTTAGTGATGCGCGGTATTTATTTTTTTACATAAGTAAGACTTGAAAAAAACATTTCACAAACATATTATGTTGATCCGAAGCTACTTAAGAACTGCAAGGCCAGGTCAGTTATTGCTGGAAAGTCTTCTTTTGGTACCAATTTTCAAAAATCTGCAGTCATCTGAAGAATTTAGTGATTTTGAAGATATTTTTTCGGCAAAATAGTTTTTTAGACTTGGCGGGAATTTTCGAACTTGCTCTCGCGGGCCATTTGGTATTCGTTCGCGGGCCATACTGTGGCCCGCGGGCATAGGGTTGAGCAACGTTGATCTAACTTATACTAAAGGTTCCACATACAAACTTCAATGTTTAACGATGCATGGGCTTGTTTTACATCCTACTGATAGAGTGTCTGATATATCAGTAAATAATACGCTAATTAATACACTTCACCAGCAATGTAGGTATAAAACAGGCCATTCACATTTTTTGATTTTTGTCTATAAGATATACGTTCCCTGTAACAGACATACCCACTGACTAGTCTAAAGGGTTTTGTTGGCTACGGAACCTTAAAAACTTATCACAAACGAAATTGTCCAAATGACCGCATCCCTTTAACAGTTTAGATTTAAAAAAATGTCGCCAAACGTTATCTCCGGGCCGTCAACAAATTAAATGAAAGGAGGCCGACGTACGGTCCAGTAAGATTTACAAGCTCTAACAAAAAACCGAAATATAAGTAAAGACCTGATAAGATGAGAATGAAATGCTATTTTTTTCCCGAAAAACGATGCTAAAGGAATCAATATTAATTTGAAATCGATATCGGTTATATGTAGCGTTCTTGAGTAAAGGTTTAACTTTTTTATTTTTTGACATATTAGTAAGTTAATAGATACATTTTTAATCTATTACTGAGGAAATATAAACGAATTGTTTTGAAATCTTTATCTGTTTGGTTTCTTTTTAATCTGTATTGATTTATTAACTTTATAAGTATGTAGGTATAATAAAATAAAGAAATATTTATATTTCTTAAAACCTAGTCTAAAACGCTATATTAGCTTCATCTCGTTTTGAAGTTTTATCTATTAAACTGTATTTGAGATACTTTTTAAACAAAAAAAATGTAAGTATGTTGTTAGGTAGGTACTACATATTTTTTTAATAAATATTTTTAAAACGCATTTGACACTAGATTTATTTATGTAAATACATAATAAAACCAAACAAAAAGAAAGCAAAGAGTGCTATTGTCTCCGTTGTCTGAATTTTAATTACAATATAACATTAAATTCACATCTTATTTGTAAAATTAACAGTGTGAGTAGTCAGAGCATTATAGGGTAGGTAAGGGCTGATTCTAGGACTGCCTACCCGGGCGTCTTGAAAATCACCCGTAAATGGGTTCCCCTGCGACATCAAAAGTAAAAGAAAAAGGGCTGTGATAACAACGAGGGTACATATGCAGAAAATTGCACTTGTCACGTTCTTGGTGTTGCAGGCGTTCATGGGTTACAATAACCACTTATCTACTACCAAGCGAACCGTAAGATTGTTTGTTTAAATAAGTTTTAAATTTAATTATTTATTACATCTAGTATGTAGTCGCCCAGGGGTCGAAATTCAACCGTATTTAAATTATAAGTTTGATCATTATTAAGGTTCCGTTGTCAAAGACTATAGGTACCTACTTCTATAATAATAAACAAAAGAGTACTCATATATATACACGTTTGTGTGTTAAATACATGGTAGTGTGTGTAATGTTTTTTTTAAATTGATTTTATGTATTTTTATGCATAATTAAAAAAAATTAGCATTCTGCACTCCTAGAGAACTATACATAGGTAGGTACCTAAGTGTGCGAAATTTCATACTCCTACGTCAGCACAATTTTCGTAAAAAGGGGTATACAAATTTTTAGCTTCATGTATTAATATACAGATATAATAATAATAATAATTTACAACTCTCAGTAGTTTAGGATCGCTTTAATTATTCCACAACACAAAATGACAAAATTTAAAATTTTAAGACCACAGAAGCGCAACATTCCACTGCTTGATAGCTGTTACATACTGATTTTATCAATGACAAATAAAGTCATTCGAGCATAAGAAAGGGTTTGAAATTTTAAAGATCGTTATTTCGTATTTACAAATCGAAATCAAAACATTAACATTTCGTAAAACACCTGTCTTCTCGAGAGAGCTACTTCTATTTTGTTTCCCATGGGCTAAAAAACTTTGAAGAACATGTTCAAATTAATAACAATTATGTTAAATACTGGCAAGTTCTCTTAGAAATGTTTTTTTTAATAGTATTTTGTAGTAGCTTTCAATCGATTAATTAAACGCCTGCGAAATTATAATCGCAATAGCCGTGTTATTACAATTGCGTTTTTAGTTTCACAAACAATAAGTTTATTTACATAGTTATGCATAATTAACAATTATTAATAATAAATGCTTGTTATCAAAAGTATGTTGTAATAGCAAAGAGATTCTGCTTCGTACAAGTATAATTTAAAAAAAAAATCTTTCTTTCTTCTTCAGAGATAATGGATTTCAATAGAGGAAATATTCATTCATTCAGATTAGTGGCTTCCAACAATGCCAAATTAGCACAATGATTTCGCCAATGTCACGTCGAAAGGAAAACAAACACAAAGAAGATTTCTGCTTTTGAGAATACGCTATCAATAGACTTTTGAGGGTCGTAGAAATAGTAGGTATTTTATAGTTAACAATATAGTTGAAATGGTAAGTCACATGATAGGTGAAACTGAATTTAGCTCACCTAAATGCAAGAAAAGAGTTTCACTTTTAAATATAGGCCAGTAAATAAAGCCGTTTTTTTTGGTCAACCTCGCACTAAATTTCCGATCCAATTTTAATTTTTTTTTTTTTAGGTTAAGGGTCACTTACTGAGTATAAAACACAGAATGCTGACAGATCCAGGTGGAGCTTCGATCACAATCTTAAAGAAAAGTTATTGCCCGATATCTCGGAAACTATCCACTTTAGGGCAAAAATTCCGACCTTCTTTATAGAAAATAAAATTTCGCATCTTTTATTTTCTGTAAATTTTTTTGTAAAACTTACCGTTTACGATTTATGGCCCATTTAATGAACCCGTTTTTCATTTTTGGCTAATAACTCTTAAAATATTGGATTAATCAATAAAATGCATTATCCATTTTTTAAGATACTTACTTTATTTTCTACAACTTTTGTTTAAAACTTTTTTTTCTTATGTCCATACTTTTTGAGTTATAAAATGTTTAATGTAGAAATGCCGGCGCTCGGCGGGTGACGCGGCAGTTAGTTGTACGAAATATAATAAAATAAAATATAAAAAAGTTAATTACTATTGCAGGTAAGGAAATGTACTATCAATTTTTAAATACATAAATAATCAGGATATTTTTTTAAAATTAGTTTGTTGAATTTGTACCATTATATTCTATGCGTACCTACCTTGAAATTTTCGAATTTACGCCCGGTAGTCCAACATTAAACGTTTTATAACTCAAAAAGTATGGACATTAGAAAAAAAAGTTTTACGCCAAAGTTGTAGAAAATAAAGTGATCTTAAAAAATGGATAGATGCATTTTATTGATTAATCCAATATTTTAAGATTTATTGGCCAAAAATGAAAAACGGGTTTATTAAATAGGCCATAAATCGTTAACGGTAAGTTTTACAAAAAAGTTTACAGGAAATAAAAGATGCGAAAGTTTATTTTCTACAAAAAGGTCTGAATAACTTTTGCCTTAAAGTGGATAGTTTTCGAGATATCGGCCAAAAACTTTTCTATAAGTTTGCGATCGAAGCTCCACCTCGATCTGTCAGCATTTTGTGTTTTTATGGTCAGTAAGTGACCCTTAACCTAAAAAAAATTGGATCGGAAATTTAGTGCGAGGTTAAATGCATTATTTACTAGCCTAATATCATTAAAAATTAAGGTGAATTTATAAATATTTGTAACGTAAATTTGAAAATGGAGTATTGTGTAGAGGTGTTCGTTATATTAGGTAGCGGATAAAATCACCTATTATTTTTAAATCATTTTATCACCTGTTATTTTTTTTACCTGGGAAGCGTGATATAATATCACGCTTCCCAGGTAAGGTTTGAAAGAATATTTTTATTTTTACTACTTTACCTCAAATGTACACAGAGCCAAATTGTACTCTATGGTCACAAAATTCCTTTTAATGTCCAGAACATCGTATAATATGTTAGTCCCATGTCAAATCGTATTCTGCTGTAACGGACTAAGAACTATTTTCCTTTGAATGTCCAGAACATTCACGTTGCGTATAATATCTTAGCTTAGTCTCATGTCAAATTGTATTCTATTGTAACTGAATAAGAACTATTTTCCTTTCAATGTCTTTTGAAATAAATTTTAAAAATATTTTAGTTCGTATTATTATTTTTATTATACTACACGTTAGACTTATTTTTTTCATATTATTTCGTTTTGTTTAACGGTTAAATTTTCAGTATGGACAACGCGTTTGTTCTCATATGATGTTCGTCATTTTCGTGAGTTTATTTACGAATTTTACGGTTGCGGTGTTGCGTTTTGAGAAACTGTAAATATAATTAATAATTATAATTAAGTTGTTTATATAATTAAGTATAGTTCTTTATATAATTAAGTATAGTTGTTTAGTGAGTAGAGTAAAATGCCACGAAAAGGACAAAATGTGGAATTATTTTACTGTGGTGCATGAAATTGCAAAAAAAGCGGAATGTAAATATTGTAAAAATATACTTTCATTTAAAACTACTATAACGAATTTAAAAAAACATATGAAACAAAAGCATTTAATTATATATGAAGAAATAAGTAGAGAAAATAACAGGAATGAAAATAGCGGTAAGTTTATTTTATCTTGTATCTGTAAACGAGTTACGTAATTCCTGTAGGTATTTATTGAAGTGAAATTTCTTTAGAATCGTTATGATTTCAAACCGGATGCAACGGCAAAAAGACAGGGAAGGACGAGCCGCGCTGCAAGCCACTAATTTTAAATTAGTTTTTTTTAATTAGTTTGCCATAGAAGTTTCACTTCTATATTTGATCTTCAATTTCATTCTGCATTTGATCTCACAAATAATAAGAGTTGACCTAAAGGTTGTAATTACCAGGTCAAAAAATCCAAAAAAAAAATTGATCTCACAAGGGTTTCACAGTTGGTAAAAAAAAAAAAAAATATTATCACGTAAAAAATAATAAGTGATTTAAAAGTAGCGTAACGTTATAACGTAATATCAAAATGTAGCCGTTACGCCCATCTCTAGTATTGTGTAATATTTTTAAAGCCTGCCAAACAGAATAACTTTCTGAATATAAAAGTGTATA
Source organism: Melitaea athalia (assembly GCA_905220545.2). Taxonomy (NCBI): domain Eukaryota; kingdom Metazoa; phylum Arthropoda; class Insecta; order Lepidoptera; family Nymphalidae; genus Melitaea; species Melitaea athalia. The sequence continues at coordinate 8,991,189 of HG992198.1, forward strand.
CCGTGCATAAAAAACCCAATTAATAAGTAGGTATTTGATGGCTTAACTTAATTCAGCCTGTAACATCCCAATGCTAGGCATTGGCCTCTTTCTCCATGTAGGAGTAGGAGGACGAATGGATTATACTACCGAGCTGCCCTACTGTGGGTTGGCGGATACTGCGTACTAAGTAGGTACTTATTAATAGTAATAAAACATTTTTATGAATTTTTAGTCACTGAACATCTTTATAAATCTTAGTAATTTATTTCATAGTAAACTAAACAAATAAATTGACTCTTCTGACATTTTTTGACTGTTGACTTTCAGTTCATATAATATTAAATTTGTCTATATTTTAGACTGTTTTTGACATAAATTTAATGAACAGTAAGATAATATTTATTTATATCTTTATTAAATTTAATAGGCTTTTAGTGAATGATAATATTTACTGCGAACACGATGTTGTAGTTAAAACCTTATTTACAATCTACGATGAAAAATCGTACTATTACAATAACCCCGAACAAAATTTTTTAATCTATATTAATTTGAACTCACATGGTCAGTGGCGTAGCTACTAAGGGGCAAGGCGGGGCGGTGCCCCGGGGCCTTCAAGCTCAGGGGGCCCCTCGGACTCTGACTTACAAACTATAAATTTAACAAATGAAAATTTCTCCCACATTCGGAATATAAATAAACCAGATTCCATGAACGCGAAATTAATAACGGTAGCTTATAATATAACAAATAACACAGGAATTCCCAACAAGTCTCGAACATCTTTGTTTGAAACTTGGAGGTAACTCCCCTGTCCCCAGCGTGTTTCAAAAGCACGCGCTTGATGCAAGGCGGGACCTATTCGATTCGAAAAGTGATACTTGTCTTGTATCAGTTTTTTTTTATTGAAATCTGATCACTACTTTTTGAGTAATCTTTGATAACGCGCATTTACTTGACTATTTTTTTCGTCTACTTACGTTGTATTACTTGTCGATATAATTGAAGGGGTTTTGCTGTGTGGCTACGGCAGTCTAGAATTTAGCCACCCCCCTCTTCCCGTGGGTGTCGTAAGAGGCAACTAAGGGATAACAAAGTTCCACTACCACCTTGGAACTATTGAAGCCGACCGATGTCGGGATAGACATCTTACAGCTGGCTTTTGACGATGAAATATAAGCTTTGTATGAAGATATTACAAGGGCCATACATGGCACTACTTCGGCCTTCTACGACGTTGTTATGGGAGACTTCAACGCTAAAGTAGGAGTAAAAGACCTCGACGAATCGAGAATCGGACCGTATGGTCCGATTCATCCATTCATTCATTCATTCTCGATTCATCCTCGGCACAGGAATCGCAGGGGGCAGATGCTCGTCAACATCCTCGAAGCGGGGGAGGGGGGAGCGCTCTTCTTGATTAATTGATTTTCGAGATGAAGCCCCAAAGGCAGTGAATATGGCAAACCCTCGATACTGTGACGAGGAACGAGATCGATTTCATCATAGCAGATAAAAGGCTTATATTCAGAGATGTCTCAGTAGTTAATAGGTTTAACACCGGCAGCGACCACCGACTATTGCTTGGCACTCTGAATATATGTCTCCGAAAAGAGCGGAACCACTTGATGAAATCTACTCTCCGAGCTACGCTGCCCCAAAAACTATGTGGCTCCGAGTAGTTCCAACTGGAACTCCAAAACCGATTCAATTCGCTGGAAACTACTAGCGACGTGGACGAGATGACCGACAACGTGGTGACCTGCCCTAAAAACCTTAGCGAGACTCTTTAACGCCGTCATCCACCGATAGGTACCACACCGGAGGCGTGGTCCAGGAGTGTGGTGGTACTGTTCTTTAAGAGAGGCGATAAATCTCTTTTAAAGAATTACAGACCGATTTCACTTATGAGCCGCGTCTATAAGCTGTTTTCAAGGGTTGTTACGAATCGTCTCGCCAGAAGACTTGACGAATGTCAACTACCGGAGCAGGCTGGTTTTCGAAATGGCTACAGTACCCTTAACCACATCCATACTGTTTGGCAGATTATACAAAAGACAGAAGAATATAATCAGCCGCTGTGTATGGTGAAACCTGGACTGTCCTGGACTCTCTGCAGATATTTCATATGGACTGGTGATATATCGAGGTACTGAGATGTATGTACGATGCGGTGACGATGACCGTTTATATCCAAGACCAGAGAACAAGACTCTATTTTCCTCCAGCGTGGGGTAAGACAGGGAGATGTAATACCCCCTAAACTGTTTACCACTGCGCTGGAGGAAGTCTTTAAGACCTTCGATTGGGGGGAACGAGGCTTCAACGTCCACGGGAAATCCATCTCTCACCTTCGTTTCGCCAACGATATCGTATCTTTGTGGAGACCTTGCCTTGCTAGGCCAAATGCTGGCCGGCCTAAAGGAGTCCTTCCGCCGAGTCGGTCTCGGTATGAACTTGGGGAAAACGAAAGTTATGCTTAACTACCAAGTCATATCGATCGATGGTACCCTTCTCGAAGTTGTTCAGGATTATATTTACCTAGGCCATACCATCCAACTAGGCCGCAACAACTACGATAAGGAGGCCGATAGGAGGATTCGGTTAGGCTGGGTGGTGTTTGGCAGGCTTCGTCGAGTCTTTACTTCGAAGATTCCGCATTACTTGAAGACAAATATCTCCGAGCAATGCGTCCTGCCTGTGTTAATATACGGAGCCGAGACGTGGACACTGACAAAGAGACTGGTCCACAAGTCGCTCAACGTGTAATGGAACGGGCTAATGCTTGGGGTTTCTCTCAAGGATAGGATAAATGAGACTATCCGCAAGAGAACGAAAGTAAGTGACATAGCCCACGGATTTAGCAAGTTAAAGTGGCAGTGGGCTGGTCACCTGTGTCGCAGGACCGACGGACGTTGGAGCAGACGTATCCTGAAGTGCAGACCGCGTCTTGACAAACGCAGTGTGGAACTTCCTCCAGCCCGTTGGATCGACGATCTACATAATTTGTAATTACCGGTGTAGGCTGGATGAGGATTGCGGAAAATCGGGGTGTCTGGCGTGAACTTGGGGAGGCCTATGTCCAGCAGTGGACTACAATAGGCTGAACTGACTGACTGACTGACCCAAAGGGTGCTCAACGGGATCATATTAACGTACCTCCGTTGTCTTCATACTATTACAGGACTGTACTGTACTGTTTTGAACGGTAACAGGTAGATATTTTCTTTTATTTTCATAAAATAGTTTTAATTGGTTCACTAAAATAAGTTAAATTTGTTTGGTTTCAAAGTTTATTACGAAGTCGACTGTATTACGAAAAATTTTGGGTATGTCAAATTCGGAACAGGATGAACAAACGATTTTAAATAGTTTAGTTGGGGCCCTCGTTTATATTTTGCCCCAGGGCCTTCGGTTACCTAGCTACGCCACTGCACATGGTACACAAAGCAAAGAGTATTATTATAACCACTACGTTTTACACAAAGTCTTCTGTCATCATTTGTCTAATCAAAAATATATTTTACGTGTATTTGTAAATTACGAATTTTTATGACATTAATTTATTAATTAAAAAAATGAATTAAAAATAAAAACTAAAATTGTATAAATCAATATTTTTAAAGGTATTAAAAATTATTTTTTTAAAAATTTAAAAGGATACACACTTGTACATTTTGCTACAAAATCCAAATCAACTACGACCAAAGAGTATATAACCACTACGTCTACGACACGACATTCAACCAAAATAAAAAAGTCATATGATATAAATAGACCACTGACGTAATAGTGAATTGGGTGAACGTTTACCGGCGATGGTATCTCGATACAATTCTGTCTAATGCATTCAAAACTCAAGAATGTGGTCACTTGATAAAGAGCTTCATATAAATAGAGGGGGCATTATTAAATTAAAGTTTCGAAAAGTTTTGAAACAAAAATCGAATTTTCTTCTTTGTCTCTATTTTTAAAGTACTTACTTAAAATAAACAAAATTTAGAGAATACATTTACTTGGGAAAAAAATTGTCGTGTCTTATTATTCTTAATAGTATGTGATCAAGTACAGGTGCAGGCTGCCATCAAATAAAACAACTTCCAGTCACGCACTCGTAGCACTGTACGTTTTAATTTGGCCATTTTCTAAAAAAAAAATTAGTATTAAAAATAGTTTTAACTGCGCTAAATTTTTGTTACTGTCATGTTATTGTGTGCACATTCTAAACAATGTTGGCTATTTACGATTGTCTGCAGTCAAATATTGTCAACATTTTGATATCTTAGTTTTAACATAGGCTTTAACAACTTTTTGATATTTTTGGACGTCTGTAGTGTGTTTTTTTTCTTAAAACGTGTATATATAGAATTGTCTGTAATCTTTACATCTTTTATTAACCGAGTTCAAAAATGGAGGATCTCAATTAGACTGTATTTTTAACCGATTTCCAAAAAAGGAGGAGGTTCTCAATTCGACAGGTATGTTTTTTTTTATGTATGTTAGCTCAGAACTTTTGACTGGGTGGACCAATTTCGATCAATTTTATTTTAATTGAAAGGTGTTGCGTGTCATGTGGTCCCATTTTAATTTAATTGAAATCTGACAAGTACTTTTAGAGTTATATCTAATAATGCGTATTTACGTGACTACTTTTTCGTCAACCTACGTTATATTATACCGTATAACTTTTTACTCGGTGTACCGATTTCGATGATTCTTACTTTAATCGAAAGCTAATACTTGTCTTGTAGTCTTGTTTAAATTAGATCGAAAACTGATTACAACTTTTTGAGTAATCTTTAATAGCGCGTATTTACTTGACTATTTTTTCGTCTTATTATTACGTTGTATTACTTGTTGATGTATATAATTGAAGTCGGTTTTTTTTCGTTTGCGAGCAAACACAATTATTTATGTGTGTTACCTAATTACTTTTTACTTATTGTATAGATTTTGATGGCTATTTTTTTAAATCGAAAGCTGGTACATGTTGTGTGGCTCTTTTTAAATTTTATTGAGATGTAACGAGTACTTTTGAGTTATCCCTAATAATTAATAATTTGATTATCTTTTCGACTACCTACGTTGTAACTTGTCGATGTAATTTGCCGGTTTTTTTTTTTTCGTTTGAGAGCAAATACAATTCAACAAATCACTATTTATACAAATCATGTATTGTTTCGTCGGGTCGACTAATACCTAAATCATATACTTAGTATTTCTGTGGTCTGTGATCATAACATTGAATTTGTTATGTAATCCTACAACAGCTAAGAGCTTAAAACTAAATCGTGGAAACTTTACTGTAACTGACACTCTTTAACATTAAATTATTGACTGCCATTCTTGTTTACTAGAAACGAAAGTTTCATTGATATCAACAGTCGTAGTTTCGATTCCTGCTAGTGGAGATATCTGGATATTTTTTTCAGACCTAAGTGTATATTCTTGATCATTTTACTGTAGCTCTGAAACCACGAAGAATGGTCGGCCTGGCCCATGAAAATTCATTGAAATATTTTACTCTTGTCTGTCAGAGAAGTTGTACCATCAAATCTAGAATTGGAACAGTGTAGCAGACAAAACTTCAAACCTTCTTCTTTATTCAAGAAGAGTACCTCGTATTTAGAATAATATAATTGTGTTTGCTTGCAAACGAAAAAAAAACAGTCTTCAATTACATGGACCAGTAATACAACGTAGGTAGACGAAAGAATAGACACAAAAATGCACATTATTAGAAGTAACTCAAAAAGTGCTCGTTAAATCTCGATAAAATTTAAATGGGATCACATAATAACCAAATTTTCAAGTCTTCGATTAAAAGAGTCCTCGAAATCGATCGACCCAGTAAGAAGTTATGAGGTAACACACATAAAAAATAGTAATAATGCAGTAGAATTGAGAACCTCCTCCTTTTTTGAGGTCGGTTAAAAAGAAAAGTTTACCTCTATACAGTATATTGACAGTAAAATGTTTACAATCGCTTTCAATTCAGTTCAATATGAATCATTATTAAAAAAGAAATATTTTAATCAATCCGGCTTTTTAAACAAAAACTTTACTACATCTATCTCAAACGAAGCCGCGGAACATTATAGAGCTATATATAATAGTAACAATTAATACTAATCGTTTATTTAACGTGCAATAAAACGAAACGAAACGACAAACGATATATTTGTCGAAGACAGGTGTAACATCTTGTTAGGATAGAAATATGAGACGCTATAAAGAGGATCGTTTTATTTCTATAAACGTATTTCCGCCCCTAACGTCCTCACCACAAAACTACCCCAGTTCTAATCTCACCGATTAATATGAGAGATAATACCGATGACTTCAAATTAATGTTCGAAATGTTGATTAAATATTTGTTCGACATTGTATAAATAGAAATTTTCATTGAACATATTTTAGTGTACTAATTATTGAATATATAAAAGATAAACAATCGATTAAAAGATAGTAGGCTATTAATATTTAATTTTGGTTGTTTGGTTGGAAATTGGTTTATTTCTAGAGACATTGGTTACAGAAATACCTAGATATATATGCGTTTTATGCAATAAGGGTGGCACACAAGTTCACGGACCGTCTAATCGTAAGCGGTTATCCTATAGACACCAGCAACATCAGAAGATCGCATGTCAGTTACTGACTCTACCACCGAATCTCAGCTATCTCACTCACCACAGGAATACAACACTGCTTGAGAGTAGTATTATTTGGCGGTGATCTTCTGTAAGGTCTTCTGTAAATGTACCTCTACAGTCCGACTACTCGAGATTTTCAGAAATATATTGGTTTTGTTGTTTATAATTTGTTAATGATTGCTATTTTAGAGCAAATATAACAAGATTGATCAGTTATCAAGCTTCTTCTGCAGTAGCCGTATAGCCCAGTCGAATTAGCTCAAAAACGGGCTGAGATTTACAAAAATTGTAAGCAGCGATTTTCCTTCGGAATTCGTTTGGGAGCGGGGGTCACTGGTAGTCTAAATTCAAAAAGTAGGGATACCAGACTTGTTGCATCCGTCATCTTGAATAAAGGGATTATTTTTTGTCTCTTGAATAACTCGTTTATTTTTAATTTTACACGAAAAATATTCATTACAAAAGTTGTTTAAAATTAAATTACTTATAATTTTGATCCCTATCAATGTTTTCGTAGGATCGATATTTTTCGATTTATAACTAAGAAGAGTTACTACACTCACACACTCTGCAACTTCAATAAAATAACCTGCAATACAAACTAGCAGAAGATTAAATAAAATAATTAATGTCAAACCAGGCGAAACTGCGAGAAATTTATAGTCTTTCATATCCGTCTTGAAATAAGATGCTAATGCCGTTATTAAGTGAGAGTATGAACTGAGCTCGATGATTTTACGTAAACATAAATTTAAAATATATTTTTTGTCACGTTAATATTATTTACTAGCTGTGCCCGCGACTTCGACGTCGAATTTAACAAAAAAGTTATTGTTCAATTCGCAGTTATAATATAAATAAATTTCTAATATAAAAGTAGATTAAGTTACTCCTTATTACATCCGCTATCTACTAGTGAAAGTCTCATCAAAATCGGTCCAGTCATTTCAGAGATTAGCCGGAACAAACAGATAGACAAATAAAAAATTGTAAAAAAATGTTATTTTGGTATAATGTACCGTGTATACATCCATAATTATGCATTTAGTAAAAGCGGTTATTTTAATATTACAAACAGACACCCCAATTTTATTTATTTGTATAGATGATTGCGTTGTAAGAAGTTAATAACTGTTATGTAAAACATTATAATATGCATGACGGGCTATTGTGTGCCATGACTTCCTACGTGTTAAAATAGTTACCACGGCAAATCTCATTAGTACATACCAAACTTTTTGGTTTTCACGTCGATAATATTCAATTTAATTCTTTTGTCAATTTGACAAAATAAATTCTTAACCACGGTTTTTAACTGTTAATCTACAACAATTGGTGGTTGATGATTTTTATAAATTGTGGCTTAGTTTGACACTTGAACAGCTTCAGTTTGTCATTATGGTAATATGGTTATAGAGTCTGTACATGTGTGTATGTTGTTATAGTCTAGCCATCCTTACTAAACACCGTTTCTACCTTCAGTAACTTCAAAAATTACTCGAAAGATCCCGATCAAATTAAAATGTTGTATTTTAATTAAGTTATGAGGTAAACACACAAAAAATACAGTCGAATTGACAACGTCCTCCTTTTTTTAAGTCGGTTAACAAAATATTTATAAGGGATGTAGGATCTATCCATTACGTTTTTATTGTGTCTTCTCTACTCATTTCAATATACAACAATTATATTTATATAAACATTTTACCTCCACACATCAACGAAATATCAACATCGTGTAGATTTTTATTCGTTTTAAGAACTTTATTCTCAATATTCATGCACAGTGAGTGAGTGTGCGTGCAATTGCACAATGATCGCGTAACACGTGGAAGTGGCCATTAAAATACCATTCATTAGCCGTCTCTATACGACTGTTTTTTTTTTCTATTTTTAATAGTGGTCATTTTCTCGTCAGCCGTCAATATGACTTTTTCTTTTTTGCATACCAGCATTATTTTACTATACCGATACAAATAGTAATTTGTATTTTGATTTTAGATTTTTATTATTTTATTTAATTACAATTTTATTAAATTAAAAGAACATTCTAATTTTTAATAGTAATCATTTTTATAAGGCGTAAATTCCAGTCGCGTGTCTGTCGGTTCAAACATACATAATAATTATATACACATACTTTTATCTTTCTTTTTTTTAAGTATCAATTTTTTAAAAGCGTATTATAGTTATTTACCTACATTTATAGTTAAAAATTCCTATCAAAATAGGTATATACTCTAGTAAAATTTTCATAGTACAAAGAAGAACTTCATTTTATCATTTATCATAGATTTTTAATTGATTTTAAGTTTTATAATATTTTGTGGAAGGTTCTTACGGAATGAATAATAAAGAAAATTTTATAGAAACTAAGAAATCGTTCTAAAAACAAAGAATTAGTTCATTACGTTTGAAAGTTCACAAAACGGCATAATGTCTATCGGGTCAGCCTGTTTATTATACAAATAAATAAATAAGAATAAATTAGATAGACACAAATAAAGTGTTGTGAATGGCCGACACCTACTCGATCATGTCTCGGAGTTGCTTATGCTTTGACCAGTCCGCCACATACTTCCTACTATTAACATTTATAATCTTACAAAATACTTGCATCATAGACTAAATATTACGATAAATATGAGATGCTATTCATTATTATAATGTAATTAATTGTTATTTCTCAATTGCTTTTGTAGTTTACGAATGTATCAGTTTCTATGTGTTATTTTGAACTAGACATTCACGAAATCTAGGTCATAACTTGACTTTTATTAATAATAAGTTAAAATACTTATTTTTACTAGTTTTTAGAATAATTTTTGTACACTTATTATGGTTGTCTTCTTGTATTTTTTAACTATGACACAACAATTTAAACCCTAGTCAGCACTAACGCCTAAAATTTATATCCGTTATTATATATAGCTTGTTTTTACTATGCTGGTAGCTTAATGAAATGAATGAATAAATAAATAAAAAATAACATTATTTCTCCTGCTGCTTCAATGCAGGTTGGCGGATATACACAATGAGTAACGATCGCTATCAGGTGTACATGATAACAACCGGGACCGACGGCTTGACATGCTCTCCGAGGCACGGTGGGGAGACCCACATGGACTGCACAAACATCCAGACCACGGCAAACATCTGTAGGGCCAATACAACTGTTTGTCACGTGCGGAGATCGAACCCGCAACCGCCAGCGCAATAGTCACAAACCAGTGCTGTGACCTTTGCGCCAATGCGTCGCTAACAATGAAAAAAAAATATGTAGTATATTTATAAATGTAATAAAATTGTAACTGACTGTAACTGGTGTCTTCACGTGACTACGTGAGACACATTTAAGACTTTAATAGTGTTCGATTAAAAAAGAATCATCGAAATCGGTTCACCCAGTCAAAAGATCTGAAGTAGCACATATAAAAAATACAGTCGAATTGAGAACCTTCTCCTCTTTAGGAAGTCGGTTAAAAAACGAGGTAAACGTATTATTAGAGATAACTGAAAAAGTTAATCAGATCTCGCTCATTTAAATTTCATGATGTGCCATGTGCATGATGAACGCACCACCTTTCGAACAAGAAAAGAATTATCAAAATCGGTACACCCAATACCAAGTTATGAGGTAATACACATAAAAAATATAATCAAAAAAATATAATGTTAAAACTAGCTAAAAATATAATCGTTCCTCCACTTACAATCCTATTTAAACTTTGTTTTGAACAAGGAATTTTTCCTAAAGTTTTTAAAAAGGCTCTTGTAACCCCGGTTTACAAGGGTGGGAGTAGAGAGGATGTCACAAACTATAGGCCGATTTCAGTGCTCACATCATTATCAAAAATATTGGAAATTATGCTAAATAAGAGACTTATGAACTTTTTAGAAAAATTTAAAATTCTGTCTAATAATCAATATGGCTTTAGACCTAAAAAAAGCACCGAAGATGCGGTACGCAACTTAACTGACTATGTTACTAACCATATTGATTCTGGCCATAAATGTATCGGTATCTTCCTCGACTTAGCTAAGGCTTTTGACACTCTCTCGATACCAGCCCTGGTGGAGAAGCTGGAAAGGATTGGTATAAGGGGTACTGCTTTGTCTATGTATACTAGTTTTCTTACTGATCGTGCACAAAAAGTCAAAATTGATAACATTATTAGCGATGAGGCACCTGTCACATATGGAGTACCACAAGGTAGTGTTCTGGGCCCGACTATGTTTTTGATTTATATTAATGATTTGTGTCAGACGACCCTAACTGCTGGCAAAGTTTTTACCTATGCTGATGACACAGCTGTTGTATTTCATGGAGCAACTTGGGAGGATGTACGGGGTAGGACTCAGGAAGGGTTACTTAGGATTACTGGTTGGCTACAGGTAAGTCGCTTAACATTAAATATTAAAAAGACAACGTTTTTGCAATTTACTACTTCTAAAACGAGTACCCCTAACATGGAACTTAAGGTCCATACATGCCATTCGTTTATGACTGATTCTTGTGCGTGCTTGTCTATCTTGAGATCCTCTACGGTCAAATACTTGGGTGTTCTATTAGACGATAAGCTTTGCTGGCGGCAGCATATAGAATTGTTAACAACGCGTACTCGCAAGCTCATCTTAATTTTTAAGAAACTAAGAGATGTACTTGATCTCGATATTTTGCGTAGCGTTTATTATGCTTTAGTACAATCCATTTTAAGCTATTGCGTGGTTGTTTGGGGGGGGTGCCTCTAAATCCCATATGATATTAGTTGAGAGAGCTCAAAGGTCACTGCTTAAAACCATGACATACAGCCCTTTCAGATTTTCTACTGTGGAGTTGTATAAGAAATGTTCAGTTTTAACGGTTAGGCAACTATTCATAAAGCAGTGTATTGTTCGTCAACATCAGCACACTCCGTACGACCCTACTGTAAACAGCGGTAAGCGCGTATGTAGGAATGTTATTGTGCTTCCCAAGGTTCGCACAGCTCTGGCTAGAAGACAGAGCAATTATCTGTCCATTTATTTATACAATAGGGCCAATAAAATTCTAAATTTCTACTCTCTATCAGTGATGCAACGGATAGCAGTTTGGCCGGATACCGGATAGCCGGATATCCGGCCAACCATGTGGCCGGATAGCCGGATATCCGGCCGCCGGATATCCGGTGGGACTTAGCTGTTTGGTGAAATTTAACAAAGTTTGCCAAAATCTATCTTTCAGCACCTTGCAGTAGTGTTTACAGCGAAAGAATTTTTTCTGAAGCTGGCCTTATTTATGAAGAGAAGCAAAACCGCTTGCTACCTCTCAATGCAGAGAAATTAGTATTTATTCACCATAATTTGCCCTTAGTGCAGTATGAGTACTAATTAATTCATTTTCTTTCTATTACATTCATTTACTATTGTGTGATTAACAACTAAAACTAATTATATTTCTTAAGTGATACTAAGACTAAATTCATTTTCTTTGCATTACATTCATTTACTATTGTGTGATTAAAAATTGACAACTAAAACTAATTATATTTCTTAGGTGATAATAAGACACTAAATAAAGCAAATAATTACTTAAAAATATATATATTTTTTATACAGGTTACAGGTATCGGATATCCGTTTCATCTTTACTTAAAATATATGTGACGCATATTGAACGACGCCGCGTTGGCGCAACGGTCACAGCACTGGATTGTGCTTGTTGCGCTGGCGGTTGCGGGTTCGATCCCCACACATGACAAACATTTGTATTGGCCATGCAGATGCTTGCCGTGATCTGGGTGTTTGTGCAGTCCTTGTGGGTCTCCCCACCGTGCCTCGGAAAGCACGTTAAGCCGTCGGTCCCGGTTATTATCATGTACACCTGATAGCGATTGTTACTCATAGTAGGGAAAATAACCGTCAACCCGCATTGGAGCAGCGTGGTGGATTAAGCTCCGATCCAAACCCAACAATGGGATATTACAGGCTGAAAAAAAAAAACAATTACTATCCGGTATCCGGCCGGATACTGACTTACTATCCGGTATCCGGCCGGATAGTGAAAACAAGGCCGGATAGGCCGGATACCGGATAGTTACCGGATATCCGTTTCATCTCTACTCTCTATCCCTAAAAGAACTTAAAGCGATTGTTTTGAAATGGCTGTCCTCGCTAGACTACCAAAAAACTGAGGATTTCCTCAAGTCATACTTGGTGTAGTTATGCACATCGTATACAATTTATTGCGTAGACATGAAAACAGACTCATACTCACACCACACACACCACACACCACACACACACACATACACACACCACACACACATTGAAACGCACACTTATCCTGCATATTTCTTTAAATTTTTAAAGTATTTATAATTTTACTTAAAGGTTATATTTTAGTTAAGTTCTAATTGTCTTACTTATAATTTGTTGTAGGAAATAATAATTGGAAGAGCACACTGGTTCAATGTGGCACAGGCTTTTGCCTATCACAGGAACCAGGGCACTCATTATTCTGTGTAAAATATTTTTTATGAATAAAGCATTATTTATTATTATTTATTATTTATAATCGAATAGAGAACCTCCTCCTTTAATGTAGTCAATTATTGAGTGATCGTGAAATAATTACAACCCAACAAATATAAAGAAATATTGTAAAACATATTTCGTAGTTGTTTAAAACGACCTTCATTAGAAGATTGAAATGATATACATCTTGCGCAAATCTATATCTTGAAAGTAGGTACATACTTTCAACAATGTAATTAAATTATTACAGTAATCAGACAATTCGCTCATATTTAAGATTCGCAACAAAATACTAATTAAAAGACTTTCTAAATGATTCCATGGAAATTATTTGTGTTTACTAATTAGCATCCATAGGGTAGAGTATACTTGTTTCTTGTTGCACGGGCCATTTTCCGCAACTTGACGTCCCTATGCGCCCATTTTGCGTGTTAGGGTAGAGTATATTGAGGTAGGGTAAATCAGGAAATATCTAACTCAAAATCTGGATCAGCCTGACTGGGCAAGTACGTCGACCTTACAGAAGATAAAGGCAAAATAATACTGCACTCAAGCAGTGTCGCGTTCCTGCGGTGAATAAGTGGCTAGAGCTTCGGGGGAGGTTCGGGGGGTTTAGTGTCGGCAATGCGCTTACCATGCTTCTTGTATTTAGACGTTGATAGGCTACGTTAAACGCTTACCATCATGTGGATATGGTACGCTTGTTTACTACCCTAGTCGTACACAAAAATAAATAAATAGAAATTAGTTAAGAATCTACTATTTCATTTCACTACCAGCCTACAAACCTAGCTTTAAAAATCTAAACCACCGAAGTAATGGTTTTACGAGTAGTTTAAGAGCCACGGTTGTTTAGACCGCCGCTGGCAGAAAACAATAGTCGATAGACACGGATTCTTCTCGTATTTATGACTATAGAACGAAGTATTATGGCCACTATGCTTATTAAGAATCTGACACAATCGCGAAATTCTTGTGTTATACAGGATATCTATAAAACTAGAGCGATAACAATTGAAGTTAGGTACTGATTCGTTACTAGGAGTCAAAGCGTGATGTGGTTTCTACTGACTATAGCTTAGGGTACTAATGAAAATAATAAATAAAATCAATTAATTTCTTTTACACTTTATTATTCACCAACGAACAAATCTTCCTTCAAATTAAATTTGTATTGGTATTGATGCCAGTTTCTAGGCAATTACTTATATACATCTAAAGACCCGTAGTTACTTAGCTAAATATTTACAGATAAAATGCAGAAAGAGTTATCTACACTATAATACAATAACAAGTTTCGACTTTGTTACAGCAGCGGTAAGTTCGAAATTTCAAATAAGTCTCTAGTAGTCAGAAAAAATAAACAAACTTTTAATATTAATTAAAAGTAATTAAATAAAGCTGACAGAAGTTTTCATAGCCGACATCCTAAATATCATCCTATTAGAGACTAAAAGTTTGTATAGAAGCTCTAAAATAAAGCTTTTTATTTAAATTTAACATCTATAGGCTCTAAAATATCCATGCTTTTGTTTTATAATAAATAATTATAATTATGCTTATCCTACAGGCGATTTAATAAGATATTGCGATCTACGTAAGATTGCCGGTGTAGACTGGATGAGGATTGCGGAAAACCGGGATGTCTGGCGCGAACTTGGGGAGGCATATGTCCAACAGTGGACTGCAATAGGCTAAACTGACTGACAGACTATCAGGCGATTTATTATTTAAAACTATAGATCGACAGTCCTGCCTAGTAAAGCTAGGACATGGTCCAACGATGACGGTATTTTTCTGTTGCACTAAAAAAAGCAAGAAACATTAAATTTAACTAAGATAAAAGTTTTTGATTAGTACAAATACATTGTCAAGCGTTTTTAAAACTTTCGTTTTTTGTATAATACATGAGGAATATAAATGTCCGTAATATAGCTGTTACAGACATTTATGCTAGCGCATTAGTATAAATTTAAACAGGAAAATCTCTTGCAAGTAGTTGATTGGTGTTTACAAAATATTCAGTGATGTCTAAGTCATTACCAAATCTCAATTTCTAATCATAGCGAACATTTATGTTTAAACGTTTGTCACAAAAATGTCAGTATTCCTACGGGTTATGCTGGTCTTAAACTGTTTACATATAACTCGTTATCTATACTATATATAATATTATAAAGAGGTAAAGTTTATAACTTTGTTTGTATATACGGGGTAATCTTCGCAAATACTGATCCGATCATGAAAATTCTTTCGCTAACAGAAAGCTACACTATTCAGGAGTGACAAGATAAAAGGAAAAAGATAAAAATTATCAAAATTTTCGACCCAGCAGGATTTGAACCTGCGCCCTCTGACGTGCCGTGTCAACAATTCAATCTAATCAAGCATTATTATTTGCCTTAGAAATTAATTGGTGATTTTAAAACATTTATATTTATCTGATTTGCTGAAAATAGTGAGAGTGTATTGGAACATATCAAATTTCACCGTACCCTTCTTATGTGAAATGGATTATAACGCCCAACGAAGTGGGCACGGGTCGGCTAGTAAATAATAACAGTTTAATAACTCAACCTCACACAACGCTATAATTTAGGAAAAAAAACTACCTACTTAAAATGAACAAGGCAGAAGTTGTTAACTTTTTTGGAACCGTTCCTGATAAAACATTCTTTTTACGTGTCGTGTTATAGCATTAAAAAGCCTAATACACTTTATTCGTCACAGTAATAGTTGACGTAACATGTTAAATATTCACAATGTTTGTTTGAATGTTTACATTTCTATCACAGAAACCAGGCCAAATCTCACTTCGCGATTAAACTTAACGCATATTCAAATGTATAACTATGCTAATAGAACGGTTAAACGGTGTTGTAATAATTAATAAATCAATCAAGTGTTATGAAATATTTTTTAAACTAATTCTTCATTCTCCGTAGGATGTAACTTCATATATATAATGCCATAAGCATAATATTTTTTTTTATTTAACTAGGTCGGCAAACAAGCGCACGGCTCACCTGATAGTAAGCGATTACCGGAGCTTATAGACGTCTGCAACACCAGAAGCATCACAAGCGCGTTGCCGACCCAATCCCCAATCCCCAGGAGCTCTGGTCACCTTACTCACCAACAGCAACACAACACTGCTTAAAAACAGTATTATTTAGCTGTGGTCTTCTGTAGGGTCGAGGTACTACCCCAGTCGGCTTGCTCCATATTTTGAGCAGGAAATATCCTGCTTTGCCCTATCTCAGTTAAGTTTAAATTATCAATTATCGTGCTACGTTCCTATTGGTCTTAGCGTGATGATATATAGCCTATAGCCTTCCTCGACAAATGGGCTATCTACCACTGAAAGAATTTTTCAAATCGGACCAGTAGATCCTGAGATTAGCTCGTTCAAACAAACAAACAAACAAACAAACTCTTCAGCTCTATTATATTAGTATAGATTTCATAATGGACGTGAATTAAAGCGAGTATATAGGACATAAATATTTATATTCGGAAAAAGATAATTATATCGCTTAAATGATCTTGACTCGAAGTTGTAAATGTTTGTACTTACGTGTGCAAGTTTGATTTTGATTTGCATACCTAACGTTGATTTTGAATGTCGTCCGAAACAGTTGAAAAGATAGAGGCTGAATAAAAAATCATCGATTTCAAAGCAGATACTTTATATCATTTTATTTTTGGAAATGTATGTATATGTAAAATGTACCTTTACGCGCACAATGCACATAAAAATCATTAGGTATAGACAATAAAAATGTATACATTATATTATACAGGTATACTGACGCGTTTTTCACTCATCTAAGACAAGAAAAGGCTCAAAATTGTTCTAGTGGGTAAGTATACCTAGATACTAATAGTAGGCGTATTCTTATTAATGTGATGTATGCTATAGAATATAGATATATTATCTACTAGTCTACGTATTTATAACATACGTCTAAACTTAATGGCAGCACAAAACCGCCACTGCATTAGTAAAAGGCATAGGATTGGTAGATGAAAGTTTGTAAAATAATTAATTTAATTAAAAATGACATTGGAAACATACCTAAGAAACAACAAAACCGTTTTGACATACATTCAATTGTGATGCAATTGTGAAGTACATCTATTACCTAAGTTGAGTCACCCATTTACAAATTATGTAAACAATCTGGTAATATATTTATGTACATTTATTACTATTTATGGCTCTCCGAGTCGACACAGTAATTGTCATAGACATGGCTGTTTTATTAAAACAGTAACGACGAAATTACTAAAGTACTAAAGTATATTTTGAAGTAATTCTTATAATGTTGCTATACGTAATTTTATTTTAATATACAAATTATTTTCACCATTCAGCCTGTAATATCCCACTGTTGGGCATAGGCCTCTTCCCTATGTAGGAGAAGGATCGGAGCTTAATCCACCACGCTGCTATAATGCGGGTTGGCGGATATATTCCCTACTATGAATAATGATCGCTATCAGTTTAAGTTACACAAATTATTTTAGATTATTCAAATTTGTTAAACAGATCTAGAAAAATCAGAATATATGGGGTCATATTTGTTTATAAATTAAGGTTTTATAAGTTTAATGTTTACTTGCCTAGGATAGGTACAGTTTTTGCAATAATTTTAGCGCAATAGTTTTAGTAATTCAAGATACTAGGTATTAGTCATTGGAGACAGTGTTGAAACTGCATAGGCATGAATTACCTCAGTGTAAATATTAATTATCTATTACTGAGATGTATTACAATTATTTAGTGCTTTACATAGAGTCGTACCTACTGTGAATACGTCAGCTTTCAACTAAATTACTTTGACAAATCTAGATCAGAAGGAGAGAACAGGGCCTGCGTAATTTCGTGACATGGCTCAGCGAAGACTTTTGACGCCAAGAAAATAAAGATAACCATTTCCTAATAATAATAAATGCCTCACGCTAAATTTTGCACTAAAAATGGGATAAAAATCATGTGTCGGAGTTTGAAAACACATATGAACTGTAAAAAGATACAGCTACATCACACAGACAAATATTTGTATGACTAATACAAACATTAGTTGTGAGATGGATCACAACCGCGAGTGCTTATTAGCAGCTAATTGCTTAGACCGCTATGCGAACAGATCGTCATGCAATATAATAAAGTTTAAATTTCAATGATTATCATAGATAGGTACACTTCTAGTAATTTCGAGTATCACAAATTCCCAAAGCAATCTAGCCGTCGATCTAAACGCATTAAATTTGTTTACATCTGCAAAGTCACGATTTTGCTCTAAATTTAATATTTTAAAAGACAAAGCAGTAGTAATAAAATCAGGATAATAAATAACTTCAAACAGGGGAAGGTTCTCAATTTGTTTCAATAGGTTTATTTATTTATCTTTTTATTTATATTACTTTTAGGTACTACATGTTCGTCTATATATTCGTTATATATACAGACGATTAGTTATTAACATAAAGCCGATTTTATTAATATTTATTTTGTGATTAGCACATTATTTGACATAAGACAAAAAAATAAATTTATTGTAAGAAAATAATAAGAAATAAATTTCGTGATGAAATTCATTATTAAAATAATGGAACTACAAAACTTCGGTGAAAATAGCGGAAAATTCTTTTTATTAAATAAATGATATACGAATACAACATTTTATAAATACAGCTGTCTAATATTACGCTTTATATATTTGACTATTCATAAAACAAATTCAGTTGGTGTTACGAAAAATTGTAGATAAAAAATTCATAAGCGAGATACGAGTATATATGTACATACAATGTTTCTTTACTGATATTACAAAGCTGAAAAGTTTGTTTATTTGTTTGTTTAAACTCACTAATCTCGGGAACTACTGGGTTGAATGGAAAAATTATGTTTGTGTTTGATAGCCCATTTACCGAAGAAGACTATACAGGCTATTTTTTACTGAGATCGCGGGTAAACCGCTAGTGTACACACACAGTAACACTTAACTTTGGCACCCTTCATAGTGTAATCCCTACTAATACTCATTCTGATAAATTAGTGGAATTCGTAATATATATAAAACTGTACATTTGCGAAATTTTATATATATATACATACTCGTATTGCAAATCCCTTAGTTAGCCAATATTACCTTGTATCAAAGCATTTGTCGAAGGCACCAGCGCATAAACTCATTCGCTCATATCAGATCGTGATGCACCAATTGGTTTATTGCGAGATGTTCTTATGTAATGATCATTGGTTAAACCTTAATGGTTAATGAGAGGAGTGGGTTAGATAATTTTACAGTAAATAAAGTAATGAGAGTGCCACTACTTAGTACCTACGTAGTAATAAATGTGAAAATTACGTCACTTCTTAGTAAGAAGGCAATTGAATCTGACAATTATGTTTTTAATGAATTTTGAATGGAAGGAAGTAGGTTTATTGTTGTAATGTAAGTTTAATGTAGGTTTATTAGCTGTATTAAAGTATTTTGTAAGATTTAAATACGTTTTTCGTAATCATCATGAAAGTAATTCGGAAATAATTTAATATACTTGTGTATGCAAATGGAAAGTGTACATAAAATACTAAACATAAATATTTTGTATTTTTTTTTCGTTTATTTCTAATATATTTCGTTTGTCTTAAAGAACTTTAAGTGGTCCCGTTTTTAACCAAAAAAAAAATGTGTACATACACATCACTTGATGCGAACGTGGTTGAACTAATTTTATGTACCAAATAAAATGGAGAGTGAAACTTTCAAGCAACCCACTTTAATATTTCGTTCATGGTCATTATTTCTACGATTGCGCTAATGGAATATGTTTTGTGAAAGTACATTTAAGATATTAATCCACACGCTTAACCAAGATAGATTGTGGTTTTGTTTTGTGATTATCGAATATAAAGTATAACATATACAAGTCAAATGGTAAGGTGTAACAAAAAAAAACAAAGAGATTAAGTTTTTATATAACATATATTTATTTATATCAGCCTCAACATAAGTTTATTGCAAAAGGAAAACTTTCACAAATGCATAAAACAAAGCACATTATACGAAAAGAAAACAAGTAACAACAGATCAATCGTTAGATATCATACACAAAAATGAATCGCGCACCGATCGCCAGTGCTATGCGACAGCAATTTGAAAACGTGAAAATAGCAAACAATTACAAACACAACACAAACAATCTCAGTGTTACCAGCCTTGAACCGGTAACGTAAATTTTTTATAGTTACACTACGAATACTAAATGATCACAATTTGAACTTAGACTATAAGGTACTGACGTGAAACCTATACGCTAGGTTTGTTAATTAATGCCAACCATGGTGTTCCTGCTCCTTTTTGAAGTATATGGGAACGTGCACCTTCACCGGGTATGGGACCTCCTTGACTAAAGGTACTTGAACCTCCTTGAATACGGGGTAAGGCTTGTCGATGGGTACCTTAACTTCATAAGGCACCTTCTTTTCGACGGTGTAAGGGATCTTCTTGTATACATCGTAAGGCTTGGGAACTGGTACCTTCACGTGGACTGGGTAAGGTTTCTCCACTTCGACCTTGTAAGGCTTGTCGACTGGAACCTTGACTTCATATGGTACTGGCTTGTGTACTGTTACTGGGTAAGGCTTCTCGACAGTCACAGGGTAAGGCTTGGGTACGTATACGTGATAAGGCTTGTCGACGGGCACTTTGACTTCATAAGGCACCTTCTTGACGACTTCGTAAGGCTGGGGTACTTTCACTTCGTATTTGACTTCATAAGGTACCTTCTTTTCAACGGTGTAGGGTTGAGGTACGGGGACCTTGACTTCATAAGGCACTTTCTTTTCCACAGTGTAAGGAGTGGGCACCTTGATCTTAACTTCGAAGGGCTTGTCGACGGGAACCTTAACTTCGTAAGGCACTTTCTTCTCTACGACATAAGGTTCGGGGACATGAACTGGGTATTTCACGTATTCCTTGACAGTGACGGGGACCTTCTTCTCAACGGTGTAGGGCTGGGGATAGGGCACTTTCACTTCATAGGGAACTTTCTTTTCGACGGTGTAGGGAACGTGCTTCTCAACAGTGTATGGGACGGGGACTTTCTTGATCACTTCAATGGTTTTGACATGGTGGTGAACATGGCCATGGTGTCCGTGCCCGTGGTCGCTGGAAATGGGCTTCCAGGAGTCGCCAGAGGATCCTCCGAATTCGGAACCACCATTACCGTAACTTTCGTGTCCTGATTGGCCACCGTGAGAGAAGCTCACTTCATGACCGCTGAAGTCTCCACCAAAGCTGTGACCACCATCACCGCCACCGAAGCTGTGACCACCATCACCGCCTCCGAAGCTGTGACCGCCATCACTAGATTCGTAGCCACCACCGTAGGAACCGGTATCGTAAATTCCGCGTTTATCTTGTTTCTTTTCTTCGGCCACCGCCTTTTGTGTGCCTTTTTCCTCGCTGGCAAAGGCCACCACGGCCAATGAGGCTACTAACACAACCTGTGAAAGAAAGTGGGTTTATTAAAAGCTCAAAAGATTATTTTTATACATATTTTACATGATTATATAAAATTTCGTTGGAAAACTATTGTTTCGTAAAAAGAAATCCTTAAGGTAAATGGTCCAGTTTATCTGCGGATTTAAACTTTCTAATACATACTTATTACAATTGCAAATACGTCCAAATCTGTTTAGTTATTTGTTTATTCTATTTGAGTTACGTTGTATAAATCTTTTAGCGTAGAAATTTTTCTCTGAACATTTTATATATTACATTTCACACGCTGTCGGAAATTGGTACAGGGTATCAATTACTGTTAGTTGACATTCTGTTGGGCAATTGTAATAGTTTGTATCGAACAATGGGTGGAAACAATCACGCGTGCTAAAGATAGTGAAAATAATTTTTGTATCTAGTATTTAATTGGATAAAAAGCGAAAAGAGGCTAACAATAAAAATTATTTTATCCATCTGATTGATTGAACACAAATTTTAATTGTATAAGTAGTTTCAAAGTAGTTAATTCAAATTAACTTTTTGATAACAGAAGAATATAAGGCTCTTAAAAACTCTTACATAAGTAACATCGCGAATGAAGTTATATGTAAATATTGTATTATTAATAAGTGTTGTGTCGCAATGTTAAAAATATTCGAGACTTTTTTTAATATGTGTTACCACAGTGTGTTACACAATACAACGTAGAGAAGAAGAGTTGGTTCTACTCGTTATTGTAACAGCAGGAGTTAGAATAGGCCATTAGGATCTGTCTATTTTTTATTTATTTATGTATTTATACTTTATGGTACATCACAACTACAAATATCATGTACAGACTGTGAAGTACAATGGGCGGACTTTTGGCTATTTAGCCATTTCTTCCAGACAACCCAAATATATAGGTATATCCTACTATGAGTAACGATCGCTATCAGGTGTACATGATAACAACCGGGACCGACGGCTTAACGTGCTCTCCGAGGCACGGTGGGGAGACCCACAAGGACTGCACAAACACCCAGACCACGGAAAACATCTGTATGGCCAATACAAATGTTGTCGTGTGCGGGATCGAACCCGCAACCGCTCGCGCAACAGCCAATCGCAATCCATTGCTGTGACCGCTGTGCCAATGCGGCGTCTATCCTCATCCTGTCTATCCTCAATTAATAAACTAAATAGCCTTTAGGTTCATATGCGAATAAATATAATACCTAAATATAATAGAATTTGATGGTAAAAATGAATATATTAAAAACTTTAATCTGTTGAATACAGTCATCCATCAAACAGCGTTATCGAAAGGTATAATACTCAAAAGCATAACTGTTTATTGACGTAACTTTACTAAATATTACTCGTGGTCTCGTGACTTCGTTTAAAACTTTTTTGAATATTAATTAATCATATAAGAAATGTTTATAGATAAACAACAAATTTAACGCCTAGTCACATTAATAAATCAACATTCTTAAACCGACACGGTGTATTTGATTGATAAAAAAGTGAATCGATTAAATAACATTAATCATGTTTATATTTACAAATGTTTTTTTTTTTTAAATTCTTTTATATGAAAACTAGCAAATTGATTGTATTGAAACTTGGTAATTTGATGGCATGGATGATGATATATTTTCTCGTGGTCGTAAGCTAAGCGGGTAAAACTGCGACTCGCAGCTAGTTTAATAGTAAAAGTGAATTCATTAATTACGAGACAAATGGAGTATTCTTTAAAAAAAACGTTATTTTTTTTTACATATACACAAAAAAACCATATGAAAACCTGATGTGAAGTTCAATAATAAACATAAGTTACGTTTAATAAAGTATCCTCATAAAAATTATAAATTGTTAAATAACAAACAATCTAACATTTATTTTTAAACTAGAAAACGTATTCGCTCCACGATTACGAAATTACTTTCCACACTTTATCTCGTCCGTTTATTTCTCATGCATGATCTGCAAAACAATAAGGTTAATACCGTTTCACACTACGCCACTATAATACGTAAAGCTAAACACTTGCGTAATGTTTTTATATTTTTTTTTAGGTTGTAGTTTTGGAACACCTTAACTTCACTTTTTTTAAAGTAAGTATCTCAATACAAATCTGTGTCTCTAATTTGTAATTAATCTAACTTAAAATTTATAACTCGTACAATTTCCAACTATTGAGTATTTTTGAAGTATCTTTCACTGGAATCTTAAATCCAGTATCTAACATGGGAGTTTTAATCAAAGTAAACAAGACAATACCAGAAACAAGTAATGTAATGGCACAAGTTATGTATATATATCTTATTATTATTATATAGTTATTATATTAGTTATTATATATCGATTTAAAAAAATAAATATCCACTGATATGTATACGAAAGTCAGGAAACTATTAAGTTAGGATATAAAAATAGATACATTGATTACTAGCGGGAAATATTTCTAATCTCGACATATCCCTATCACAAAACGAGTTATAAACACTATCGTTACATCGGCATTACGGACAACGACCTTGCTAAACCGGATATAAAAAAAAACTGGATAGAAAAGCTGTCACTGTCATCCTGGTTGGAAAATTATTATTTACAACAACTTTCCGTATTGAAACAAATATTAGAAACATAAGGTTACACATTAAAAATTAGATTTGAACGAATAAACATTTGTACAATAAACGTTTGTACTGTGTACAATGGAGCCTTAAATTTTGTATTTCGGAAAGAAAATACGGAAATCTGCAATATTAATATCATAGCATTTTCAAGTCTGTTTATATGAAATTAACTATTTTTATAGTTCTGAGATAACAGATTAAAGTCAGTAAATAAATAATGATTTATGCAATACAATAAATGTAATGAAAAAATAAAGAAAATCTTTTTCATTTGATCTAAATACTAATTTTTTTACATAAACAACCTAGTTTTAAAGGATTTTTAGAATAACATTTAATAAAATAAATTATTACATTTTATGTAAAATATATTACTGATAGCTAATTTTTAATTACTCATACTACATGCTTTATTTATTAGTTAAAATGTTGAATTTGAAAGTTATTTTTCATATTTTGCAATTTAAGTTTGCAACATCACAGTGAATATTGTACTAAATTTGTACTTTCGAATTATAATGATTTTAGTATTTTACTTATGATTTTAATTTAATTAAAAAAACATTTACTTGATTTTATCTGTAACGTGTTAAAAAACAACATTTTTATACCATAATCTGTGGACTATAAAAGCTCTTTTACATTATGATATGCAAAATAGGATTATGTTAATCGTCTTCCTTCCTATTTAATTAAATGAACTATTATTCAATATTATTACGTAACGCAGGAATAATGAATACATAATGCACGATAATTATATACAATTAGAGCGAGCACTGATTTGTTAATTTTTCGACCGAGAAGCGAATTTCTCGGCTTCGTTTTGTAATAATTTAATAGTGATATTGCAAAAAAAAAACTCAAGATTCTAAATTCTAAATATTTTAATGCTTTTAAATTGTTTTTAAGCTAAGTCGGTTTTATTGTCTAAAAAAATATTTCAATTATTTTTTTAATGTTCTGAATTTTATCTAAATATTTATTTCACATACTACGTTACGCATTTCGTTTTCTAAAATTGGAATGAAAATGTAAGAGTTATTATGGAACAAAGAACAAATTAACTTCCCCATGTATGCATGATGGAATGTGAAACGAAAATTACCATAGAAAGAACTATAAAGAAAATTAACTAAACATTATTCATTATAGAGACCGTATAATTGTTGAGATTTGTTACGTATTATGAATTTGATTATTTATTATTTTAAGCAATAAACAAATATGTATTAATTTCTAGTTATTAATATACCTAAAAATAATTATTTACAAATTAATAATAAATAAACCGATAATTTTAAAATCTGTACACCAGATATCCGTTATAAAATAAATAAAAACTCAAATTTCGAATTAAAAAAAATCCCCGAGCGTATTCTCGACAAACGGACACAGCACTGACACTTCACAAACTCACCGTAAACTTCATGTTGGTGTCTTCTTGCCGAAGACTGGTTGTCTGTGCTGGGTGCTGTCGCTTGCAGGCTTTATGTACGTTCCCTCCCACTAGAGGGTGAACGCTTGACGCTGTACGACGGTTTAGTTGCGTTAAACTGGAGCAATCTTTGATATCTGGACCTTTTGATATAGGGATTATAGAGTAACAATATTGTTCCTTTTTCGAATTTGAATTATAGTTTTACTTTTTAAATTTTGTGCTTTATACACATCATAAAAATCAAAGTTATTTTGTTCAAGTCGACTTCAATTGAACTTCGTAAAAATTAAAATTATATATTAGTATATATGTATACAAAACTAACTGATCCGGTGAACTTTGTATCTAAATTTATTTATTTATTTATTTTATTTAAGGTTTACCAACAGATATACTCGTAGTATTAAGAGTGCAGTGTATATATATCGTCATGTTAGGGTGTAGATCCAATTACAGACAAACACAGCTTCCTCATTTTAACGCTACATATTTGAAGAGGAAAGAATAATAATTATAGGTTAAGTTAAGAGAATATATAATTATATATTTTTTATGTTAAGTTACGAGCTTTAAAATGTTTAACTAACTTTTTATATCCACTAGAACTACTGTGAAATATGCCTGTCTTAGTTTTTTTGATAAAACAAGTTATGATTCCGACAGATTCTCGGCAACAAGCTATTGAAGCCCAAGTTGGTTCTATACCCTTTGACATACAATGGCTTAAAGTTAACAATTCTAGAGTTACGTCTTGAAACAACAAAACCCATCCGATATAACAGTCGTGGACAGTCCAATAGGCCTCTAGAAATCTTTACGATAGGATTTGGTCAGCAATCCAACGGCGATCGACCAATGCGGTGATGTTAAAGTATTTTAACCGGTCCTCATAAGGATGCAGCTCTTTTAATTTGCCTCGGTGAACCACAAGAAAGTTTAAATATATCGAATATCATTATTATAATCGTTAGGAACTTATGAACGTACATACATTACGGCGATTCGTTTTTTCTTTTTTTACGTACATGGATTGTTTCTTTATCTATACTACTAGCTGTCACCGCAAACGTTGTTTTGCCGTATATGCTATTAACCCCCGCAACCCCCTCTTGTGGGTGGAATTTCGTAAAATCCGTTCTTAGCTGACCTCTACTCGGCGAAAGGAATATTCCTACCAAATTTCAAGTCTCTACGCCTTATGGTTCCAGAGATATCATGATGAGTCAATGGGTGGAAATCTCTTTTATATACTATATAGATATAGATTATAAGTCTCTCTGCCCTCTCGATATTGTCTTCTAAGATTAAAAAGGCTGTATGATTTTAGGCTGTATGATTTTACTTGCTTGTCACAATATTCTTAGAATCTGTAAGTTTAGTTTGTAGCATATTATGTTTGCTTTAGATTGCAAACTTATTGTTAGTTTACATATAGGTTTTAAGACTTTATCTTAAAATCGGACAATAGGAACTACATATGCATATGATGATTATTAGGAAAGTTTCCTAACACTAGTGCGATGTTATTTCTAGGAATTTATATCCAATAAATAAAAAATTGATATATTATAAATTATTATAAAAATTTGAGCCTCTCTTTACACGCTTTTTATTAGCTCCACCTGTATGTTTGTTAATATGTTTGTAACGGACTCTTTTGGACTTCATTTTGACCCACTTCTAACATTTAGATTTCATTTGAACTTGGTAGACTTATCGAGGACCAATGACAATACATTAATTTGATAAGATTATTGCTTTTTAGTTTGATTTATTTATAAAAGCGTGTCTTTTAGTTTTTTTTAAACTATTATTATTCATTCATCGTTACATAAAATCATTAAAATATAATAAAAATTAGTTTATATGTATCGAAGACGCGTTGTTCGTTGTTTTGATTTAAGGCTACTTTCACTCTAATTCGTAAATGCATATTTCTCAATTACACAGTTGAAACTATTTTAAAATACTGCGTACATTTTATTACTATGTTATTATTGTCTTCGTTATATAATAATATACGAAGCCATATAATTATTATTTAAAATTATTATGAATGTTAGATATATACATATTTACAAAAAAGATTTATTGACATTTTTGGTATTACATTATACCTAGTCGTATAAAAAACATTGTTCGAAAAACAACTACCTAGTATAGTATTTTTTATCCAGGTAATTTAACTTTAATTCGATAATTGTTCATGATGAATATTTGTGTAGGTCATGGATGTTTGTCGTAATCTAGACTCTTGTGTGTGTATGTGTGTGTTCAGACTTTTTACACACAAAAAAAAACTCGTCATCTTCATTAGTGTGGATACGGACTGTAATTATATTTAAATAATAATTGTAGCTTGACAAATACATAATTATGGTAGGTAGGTCTACTTACTTCCTATAATGTAGTTTTTTTTTTATAAGTTTTAAGTAACTTGAAATAATGTCCTGATTTTTAAGGAATAAAGTATGAATAAATGTAACCATTTATAAAAACAATCATTAAAAATTATAGACTAAAAACTCTATGTTTTTGTGCGATATGCGACTCTATGATATTGCGATGCAGTTTATCTAAAAGAAGATTGCAAAATATAAAGGGTTTCAATTATTACTAATCTTAATATATATAAATCTCGTGTCACAATGTTTGTCCTCAATGGACTCCTAAACCACTTAACCGATTTTAATGAAATTTGCACACCGTGTGCAGTTTGAGCCAACTTGAAAGATAGGATTTTGGGGGTCAAAGTTACTCGCGTCCGTAGGATGTACCAAGACAGGTCTTAACCCTCTTTACCCTACACGTGACCCCTGGGTGGTGCAAAACGAGTAACATAGGTGGTAGGCTTCGGCCGTGGCTAGTGTGACCACCCATCGAGCAAAGACGCGCCGCCAAGCGACTCGTCTTGCGACACGACTTATCGTGCCATGAGGCGCGTCGTGTTCCGGAACGATGCTCGTAATAGCCAAATAATGGGGAATGGGTATGTACAGTTGCGCTGCGTTTAGGGTCAGGATCCCGATTTGCGTAGTCGCTGCGCCGGGCGTCTCGATCTGGAGGGTAGCGGGATCCGAAGCACGGTGCACCGCTGGCCGACCGCAGGCAGTAGGGGGCCCAATTAGTAGGTTCGCCACCTATGAAAGGCTGCCCCGCCACCTAGCGAAAAATCCAGGGATGGCCTCCATCGTGCCGGTTGGCGACCGGTGAGAGGACCCGATGGCGATTTCCTGGGGGGTTCGGGCGTCCCCGCAGTCTCCGGTCGAGCCGTCCATCAGTGCGGTTTCTGTGTGAATCGTGGGGTCTATAGATGTAGCGCCTCGTACAACTGCCATTTCCCTCCCTATTCAACTCTTGACCACATCAATGAAGAACAGGAAAAAAAGTAACTTTAAACAGCGGCGGCACCTCCTCTCTCTCAAAGTGCACCTCACCAACATACGGGGATTGCACTCAAATCTCGTTGCGGTCCACCACCACCTGGAGACTGAGAAGCCGCATTTACTTTTTCTAACGGAGACGCAAATCGGTAGTCCAGCAGACGTAGCATACCTGCAGTACCCTGGGTATTCGCTCGAGCATAACTTTAAATCTCGCGCTGGAGTCTGTATGTATGCTCGTAATGATGTCTGCTGCCGGCGTCTACGTAATTTGGAGATACCTAACCTTTCCATCATGTGGTGTTTATTGGACACGGGCATGGAGCAGATTGTGTATGCCTGTTCCTATCGGTCGCATAGTGGTGATCGGGAGACGACTCGGATGTTTGACTATCTCAGCGAGACGGCAGACACAGTCCAACGTCGGTATCCAGCTGCCCAAATGGTATTTCTGGGGGATTTTAACGCTCACCACCAAGACTGGCTATTCCCATACCAGAATACCGACCATGCCGGGAGAGAGGCGCTCAAATTTGCCCTGTCGCTAGATCTCACCCAGCTGGTTCAAGAAGCAACACGAGTACCCGACGTTGACGACCATACACCTAATTGTTTGGACCTTCTGCTGACAACTGATCCAGACCGGACCTCGGTATCAGTTGCGGCTCCCCTGGGCACATCTGATCACTGCGTGGTAAAGTCAGTATCTAACTTCCACCCTCTGGATACTAGTACTACCGGAACTAGACGTGTGTGGCGATATAAGTCAGCAGATTGGGATGAAATGCGACACTTTTTTGCATCCTATCCTTGGCGGCGGACCTGCTTCTCTTCCTGTGATCCGTCAAGTTGTGAACAAGAAATATCGGAAGTGATACGTCAGGGGATGGAATACTTCATTCCATATGCTGACGTATCACTAGATGCCAAAGTCCCTAGGTGGTACAATGCAGAATGTGCTGAAGCTGCAGCTCGTAAGGACTCAGCGTTTGCAGCGTGGGCTGAAGCCCGTACCCTTAAATCTCCGGACATCACTACGAGGAAGAGAGCGTTCAACTCTGCTGCCAAGTCCTACAAAAGGGTTCTTGAAAGGGCTCGATTCAACCGCATTAATCACATTGGAGCCAAATTAGCCTCCCATCCTTGCGGTAGTAAAGCCTTTTGGTCGCTTTCTAAGTCTGTGGAAATGAACTTCTGCCGTCCCTCGCTGCCTCCTCTGCTGAAACCAGATGGATCGCTGGCCTTTACTGCGACAGACAAGGCTAACCTTTTAGCGAATCTGTTCGCAGAAAATTCGCTCCTCGATGCAGGCAGCGCCTCACCGCCCAGACATCCACCTTCCAACTCTGTTATGTCAGAAGTACGAATTCACCAAACTATGGTTTTGAGAGTGCTCCGCAATTTGGATGTGAATAAGGCTAGTGGCCCTGACGGCATACCAGCAAGAGTTCTTAAAACATGTGCTCCCGAGTTGTCTCCTGTTTTAACACGCTTGTACCGCCTCTCTCTAAAATCAGCTCAAGTTCCCAAAGCTTGGAAGATTGCCAACGTACAACCTATACCTAAAAAGGGTAGTCGCGCCGACCCGGCCAATTATAGACCTATCGCGATCACCTCCATACTGTCTAAATGTTTGGAGCGTGTACTTAATGATAAGCTCCTAGCATATCTTGAGGTGAACGACCTCCTGTCGGACCAGCAATACGGCTTCCGCCGTAACAGGTCCACGGGGGATCTTTTAGTGTATGCCTCGCACATCTGGGGCGAAACCTTGGATAAGCACGGAGAGGCGCTAGCCGTCTCACTTGATGTATCGAAGGCATTTGACCGGGTCTGGCATGGGAGCTTATTAAGCAAGCTTTCAGCTTATGGAATAACCCCCAGCCTCTGTAACTGGATATCAGATTTCCTGAGCGGGCGATCATTTCGAGTCGTCATAGATGGCTCCTCGTCTGACCTGATGGCGGTTAATGCCGGTGTCCCTCAGGGATCAGTTCTCTCTGCAACCCTCTTCTTGCTTCACATTAACGACCTCCTTAAGCCCGGTATCTTTGGGTACGCAGATGACTGCACTGTTGCGGAGAGATATATGTCCGGTCCCCGTGCTGGTGGGGCTGAAACTTTCGAGCATAGAGAGGCTCTGGTCGAACGCACAAATTTGGCTCTGAAAGAGGTATCCGATTGGGGTGACGCCAACCTAGTCAAATTTAATGCTTCTAAAACGCAAGCGTGTCTTTTTAGCGCTAAACGTAGTCCATTTCCCTTAGCTCCGACTTTCCGAGGTGTATCTGTACCGGTCACCGATAATATTAATCTTCTAGGCATAAACATCTCGTCCACTCTCAACTTCGGACAATGCATAGAATCCAAGGCAAAAACCGCGGGTAAGAAGCTTGGTATCCTCAATAAAGTTAGGCGGTACTTCACACCGGAACAACTCCTTACTTTGTACCAAGCACAAGTTAGATCATGCATGGAGTACTGCTGCCACTTATGGGATGGCTCTGCCAAGTACCAGCTTGCTGCTTTGGATTCTGTGGATCGACGTGCCAGAAGACTCATCGGTGACGAATCGCTAGTTAACTCTAGACTTCAAAGTCTAGAACACCGGCGCAAGGTTGCCTGTCTGTCCGTATTTTACAGGATATATTTCGGAGAGTGCGCTCAAGAACTGTACAACTTAGTTCCACCTTCACCTTTCTACCATCGGACCGCAAGGCATCGCATGGATCTGCACCGTTACGTGGTTGAAATCCCACGATCTCGTACTAAGCGCTTCGCTTCCTCATTTCTAATACGCACCGCAAAAATTTGGAATGCTCTTCCGGCTTCCGTTTTTCCAAATAGATATAACTTGGGTATCTTCAAATCGAGAGTGAATAGGCATTTTCT
This sequence comes from Melitaea athalia, assembly GCA_905220545.2. Taxonomy (NCBI): domain Eukaryota; kingdom Metazoa; phylum Arthropoda; class Insecta; order Lepidoptera; family Nymphalidae; genus Melitaea; species Melitaea athalia. The sequence continues at coordinate 9,023,199 of HG992198.1, forward strand.
AGGCAAGCGCGCACCATCTTAGGCTGCATCTTTACTTACCATCAGGTAAGATCGCAGTCAAGCGCTAGTCTATATAAGTAAAAAAAAAAAAAAAAAAAAAAAAAGGCTATATTTTATTTTGATATAGGTAATTATTATATTTAAGAAAAAAAAATAAAGCGGTACGAAGTTCGCCAGGTCAGCTAGTAATAAACTAAGTTTAAGATAAGACCAATTCGCAATTTTGTCAATCTTTGGTAATTTTTTTTAAATATTAAAACTCTTTTGTTATCACGGTTTACAAAGTAATAATAATTAAAAATAAAGATAAGATTTCTAGCTATACACAAGGCTACTACACATACGCAACTAATTTTGTACCTTTGCAACCATTACAATAGCTTGTAACATTGTCAAATAATATGAAGACGCGTGTTGCGCCCACGCATTATTGAAGTCTTAATAAACAAAGATTTTTGTAGACACTGCACGGTTAACCTTTTAAGCAAAGAATATTTTCCGTTTCAATCTTTCATATATAGCAGTAATATTAATAAGTATAAAATAGGTTTATAAATCTTCACCAAATGTAGCTTTAGCGCTTGTCTATTTATACACACTTTATTCGACAATGTTTCGGCCCAAATATCTAAAAATACTTTTTGAGTGTTTATAGCAAGAAATATGGTGTAATATCTGTAAACCGACGCGTTAGTGCAGTAGTCACAATAGATATCGTTTGTTAGACCCTTAGTCATGATAAATAATAGTCATATAAATGTTTGTCGTTGTCTGGGTGTTATGTTAGTGTTGTGTCTCCGCATCTCTGAGACAGAATCCTTAGCAAAGGAGGATATAAAGAACTTCATTTCAGTATGATAACAGCAGTACCTAGAGCTTACATAGGTATTTTCAAATCGCAGCAATATGAAACCGAATTTTTATTCAATCGAATCGCCTTAAACAGTTTCGATTTCGAGGTCTCAAAATAGTTATTTTAATTTTATTTAAAATAAACATATTACAATTATACTAGAAGCAAGCTAACAAATTGACACCAGTCGATACGCATATCAATTGCCGTTACAACTTCTAGTGGCAACTGTTTGTATAATGTATAAAGTTTACTGCATTGTAACAGCCTGTTTACAACATACTTACTGCTGGGAAAATAGTCTTCTTTCCATATAGGAGAAGGAGTCGATATTAATCTACCTCGCTCTTGATTTGATTTGATTCAGCTTGTAAGATGCCACTGCTGGGCATAAGCCTCTTTCTCCATGTAGGAGAAAGTTTGGAGCTTAATCCACCACTCTGCTCCACTGAGGGTATATTTTCTACTATGAGTAATTATCGCTTTCGGGTATTTATGATATCAATTAGGACCGAGACATGGAGACCCACAAGAACAAGAAATGTTTGTACAAAAAGTACAAATACAAATATCCGTCCCGAGTGGGAATCGATCCCGCAAATGTTCGATGTTTTAGGCGCCTACACGCACAACTACCTACACCAGAACGGTTTCTTCTATCTTTAGTTGATTAAGATTTCCTACAGAGTTTCCCTGTTTGGTATTTATGACATTAACTGACACTGATGACTGTAGATTTTTTATCGCAAACAAGTAATCTGTAAATATTATAAAATGAAGTCCCCCGGCCGCGTCTTTCTGTCCTCCTGTCTGTCTGAACGCGATAAACTCGAAAACTACTAAACGGATTTTTATACGGTTTTCAACAATAGAAAGAGTGATTCTTGCGGAAGATTTAAGTATATAATTTATTATGCTTTTATGTAAATTAGCAGAAATACGGCGATAAATGTTGAAGAGGTCGAAAAAAATCTCGCCAACTGGGAGCTTTCCACGCGGACGCCGCGTAAACTAGTAGTCTAGACTCTAGTCAACAAGTTCAAAAACGTGTTAAATAGACATAAAGCTCCTAAAAATATGAGCGATAACTCATTCGATTCGAAATAATGTCTAGAAAAATATTTTTTAAGGGTTTATTGGCACATAAAAAATTGCGATTGTTATTAACAAAATAAGAAAAAAAGAGAAGATATTTAGTTTTTCGTTAATAATTTCTAAAACAATCATATTTAAGGAATTTTAAAAAAAGATACTGAAAGAAGAGGAAATTTCCAATAAAAAAGTCTCAATTCCCAGAACTCTATCTCTATTATTTATAATTTATTTTAACGCTGAAAATAGTACTCCGCGAGGTCGTTACGCCAGGCGTGCCGTCTAAAAAGCCGGTATATCACCTAAAATAATTTTTTGATAGTATTAAATAAGAATTAAAAAATTTGAATAAATTATGGTGTAATCTAGACACTTGAAGGAAAAAAAAGTTTGTTTATGAAAAAAAACCTTATGTCGATTTTTCAAAAAGTTACACCATTGTTAATTAACTACTTATTTTCCAATCTCTGTTTTTATAAATTACGGCATAAAAGTTTAAATAATTAGACTAAATTTTTTTTTGCTTCGTAGAGCTCTTCTCATTTAGATACTTAATAAAGCTATGCAATAAAAAATTATTAAAGTTTATTATTTTGCTAGTTATAATTTTTTTAAACTAACAAAAAATTAAATTTCTAAAAATTGTTATCAAAAAATGTTTTTTTTTTTAGTAATATCTTATTATTGCTGTTTTTGCTTCTAATATAGGTATTATTAGGTTAGGGGTTTATCTTTTTTTAAAATTCCTTAAATATGATTGTTTTAGTTATTATTAACGAAAAACTCAATACTTGGTTGAAGATATCTGCTTCAAAATAGAGTTGCAAGATTTCACCCGAACTTACATTAAAACTTACATACATACTTACATTAAAACTTGTAGAAATACATACATTGCAAGTTAAGTAAAAGCTTGTAATAAAATTGCTTTAAATCAGTTTTTGTACATTTTTTTTTTATTATTTACAGGTAATTACATAAACGTTTGAACGTCCGTTTTATTCCAATTAACCACGGTGCAGTGCGTCGTCGATGGGTACTGCTGATTCGTCTCCTTCTCCTTCTTCTCCCTCTCGTTCTCTCTCTCCTTCTTTTTCTCATTCTTCTCCTTCTCCCTCTCCCTCTACTTCTCCCTCTCCTGCCCTTCTCCCTCTCCTTCTTCCTCTTCTTCTCCTTCTCCTTGCACTCTCCTTCTTCTACTTCTTCTCCTTCTCCCTCTCCTTCTTCCTCTTCCCCCTCTTTCTCGGCTTCTCCCCCTCATTCTCCCTCTACTTCTTCTGCTTCTTCTTCTTCTACTTCTCCTCCTTCTTCCTCTCCCTCACCCTCTCATTCTCCCTTTTCTTCTCCCTCTCCTTCTTCTTCTCCTCCTTCTCTCTCTCCTTCTCCATCTCATTCACCTTCTTCTTCGCCTTCTTCTCCTTCTAATTCTTCTTCTCCTTCTACTCCTTCTTCTCCTTCTTCTTCTCCTTCTCCGTCTCCTTCTCCTTCTCCGTCTCCTTCTTCTTCTTCTTCTTCTCATTTCAAATAATGGGTCACGTGATATGCTTTTATATCATATAGATTATGACTGTGTAATGACTTTATAAGTAATAAGATAATAAAAAGATAAGATAGCAAAAGTGTTAAAGTAAAATTTTATTTTTTTCGTTTTAGCGCATTCAAATAAAAGCTTGTTTTTTAAAAAGGTTTTTTGTTTTTAACTTTTTTTTGACTCTTTAGTCGATTATCACTTCACTTTATTCGAATTATTCTTAGCAAGCCCTTTCATATGATACCCATATTGTAGAAGTGCACTAATAATAACTAGTCCGCACTCTTGGATATGCCGCCATATTGGATTTACAATGACGTCACAAAGTTAACAATGCATTGTCATCCAAATTGAACCTGTATACAAAATTTCAGCTCAATTAGTTGAAGATATCTATATATATATATATCTATTAATACAAAAAAAAAAACGAAAAAATTAATAGTGATAGATTGATACTCAGAGAAGCTAAAAATCAATTAATAACATTAAAAAATGTTTAACTGACGTATACCGCTTTATTGCCCGGGCCAGCGATTTAACGAATCATTTTTATTTAGATAAATTTTCTTAGTTTTTAAAATCTTCGTTAGTTATATGGTGACCTAAAAAGTTAAAAATCATCGATAAACTCGCACATTCTAGGCTCACCTGTAAAAAATTAATAAACTAAATATCAAGGATGATCAAATGTAATTTATTGCAAGTTTATTTCATGTCTTCTATCATCTTTCGTAATGTATAAGGCAAGCTTTTATACATGGAGTTTTTTGTTATTATTTGTAGGATTAACTAATTATTATGCTTTGTCTACATTTAATATTTTATTATTTAAGTTATGATTTATTTTTTTAACAAAATTTTTTTACAACTTTTTTTTTTACAATTTTTAACAAAATTTTGGTAATTACCTTAGTTTAAATTTAATGGCTATAACATGGTACGGTACGTTAAAGATATCATAATTATGATAATATGATATGCGACGCGGCGGCTTGTCCGGATAAGCTCTTGTGAGTTTTCGTGGCAGGCTTATGTATAAGTTTTAACTATGTGTTTTTTTCTGTATTTTGAACAAATAAAAAAATAAAAAATTTATGATTACTCGTAAGAGTTCATATTTTACTCAAATTCCGAGTAGCCCGAAAAAACAACCTTACAGAAGATCAAAGGCAACAAAAATATTGCTCTCAAGTAGCGTGTCTTCCTGTGGTGAGTCTGGTATGGAGAACTCCTGAGGAGGATCAGGGGTAGTCGTCATCGCGCTTACAACACTCCTGGTGTTTCAGGTTTCCTTAGGCTACTGTATCCGCTTACCATAAGGCTGACCGGACGCTTGTTTGAGAAACTGGTGGTATGAAAAAAAATTTACGCTCTTTCCCCATGTCGGAGAAGGATCAGAGCTTAATCCACCACGCTATTGGGGTTGGCGGATATATTCCCTACTATGAGTAACGATCGCTATCAGGTGTACATGATAACAACCGGGACCGACGGCTTAACGTGCCCTCCGAGGCACTATGGGGAAACCCACCAAAAACCCAGACCACGGCAAACAACTGTATAGCCAATACAAATGTTTGTCATGTGCGGGGATCGAGCACGCAACCGCGAGCGCAACAGCCACAAACCAGTGCTGTGACCGTTGCGCCAACGCGTCGTCAAAAAAATATTTAAGCAAATATTATTTTGATAGCTGCGCCAGTACTTTACTTTTATAAATATGTTATTGAAATAAATCATAACTTGTAAATATTCACTTGTGCCAAATAAATAAAATAAAAATGTTACGGAACACGGTCATTTTGAATTGAAATTATTAAACTAATAATCTACGAGAGATTAAATGCAATTGATAGCTCGAGTAACAATGACGCATTGTTCTACAAACAGCAAATTTAACACTATTAATATCTGTTTAAAAACATATATGTGTGAACACAAGATAAATATCAACTGGGCCGTGGATCTAACGATTGATGCCACTATTAAAATATTAACAATAATACAAGATGTTTATACTATTATTTATCACTTCTCAAATTCTTTAATAAGTATAGAATGAACACAATTTGATCAGTAAAATCTTTTGTAAGTATAGTATTTCTCTATTTATTCAATCAAGAAAATTTATAACTCCCTTTAAATGCAAAGTTCAGAACTTTCTTTAGTTATCTAGAAGTCTCTCTGCCTTAATTGAGGGTATTAAATCTGTGAACCTAGGTGATGGCTTAGTTAGAAATAAGAAACATTATTTAGAAATCTCTATTTAAGTGAATGGTTTAACTCTATGAACCGATGTGATAGCTTTGTTAGAAAAAAGAATCATTAATGAATATATTTAACTTAGATTTATCTATGATAAGTCTTAATAGTCTCTTAGAATATAGTCAATGTAGCCTGTAGGTGTCGTCTCACACAGTAATAAGCACCTCTTGCCTTTGATATTGATTTTCCATTAAATGTACCACACAGAAATATCCCACGATAAGTATTAAATAGATGTTTGAAATGAGTTCACTGAAACCTTTATATATATTCTTACCGAATGATAAGAATTGTTGCCTTTAGTATATTGATTTTCCACGAAAAGTCACACACAGAACCATACTATGATAAATGTTAAATGAATGTGCCTTGGGTATGATAAGAACTACGATAAGTACCCCAAGGTAACCACGATAAGTCAACAGTCAGAATGAATATAAGTAACTTAGCTTTAACCACAATGAATCTTAATAGTCTCTTAGAATATAGTCAATGTAACCTGCAGGTTTAGTCTCACACAGTTTTGTCCCACGATAAGTATTAAATAGATGTTTGAAATAAGTTCACTGAAACCTTTAGATATATCCTTATCGAATGATAAGAATCGTTGCCTTTAGTATATTGATTGTCCACTCAAAGTCACACACAGAAATATCCCACGATAAGTATTAAATAGATGTTTGAAATAAGTCCACTGAAACCTTTAGATATATCCTTATCGAATGATAAGAATCATTGCCTTTAGTATATTGATTGTCCACTCAAAGTCACACACAGAAATATCCCACAATAAGTATTAAATAGATGTTTGAAATAAGTCCACTGAAACCTGTAAGTATAGTCTCACCAAGTGAAAAAGTACCTTTGCCTTGAGTATGTTCATTTTCTACGAGACGTACCACAAGGGAACTTGGTAAGCTACCTATCAGGTGAAAGATATGTACCTTAATCTTGAACACAGTCATGGTCTTGTCTAGATGTCGTCTCTAGTCATTAATCTTACTTATTTTACATAATACACACAGATATTGATTTCTCCTTTTACAAGATTCACTATGATACGGAAGGATAAACTTGAACGTTTATTTGATTATTAAATCCAGACTTAAATTCTTAGATCTTAAATAGAAAGATTTGAAAGAATGTACCTTCGATTTGATGACTTCTTCAGGTTTTAATCTTAGATAGTATAAAACACTTTAATAAAGAAACTTGTATTTAATTTTAGACAAACCTTAACCTTTTAATATAAACTGTTTACAAGATTGTTATGAGTTTGCTAATACATATTTCACGTTGATAGCAAGTAATTATGTAATATGAATTGTTAAGTTATAGCAGGAAACTTTGCTTTATGTAAGGATTTGTGTGCGTGCAAATTGTACGAGCAGAAATAAGAACAGAGTTTATAGGAATGTCGGATTTGTTGCCGGTTTTTCATAATTACAATTGCCGAGTTAGTATTTATAATATTTGATGTTTACAATATATAACACCACACAAATAACGAGCAGGAGACTCTATAACACAATAATAACCACGAAACTACAAAATACTTGCAATTAGCACTCAACTCAAGCGAAGTCTACGAAAAAGATTACATGTTCTAACGTGTACGAAAGCGGAGAGCCAATCACAGTCAAGTTTTGCAGCGTCGCGTTCGGAAACACTACAATTTGGTTTTATTAGACTCTTAAGGTTTACTTTTGTCTCGATTTAGTGAATAATTTTCAATGTTTTAAATACAATTAATAGAAATTAAGAAATATTTTTGATATCCTATTATTATAAAAGCGTCACTCCATATATCTGTTTAGAACACACAATTTAGATAAATTTTAAATTCCTGCTTTAACTTTTTCAAACATTACCGCCCGCCTTTGTTAAATTTATTTAACAAACAATTAGGTAATTGACAAGTAGTAGTCTTTTCTAGGCAGGTAGGTCAGGTTCTAGTTTAATGATATGTTGTTTAACGGTGACTAATCGAATGTAGTGATCATCATTTTCGGAGAATAGTGGTTCGTGACTGGCATGTAGAGCAGCCTGCAGACAGAGGGCGAGCAGCCCACAGACACAGGGCGATCAGCCAGCAGACACAGGGCGATCAGCCCGCAGACACAGGGCGAGCAGCCCGTAGACACAGGGCGAGCAGCCCGCAGACACAGGGCGATCAGCCCGCAGACACAGGGCGATCAGCCCGCAGACACAGGGCCAGCAGCCCGCAGACAGGGCGAGCAGCCCGCAGACACAGGGCGATCAGCCCGCAGACACAGGGCGAGCAGCCCGCAGACAGATGGTAAGCAGCCCGCAGACACAGGGCGAGCAGCCCGCAGACACAGGGCCAGCAGCCCGCAGACACAGGGCTAGCAGCCCGCAGACACAGGGCGAGCAGCCCGCAGACCGATGGTAAGCAGCCCGCAGATACAGGGCGAGCAGCCCGCAGACACAGGGCGAGCAGCCCGCAGACACAGGGCCAGCAGCCCGCAGACAGATGGCAAGCAGCCCGCAGACACAGGGCGAGCAGTAGCTACTTCACTTGTTCCGGCGGCACTCGAAGCTCGCAACCGGCAGGCAGCCCGTGATGGTTCTCGTTGATTGTTAACAATAACAAAGATGATTTAATTTAGCAAAATGATCATTCCGCCTGCTACCCCTTAATTTCTTAAGAAAAGTTGACGAATTTGATTTCACATAAAGTGAAATGAATTTTTACTAGCTACAAATAATAATTGTCATCAACTTCACATTGGTAGCCAAAGCACGAATTTGCAAATCTGTACTGTCAGATGATTATTGCTGAAATAAGCTCATAACTCACCCCTAACTATACATAACTTTAAAAAGACCTGTGAGAATAATTGGCATTAGTCGGGTATTTGTCAGATTAATTAGTCATGACTTTGTGTAATATAATTGCAATATCTGGTTTCCTAGGGCACAAAGGCTTAAACTCTTTCTTAGAAATAGCTTGAAATTACGATAGTTGGTAACTCATTTGTTGAGCTACGTCCTAGCATCCCCTTTAAGATAGATATAGATGCGAGATAGACACTTGTTATCGTTCCAATAGTTTGTACTCTCAGCACGGTCATCTTCTTCACACCAGGTGTCTATATCGTGGATAATAAGATCGAAATTAGATAATTATGTAATAAAGTTGGTTAGATCTCACCATCATGTTGATTGAACGCATCGCATCGATGATACGATTAGTTCCACTGACATCACAGTCCTTATTGCACTCAAGGAACTCCCTTTCGATGACTGCATAGTAGATACTCGACCTTCCATCACCGACCTTAAGATGCTCAGCAGGTCGCAGGTCGCAGCTGTGGTAGCGTCAGCGCAGGCGCTCCAGCTTACGGCTCGTGTTGCCAATGCAGTTGAACGATTTATGATTAGTTATATTTGTTCGATTAACACATTACTAGAGGAATTATGTAACTTTGAAAGAATTCTAGAATGAAACTTCGCTTTGAAATAAGTCTAGAATGAGGCTTTCTGCTCCTAGCCAGAGTCACCGTCACTTGAATGTCCAGCACTGTGCCCAGGACGCAAATCAAGGTGTCTCGAGTGACTTCTATTTTTTACACCTTTTATGTTTTTTTTTTTTTTTTGTTTTTTATAAGTAACAGAAAATTACGAAAAATAAGAATAGCCAAAGCACAAAGAAAATAATTTATATGAGTAGATAGGCTTGTATAGCTTTACAGTAACATCTACCACAAGAGGTTCTAAATTTGAAACCACTAATTGATTTAAGATCATGTTCAATAGTATCCAAACCACTGTAAGTAGTAAGCAAAGGGAAACTGGAACGTACTCACCAGAACGTACTTACAATCAAGCTGACAACACAGGTGATATGTGACAGCAAGGAACATGGAAGCTTCTCTTTAGTGACTGAACTCTGATTCATGCCAAGTGCATGTATGACTGTGTTATGTGATAATTATAGTAAATGATAAAACAAGAAGTTGCTTAGTCGAGGATGATGATTAATGAGTTGAGTGCTAACCGCCTGACCTATCCTTTTAGAGGAACACCGCCCGCCATACAAAGGCACACCGCCCGCCATACTAAGGCACACCGCCCGCCATACTAAGGCACACCGCCCGCCATACAAAAGTGATTAACTTGTTTCACAATTCCTTTTGATTGTGAACTGAATCGGCACTACTATTTAAGTAACCACGCTCTGCTACCTTATGTTTAAAAACATATATGTGTGAACACAAGATAAATATCAACTGGGCCGTGGATCTAACGATTGATGCCACTATTAAAATATTAACAATAATACAAGATGTTTATACTATTATTTATCACTTCTCAAATTCTTTAATAAGTATAGAATGAACACAATTTGATCAGTAAAATCTTTTGTAAGTATAGTATTTCTCTATTTATTCAATCAAGAAAATTTATAACTCCCTTTAAATGCAAAGTTCAGAACTTTCTTTAGTTATCTAGAAGTCTCTCTGCCTTAATTGAGGGTATTAAATCTGTGAACCTAGGTGATGGCTTAGTTAGAAATAAGAAACATTATTTAGAAATCTCTATTTAAGTGAATGGTTTAACTCTATGAACCGATGTGATAGCTTTGTTAGAAAAAAGAATCATTAATGAAAATATTTAACTTAGATTTATCTATGATAAGTCTTAATAGTCTCTTAGAATATAGTCAATGTAGCCTGTAGGTGTCGTCTCACACAGTAATAAGCACCTCTTGCCTTTGATATTGATTTTCCATTAAATGTACCACACAGAAATATCCCACGATAAGTATTAAATAGATGTTTGAAATGAGTTCACTGAAACCTTTATATATATTCTTACCGAATGATAAGAATTGTTGCCTTTAGTATATTGATTTTCCACGAAAAGTCACACACAGAACCATACTATGATAAATGTTAAATGAATGTGCCTTGGGTATGATAAGAACTACGATAAGTACCCCAAGGTAACCACGATAAGTCAACAGTCAGAATGAATATAAGTAACTTAGCTTTAACCACAATGAATCTTAATAGTCTCTTAGAATATAGTCAATGTAACCTGCAGGTTTAGTCTCACACAGTTTTGTCCCACGATAAGTATTAAATAGATGTTTGAAATAAGTTCACTGAAACCTTTAGATATATCCTTATCGAATGATAAGAATCGTTGCCTTTAGTATATTGATTGTCCACTCAAAGTCACACACAGAAATATCCCACGATAAGTATTAAATAGATGTTTGAAATAAGTCCACTGAAACCTTTAGATATATCCTTATCGAATGATAAGAATCATTGCCTTTAGTATATTGATTGTCCACTCAAAGTCACACACAGAAATATCCCACAATAAGTATTAAATAGATGTTTGAAATAAGTCCACTGAAACCTGTAAGTATAGTCTCACCAAGTGAAAAAGTACCTTTGCCTTGAGTATGTTCATTTTCTACGAGACGTACCACAAGGGAACTTGGTAAGCTACCTATCAGGTGAAAGATATGTACCTTAATCTTGAACACAGTCATGGTCTTGTCTAGATGTCGTCTCTAGTCATTAATCTTACTTATTTTACATAATACACACAGATATTGATTTCTCCTTTTACAAGATTCACTATGATACGGAAGGATAAACTTGAACGTTTATTTGATTATTAAATCCAGACTTAAATTCTTAGATCTTAAATAGAAAGATTTGAAAGAATGTACCTTCGATTTGATGACTTCTTCAGGTTTTAATCTTAGATAGTATAAAACACTTTAATAAAGAAACTTGTATTTAATTTTAGACAAACCTTAACCTTTTAATATAAACTGTTTACAAGATTGTTATGAGTTTGCTAATACATATTTCACGTTGATAGCAAGTAATTATGTAATATGAATTGTTAAGTTATAGCAGGAAACTTTGCTTTATGTAAGGATTTGTGTGCGTGCAAATTGTACGAGCAGAAATAAGAACAGAGTTTATAGGAATGTCGGATTTGTTGCCGGTTTTTCATAATTACAATTGCCGAGTTAGTATTTATAATATTTGATGTTTACAATATATAACACCACACAAATAACGAGCAGGAGACTCTATAACACAATAATAACCACGAAACTACAAAATACTTGCAATTAGCACTCAACTCAAGCGAAGTCTACGAAAAAGATTACATGTTCTAACGTGTACGAAAGCGGAGAGCCAATCACAGTCAAGTTTTGCAGCGTCGCGTTCGGAAACACTACAATTTGGTTTTACTAGACTCTTAAGGTTTACTTTTGTCTCGATTTAGTGAATAATTTTCAATGTTTTAAATACAATTAATAGAAATTAAGAAATATTTTTGATATCCTATTATTATAAAAGCGTCACTCCATATATCTGTTTAGAACACACAATTTAGATAAATTTTAAATTCCTGCTTTAACTTTTTCAAACAATATCAGACACACTTTTGACAAACAGTTAATTAATTTTATAAAGTGATATCGCTTGATAATCTGAGATATTTCTCATTAAATATTAAATACATAGTTGTTCTACAATATTTATTATCTTTTATACAACTAAGTCGACAAACAAGCGTATGGCTCACATGTTGATAAGTGGTTACGGTAGCACATAGCCTTAAACACCAGAAGCAACGCAATCGTGTTGTCTATCAATCCCCGACCATTCCCAGGAGCTCTGCAAACCTTACTCATCACAAAAACACAACACTACTTAAGATATTGTATAAGATTGAGGCACCAATGACCCCAGACCCAGGCGGGCTGCTCCACATTTCTAGCTGGATATATCCTGCTGTGCTGGATATCAATAAAATATCATTATTATAAATAAGAACACAAATGACCACAAATATAATAATAGCGTTATTCGGTACAGTATACACAATAAATTGGCCGAGTACGAGTCGGACTCGCGCACTAAGGGTTCCGTACCATTGAAATGATTATACCATATAAAAATGGAAAATAAACTATTCAAATACGCCATCTATCTATCGATCCATGCCGCTATTCAAATATATTATATTGGTCTATTATATTAGTCTATCGACGACGTTTTCTTGGTTTCTGGATAGATGGCGTTGGAATTAAATCGCATTGCGTTAAATATTTATTTTACTTTGTTTTTAGTGTTTGTTGTTATAGCGGCAACAGAAATACATACTTTGTGAAAATTTCAACTGTCTAGCTATCGCCGTTCTTGAGATACACCCTGGTGACAGACGGACGGACGGACGGACAGCGAAGTGTTAGTAATAGGGTCCCGTTTTTACCCTTTGGGTACGGAACCCTAATAACAATAAAAAAAATATATACATTATACTCCTTTCGATCAGTTTAGACACTTGTTATTGAAACCTTGAAGCATTGCATTGGGACACTTAATATCAGGTAACGGGTCTCATGTATCTTATGAAACATGCACCTAATCGTGATTGTAGACGTGTGACTGTTCTTTTTATGTAACTCGGGTGTACATTATATATTATTTTGTACAATTTGATATGTTACATTTCAAGTTTATCCAAGTAGCGGCTGCGTCTTACGGATCTATAGTCTACTATGGATTATTATCTATACTAATAAATAAAATTGGAGTGTCTGTTTTTAATATTAAAATTACACTTTTTACTAAATGCATATGGATCTATACACGGAACATAATATACCAAAATAACATTTTTTACAATTTTTGTCTGTCTGTCTGTCTGTTTGTTCCGGCTAATCTCTGAAACAGCTGCACCGATTTTGACGGGACTTTCACTGGCAGATAGCTGATATAATAAGGAGTAACTTAGGCTACTTTTAATTTCGAATTTTTTTTTATAACTGCGAACTGAACAATAACTTTTTTGTTAAATTCCACGCGGACGAAGTCGCGGGTACAGCAGCTAGTTTATATAAATAAAAATTAATACCTAAATGTTTTGTTAAACTTGAAACGACTCTTCCAATTCGGTCCAATATTTTTTTAAGTTTTCTCATACTTTATAAGGTTCTTACGGAAAGAAAAATAAAGAAAATTGCGCAGAAAATTTTGAAAATTTTACAATATTTAAACTTTATGCGTTTGAAAGTTCGGAAATAGGACTGAAGAAGTTTGTCGGATCAGCTACTTTTAAATAAAAATAGAAATCTGGATTGAAATGTATAATGAACAATACCTACAATAAATACGCTGAAAATGTATCTATCAATAAAAGTGATTATAGAAAACAAAATTGTAACATATCCCAACATTTATCCAAATCACAGGTACTCAAGGGATAAGCAGCTTTTCAAATTTTTAATGATTTTTTTTTTATATTAAGAGGATAATGATGATAAAATTGTGGCACATAAAATTATATTTTAAAATAACCTTCGAAACATAATAAAGCAATTTAAATGTTGATAATAAAAAATAAAAACCAAACCAACCCAACTACATTCACTGTCTCATCAACACCTACAAATCATAATTCTATTCGAATATTTAACTGCCAACATCTGATGCAATAGACTTGATGTAAAAAAAATAATAATATCTCGTTTATAAATATTACTGAATATCGTATTTAACATATCAGTACCTGGGTGGCCGAGCCTAGCTCGGTAGTCGGTATTTTTAGTATTTTTTTGTTTTGTTTTTTTTTCTCCGTATTTTTATATTTTATTTTTATTTAAATAAAAAATAACGAGTGCAATTAGAAAAAAAAGGATTCAGTTGCATTTTAAAATATTCAAACCATTGGTATAATCGCAAGTGTTACTGAAATAATTTTTTAGAATAATTAAAAATAATCCATACTAATATTATAAAGGTGAAAGACACTCTGTCTGTCTTTCGTGCTAAACTAGGCACTGAACCAATTCAAATGAAATTTTTTTTTTTTTTTTTTTTTTTTTTTATGGCTAATAGACAGGTATTTGACCGCAATCTCACCTGATGTTAAGTGACGATGCGGTCGAAGGTGGAGCATGCCTGCCTAATAACAGCCTATTCACTCTGGCCTTGAAGACTCCCAGATTGTATCGTTCGGGAAACACAGACGCGGGCAATGAGTTCCATTCCTTAGCCGTGCGCATCAAAAAAGTATTGGCAAAGCGTTTTGTACGCGTAGGTGGCATATCAATGACGTAAGGATGGAACGATCGACCGCGCCTAGTGTCCCGATGGCGGAAGGTTGTTGGGGGAATTAGATCGTGCAATTCCTTCGCACACTCTCCGAAATATATTCTGTAGAACACCGACAGACGAGCTACCCTACGCCGATGATCGAGACTCTGCAACTTGGTGTCTGTCAGAGTAGGGTCACCTATGAGTCTCTTAGCTCGTTTTTCCACCGAGTCCAAAGTTGCCAGTTGGTATTTGGCGGATCCATCCCAAAGATGGCAGCAATACTCCATACAAGTCCGAACTTGTGCTTGATATAGCTGAAGCAGCTGTTCTGGAGTGAAGTATCGCCTGACCTTAGAGAGAATACCAAGTTTTTTTGCTGCAGTTTTTGCTTTGGACTCGATGTGCTGCCCAAAGTTCAGATTGGACGATAGCTCTACACCGAGGAGCTGTAGGGAGTCGGTAATTTCTACAGAAACATTCCGGAAAGTCGGAAATTTGGTACACCAGATAGTCTAGAGCTTGAGAAAGGACATAGGCTAGCTAGAAGCTTGAAACTTATTTTTAGGCTGTTGATTTGATATAAATAAATATGACATTTAACGTTTGTAAAAGTTTTACCCTCAAGGGTGTAAAATAACAATAGGGAATAGAGAATGAAAGTTTGTATAGAAATATGTAAGTTTTATGTGAATGTTTTATAAGTTTGCGGCAAGAGACAAAATATTAGAGCTACTCTCATGTCCAAAATAAACCAAAAGATATATCTAAAAAATGCTGTCCAAAGTCACTATTCCACGCGGACAAAGCCGTGGACACAGCTTGTAATAAATAAATAATTTTGAATAAATAATTTTAATAAATATATTTTATTTTTATTTTTTTATAAGTGAATTAATTGGTAACTTCTTAAATCTTATTTTTTTATAAGTGAATTAATTGGTAACTTCTTAATTATTATGAACTCTTATCTCGATTTTACGACAGCTTAGCACAGTGGTCATAGCAATGGACTATTGCAAATTTGCAATGTACGTGGGTTTCATTAAAATTTTTAATACATGTGTACGCCGCGTTGGCGCAGCGGTCACAGCACTGGATTGCGATTGGCTGTTGCGTGGGCGGTAACGGGTTCGATCCCTGCACACGACAGCATTTGTATTGTCCATACAGATGTTTGCCGTGGTCTGGGTGTTTGTGCAGTCCTTGTGGGTCTCCCCATCGTGCCTCGGAGAGCACGTTAAGCCGTCGGTCCCGGTCGTTATCATGTACACCTGATAGCGATCGTTACTCATAATAGGAAATATATCCGCCAACCCGCATTGGAGCAGCGTGGTGGGTTAAGCTCCGTTCTTTCTCCTACATGGGGAAGAGGCCTATGCCCAACAGTGGGATATTACAGGCTGAATCGTGAATCGTGATCCTTATAATACTTATACAAATTTAACTTTATTAGCGATTTGAGTGGAGCAGTCAATACAAACGTTGAAATGCAGGTGAAACCAACCTCACCTCTAGTGTTAGAACAATATTAATCATTTTAACTATTTAACGAAATACAAATCGATACAGATTAAATTTACCGAGATAACCTTTCGTGACATGACAGCACGGCAAGAAGACAAAAAGATGGATACCGTAACCTCATTTTAACAGCTTCATTTCTACCTGAGAATAACCCTATAAAATAAAGTCCCTGTTATGTGATAAGGGCAATATAAAAAGCAAAATTTTCAATCAAAGACTGATCGCCTTTGTATTTTTATAAACATTTTTCAAGTGATAAGATAGGTACTGATTAATACACAGTATAAACATTTTGGTTTTTGTCATGGTTTCACCCCTTTAGAACTGATTACTTCGGTTGTCAACTAAATCGTAAAATAGTGTGAGGTGAGAAGTAAAATGATTCCAATTAAAAGGATGTATAACACACATGACATAAATAACAGAAAACTATATTTTCTACAAAATTTAAATTAAATTGTAAATTTTTTTGGAAAAAACTCAATCACACTTTTTTGCATTGCTTCTCATAGAGACTAGACTAACTTTTTTTAAGAAAATTTTTTTTAATAACTTCATTGTTTCCTAATTCATTTTTTAATTGATGAATTGAAATAATCTGTAATTTGATCGCAACCTGCATACGAGTAACTATCAATATAATGGAATTTATCAAATTTTAATATCATATATTCGAAAATTCTAAACATCACAAAAATTATAAAGAATTCGAAAAAATAACAAAAATCAGACAAACCGCGAACTCTTTCTTAAGGGGAGACACATACCTACGAGTATACACCTAGAAGGCCGAAAAAAAGGTCATTTTTGCCAATTTTTTGTACGAAAACTATTTATAATTTCGAATTGTGGTTTAAACCAAATGAAAGTTTACACATTCAAGAATATGTTAATTTTTTTTTTTTTATTAAAAAGTATCAAAAATATATAAAGATATCGCATGTTCCTTGGAGCGCCGTAAAAAATTTTGCTTCTACGGTACCCACTCCCGTTTTTTCAAAAATCATCTGCAAAAAAAAAACAAAAATATTATTACTTAAACTAGACTATAATCTAGTAGATGTCCATGAAAGTAACCAATTATTATTTACAAATCCCCAAGTTGTCAACACAATTTGATGGCGAAAGAGGCCATCAGAGTATATACATAGATACAACTATGTATATACATATATAGGTACTATATAAAAAAATTAAGGACAATAAATATTCTGTAGAAGGCTAGTCATGTACATGATACGTTGAATTAGTTTTAGTTGGCGTTTACGGCACAAAATCACCAAGGTGGCGAATTCCGAGTTAGTGTTTTTGAAAAAAATACTTAATAGATACTAACTTGAAAATTGGATTAAATAACTGCTACGATACTATTCTTGAAATGTTTAAGATGAGCAAGCATAAAAGTAATATTTGTGTTGATTACAGTGAATTTAAGAAGGCATATCAACGAATTTCGTCATTTCGGGAACAATTTTTAATATTATATTTAAAAATAACAGTTTCAAAATATGACTTCTTCCTGTTGCCAAATGACAGAATTCATCAACATTGATTGAAAATAAATGAACAATTTGTAGAAAATTACGCATAATTACCAGTTAAGTTTGATTATAATGCTACTTCAGAGTAAAGTTACGATTTTCAAGTATAAAGTTTAACATATACTAGATTATGAATAGCATTTCAATTTAAATTACATGCGATTATAACAAGATTGATGTCTCCAAGGTATTTCCGTAATAATTTATTTAAGAATATTTTAAATTTGTGGTAAATATCGATTTCAAGAGGTGTTGCCGAAAATGATTTAGTGTATTTAGATGTTCACTGAATGATACAGTAACGATTTATCGACAGTCGATGACGATATTTTCATTAATAAATGCAAAAATTTAGTTCTTTTTTAACTTTTTATTAAATTGATACCAAAGTTTTTTATGTAAACAATAAAAATAATATTTATAACATTCTTAAATAAGTTTTTAACTCCAGTCTTAAAATGACATTTTCATTACCTTTAACAGTTGCACATTAAACTTTTGAGAAGTAATAGTAACTACAACAAGAAAACTTAAATAAAAGGTAACAAAATATATTATTAAGAAATTTAAATAAACTCAAAGAACAAAATTTTGCATGAATGGAATGAACAAAATTAAATAAACAAGTTATTATTATAATTAGACCTTTTCAAAAATAATAATCTCGACTTTTTTGCTTCTTAAGTAAAGGTTTAGGAAATTGTTCATGAGTAACATACGATACATCTGTTGGGTCTAATTTAAATAGTTACTTTTGTACTGTTACGCACATATTTTTGGAAAGTAACCTTAAGTTGTCCATAGTCTTCAACAGATATTTCACTTACGCCAACATATCTACAAAAGACTCTTGTTTTTTGGGTGGTACTTTAATTAAAAGGTTTATCCCAGGAGAAATTAAGTTAGCATGCAGGTTTTCTTTGTCTGCCCCATGAGATGTGCCAGCTTTAACACTATTATTTTTTCCCTCTGTACTTTTTGACGCTTTTTTACATCTTTTTCCTAGTTTTTCCTTTACTTTTCAGCTTATTTTTTTTCGGTAGTAAACCCTGTCTTTATCGCGTTTAATTTCTCTTTGTTCATCAGTCATATTATCCAGAAACATTCTAATTCTTGCATTGACTTTTTCTTCTTTGGCGAAAATATGCCTACTATCTTTTTTAGTTGTTTTTAGGTCTATTCTACTTCTTTTGATCTTTTTTTGTTTCTATGCTTCGTGCAAATATGTTATGTAGCTATCATTTATATTATAGCATTGTTTAATAATGCTTGAGTGTTTAAATAGTCATCTTAACACTAGCATCATTTAGGGAACACGTCATCATATCCGGGAATGTTTCCAAAATGACCGTTCACGGAATGACGTTTTTAAATATTCGTGCGTTTTATGCCAGCATCAGACATCTTGAACACAATAGTCCAAAGTAAATGTCAAGTAAACAATGGTGGCATTAATTAATTATTCTTACAAAAACTACGTTTTGAATATTACAATCAATTGTACGTATTCCCGTTATGATGTACAATTGATGTACGGTATGTAGATTATAAATAGAAACGTTCTTACCACTTAAATTATAAATAATTTGACGAAAAAACAAACAGCGCCCACCACACACACATTCGCTCTCTACAACAGCACAATACCGCCAAAATCGGGTTCAGTAAAAAAAAGTTTTGCTTGGATATGATTGTGTTCACTAATATGACGTACATTGTCTCGGACAAACTTTGAGGCAAATTTCGTGTTCTAAATAATTTTATTATGTAAGTAATGGGTTTAAAAAAATGTTTTTGAGGACATTAATATTCTTGTTAGACACGAAAAAGAGTTACAATTTAATTTTTCTCAGAGCCACAGTAATTTGATTGTACGATACAGCACTTGGGGACGCGTTCTCGAAATGATTTTTTACACAATTATTTTACTATAATAATGAAATTAATTTATTTTCTAAGCAGGTAATTTGGTGTACAAATAAGTCAAATCGATTTGAATGGTGTCAAATGTACATTAGATGAATTTAGTTACAATTGTATTTTTTATTCATTTCCAAACACAATTTTCCACCTTGGTGATTTTGAACCTTACACGAATATATTTCACCAAGTAAACAAAGTAGGTACGACAAGAATTTTAGTGAGATACTAATGATTTAAACTACCTTCTCTATATAATCTAGATTTCAAATCGGTGTTTGTTACGCATTATTTAAAATCATTTAATTTTTTGTTTTGATAACTCAAGTCAAAAGTTCAAATAACTATTTAAATAAAGAATATTTTTAATCGGATTATTTTTTGTTATTTAAATACTGTTTTTTTAGTAAAGTCGTATTAAGTAGGTATTTATCGTTTTAGGCTAATATTTATTCTCACTTTTTGATAATAACGGTTTTCGAATGAACATAATAATTGCTAAATTGAATTAAATGTATTAAATTTAGAACTAACGAGTGATTGTAAGAAAAGTTACATAAGTATGAAGAGTTATTCTATATTTTTGCATTACTGAATAGTGAAACTGAAACACAAGATGTATCTTAATTTGCACAAGAGTATTAGACCATGTCATTAATATAATAAATTATAAGAATTCTTCGAATGGAAATATGAGAATGTAATTAATTAACATCACATATTTTTCGTATTTTTTATTTAAATTTATTCGTAGCTTATTATATTATTAGTATCAAATTGTTATTTAAAATTAATTTATTTAATGTTTTATATATTTATTATTTTTAATTTTAGACATAAATGTGTTTATTTTGAACTTGGAAATTAAAATAATACTTTTTCATAATTGTGATTTGTGTCGCAAATATATATCGAAACTTTATATCGTTTACAACTATTGTCCGACCTTGTGTCCGACTTTTAATCATGGAAGTTCTGAAACAATGTTTTAAAAGTATATTACAACATTAAGATTGAGTAAACAACCGTATAAAGTTAACGTTCGTAACGTTAAAATGTTCTGCGGGTACACTTGCTAATGTATTACTCAATTAACACCTTTTTAGAATTACCGAATTGCTTTAGATTAGAGATTAAATAATTTTGAATGTAAAAGTAAATATCCAATAAAATAAAATAAATAAATCTCTGTACAATTTTATCAACTAGAAAATATTTGTAAATAAGTGAAATAAATATAATATAGGTGTTCGACTCTTAACAGTAGCGTTTCTTCAAATGGGTGTTTCTGTACCTAACGCCCGGTTTCCCGAAGGCTGATCAACGCAAAAATTAACTAATCATCTGTCAAATAGTCCGGGCTCCCTAGTACATTTTTAAGAGTAGCTTCATTTTGATGAGACGAACAAAAATTTCCTCTGTGTCTGTAAGTCTTATAGATCAATTTCCACGTGAAAAAAGAATTCTTAGCCCTTTTTAAAATTTGCGTTGTTCTTATATACGAGCTATTCTGGAAACGTATTTATACATAACCGTCCAATACTATTTTGTAACTAAAACCGTCCATAAATTGAAATATTAATACTAAATGCCGCATACAACTAAAGAACTGCATATGGAAACGAATTCTTTTTCTCGTAGAATGCTTTCTATTGTAAATTATAGCCTTGCTTACATGCTCACGAAAAGTATCATGCAGAACGAGTCTATCAAAGTAGCTCGTGTTTTTAACTTTTTAAACAAACTCAAATTTAAAAATAGGCTACGATTTTTTTTCACCCGGAACGAGATCAACACCTACAGAAGCCCCTTATTTTAAGGAACATTCATTTATATTGATTGCTGCCAATTTTTAATCTACATTCAACTAATTCAAGTTTTTGTTTTTAACATTTAATAATAATAATTTTAATAATTTAATATTTTTATTAATATTATTATTTAATAATTTAATATTTTTTTATTAATTAATATTTTTAATAATAGTACCTTTTAAAACGATTTCGCAAGGGCCTGAAAATAAATTTAAAATTTGTATTAAAATACATTAATATTCAAAGCTTACTCGGTGCAGGATTTTATTAATGACGCTGTATTTCAAATAGTTTTTAAAGCGTAGCTAAGTGCAGACATTATTATCGAATCGGTGGTAGCTTAATTTTTAACAATATTTGAAATTTTAATTTGTAAAATGACGATTTGAAGGTGCTTTTGAAGCATTGTTGAATAAAGTATTATTTATATTGAGTTTAACTAACATTTGTCTAGTCTGTAAAAAAAATGTAAAACTAGCCGCTAGTGCAGCTTACGTGTATAAAAGGTTCACCCAGTCTGGTCTAGTACTAATTAAATTACCCAAGCTTTAGAAAAGTTAGTTTGTGATAAGATTAACTCTTTTTGCTTGAAATTGTGTGCCTACTACTACTATGCCACTAATGTGCCTTACAGTGTAGCTAGAAGTGACTATAAACATTAAATACGATAATATGATTTAAAGTAATTTTAATTCACTTGAAATAATGTGTACAAAATATCGCTCTGGTGTAGTGGTGCAGGTACCACGTGTATGCCTAAACACCGGTGGTTGCGGGTTCGATTCCCGATCGAGATGGATATTTGTATTTGTAATTTTTTTTCAGTCAGGCTACTTGTATGTTGTTTTAAGGTTTTGGTCCCAGTTGTCAAAGACACCTGATAGCGAAAGTTACTCGTAGTAGGGACTAGGGAATATATTCGCCAACCCGCAGTCGTGCAGCATGATAGAAGCTCAAGCTCCGATCCTTCTTCTAGAAATCTACATGGAGAAAGAGGCCTATGTCCATCATTGGAATATTACAGTCGCAATCAATCAATATATACAAGTATCAGATATTAAAACTCAATTAAATAAGAACTCATTTCTCCAAGTTAATCGAAACGTGACAAAATTTATTATCTGTTACATTATAATTATTTAATAGCGAACAATATTAGCTTCACGTAACACGTACGGTAATTGTTCGCCGTTGTTCATAACGCTCAGTAATGACCCATTAGTACGTTTACATGTTCGAACATGGGCCTTTTATAAAAAAAGTTACTTTCACAAAGGAGGCTAAGGTTGTATATTTGAAATTATTTAATTAATAGCAGTGTAATTAACAATTGAGTAACTCATTGTGAGTTTATAAATATAAATTTTAATGTTGTGAAAAACTTCTTAACATATTGTTACATGGTAAGTAATGTCTTAGGTATTTTTGAAACCGGTTTACAATGATTTAAACTTTTACTTACGAAAATCAAAGAGTTTACTCAAAAAACGTATGAGTATTATTTGTGTGAATTCTTTCTTAATTTTTTCAGTGTATAAATATACACGTTACTAAGAATTACTTTTTTAATTTTAACACACCCAAAGTGAACACCAACAGTATTTTATTTCTACATTCTATTGCATTATTAAATTAAATGTTTAATTAAAATATAACTTTTTCTTATGCGCTTTATGATTTTTGTGTTTTTATTGTTTTAACTTTAATATGTATGTAATAGGTTAATTTAATATTATAGAATGTTTATTTTTTAAAATTATAAAGTTTATTTAATAATGTGAGACACATATTCCAGCAAGTGTGACCGCACCAGCAATTACCATTACTTGTTACCAGTGTTGTGTAGCATGTAGATAGTCCGATAATTAGACATTAGCGATCGACACATTGAAACAAGTGACCTACTGCTACACATATTTATACTTACATAACGATCTATATAAATAAAATGATAGAGTTCTCTCGTGCGCACGGTAAATCACTAAATATACTCGTATTTTTATTTCGAAGACACTTAGATCATGATATTATGACATTTTAAATGAACTAGCAATACCCCTGCGAATAATTCGCACCAAATAATTTTTAACAAATTAATTTACAAAAACAAAAGCAATAATAAATTTTTCAGTTGTGGATGCCGGTAGAGCAATTAATTATCTATAAAATGATATACTTATTACCTATTTCGAATAATTGCGTAGTGAGGTTTTTTCTAAAAATGGAGGCATACATCTTTCTTAATCTTAGCGTATGACTATAATTATATGATGTTACTTATCAAGTTATTAAACTTTAAAAAAAAAGTATGACTGTGAGCACTACTAGAGATGCTTATAGAAACTATACTTAGTTGATACAAAGTTTTACAAGCGGTGTATAAACTCTACTTCTAAACTTTATGATGTTTACCCCAGCACATAAAATAATATTTTACCATACCATACCATAATTTGAAATCCAGACGCTTTTGTGGGTATTACCTAGTTTATAAAAAAAGAAAAACGAAAATTAAAGAATTTAAGAATAACATGTGCGCGAACACTACTTTCGAATATTTTGTTTATAATGCCTATACACGTACATATGTTACATCTATTAATTATTGTCTAGTTTATATTTATACTAGCTGACTGGGGAACTTCGTACCATTATGCATATTGAAATTAAAGTGAAAGAAAGAAGACATGCAATACAGACATATGGATCGCTGAGTAGTTCCAAGAACGGAATTCGCACTCAATACATAGGTAGCTCAATATATATCGATGTGTCTTATGTAAGAATTACGAGAATATATACTAAAGAAACAATGTACTAAAAGTACTAGTACAATGAAAAAGTAAAAATAATATTTTTTTTCAAAAAAGCCTTGTAGAAGTATAGTCTAATCTAACAGTCTTATAATAATTATATATTTGTCGTACCTACTAAAATAGAAAGAACAGGTTTTCAATAGTTTAACTTTAAAAAACTGTATATTGAAAACAAAAATCGCTAAAAGACTTAATAGTAGAGAAACCTTAATATAAGTCTCTTATAAATACGATACGGTAATGATATAATACGTAGATGACAATATTACATACGTTAATGATACACATAAAATTTCGACAATATTCAAATATATAATATTTAGACGACGACGCGTTGGCGTACCAGTCACGCGACTGGCTGTTGCGCTTGCGGTCATGACTTCGATCCCGGCTCATGACAAACATTTGTACTGGCCATACAGATATTTGTTGTGGTCTGGGCGTTTGTATTTGTGTATTGTGTGTGTTTCCGGACCCCACACAAATAATATACTAAAAACTATAAAACTATTATTAGTCTATTGACGAAGTTTTCCTAATTTCTGATAGATGGCGTTTTAGACTAATAAAAAATTATCGCCCCCCTTAAATGTTTATATTATTTTGTTTTTAGTATTTGTTGTTATAGCGGCAACAGAAATACATAATTTGAACAGAAATACATCATTTCTACTGTGGACCGTTGAGTGTGAAGCGTTTTACTTATTTAATTGATTACTTGATGCCCTGCAATTATGATAAACTTTTAACTAAGTACATAAATGTTTCGAATACAATCGAAGACGTAGCAAACAGTATATTCTTACGACAATTCATACAACTGCGACCGTCGTTACATGTACAGCTAGCTTTAGAATCTCATCTTTGACCAACATTCAGTGGCGCCGGACTGTTTATTACCGATCTCTTATTTCGTCAATTTACTATCACTAGTAGTCCGAAAAGTGACCATAATACTCATTTTACTTGGGACAGTCCCACTAAAATGTCCCACTTTTGTAAATGCAAAAAATATCATAATTATTCTCAGTTTATAGCACTCTATATCATATTATGCATATAGTCGTTTGTTTCAGATGTAAATAATAATTATATATTTAAAACTCATTGCTTAGGTAGAACACGTCAATAAAAGCTGACTTAATTATTTGTCATCCTTATAATTAAGTACGTCTTTACTCATTAGACTCGAGTAAAACAAAAAATAAATATAGGTAATATTCTGGAGAAGACGTCCCGTTTTGACAAGTAAAACAAATTATCACATCACTCATTATAAATAGGTACTTACCTATATAAGTTATGTCAGTTCCTGTAAATACATTATCTAACTTTTTACTAAGACCAGGAAGATAGTCCACCTATATTCTATTTAGCTTCGGCTTGTAGATGATGGTAATATAAAAGTCATTAGCTATGCTTTTGTGCAATAAAAAACTTGTAATTCGTATCTCAACTAGGGCGCGATTCTGCTATAAAAATTATGGCACAGGTATAATAGGTACAAGTGGACGATAAATAACATTTTAAGAGTTGATTTCGTTTCAATCGTACCTATTATTATTATTATGATGTTGTAATAATAATTTTCCGTTAGCACTTCAATGGGAGTGTTGGCGCGATTGAAGTTTACTCCTTACAATGATTACCGTTGTATTTAAAGATATGTTATCTCTTGCGTATTTTTAATACCTAAATAAACACAAGGAAGAGACAAGGAACAGCTCAGAATCGTGTAACACGCGCGGACGCAACCGCGGGCAAAACACTAGTGTTTTTTTTTATAAAACATCATATAAATGTACGTTAAAACAGTTATCATATAAATATTTGGACTAAAATTAAATTATTTAGTAATAAGCGAAATATCTACTGTAAAATCAATAGTATTTCGAAACGAAAGCAACTCGCGTGGTCGTATTGGTCACGAGAGACAAAGCATAATAATTCATTATTTATAGATACTAAGACTTTTATATATATATAATTCGATTGGGTAATATTTTAGAATTCCGAGTTTAGTTATTTAAGCAACTTTTGTTGCCCTTGAATTTGTTACGGTTTTAATTACTTTGTAAGTAAAACGATTTACCAGCATTACTTGTGTGATAGTTCATTTTTATATTTGTGTGCAAAAAAGTATAAATAATAAATATAAATTAATATATAATTGTGTTTACCTACTGGAAAAAAACTGACTTCAATTTATGTTGACAAGTAATAAAACGTGTAGTAAGTATTAAAAAAAAATAGTCAATTAAATACCCATTATTAGGGATAACTGGAAAATTATTCGTCAGGTCTCGATCAAATTTAAATGCGACCACATTAGAAGCATCAGCATTCATGCATTCAAAATCTATACAATCAGTAAAATGTTATGATGTTACATAATTTAAAAAATACGGTTTAATTGAGAGCCTTTCTTTTTTTTTGAAGTCAGTTAACAAAAACTCATAAGATAGGTACAGTCGTATATGAAGATAAGAGTTTAGAGGTCAATAGCATTTCCAATTCTACTTACAGCACCTGTATATTCTAGTAGGTATTCGGCGCCCCCTAGGACCCCGCGCCCGGGTGCGCTGCACCCCTTGAACCCCCGGGTAAAGACGGCCCTGCTATTACACTTATTTGGGTTATTTTGGTTTTGGCTAAAATAACTGTGTACCATTCTTGAGATAGAAAAGTAAAATAAAATTATATTGATGTTGTAATCTCAACTACACCCAGTACCCACTAATCCCACTAATCTCCTTTCGTGTATTATCTATTCTACACGTAGAATGTCACGACATTGGCGAAATAATCTGTGCTACTTTGGCACTGTTGGAAGGCACTAATCTGAATGAATGAATTAGAAATGTAGAATAATAATAACAACAAACACCTCTTACTTAATGGCCCCCAGTAGAGAGAGTGTAATTCTGTATTAAAGGTCCGGAAACACACAAGCACAAACGCCCAGACTACAACCATAGATTAGTAAATAGTACTTACAACACCTATATAGCATTTGCCATCTGCAAGGACCGAAACCGCGTTGTAGCTTTAATCACGGCCATAACTCGTCTTCACGTCGTTATAATAATTATGTTACGCAAATACCCAAAGGTTTTATGTCAACATTTTACAGTAAGAGTGATTTTAACATTTCATTTGATTTTTAGTAGAAAGAGGAGTTATTAGATTATAATAATTAAATTATAATAAATTATTATTGTTGTAAACGAAGTTTAACAAATAAGGTCTTTTTTATTTATTTATGACCGACTATGTAAGTCAAAGGTCTCTTTTCCACATAGAAGAAGAATATGAGTTTTTGTTTAGATTCCAAGTATTAAATTAATCTATTTTAGACCAATAAGTACTACAGCTATATAGTAAAGATATACATATACTTTTAGTTGCAACAATGGTACCTATATAATAAACGTAAACGATTGTTTTATTATTGTTGACATCGTTATTACAGGGATATAAAAAAATGATGTAACAGAAGTCGTGATTAAACTAATAATAAATTAGATCTTGTTGTTTTACACTTCTTGTCTGCTAGATTAGATTAGACATAGCGAATAATTTGACGTAAAATAAAACTATATTTTTATTTTGTTTCTTCTCTTATAATAAAATAATATTTACTGTATTTTTTAGATAGGTACTTTTCAAAATTTTCCAAAACTCAAAAAAATGGTCTAAACCATAGGTATACAGTAAGGGCATATTATTCCAAGAAATATACAATTATTATTGAAAAAAAAACAGACAAATACACAATTACTAACAACAACAATCTAACAACAACAAATTACAAACTAAGTAGGTATGTACTTGTCACTCCATTGTGACTATACACTAAAACAGAAAAAGATTACTATACAATGAGTGACTAAGATATCCCTGTTTTGTTTTAAATCTTAATGTATATTAGCTGACATTTTCACTACTGGTCTAAGAGACGTGGAAGAGCGAATTTCATCGATCTCATAACTCGATGAGACATATTTTTTATCAAATATAATTTATAAATAAATATGCCTATGATAACTTGCATATTGAGAAGTGGTCATAGCTACTTTTACTTTAATTAATTTTAATCATTTTTTTTTTTCATCACCTTCACTCATATGATAACCGAATGAGTTTTATCTCAATTGATAGTTTTTACCCGACTGCCAAGGAAGGGTTATGTTTTTCGCGCGTATCTTGTATGTATGTATGTATGTAATATTATTAATTACCTCATTTCTCTAGAACCGCTGAACGGATTTGCATAATTGAGATATCGTTAGATTTGTCTTAGCAGCCCAAGTGTTCTTAGATAGGTGACATTAAAAAAAACAAACATGGTGGCTGTGCGAAGCCATTGTAGTTAATGAAGAAATAATTTTTTTTTAGAATACTATAGTATGGGTATCAAATTAAAGGGCTCAATACAAGGATTTCAAAAATGTATATTATGATTATTATTACCGTAATAATAATAAAGAAATACAATGAGAAAGTTTAAAAAATGTTGACTTTGCTCTTTCCGTTTTTTACGCAGGCGGGTTTTTTGTTTTCTTTTAATTATATTTATTAAAACACAGAATATGCCTAGGTAAGCTTGTCTACTTATTTTTGGTCATGGCTACCTGGCAAGTAGATATGAACAGGTAGGTCAATTGTACCTATATATATTGTATATTCGATACTACATCGATCTGTTCGAATCGAAATTGATATCATAGGTAAGATATTGTAATTACAAAACCAGTAGTAAAAAAAAATAAAAAAATAGCTATGACCACTTTTCGATAGGCAAGTTATCATAGGCATATTTGTTTATAAATTATATTTGATAAAAAAAGTCTCATCGAGTTATCAGATAGGTGAAGGTCGATGTTCCACGTCTCCTCTACTCTACTATATTAAATAATTTTTCTCACTTGTGTACGTCAAGCTTTACTATCAACTTTTTAATTTTTATGCAATAGAAGATTACTGTTAATTTCGATAGTTACATACTAAGCGTGAATACTTCTCTGTATCAAAACTAGTGCACTCGATTATTCAATCACTTTTAAATATCAAATTAATGCTAATTGTTATAAGAGAAAAACAAAATTGTGAAAATTTAAATAAATGTTTAAGTAACTTTGTACTTTAAGATTTACTATTAATATGTTCTTAATTTACACTTAATTGAACTAAAAATATCTTTAAGTACCCCGTTGACGAGCCCGTTGGCGCGGGGCCGCTACACACAGGCTCTGCTTTCTGCTCCGCAGGTTGTGGATTCAATTCCCGCCTGAGTCGGGATGTACTATTTGTATTTATATATGTATTATTTCCATATATATTTATAAAAAAAGACATTTAGCTGTAAAAACCGGCTGTTACCTATAACACTAGCATAGGAGCCTGCCCAACTGTACCTGAATAGAAGTCCTATATTTTTATTTTTACTTTTATACAACTAGGGTCACAAACAAGCGTACAGATCACCTGATAGCAAGCGATTACCGTAGACTATGTCACCTGTAACACCAGAAGCATCGCAAGCGCGTTGCCGACCTTGGCCCTAATCCTCCCCAGGAGCCCTGTATCTTTAGTATGAAGTGCACTACGTATACCTTTGTGATAAAGAGTACCTATTGATAAAAATGTATTCACTATTCAGGCATATTCTCTTTAATTACTTAGAACTAATATAACTTTTAATTGACGAATACGTAAGAAATACTTCCGTAAATAATATTTTAATTACATTTTAGAACGTATTGTAATTTAGAATGTAATACAATAATCTTTGTTTGCATAACGAACGCACTGGCATATATTCAGAACAGCATCAAAACCTACTGTTACCGATCGGATAACTCTGATTGATACGTACGCTACATTACAGTGCGCCGATTATTATTAATTATATTTTCTTCTTTTTATTATTACTGTAATGTATTCTTAGTCATGATGTCATGACATTAAATTTTACAACACATATAATATAATACTAGGCGTTTTTAATGAAATTTATTATTAGTTTGTTTGTTAAACAAAAAATAATAATACTTGGCTAACTAAAATAAAACAATACTTTTTTAATGTAAAAAAAATATATTATTATTGTCACTGATTAATTAAAAAAATATTATATTTATTAACTTTACCATTTTTAAATAAGCAAAGAGTTCTTTTTAATTTTTTTAAATAGTTAACTAAATCGTTGCGTCGTTATTCGTCGTATGAATCAAGCACACATTCTTAGCGCCGTGTTGTAGAAAGCTGACGCCGATGGCGAATGACGTAGCGATCAGCTGATTGTTATATCTCAAACACGGAAGTTATCTGTTATACTATATACGATTTTAACAACCTCTCTTAATCAAACAACGAATTAACTGGTCACACGTGACTACGTACGTTTCGTTGAGTCCAGTCAAATTACGAAATAAAAAAACATTAAATACCACAGTTTGGGGATTATAGTGAATCGATAGGGGGTGTATTCTGAGCTTAAATTCCAATTTGAGGGGTTCTCCGAAGGTCAGCTCAAGGTCATTTCGATGAAAACGCGTTTAATTTGATATCTCGAGAACGGTTAATGTTAGGCAAAAAATGGTAAATACCTTTTCTCTTCTCAATTAAATTTACTAACACTTTTATCTGAAACTTTTTTTTTGTATCATCAATACTTTTCAAATTATTACTTCCGAAAGACAAAAATTTTACTTTTTTTCTCCCTATTTTTCATATTTCGCCATTTTCTCCCCAACCGTTCAATTTTATGAAATTTTACCCATTATCAAAGTCGTAGATCCTTTAATTATGAACAACTTTTTC
This sequence comes from Melitaea athalia, assembly GCA_905220545.2. Taxonomy (NCBI): domain Eukaryota; kingdom Metazoa; phylum Arthropoda; class Insecta; order Lepidoptera; family Nymphalidae; genus Melitaea; species Melitaea athalia. The sequence goes on from HG992198.1 coordinate 9,054,490, forward strand.
TTCAAACTTTTTTTTCTAACACCAATATCTTCGGAGTTATACCTTACTTTACCGAGCGAGATCCGCGCCAATGTCGCAATATCATCGACATCAGTGAGTATTCAGTACTTGAAAGAAATTTCAAAGTACTCCATGATCATTTATTAGCCAACTTACCATCCCTATCGATTCACCATAATCCCCAAACTGTGGTATTTAATGTTTTTTTAACCCATTTTCAGCCGTAATTTGACTGGACTAATGTACGTAATATACGAAAATGCTCCGAATGTAAAAGGAAATTTGGAAATTAGCGAAGTGTAGCAGGATTTTTTTTTAAATAAACGTTATTTTATGTATTTACTGTAAATTTATACGGTACTCGTTAATGACAGAAATTAGAGTCGAGATAAAATCTTATACCGACATGTAAACAAATCTGCCAGCCCGCAATTAGACAGTGTGGGTTGCATTACCTAATTAACCAACCCACCTAAATATTTTTCTCAATCTAATAATAGGTGGACCTCAAGATACTAATAAAATGTAATTAAAATATGATCTCTATTAACAAGATATCTATTTTTAACCGACTTCAAAAAAGGAGGAGGTTCTCAATTCGAGTGTATTTTTTATGCATGTTACCTCTGAACTATTGGCTGAGTGTACGAACTGTCGACTGAGTGTACCGATTTCGATGTTTTTTTTATCGAAAGATGGTGCATGTCTTGTGGTCCCATTTTAAATTTATTGAGATCTGACAAGTACCTAATTTTCGAGTTATATCTAATAATGTCTTTACTTGACAATTTTTCGTCGACCTAGTTTGTATTACTTGTCGATGTAATTGAAGTCGGTTTTTTTATTCGTTTTCGTGCAAACACAATTATTTATTTAAATCTATATATATTATATATGTAAGTATATTAATACGTGAAGCAAAAACTTTGTACCCCGTTTTACGGAAATTGCGCGTTCGGAGGAGAATGAAATTTCGCACACTTATAGTAGTCCAGTAAATACCTAAAGCTAAATTTCCGAACCAATTTTATTTTATTTTTTTTAAGTTAAGGGTCACTTATTGACCATAAAAACATAAATTAAAAGTAAAAAACCTTTTTAAAAAACAAGCTTTTATTTGAATTTGCTAAAACGAAAAAAATAAATTTTTACTTTAAAACTTTTACTATCTACTTATTATAATAAAACTGCTTCGTAGGAGTTCACAATCGCCTTTCTTTTTACAACTTCACTCAACCAAGCCGATACAAAGAATGCCCCACTTCTCTCATAACACGTATTTATACAATTTCAACAAAGTCAATTGATTGTCAAAACTACATTGAATTACCAAATAACACATCCAAACAAATTTAGTCGTAATTATATAATATTACTATCAAATTAATTTAAACTAAAGTTAACACTTAGATATCCAAAACAACACAATAAAATTAATACATTTTAAGTAGACTATTAACATCTTTTTCTTTTTTTTTAAATACCCTACTTTTTATACAATATTACTATCAAATTAATTTAAACTAAATTTAACACTTAGATATCTATTTTTTTTTTAAACACCCTACTTTAAAAATTCCACAAATTGATAGTTTATTTAAAATATCGCAATAAAATCTTATGATTTTGATACACTTTTAGTAGACTTTTAACTGTTTTTAAATGAAACCCAACACTCGACCATCCTGACAACGTGTGCGTCCTCGTACACGTATCATGTGATAACCCAACACTGCCATATAAATAAAGAAGAAAATAAAATAAGTTAATTTATAAATATAATAACATCATCATCATCATATCAGCCTATCGCAGTCCACGGCTGGACATTGGCCTCCCCAAGTTCGCGCCAGACATCCAGGTTTTCCGCAATCTTCATTCAGCCTTCGCCGGCAACCTTGCGTAGATCGTCGGTCCAACGCACCGGAGGACGTCCCACACTGCGTTTGCTAAGACGCGATCTCCACTTCAGGACACGTCTGCTCCAACGGCCATCGGTCCTGTGACACAAGTGACCAGTCCAATGCCACTTCAACTTGCTAATCCTGTTATAAATATAAGCAAACGTATATTATAATTTCACTACATCACATTACATTTAACTCATAAACTTCTCCCATATATGATTTACAGTTCTATTTTGTTTAAATAGAATCGTGAAAATTAATTAAATATTTTCATGAAATAGTTATATTGTCTGGAAGAAATGGCTAAATAGCCATAAGACCGCCCATTGTACTTCACAGTCTTTAAATGTGTTTAATGTTTAAAATGTATTGTGTACAATAAAGTATTAATAAATAAATAAACAAATAAACGAGCCATAAACCAATAACTTCTCATGACTTTCTAGATGTGAACCAATCACTTCTCACATCTAAATCTCAATGTTTAAAATGTAGTTGTGGTGTACAATAAAGTATAAATAAATAAATAAACGAGTCATGAACCAATCACTTCTCATGACATGATTGTACTTCACTGTCTTTAAATGTGTTTAATGTTTAAAATGTATGGTGTACAATAAAGTATTAATAAATAAATAAATAAATAAACGAGCCATAAACCAATAAATTCTCATGACTTTCTAGATGTGAACCAATCACTTCTCACATCTAAATCTCAATGTTCAAAATGTAGTTGTGATGTACAATAAAGTATAAATAAATAAATAAATAAACGAGTCATGAACCAATCACTTCTCATGACTTTCAAGATGTGAACCAATCACTTCTCACATCTAAATCTCAAATATCACTGAACCATGAACCAATCAATTCTCATGGCCTTTACTATATGGTGGGCTAGTCATGAACCAATCAATTCTCATGACTTTTAAGATGTGAACCAATCAATTCTCACATCTAAATCTCAAATATCACTGAACCATGAACCAATCAATTCTCATGGCTTTTACTATATGGTAAGCTAGTCATGAACCAATCAATTCTCATGACAAGAATACCAAAGACACTAAGCAACATTTCTCACATCCTAAAATCAGATTTATATTTCCACGTAAGTGGGACATTGTTTCGTTCCTGAACCATTCAATTCTCATGAACTTCATCACAATATATCACGAACCAATCAATTCTCATGACGTCATAGTAAAGATCTCCACCAATCACTCCTCGCATCCAAATAGTCGTTTCTGGCGCAAACTGTCACTTGACGCGATCTTATACTGATCTTGTCCTAAAACTTTCATCATCATCATCATAGCCTTCATTCGGACACGACAACAATTCTCTGATATATTATTCGTAAATTTTTCTTTTGGACCACTTTTGCGTGTTCCTTTGCCACGTGGCAAGGGCCTCCTCCAATCTTCTCCATTCTGGCCTTTCCATGGCCACTCTGCCCCATGTTATTCCTGCGGCCTGTCTAATGTCGTCGTCCCACCTACTTTGTGGTCTACCCCTTTTCCTTTTTCCATCTCTTGGGTACCATTGCGTGACCATTTTACTCCATTTATCAGTTCCCCTGATCATGTGACCTGCCCATTTCCACTTTTGTCTTTTTATTTTTTGAGTTATGTCCTGTACCTTAGTTTTGTTTCTTATTGTGCTACTCTTAATTTTGTCCTTTCTTTTGATACCAGTCATACTCCTTTCCATGGCACGTTGACATACGGAGAGTTTATTTGTTACGTTTTTTTTTTTTTTTTTTTTTTTAAAACCTAAAACTTTAACCACAGAAGAATCGGCAAGAAACTCGACACACTTCTAAGTTTTAGTACAAAATTAGTAATCACAATTAGTAATATCTTGCATGAAATACAGCGTCACTAAGTCCATAGATCTTTATCAACTAAGTAATTCTACACCGAATAATACGCTTTATGTATTAATTTCTTTTTAGTAAAAATTTAAAAATTTATGTTGAGACAGTTCCAAAATTGTTTGTGGCATTTTATTATACATGCGAATACCATAACTCAGAAAGGAGAAGCTTACTTTGCTTAGTCGGAAACTTGGAGTTACAATTTTGTTATTCCTCCCAGTGTTTACACCGCGATTAATACCTACTATTTATTTCAAAACAATTAAAATTCTTGGGAATATACATAATATTATTATGAATATATTGCGACGCAATTGTTAATATGTCTACCTTTTTTTTATCAACTTTAATACTTATGTCAGAAATATCCTTAACATAAAATGGCAGATCATTTATTTATATTTAAAAAAAAGGACCTAGAATCGATCCTTGTGGAACGCCCATTTTTAGCACAGATCCAGAAGATTCCATTCCGTTTATTGATACATGTAGAATTCTATTAAACGAAGTTGATGTAGTATAATTTCTTGTCTTTTCAAAAATTTTACTTGAGCACGGTAGGATTGAAACGGGCCTATAATTACTGGGATCACTACGATGGCCCTTTTTTAAAAATTGGTAAAACTTTACTATACTTCAGCAAATCTGAAAAGAACCCACTTTATTAGCATCGTTAAAAGTTTATGCCAAGTACATCAATGAAAGCACTAATTAATTTAACTGATATGCCCCACAGATCATTTTTATTAAGTCTCTTAAATGCTTCTAAAATGTCTAAAGAGTCAACCTGCGAGAATGATAAATCAACATTACATTTGCTAACGTTATTTTGAGAAGTTGGGTAGAATTAGTTGAAGATGAATTCAGTCGAGAAGTTAAGTCAATAGGCTTCAAAGAAGTTGAGGTTACAGCACCATTTACATGTAAAATGTAATTCAATTGGTACTTAATATTATTTTAATCAGAATTAATAATTTTATCTTTGATAAATTTTGATTTTGTAGCCAAAGTAAATGATTCCATTGCTTCACACTGTGACGTTGGCACAACCTATTTCTACTCAAATAAATACCCCATTCACTAAATCTACATTTATATTATAGATTATTACATTTATATTATAGATTATTTATGTTATAGAATTCCTCTAAAATTAACTTGAAAACTGAATTATAGCTTACATCTGGATCCTGCGCCATCATATCTATTTTACATTATCTCTAAAACAATTTGTTTTATTTACAGTTATCAGTCTGTATGTAATTTCTCGAGAAGAGAGAATTTTTGACCGCACTGTTATCGTAAATTTCAATACCAGTGAATACGTTATCTACACTAGTAGTTGAACAGAGGTTCGACCATAATTAAAATTTTAAATTAATTAATTTGACAAGACTTTTTTATTATTATTATTAATTTAATGTATATTTTATTTAGAATTTTAAAAAAAAATATTAGCATCCCGCAATCCTTTTCTTTCTCCTACGTACGTACGCGTAATTTCCGTAAAAAGGGGTAGGTACAAAGTTTTTGCTTCTCGTATTAATGTATAGAAAATAATAATAATAATTATATTCTTTGTTGGTGGAAGATGTACAAATAACTCGTATAGAAATTAGAATAAATTTCAATAGAATATAGGATTATACATATATGCATAATACATATCTACAATAGTGAGCCTTATGATACTTTTTGAAGCTAAAGAGTGATTGAGCTTGTCCTATAGAGAGAGGAAGAGAATTCCAGAGCTTAACAGTTGTTACGGAGAAGGAGTTAGCGTAGAACGAAGAAGCGATCATCAAATTAATTGAACTAATCCCATTCATTGTCTCTTTTAACACGTCTAAATCACTAAAACATATTTATAACTTTTAAACAACTTTTAAGAGTGCTTAACAACTTAGAAATTTACTTTGGCTGTCACCTCGTCAATTACAATATCTAGTACCACGTTTCCTGCGGATTGCACAACGAGTAGTTTCCCAATACCCATTATAAAGGACAGATTTGTTGATTACGACTCCTAACTGTAACGCCACGGTATTCTTCCTAACTGTAACGCCACGGCAGTCTTAATTAATGAATTAATTTTGTTCGTAGTTCCTGAACCGACGTTCTACTGAGCGTTCTCTGGACATCCCATGCAAAAAATATATATTATTATTGTTCTCGGCCGTATCTCGGGACTTCGTGAGCGATGTATTTTTCGGCTCTGGACTCCGACTTCGGGAACGACGACCAGCATGTTCGCATTGTGCAGAACTTGTTTCATTTATTTCTGCCTCGAGAGTTTGCGAGTCGAACATCTGGTCATCTTTTCGCCCTCGTCGACTAGTACTCCACATGATCTGAAACTCGACACAATAAAATGTATATTAGTATGTTGTTCAATTAAATTCATCGCATGGAGATCTCAATCTTATAAATTAACATCCGTCATGCAACATACGAGAGCATTTTGAGAAACCAGTGCTTCTTAACACTGACTTCGATTTCTGGAGAGTAGCCCCAGACAAAACCTGAAGTCAACGTTAAGACGCTACATAAACATGCAATATTATCAGGGAGTGCCCTGACCTTATATTGGCATGCTCAGCAGTTCCCCCAAAATACAATCACCTTCTCATTACACTAACACTGCCAAGGAGTAGCCTTGACCAAATGTTAGAGCAATTAAGTTTATACCGCATGACATAAATGACATAATAATTAAAATTTGTAAGTAACATAAACTGCGATTACCGGAGAGTAGCCCCGAGCTAATCGTCAATAAATGTTATCTCACTGTTAGTGCATGAAAATACTATCAGGGAGTACCCTGATCAAATATTGACATACACGCTAGATATTATGTATTAATCGAATCTAAAATGTCTACAATAAATATAAAAGAAAAAAAAATATTATAATAATTATCACATAAACATAATAAACTTCTGAGTGCTAATACAAAACTATACTTTGCACGTTTTTTTTTTAATGCAAGAAAAATACTTACACCAATATGGACAGGGTACCACTTCTGAGATATAATAAAACTGCTTCGTAGGAGTTCACAATCGCCTTTCTTTTTACAACTTCACTCAACCAAGCCGATACAAAGAATGCCCCACTTCTCTCATAACACGTATTTATACAATTTCAACAAAGTCAATTGATTGTCAAAACTACATTGAATTACCAAATAACACATCCAAACAAATTTAGTCGTAATTATATAATATTACTATCAAATTAATTTAAACTAAAGTTAACACTTAGATATCCAAAACAACACAATAAAATTAATACATTTTAAGTAGACTATTAACATCTTTTTCTTTTTTTTTAAATACCCTACTTTTTATACAATATTACTATCAAATTAATTTAAACTAAATTTAACACTTAGATATCTATTTTTTTTTTAAACACCCTACTTTAAAAATTCCACAAATTGATAGTTTATTTAAAATATCGCAATAAAATCTTATGATTTTGATACACTTTTAGTAGACTTTTAACTGTTTTTAAATGAAACCCAACATTATAAAGTCATTACACATAATCTACATCAGTGTTTTTCAACCTTTTTCATAATGCGACCCCCCTGGTATGAAAAAATATTACGCGACCCCCCGACCCTTCGCTTTTTAAAGTGAAACTTCTGTAGGCACATGAGGGGTAAAATTTGAGCGACCGGTAACGCGGCAGCGTCATGACGGTCAGTACTTGGATGGGTGACCTGGGAACACCGCGACGTTGGCTTTTTGTTTTTTTTTTTTCAACTACATACTTTTTTGTATTTGAAATTCGTTTTTTTAAATTAGTTTTCCAAAGAAGTTTCACTTCTGACATGTGTAATTTGTACGCACGCAATTTTTTTATCATGTATGTATGTGTATAGGGCGAGATGAAAATGTCATCAGTGCAAAAGACAAAATACATGGCTTTACAAAAAAAAAGCTGACTTGTGGGCGTCGTCTATAAATCATAATAGCTTCGATTCATTTTCGTCGACACTATCTTTTACTGAAGAAGTCGGATGTGAGATAAACATCAAGGCATATGCATACCTGGTATGAAAATGGTCTTAGATAATTTGAAAGAAGAATAATAATTGGGTCATTACTTCTCAGTGCAAGAAACTGGAAATCGGAGAACACTGGGCAGAGGTGGTTTTTTTTTAATGTAACTAGGTCGGTAAACAAGCGTACGGCTCACCTGGTGGTAAGCGTCAAGCGATCACCGTAGCTCATATACGCTTGCAACACCAGAAGCATTGCAAGTGCGAGGCCGACCCTACCCCCAATTCCCCCCAGAAGCTCTGGTCATCTTACTTACCAAAAGGAACACAACACTGCTTGGAAACGGTATTATTTAGCTGTGATCTTCTGTAAGGTCGAGGTACTACCCCAGTCGGCTGCTCCATATTTTGAGCAGGAAATTTCCTGCTGTGCCCTACCTCAGTTTAAAAATCTTACATTCGTTTTTAAATGCTGCTATGAATAAGGCTAATTTCCCAACTAAGGGCCTGTGCAAACCACGTTTTTTAAACGACGGCGCGTTTTTATCCTACAGAGCAGTTTGTTTGCGTTTGTATCGATTCAAACGCGCGGCAACGACGCGTCTGTATCGATACACACGCGCGTCAACGGCGCGCTTAAAAACGTGGTGTGCATAGGTTCAAAATGCAAGCGCGTTTGCATCGCGTCTGTATCGCGACAAACGCGCGTTTGCATCGTGTCTGTATCGCGTGACACGCGCGTTTGCATCGATTCAAACGCGTATTCTCACGTATCAGAAGAGATTAAAAAACGTGGTGTGCATAGGCTCTAAGCTCAAAATGAATCTGCTAGAATTATCTGCCGATGGAATTGGAATCCAAGTCTGCTAATTTGGATACCTATTTGGTTATGAAAAAAAAAACAGAATAGCCGGAATTGACAACTGAGGCCTTGAAGTGTTTGATTCCATTTGCCACCTCGTACTTATGCGAGTTGACATTTTCACAAATGAACAAAATAACAAGTAAACAAAGAAAACGATTTAATTCTATGTGTAGCAAATACAGATCCACGATGGGAGAAATTGGTTAATCAATAATTGTGTTTGCTCGCAAACGAAAAAAAAACGGACTTCAATTATATCGACAAGTAATACAAAGTAATAAGACCAAAAAACAGTCAAGCAAATGCAAGTTATCAAAGATTACTCAAAAAGTTGTAATCAGATCTCGATTAAATTTATACCAGACTACATGACCAGTATTAGCTTTTGATTAAAGTAAGAATCATCAAAATCGACAAACCCAGTGAAAAGTTATGCTGTTTAATACAACGTAGGTCGACGAAAAAGTAGTCAAGTAAATACGCATTATTAGATATAACTGTAAAAGTACTTGTCAGATCTCAATTAAATTTAAATGGGACCACATAACACGCAATACCTTTCAATTATAACAAAATTCATCGAAATCGGTCCACCCAGTCAAAAGTTCTGAGCTAACATACATAAAAAAAATACAACCGAATTGAGAACCTCCTCATTTTTTGGATGTCGGTTAAAAACAAGCACAACCTTCGCAATAACATGAGTATTAGGATTTTATTTCTTGTTAATTTGTTTGTACTAACATAAAAATGTTTGAGTATATCCTTTTGTTAAAATTCTCTTACTTAATAAATCAAACTTTTTATTCTTTATTGTTTTTTACTAAAGTTCTCTAGACCTCTGACGACCCCCCTACGGCAGCTTCGCGACCCCCTAAGGGGTCGCGACCCACAGGTTGAAAAACACTGATCTACATGATAGAAAAGCTTGTCGCGAGATATGAGTACCTACTCGTATTTCCTTAGTTTGAAAATTTTAATAGTTAAAATCAATCACATCAATTTATTTAATTTACTTGTTTACAAGCAAATCTCGCGACAAGCTTTTATATCATATAGATTATGTGCAATGACTTTATAAGTAGATAGTAAAAGTTTTAAAGTAAAAATTTATTTTTTTCGTTTTAGCAAATTCAAATAAAAGCTTGTTTTTTAAAAAGGTTTTTTACTTTTAATTAGAGATGCGCCGAATGTAGGTTTAACCGAATACGAATGTTCGGCCGAATATTCGGTCCAAAATGTACCGAACCGAATGTTCGGCCGAATCATTCGGTTCAATTTTGCGCGGCAAACAGGTTTGTATATGTCGGTACGACGCTCTGCAAGAGCCTCAGACGGCATCGCGAGATATGAGTACTCGCATTTCCTTAGTTTGAAAATTTTAATGGTTAAAATCAATCTCATCAAGTCATTTAATTTACTTGTTTATCTAGACAAGTAAATCTCGCTACAAGCTTTTATATCATAACTAGCTTCTGCGCGCGACTTCGTCGGCGTGGACTCCGCTCCTATTGGTCTTAGCGTGATGATACATAGCCTATAGCCTTCCTCGATAAATGGGCTATCTAACACTGAAAGAATTTTTCAAATCGGCCCAGTAGTTCCAGAGATTACCGCGTTCAAACAAACAAACAAACAAACAAACTCTTTAGCTTTATATATTAGTATAGATTATAAATTATGTACCTAATGACTTTATAAGTAGATACTAAAAGTTTTAAAGCAAAAATTTATTTTTTTCGTTTTAGTGCATTCAAATAAATGCTGGTTTTTTAAAAAGGTTTTTTACTGTTAATTTATTTTTGACTTTTTAGTTATCACGTCAATTTATTCGAATTATTCTTAGCAAGGCTTTAGACTGAGGTAGGGCACAGCAGGAAATTTCCTGCTCAAAATATGGAGCAGCCCGACTGGGGTAGTACCTCGACCTTACAGAAGACCACAGCTAAATAATACTGTTTTCAAGCAGTATTGTGTTCCTGTTGGTGAGTAAGGTGACCAGAGCTCCTGGGGGGATTGCGGATAGGGTCGACAACGCGCTTGCGATGCTTCTGGTGTTGCAGGCGTCTATAGGCTATGGTAGTCACTTACCATCAGGTGAGCCGTACGCTTGTTTGTCGACTTAATAACATTAAAAAAAAACGCCTTTCATTTGATACCCATATTGTAGAAGTGCACTAAAAATAACTAGTCCGCACTCTTGGGCATGCCGCCATGTTGGATTTAGAATGACGTCACAAAGATAACAATGCATTGTCATCCATATTGAACTTGTATACAAAATTTCAGCTCAATTGGTTCAAGATATCTGCTTCAAAATTGAGTTGCAAGATTTCACCCGAACAAACAAATATACATACATACATTGCAAGTTAAATAAAAGCTTGTAATAAAAAGGAATGTTTCTTTCATTTACCAAAAAACTATGTACAACTTTCGCAATAAACCACGCTTAGGTATACGCTTAGTAACCTTACTATTTAATTATTCGGTAATTATTCGGCAAATCAACCGAATATTCGGCCGAATACGAATGTGAGAAAATATGCCGAATGTACCGAATACGAATATTCGGCCGAACTTTCGGCGCATCTCTACTTTTATTTTATTTATTTATTTAACAATTTTTGTACACTAGAAAGTAATATACAACAAATATCACAAAACATTGCTGGTACAAAGGCACTACTTATCCCATGATGGAATCTCTTCCAGTAGTCCTGCCACAGGAAAATTATAAAATAATCGCAAAATTAGCGTGTACAATAAAAATAAAGAAAAAAAATACTAAAAAATACTAAATATATATATATATGATAAATACATTATTCTACTATTTAAAAGCATACATACAAAAAAAAAAGTATACACACATAGATACAAATAATATAATACATACAATAATATATTCTAATACGCATAAAGACACTAGAATTTTAATTTATTTTTGACTTTTTAGTCGGTTATCACGTCACTTTATTCGAATTATTCTTAGCAAGCCCTTTCATTTGATACCCATATTGTAGAAGTGCACTAAAAATAACTAGTCCGCACTCTTGGATATGCTGCCATATTGGATTTAGAATGACGTAACAAAGTTAACCATGCATTGTCATCCAAATTGAACCTGTATACAAAATTTCAGCTCAATTGGTTGAAGATATCTGCTTCAAAACTGAGTTGCAAGATTTCACCCGAACAAACATTCATTAAAGTTACATACATACATACATACATACATACATACATACATACATACATACATACATACATTGCAAGTTAAATAAAAGCTTGTAAATAAAATGCTGACAGATTCAGGTGGAGCTTCGATCGCAATCTTAAAGAAAACTTTTTGGCCGATATCTCGGAAACTATCCACTTTAGGGCAAAAGTTTTCGATCTTACGCCCGGTAGTCCAACATTAAACATTTTATAACTCAAAAAGTATGGACATTAGAAAAAAAAGTCTTAAACAAAAGCTGTAGAGGATAAAGTGATCTTAAAAAATGGATAGATGCATTTTATTGATTAATCCAATATTTTAAGAGTTATTGGCCAAAAATGAAAAATGGGTTCATTAAATGGGCCATAAATCGTAAACGGTAAGTTTTACAAAAAAGTTTACAGGAAATAAAAGATGCGAAATTTTATTCTCTACAAAAAAGGTCTGAATAACTTCTTTTTTTAATTATTTATTTTGAAACTACCTAGACTTATACCTACAAGGTTTTGTCTTCTTACATCAACAGCAACCCATGTCGAAGAGTCAAAAGATTTTGAAAGTTGCTGTTTTTAGCTTATTCTGTTATGTAGCTAAAACAATGAAATATTCCAAGATATACATATATATATATATATATATATATATATATATGTCATACATATTTATATATTAGTGTGGTAGATCCAGAAATCAGCGTGTAGGTACAAAGAAACAAATAACCAAACTTTTTAGCTTTTTAATTTTATTTAAAAAAAACTTTGTGAAGGTTTAATAAGTAAGTACATAAAATATCACATTCGTTGAAAACTTATAACAATGTAATTGCTAAAGATTTTTCGTAAAGATTCAAGATTTAATTTCCTCCTACGCATAACAACGAATGTATCTTGCGTTTTCAAAATTATAACTAACACGTAACGTCTAATGAACATCCGCTCTAGTTCGCTTTAGCTGGAACTAATTCGTCGACACAACCTTGCCTATCTAAAATAATAGTTAAAATAATTACTAGAGACCTCTATTGCTATAAAGATAGAGTTCAAATTCTCTGAAAATAAATACCGGACTCTACTCGAAGGTGTGATGTAAACAAAATTCTTTGCAGCACGCACAAAGGTAGAAAAAAAAAATATTCATCATACTTAGATGATTTAAGAGAAAAGCATTTAAAATTATAAATGTGATAGTAAATACTACCATTTCCATTAATAAGTGAAATCATTTTTACGTGTCATTATTAGAAAATCGTAGAATTGAGTATATTGGTAAATAAAAATTTCACTGGAAGTGAAAAAATTTAGGAAAAGAGAATTAATTATTTATTTTAAAAAATTATACCTTTACTAGCTTCTGCGCGCGACTTCGTCGGCGTGGACTCCGCTCCTATTGGTCTTAGCGTGATGATACATAGCTTATAGCCTTCCTCGATAAATGGGCTATCTAACACTGAAATAATTTTCCAAATCGGCCCAGTAGTTCCAGAGATTACCGCGTTCAAACAAACAAACAAACAAACAACCAAACAAACAAACTCTTCAGCTTTATATATTAGTATAGATTATAAAACATCTACATTTAGACACAGGTGTAGTAGGATATACAATTAATGATAAACAACAATAATTATATGAAATTAATATTTATCAAATATTTTTTTCTTAATTCAATGTCTTTATAACTTAGAAAAGACTAAGGTTAACACTTAACATGTTTCCAATTATGTTTTATATGTAGAAACAGAGAATGGTGCAACACAATAAGTAGAATTAGACTAATTCAATCCATGTCACAAATATAGGCAATTAAATATTTTGGTAATCAAAATACATAAATCTATTTAACCAAATAAAAAAGGTGGTTGTGCGATTCACACACGATAGAAATGAAACTTCTATGGTAAACTAATTAAATAAAACTAATTTAAAATTAGCGGCTTGCAGCGCGGCTCGTCCTTCCCTGTCTTTTTGCCGTTGCATCCGGTTTGAAATCACAACGATTCTAAAGAAGTTTCACTTCAAAAACAATTTCTTTCGTACTAATCAATTAAAAATATCCATCAAGAACGTTATACAGGGATTAAAGCAGTTTACAGTTCCCGGCTAGTTTCAATAGAGTTCGTGGAGCGATACATAGCTGGGGCGAACAATGTCTTGCGCGCGCCAATCAGCGCGGACGGGGTGGAAACTTCAGCAGGATTCAATTAAACTTGAGCCCGCCCTTATCTGATGGCTTCGTAGCTACGTAACGAGATCTCGTAGGGTTGCCATGTCGGCCCTAAGAATTCCTAAATCAATCTGTACTGCATAATATAATAAAGTTGTGGAATTTTTTTTTAAACCCGCTTATGGTTTATTGGGATTTGCGAAGTTCTTTAACATAACTTTGATAAAGTATAACATATGTCAAAATGCGTTTAACAAGATGTAACATTGACTTTAAACATATAACAACTTTTTTTATAGATGGGGAAATGCTATTTACGCATTAGCCCCGCCACCCGAGGGCAAAGGGAGTGTGGAGCTCCCAGCCTATTGCCAGACTATCCATGGTGGTTTCTACCCCTAAAAAGTGAATTTCCGCAGTGCTACAAGAAAGCAGACATAATTACGAGTATTGTAAAAAAAATGATTTCATTTGGATTAGATTTACTGCCTCGCACGTAGTTTTGATCGTTTCCTCCCACTGTGCGACGGCTCAATAACGAGCTCTCCGAGGCACGGTGGGGAGACCCACAAAGACTGTACAAACACCCAGACCACGGCAAACATCTGTATGGCCAATACAAATGTTGTCGTGTGCGGGGATCGAACCCGCAACCACCAGCGCGACAGCCATACACAAACCAGTGTTGTGACCGCTGCGCCAACACGGCGTCAGTTAAGAGTACGCATAAAGCAAAATTATCAATCTGGTATTTGATTTTACATGAAAAATTCCGGACCAAATCTTAAAATAAAAATATATGACGAACTACGTGATATTTTCAAGACTACAGCCTAATCAAAAACATAAAATAATGAAATTTCCTCGATAAAATATAATCACGAAGTAACCTCTAATTTTTATATTTTTTCTTTTTATACTCGATATGGTTATGACCATTAAGACAAAAATTTGATAATTAATTACATTTAAATATGAGTAAAGGCTATGCCTAGGCATTTAATGTAATTACTTTTAGTTTCGGAATTATATATAAAATAAGCTATTTGTCGTTTTTTACATTCGTAATGCGCTCAAAACTATATCGTCTATCGTACTCTGACACGAGGCTTTGTGTATATTTTGTTTCATCAATTACTCACGGGCGCGCGGGTGAAACGTGATTTTTTGCTCGCTTTATACGCCCTCTTAAGAGAATATAATTAGAACAATATTAATTATTTTCTTACTCTCTATAATATAACTTTCATTGTTGAATACAGTAATTAGTATATTTTATATATTGGTACCTATATGTTATACTTCTACTTATACCTAAATATAAAAAAAAAACATAAAAAAACCGTTTTATTAAACAGAAAATATTTCGCGTATGTGTACGCCATCCCTAAATATTGGGGCAACTGAACGTAAATCCCCATCTCTCTGAAAGCGGAGCGTCAAGCGAAACTCGTAACCGCTAAGCCGAACCTGTGACATTATCGGCACTTAAGGACCAAACAGGCTCAAGTATTAGAGAGCACCCGCTTCCTTGTTGGATCCTCTTTAAGTAGGGAATCATAATTCAGTAAAGTACCATTGCTACTGAAACTTAAATAATATGGTGGAACATAGAACTGTCACGTCTAATTTAGTACCTACTTAATTAAATAATGAAGTAGCCCTAAGTAGCTTCTCATTATTCGTAATGCGCGGACATAATGATTATTACCCCAAGTTATCACTTGGTACGTAAGATAATTATAATACACGATTTGCTTACTTCAATAGCTCAAGTTACCTGCACAAATTTTTAAGAGGGTGCTACGCAGGTCGATAAAATAAATTGCTAACAGATACAAAGAAAAAGCTGTTTAGAACTATACACAGATAATAATCCATAACATACAGTTTTCTTTATTTAGGTAGGTATTTAGAGTGTTGTTTTTTTGTTTTACATAAGAAAGGAAATAGGACATAAGCCGAACAATTAATAATATAAAGTTTATTCCTGAAAAAAAAACTAAGAGAGCAAATCAACTCTTATTAAAATTACAAATAAAAATAACATCAAAACTTCACCTCATTTCTTATTATCTATACTAATCTATACTAATATATATAAAGCTGAAGAGTTTGCTTGTTTGGTTGTTTGTTTGTTTGTTTGAATGCGGTAATCTCTGGAACTACTGGGCCGATTTGAAAAATTCTTTCAGTGTTAGATAGCCCATTTATCGAGGAAGGCTATAGGCTATGTGTCATCACGCTAAGACAAATAGGAGTGGAGTCCACGCAGACGAAGTCGCGCGCAGAAGCTAGTAAATTATATAAGTATAATGAGTTGCTTCTTTAATGAGATCTACTACAAAACATAGAAAAAAAGTCATTATTATTAATATTAAAAGTAGTCATAACATATTATTACGAACGGTATTAACGGCTCAATAGGTAGTCGGCAGGTCTCCCGGGAGTAGCGTAGGGTGTCAAGCTTATCAGTGACTCGCAGATGCTGCGTCTTACGGTTTAGTTAGATCCATGAAATAACTAAGTGAAGCACTTCGCGAACATTGTTAATTCATTACATATATTTACTATCTTATACTATTAAACGAGCAATTCTTGTATATATATATATATATATATATATATATATATATATATATATATATATATATATATATATATTTATGTGTTGTGACTAGTGCTGGGACACGTTTTTTATTCAATATTTGATTTGGGGACATCTGTATGTTATCAGGTCAGGTTCCAATATATTTATGTATCCAATGAATCTATGGAGGACATTCAAAAATTGTATATAAAATAATACCAATAAACCAATATAGATGGCAGTACTTGTATTATTTCAACATTTATTTACAAAATGCACACTTCATGGTTATCATTGAATGTCCCAGAACAACCAAGCGTTATATATATTATTATTATTATAAATACAAGCTTTTATTTAGTTTTTCTGATCACTAGATTGAGCTGAAATTTTGCATACATGTGTAAATCGCGTGACGACGCAATATTATGGTGACATGGTGCTGATCTGATGATGGAGCTGGAAGGTGGTCATAGGAACTCTGTAATGAAACTACACAACCTCATAGAGTTTGGACTCGTTTGATTCGTCTTGACGAATACTTTGGTACTAAATGGTAACCAGGGTCTGATGATGGAGCTGGAAGATGGTCACTGGAACTCAGTAATTAAACGTCATAACCTAATCGAGTATGGGCTCGTTTGATTCGTCTTGACAAGTACTTTGGTGCTATATGGTAACCAGGGTCTGATGATGGAGCTGGAAGAAGGTCATCGGAACTCAGTAATTAAACGACATAACCCAATCGAGTATGGGCTCGTTTGATTCGTCTTGACGAGTACTTTGGTGCTAGATGGTGACCAGGGTCTGATGATGGAGCTGGAAGATGGTCATCGGAACTCAGTAATTAAACGTCATAACCCAATCGAGTATGGGCTCGTTTGATTCGTCTTTACAAGTACTTTGGTGCTAGATGGTAACCAGGGTCAGATGATGGAGCTGGAAGATGGTCATCGGAACTCAGTAATTAAACGTCATAACCCAATCGAGTATGGGCTCGTTTGATTCGTCTTGACGAGTACTTTGGTGCTAGATGGTAACCAGGGTCAGATGATGGAGCTGGAAGATGGTCATCGGAACTCAGTAATTAAACGTCATAACCCAATCGAATATGGGCTCGTTTGATTCGTCTTGACGAGTACTTCGGTGCTAGATGGTAACCAGGGTCTGATGATGGAGCTGGAAGAAGGTCATCGGAACTCAGTAATTAAACGACATAACCCAATCGAGTATGGGCTCGTTTGATTCGTCTTTACAAGTACTTTGGTGCTAGATGGTAACCAGGGTCTGATGATGGAGCTGGAAGATGGTCATCGGAACTCAGTAATTAAACGTCATAACCCAATCGAGTATGGGCTCGTTTGATTCGTCTTGACGAGTACTTTGGTGTTAGATGGTAACCAGGGTCTGATGATGGAGCCGGAAGAAGGTCATCGGAACTAAGTAATTAAACGACATAACCCAATCGAGTATGTGCTCGTTTGATTCGTCTTTACAAGTACTTTGGTGCTAGATGGTAACCAGGGTCTGATGATGGAACTGGAAGATGGTCATCGGAACTCAGTAATTAAACGTCATAACCCAATCGAGTATGGGCTCGTTTGATTCGTCTTGACGAGTACTTTGGTGTTAGATGGTAACCAGGGTCTGATGATGGAGCCGGAAGAAGGTCATCGGAACTAAGTAATTAAACGACATAACCCAATCGAGTATGGGCTCGTTTGATTCGTCTTTACAAGTACTTTGGTGCTAGATGGTAACCAGGGTCTGATGATGGAGCTGGAAGATGGTCATCGGAACTCAGTAATTAAACGTCATAAACCAATCGAGTATGGGCTCGTTTGATTCGTCTTGACGAGTACTTTGGTGTTAGATGGTAACCAGGGTCTGATGATGGAGCCGGAAGAAGGTCATCGGAACTCAGTAATTAAACGTCATAACCCAATCGAGTATGGGCTAGTTTGATTCGTCTTGACGAGTACTTTGGTGTTAGATGGTAACCAGGGTCTGATGATTGAGCCGGAAGAAGGTCATCGGAACTAAGTAATTAAACGACATAACCCAATCGAGTATGGGCTCGTTTGATTCGTCTTTACAAGTACTTTGGTGCTAGATGGTAACCAGGGTCTGATGATGGAGCTGGAAGATGGTCATCGGAACTCAGTAATTAAACGTCATAACCCAATCGAGTATGGGCTCGTTTGATTCGTTTTGACGAGTACTTTGGTGCTAGATGGTAACCAGGGTCTGATGATGGAGCTGGAAGATGGTCATCGGAACTCAGTAATTAAACGTCATAACCCAATCGAGTATGGGCTAGTTTGATTCGTCTTGACGAGTACTTTGGTGCTAGATGGTAACCAGGGTCTGAAGATGGAGCTGGTAGAAGGTCATCGGAACTCAGTAATTAAACGACATAACCCAATCGAGTATGGGCTCGTTTGATTCGTCTTTACAAGTACTTTGGTGCTAGATGGTAACCAGGGTCAGATGATGGAGCTGGAAGATGGTCATCGGAACTCAGTAATTAAACGTCATAACCCAATCGAGTATGGGCTCCTTTGATTCGTCTTGACGAGTACTTTGGTGCTAGATGGTAACCAGGGTCAGATGATGGAGCTGGAAGATGGTCATCGGAACTCAGTAATTAAACGTCATAACCCAATCGAGTATGGGCTCGTTTGATTCGTCTTGACGAGTACTTTGGTGTTAGATGGTAACCAGGGTATGATGATGGAGCTGGAAGAAGGTCATCGGAACTCAGTAATTAAACGACATAACCCAATCGAGTATGGGCTCGTTTGATTCGTCTTTACAAGTACTTTGGTGCTAGATGGTAACCAGGGTCTGATGATGGAGCTGGAAGATGGTCATCGGAACTCAGTAATTAAACGTCATAACTCAATCGAGTATGGGCTCGTTTGATTCGTCTTGACGAGTACTTTGGTGTTAGATGGTAACCAGGGTCTGATGATGGAGCCGGAAGAAGGTCATCGGAACTAAGTAATTAAACGACATAACCCAATCGAGTATGTGCTCGTTTGATTCGTCTTTACAAGTACTTTGGTGCTATATGATAACCAGGGTCTGATGATGGAGCTTGAAGATGGTCATCGGAACTAAGTAATTAAACGTCATAACCCAATCGAGTATGGGCTTGTTTGATTCGTCTTGACGAGTACTTTGGTGCTAGATGGTACCAGGGTCTGATGATGGAGGTGGAAGAAAGTCATCGGAACTCAGTAATTAAACGACATAACTCAATCGAGTATGGGCTCGTTTGATTCGTCTTGACCAGTACTTTGGTGCTAGATGGTAACCAGGGTCTGATGATGGAGCTGGAAGATGGTCATCGAAACTCAGTAATTAAACGTCATAACCCAATCGAGTATGGGCTCGTTTGATTCATCTTGACGAGTACTTTGGTGCTATATGATAACCAGGGTCTGATGATGGAGCTTGAAGATGGTCATCGGAACTAAGTAATTAAACGTCATAACCCAATCGAGTATGGGCTTGTTTGATTCGTCTTGACGAGTACTTTGGTGATAGATGGTAACCAGGGTCTGATGATGGAGCTGGAAGATGGTCATAGGAACTCTGTAGTGAAACGACGCAACCGCATTGAGTTTCGGCTCGTTTGATTTGTCTTTACGAGTACTTTGGTGCTAGATCGTAACCAGGGTCTGATGATGGAGCTGGAAGATGGTCATCGGAACTCAGTAATTAAACGTCATAACGCAATCGAGTATGGGCTCGTTTGATTCGTCTTGGCGAGTACTTTGGTGCTAGATGGTAATCAAGGTCTGATCCGATAATAGAGCTGGAAGGTGGTAATAGGAACTCAGTAAAGAAGCTTCACAGGGGGAATGCGTCATTTTTTCGAATTATAATTACGAAACAAATGTAAAAATTTTAAATAAAATTCATTAACTCAGCTATTTTCTAATAAATTTTATGCGGTTTTCTCTGAAAATATTCCCGTGACTTGGAAAATCCTGATATTTATCACTAAATAAGTAAATATAATAAACGTTAGTGCTTCAAGAACTAAGTGATCGGGTTTTTTATAGACATTGTAACATAACCTCACTTTTACAAAACATCTAATAACTCCGCTCTCAGATAGCCCAAATGTAAAGAATTTTTAGTGAGATATCAATAAGCCTAAATACATTAATTGATACCATTTTCATTTCATTACATTTTGATCCAAGAGTGTATGAAATCGTATCCGTTTCCTTTAAAAATTTATTTCCTTAAAATATTGTTATTATTATTTGTCATTGCGTCTATTCGTTATAAGTATTATTAAAGTTCGCAGACAAGTGGACATAATGTGCCAATCAAACTACTAATGCGACGTTTCGATCGTTTATTTGATCATCATCAGGCATCTACAAAAGTTAGACACGTGTTAGACATAGCCAGTAGATCGCTGCATCAGCATGCTTGCCTATTGCTCACGGCACCTACAACCTGCATAGGCTCCACGTTTTACAAGCTCAGCAACTACAAGCAGCATTGACGTCAATCATTGACGTCAATCGAAGATTTCCTTTGAAGCCTGAAATGTGGAAGCGACACTCTTTGGTCCCACATTGACATCATAAGTTATAAGATGTAGTTTTAAGATTACTATTGTATTAACTCTTGGTACGAGCATCGACCAATTGTCATTACTTTAGTTTAGTTATAAGAAGTAGTATAAGATAATATTGTATTAATACCGAATTAATACATAAATATTAATTATGTGGTTTCTTTTCAACCTCCTGACTACTGCAAACGTAACTCACGCTGCATGTAATCAATAATGTATATATAAAACAACAACAAAGAAAGAAAAAACAAACTATAGTCCGTTCAACGAGACGAGAGAATTTTTGTAAACAAACCAAAATGTCATTATAATAGATGTCATTTACATGTGCAGGGTTTTGTAACCTTTTTTTCGTACACAATTTTTTTAAATGTAAAATATATTTATATTTTGATAATTACTTAATTAAATATAATTAATTAAATTTAATTATGTATATAAGATTTGATACTTCTTAAATAATTAATTATCAAAATGTACATTTATTTTACATTTTACATTTAAAGTTTAAATATAATAATATTAGTTTATTAGTTTAATTTTAAGTTTAGGATTTTAGGTACAAATGAAATATTAATGATTAATATTACTAAAATATTTATTAGATACAAGCTGCTGTGCCCGCGACTTCGTCCGCGTGGAATTTAACGACAAATGATAAATGAATGATAAATGAAAACATTTATTTCGCCATAAGGTGATACACACACTTAACGAAAGTCGAAAAAAAAGTGATACAAAAAAAAACTAAACAATAATAACAAAAAGTTAGGCAGCATAAAATCAAACAATAAAATAAAAAATTAAAATTTATTATCTTAACATTAGTTACATTACAAACTTACGTAATGTACCCAGTGTTGTAAGCAACGCTAACTTAGTCAAAATATTAAGTTACTAATGTCTCGTTAGAAATTACCTACCTACTTTATCCTCGGCTTTATTAAATATTACAATTAATAACAATGTCCCTAGTGTAGGTCGAGAGAAAAAAAGCCGGAGGAAAAATCTCTCGGTACTCTTTTAAAACATGCACACTAAAATGCAAATAATTATTACAAAATCCGAATGTTTTCAAAGTCAGACTATCTTGACAGATTCGACGTTCGAACTTGCCGAGAGACGTGCAGCAGATAGCAAACAAACAAGATAGAAGGAGATAGACTATATTTTGTTTGTTCCGTCGTCACTATGAAAAAATGATGCGCTTTGTTTACAAAATTTCTCTCGTCTCGTTGAACGGACTATATTTTAGTATTTTCTCACATTACCTTCACACGCAGTATTTAATTGACATCTTTATATTATTAAAAATCGCTAGTATGTAAGATCCTATAGCTAATGCATTATATATTGTTGTTTTTAATTTAATTTTAAATAACTGCAAACTATGAATTTTGAAAAATTGATACTATAACATTTAAATTTATCTAGGTAACAATATGTACAATTTGTGTTATTATATTTTTTGATATACATTTTCAGGACATCAGATTTTTAAATTTGACTCTGTTCTTCATCTAAACCATCAATTACATACACGTAAAGCTGTTGTTGATTAACAATGTATTGGTCTAAGATCCGGGATATAAAAAAATATTCCCTCATCTGTTAATTAACAGACACACACAATACAATATTTACGGTTTTAGCTTACTACATGTACTTAATTAACATGAGAGAGAAAAGATTTTTTAGAAGAAAAAATTTTTTTTTTTTAAGTATTATTATTTGCAGCAGGCTTATTGTGGCAGAGGTTGTTTTTATAAATTCACAATATTGAAATAAGCCTATAAAAATTGTTTCATCTAATTAACAGATGAGGGAAGATTTAGCTTCTCGGATCTTAGACCATATACAGAATGGTAACAACAAGAATTTCTTTCTTTACCTTTACATATATTGTTAGTTACTTTCTTCCTATTTAACTTGTCAATATGTATTTTCCTTTTAATTTTTTATATTTTATCTTTTTATCTTTACGAATGTTGAATTTTGAGTTTTGCTACATTTAAAGTATGTTATTTAAATTTATGTAGTTGGCAAAATGTACATTTTTTTAAATATAATTTATTACTTGTTATATGAACATCTTATTCTCAAATTTACCTCTGTTCCAGTGTCTAAAACAATAATTATATATAAGATATAATATATAAACAACGCGTTATGTTGCACAAAACTACAAATAGACTACTACTAATTGACTAACTACAAATTGAAAACCATAAATTGAAATGCTGTACAAAACTAAAAATAGACTACTACTAATTAACTAACTACAAACTGAAAACTAAAAATTGAAAACTACAAAAAATTACCTCACATTTAACTGTTAAGGACAAAATTTAAAACAATTACTTTTTTAAAATGTAAGTAATTTATAGATTTTGATCCCCCCCCCTCACCCCCATGTAACGCGCCGTAACGTTTTCCTGTACCCCCCCCCCCCTACACCACGAGCGTTATGTAACATCCAATTGACAATTTTTACCACATTTTTACCCAAATGTCACAACTTTGTTGCGCAAACTAACCGGAAAGTAGCTAAACTACTTTTGTTATCGTTTTAATCGCGTTTTTGGTAGTAATAAATAAATCAAACAATA
This sequence comes from Melitaea athalia, assembly GCA_905220545.2. Lineage (NCBI taxonomy): Eukaryota > Metazoa > Arthropoda > Insecta > Lepidoptera > Nymphalidae > Melitaea > Melitaea athalia. The sequence continues at coordinate 9,078,338 of HG992198.1, forward strand.
GATTTTAATACCCTAGTTTTTTTTAATAAACAAAAAACAATGTTACGTAACGCGCTGTTCGAAACGCCCCTCCCTCCCCTGTAACGCATCGTAACGTTTAACAAGACCCCTCCCCCCAAATTAGCGTTACGTAATACTAACCCGCATTGGAGCAGCGTGGTGGATTAAGCTCTGATCCTTCTCCTACATGGGGAAGAGGCCTATGCCCAACAGTGGGATATTACAGGCTGAATCGTGAATACTTGAACGCCCCCTTAGCCTTTGGGTACGGAACCCTAAAAATGATGTTCTGCATGGGGTGACATAATTTTCTGATTAGTGTTCACTGTCATGTGAAATTATATTTTCTTAACTCGTTTTGTGAAAATATCAACAATCTTATATCATAATTAATTTTTAGTCACTAATCCATTCATGGCTATTATCGTTAAAGGTTGCATGCAATGTACCTATATAATGATATTTTTCTTATCAGGTTTAAATTATTATGTTTATATTTTTAGTTCTTTTTATTAACAAGAACATAATGATAGCTTGTTTTTTATCCTTTAGGGCGCCTTCAAATTAGCCGCGCACAACGCGCGACAGCAGCGCGACAAATTTGAAGGCGCCGCGCTGCTGTCGCGCGTTGTTATTTACATACATTTACAACGTCGCGCGTCAGCAGCGCTGCAGACGCGCTGCCGCCGCGCGGCTAATTTGAAGGCGCCCTTACTGTTTACGAGAAATAATGGCTTATTTATGAAACGATTTTAAGCAATAAAGAATTATTCGTTATCCAATTAAGTACCTTAAATACATTGTGCATTTAATATACATCAATATGGTCCTTTACAGTATGTAATTTAAATCAATGTTTTCAAAGATATCATAGATTTAAAATGCAGGAACATAGCGGTCGCAGTGGTACCGGTCGGGGTGGCTGGCGGCGCGGCGGCCGGCGGCGTGTGCCACTGTGGTCTGTGCCTATATAAATGTCGCGTCGAAGGCCGCGCTTCACCCTACCCTATTCAATTGATTTAAGCTATGTATTCATTAAGCAACATTTGCAAATTTTGATTTTCGTTAAGTGTGTGTATCACCTTATGGCGAAATAAATGTTTTCATTTCATTTTATTTCAAAGAAGCTTGTAACACTTGACGCTCAACATGTTTGGCAACGTCGCACAACAGCGAAGCGACCTTGCCAGTTGACCTTGTTAGTCTTATTGTTTGTTTACAAAAATTTTAAATAATAAAAATAATTTAAAATTAATAGTTGTTATATCAGGCATTCTTCCTCTTTCACACACAGGGTGGGTTCCCCCTTTTACTTTTAGGCCTAACTCTGGCTACCTTTATACACGGGGTAATAAAACAATAGTGGATACTTTTTTTATAGTTTACAGGGTTGGTTCTTGTTTTTTGTATAGGTACATTGTTAATCTAACTAATGGTTTGTACATTCACAACTTATCTACTTATACAAAATTTAGTCGACATTTTTATTCTTACAACTTAAGACTAAATGGTTACGAATTACAAAATTATTTTAACACTTTTATATTATTCAAAATGAAACTGTATACTAATAAATTAATAATATAGGTACAAAGAAACAGCTATTTACATGAATAACAATATTAAGCCTATTAGTTAATTATGTTCTATCATAGAAACTATAGCTTAATGGCAAATAAAATATGATATAATTATATGCTTTTGATTCGATTTTTGTCAAATATCTCGAGAAAATAGCATCAATAGTAGTATGGTCTCTCGTAAGTCGTAGTAAATTGAAGATTCATCGTAAAAAGGATAGCGGTAATTTTTGCTGCGGCAATCGGGTTGTGACTTGAAATTTCTCTCATAATGTTTACTCTGGATACGCTACGCCCAACGATTTTATATTTTGTCTGATCAATACCCCAGATATATGAGAAGATTGGTGCGATCTGGTAGCTAGGGATTACCGAATTATTATTTAGCTTTTAGTACATAACCTAACTACATCATTTTTATTGTAATAAAACCGTTTAAGATAAAAAAATAGTTTATTTTTTTATTATATAGATAAGTATAGAAGATTATGTGAATTCGAATTGTCTAAAATCTAATCCAACGCAGGCGAAGTTGCGGGCACCAGCTAGTTCCACCATACATTGATACACTAGCGGCCGCACTCAGAGACGTTCAAATTAGTCCTTATGGATTCTTAAGTAATTGACATTAAGGCGGCTGTGGGGGCAAAACGCCGCGCTAGCCGTTTTTTGTGCAGTTTTTTGAAGCTAATCTACTTTTTATTGGAAAGAAATATCAAACTAATACAAACACATTTAATTTCTACATAATTTTGATTATATAATAGATGATTTTTTAAATTTTTTTAAAGGAATACATTTTAAATAATCGCCTTACAACGAAACCACAAAAATGAGAAATAATTACTGATACTATGCGTCTCCTCGTAAAGTAAACATTATTTTATTTTGCTACCGACACTAATGGATGGACAATTTAATAATGAACAATTCGCATGAATAAATTTTTCGAAAAGACCTAAATTACAAGCTTTTATTTAACTTGCAATGTATGTATGTATGTATGTATGTATGTATGTAAATTTAATGAATGTTTGTTCGGGTGAAATCTTGCAACTCAATTTTGAAGCAGATATCTTCAACCGATTGAGCTGAAATTTTGTATACAGGTTCAATTTAGATGACAATGCATGATTTGTATGTATTTATGTATGTATGTATGTTTGTTCGGGTGAAATCTTGCAACTCAATTTTGAAGCAAATATCTTCAAGCAATTGAGCTGAAACTTTGTATACAGGTTCAATTTGGATGACAATGCATGGTTTGTATGTATGTATGTTTGTTCGGGTGAAATCTTGCAACTCAATTTTGAAGCAAATATCTTCAAGAAATTGAGCTGAAACTTTGTATACAGGTTCAATTTGGATGACAATGCATGGTTTGTATGTATGTATGTATGTTTGTTCGGGTGAAATCTTGCAACTCAATTTTGAAGCAAATATCTTCAAGCAATGAGCTGAAACTTTGTATACAGGTTCAATTTGGATGACAATGCATGGTTTGTATGTATGTTTGTTCAGGTGAAATCTTGCAACTCAATTTTGAAGCAGATATCTTCAACCAATTGGAGTTGAAATTTTGTATATAGGTTCAATTTGGATGCCAATGCATGGTTACCTTTGTGACGTCATTCTAAATCCAATATGGCGGCATATCCAAGAGTGCGGACTAGTTATTTTTAGTGCACTTCTACAATATGGGTATCAAATAAAAGGGCTTGCTAAGAAAAATTCGAATAAAGTGACGTGATAACCGACTAAAAAGTCAAAAATAAATTAAAAGTAAAAAACCTTTTTAAAAAACAAGCTTTTATTTGAATGCACTAAAACGAAAAAAATAAATTTTTACTTTAAAACTTTTACTATCTACTTATAAAGTCATTACACATAATCTATATGACATAAAAGCTTGTCGCAAGATTTGCTTGTAAACAAGTAAATTAAATAAATTGATGTGATTGATTTTAACTATTAAAATTTTCAAACTAAGGAAATACGAGTACTATCTCGCGACAAGCTTTTCTATCATATAGATTATGTGTAATGACTTTATAAGTAGATAGTAAAAGTTTTAAAGTAAAAATTTATTTTTTTCGTTTTAGTGCATTCAAATAAAAGCTTGTTTTTTAAAAAGGTTTTTTACTTTTAATTTATTTGATGTGTTATTGATTTTTTTTCTAAAATCTGGGCGTATTCACTACTGTAGCTCAAGCGCGGGGTATCGGAATTCAGTCTGCCGCAAGGTTTGGAGGGCGAAGCTTGTGTCGTTTGTCACCGTCTCGGCTAGCGCACGCTCACGTCATATTATAAATCTATACGTCTATACTCTATACATACAAATAAATAAAATTGGAGTGTCCGTTTGTAATAATAAAATAATAGCCTTTTACTAAATGCATATGCATGTATACACGGTACATATACCAAAATAACATTTTTTACAATTGTTGTCTGTCTTTCTGTCAGTTTGTTCCGGCTAATCTCTGAAACGGCTTGACCGATTTAGACGGGACTTTCACTGACAGATAGCTGATGTAATAGGCTGTTACTTTTATTTTTATTTTGTATCTCTGCGAACTGAACAATATATTTTTTTTAATTCCACGCGGACGAAGTCGCGGGCACAGCTAGTAAACAATAATAAATTTATTAGCATATTGTTAGCATTTTTTGTTGACTTTTGTTTGGGATAGTTTTTTTGTTTGTTATTTATTGTGAAAGGACGCTCTGTGTGTGTATTTAAAACTATGTATTGAGTTTCTTTTAAAGACGCTATTGTTGTGTAGGTATCTAAAAAATGGTTTTAGCACCTTTGAAAATTATAGAAACGACACCCATGATAAAGAGTTTTGCTAGCTAATTTAATTTGACCACGTAGTATAGGTTTTTACTTTTTACCTAGACCTACTTTAAAATAAAAAAAATATATAATAAAATTTACTTTATTGTTGTTATTTTATTTTTCTACTTACACTGTCTGTGAAATGAAATGTGATGAATGTGTTGCTAAGCGCAAATCTCGAGAGCAGCTAAACAGATTTTTCTTACGAAAAATTAGAAAAATTGCCTGAAAAGTCTGAAAACAACACTATTCTATATTCCCATACAAAAGTTTCGTAATAATACTTAAAAGTCAATTTGAACTTTAATACCATACCATAAAGTTTAAGTTTTAGTGGAGGGGTTTCAGTAAGGCAAAACAATTGAGTGACGTATAAATATTAATGTCAATATTTGTCAATATATTAATTTATATTTTTTTTTTACATTATGTAATTGTTGACTTATCAACTTTCTTTTTTCTTTTTTTTATCTTACTAGCTGACCCAAATTGCCGTTATCCCGAATAGCAAAATAAGTATTTAAAAAATAATAATTAAAGAATCGACTGTTAGGCGGTACGAAGTTCGCCGGGTCAGCTAGTTATTTATAAGTTTAAGTAATATTATACTTCATTATTAGTATTTATAGAACGTAAGTGTAGTAACTGAATTTATTACTTACCTAAATTATATACGCGCCAATTAACATTTATTTCTTATAAAAAAATAATATATTTTTTTATTGAATGCCGTGCGGATCCCTAGATCTGTAATTTTTACGTGTATTCGTAAGTTGTTCACCAAATGCCGCTAATAGTGTTTTACGAGAGGTGGGGTGCGGCAAAGAGGGAACGAATGCTCAAGGTTATTTACCGCCGGGATACCGCCTTAAGGCCCGTATTTATAAATCGCTCTCAGATACGATCTCAAGAGCGATCTTAGCTGATAGGCTCTCAGGATGTAATCACGATCTCAAGATCACTACAATTTAATAAATCGTCATCAAGAAAGTGTTGTCAACTTTATTTTTCAGAAGATCATACCATATACTAGAAAAGATCATATTATGCCTAGTTGCCTACATTTCAAGGAAAAAAATCGTACGTAATGAAATATCAATAAAATAACGTAAATAATTTTAAAACGGAATATCATTATAATTTTGGGCTCGTCTTTAGATTACGGGCCGTCGATTTATGGGGTTTTGTAGGGTGTAAAGGGGAGAGAGGGAGCGGGCTACCCCTTGTTACCATTCCCACCCCGCGGAGCTCCATGGTTATGGAGATATACATAGTTAAAGTTTTGAGGTTAGAATAACGCTATTAAGCTATTGCACTACCTTGTGGGGGAACCAGGGGCTAGGCACCTGCCCCCCTCGCCCCCCACCCTAGAACCACATAAACTGACAGCCCGTAATCTAAAGACTAACCTAAATTTAAATCAATATTTATCACTATAGCCTCGCGCGCAACTTCGCCGCGTGGATTATGATCAATTTGTCATACATAGTTTACGCGAAACTTTAACCGCTTACGCAGCGGAAGCTCTCAAAAGAAAAGAAAAAAACCCAATTTTTATTTTATTTTATTTTAATTATACGCCAACAAGGTAGACACCAACAAATTCACAACAATCAACAGCACAGCACACTCAATTATAGGCACATACAGCTTACTTAAGAGTGTTTCATTACAAAAACACGTAAAATTGATACATTTAAAATTAAATCAATGAAAATTAAATTATTACAATAAATTTAAAAACAAATTTAAATTAAATAAAAAAAAAAATGAAACGATAAAATTAAAATTGACATTACAAAATTAAAATTAATATGAAAGATTAATAATAAAACAATCAATTATAAATTATGAACAAATTCAGTGACATTAAAATCAATAGACATAAAAATTAAAATTAAAATTGATACAATAATATTGAGTTATTACCTACATGAAGTCAAAAAATTAATATTACAATAAAAATTATGAATAAAATAGAATAAGCATTTTGAAACATTAGTCTTATCGTGATGAAATAATTATAAACTATAGCCTTCCTCGATAAATGGGTTATCTAACACTAAAAGAATTTTTCAAATCGAACCAGTAGATCCTGAGATTAGCGCGTTCAAACAAACAAACTCTTCAGCTTTATAATATTAGTAGGTATCGACGGGTGCAAAGTAAAAAAAGTTAACTACAATTTTGAGATTTTTTTTTATTTCAGTAGGTAACTAACTAAAAACTTTATATTTTACAACATGGCAAAATAAAAAATACAAATATCGCCTCATTTCTTGTACTTTTGTCAAGTAAAAGAAGACAACTACTGCTGTTTTGTAAAATTACACGACGTACATGCGTTCAACTACCGCTGGCTGCTATTACGCAGTCCGCGCGGGGGGCGCACGTTCATTCCTTATTACGTCATCAGTCAGATGCCATGTTCTCCGCCGGCCGGCAACAATGTTAAACAAATAATTTTATGATGTAGAAAAAGACATCTGCGTAATTATGCTTTGAACTTTGATTTTATTTAGAACTAGCTTCTGCGCGCGACTTCGTCGGCGTTTACTCCGCTTCTATTAGTCTTAGCGTGACGATACATAGCCTATAGCCTTCCTCGATAAATGGGCTATCTAACACTGAAAGAATTTTTCAAATCGGCCCAGTAGTTCCAGAGATTACCGCGTTCAAACAAACAAACAAACAAACAAACTCTTCAGCTTTATATATTAGTATAAGTATATAAGATGTAACACAGTCATGGACCAATTTTTTCGTTTGGATAATCATGCAAATTTGACCTTGGTGAAAAGTGCGAGCGTCAAGTAAATTAGTAAATTACTTTAACGTGTTTACTGATTTTTTATTTATTAGTTAGTATAGTTATTGTAGTTTGATGGTGTAGTCTAGGTAGATCCTCTAGATATATTACATATATATTTAAAAAATGTGTTACATTTAAAATAGTTTAATTCGAATTTTTGAAATGTGTACCTACTATCTAATTGGTTTTTTATTAAACAACTAGCAACTCGCCCCGGCTTCGCGGGGGTTTTTAAAGAAAATATCTTATAAATCAGAATAACACACACGCTTTAACATATAAAGATACTAGCTGTGACCGCGACTTCGTCCGTGTGGAAATAAAAAGAATATTTTTCAGTTCACAGTTACAAAATAAATACATTTGTAAAATATAAGTAGCCTAAGTTACTCCTTATTACATCAGTTATCTGCCTGTGAAAGTCCAGTTAAAAGCGGCCCAGCCGTTTCAGAAATTAACCGGGACAAACAGACAGACAGACAGACAAAAATTGTAAAAAAAGTTATTTTGGTATATGTACCGTGTATAGGTACATCATAATATGCATTTAGTAAAAAGTAGTTAGGTACTTTAATGTTACAACACTTACAACCAGACACTCCAATTGTATTTATTTGTAACTAGCTGCCCGGACAGACTTCGTTCTGTCTGTTATGTTTTATTTATTTATTAAAAAAACCTTCCGTGGGTTTTTTAAGGAACGTACAAAAAAATTAGGCGAATCGATCGAGCCTTTCTCGAGTTATGCGCTTAGCTACATCCATTTTTATTATATAGACTAGCTGCCCGGACAGATTTCGTTCTCTGTTGTTTTTTTTTTTGTAGTATAAAAACATTAAAAACCTTCCATGGGATTTTTAAGGAACATAAAAAAAAAATTAGCTGAATTGGTCGAGCCATTTGAGTTATGCGCTTAGCAACATTCATTTTTATTATATAGATATAGAAGATTGTGTGAATTGTACAAAATGTAATCCTGCGCAGGCGAAGTTGCGGGCACCAGCTAGTTCCACCATACACTAGGTACCTAAACTTTCGGACGCGAGGCGCGGGGTCACGGGGCGCCCACTCAGCCCGGCTGAGCCCGGTCGAATCACGGCGACAAGAAATTAATTTAATTGCGCATTATTTTGATTTTGCTATATATCTCCTAGACCTATGGTATTCATTTAATTTGCTTTGTGTAAAGGAAAAAAATAATCTTCATGAAAATATACTTAATAATGTTTGATGTTAAAAGTCTTATTAAGACATATGACGATTTTTTAACATTTTTGAAGATATTTTAATACTTTTTTCAAACTTATATATCCACCAGGGTTAGTATCAGGCGAGCCGCACGCTTGTTCGCTGAGATAGTTGTACTTAGGTATATGAAAAAAAAGTTTTATCGAAAACGCTGCATAAACGGAGATGTAGGTAACATAAAAATGTATGGTAGAATTATTCCTCTTACAAAGGTCTACAAAAACAGTCCGTGTTAACTTTTAAAAATATTAGATACTATCATACTACTATAAATTACTATGTATACACTTGGGTGTAGCACACGAATTGTAGAAAGTAGCGAGAAATGTCACAACATGGTCACAACACAAAAAGTTGAGAAAAAGTCACAAAATTAAGTCCACAGGTTTTTAGAGGGTACTGAGCACTATAATATTAGGTATGTAAAAAAGTTAGGGATTGTCACGCACGACAGATCTATCGCCGCACGCACTCAAGGTTTTAAGTCGCAATTTTGCCCGTCTCCGCGAACGAAAACAGGTAGGTATAACGCACTGGTTTTTCAGTAGATTTTCACAAAATGTACTTCACTAGTTAGAGGGTAATGAGACGAATAGTTTGATATTCAACACTCTACGAAAAGTTAATAAATTAGTTAAAAAATGAAATTTTAAAATTGCTTTGGGTAGGCTACTCGTTCTATAAACTTTATTTACCTATAAAAATAATTTATTTAATTCAGATTCACATCCATACAAGTGTTAGTAACATTTTATAACTTAAAAACTAATGTTAGTAGTACACTTTGATTTAATATAATTGTGCGTATAAGCACAGATTAGTAAATAGTACTACGTACAGATACTTAATACTGCTATAATAGCCTACTCCTTCGCGTCAGCAACCGCTGCATGCTAAAATGTGCCTAAATGCTCCAGTGTACAGTTGTGATTGCTTCGCACCACGCGATCCCACAGCAACGGCAGGGCTGACTCTTCGATAAAATTAAATTAACATAACTCTTTGTATCTATGTTATTGAGAACTGTGAATATATTCCGACTATATGTGGTAGTTTTAAATTGTATAGTTTATAAAATATATTTTTCTTTATAAATAGGTGCTGACTGTTAAATAAACTAACTGCTAAATTCATTAATACACCTAGATAAAACATTCTTATAGAGGACAGTGTGTAGATAAAATAAATAAAAAATATTCAAAAGTTACATGTGTTTTATGATTATATAATTTTTTTATAAATTTAATACTCGTAATTTAATAATTTTCGATTGAAACAATAATTATCAAAATCGATAAACCCAGTAAAAAGTTATCCGGTTTAATATAACGAAGGTCGACGAAAAAATATCAAGTAAATACGCATTTTAGATATAACTCTAAAAGTGCTTGGGACCACATGATACGCATTCACGCATACCCTTTAATTAAAACAAAATTTATCGAAATCGGTCTACCCAGAGAAAAGTTCTGATTTAACATACATAAAAAATACAATAGAATAAAAAATAATTAATTTAGAACGTCCTCCTTTTTGGAAGTCAGTTAAAAATTGAACTACGTGCGTGCGATTCGTTTGCGACAACCTTATCTGGCCCGAGACCGCTCGGCCGGGCAGTAGGTAAGTATAGCGATTAGCGCGCAAGTACATGGAGTGACGATAGTCTGGTAGTAGGTAAACTGATTTCATGTTCCTTTATTACAATTATGGATACATATTGACATAAAAAATCGAATCATACTAAAATTCAATCAAAATAAAAATAAAAATCCAATCAATATCAAAACTCAACCAAAATTACAATTAAAATCAAAGTCAAAATCAAAAACACATCCATACCAAAATACAATACAATAATTATTATTAGCCGATATAAATATTTTGTTTGATCCGATATAATTATTATCGATACAAAATATCCAATATCGAAAATTGTATTACAGACGATATTTTTTTGAAGTGAAACTTTGTTAGGCGCATGAGGGTAAAATTTTAGAGAACGTGTGACCGACTGGGGAACTCCACGTGACGTTGGCTTTTTTTTAATTTGTTATTTTTTTTTGTCAATTAGTTTTGCCAAGTGTTATTTTTATTTAAATGTAACTAACTAAACACTGACAGCGGAGCTTTGTAAAGAGCAGTTTTTCAACTTTCGCAACCGGACAAATACTAGTTTATGTAATACTAGCGACCCGCCCCGGCTTCGCACGGGTGCAATGCTGATACTAAATTAATATAAAATATAAAATAAATATTTGCAATCTAAGCGCAAAAAATGTGTTTATATACGACATCAAATTAGAAAACTTTAAAACTATCAGTGTTCCTCTACTATATTATTCATGTATTATACGTATAAACCTTCCTCTGGAATCACTCTATTTACAAAAGAAAACCGCATCAAAACCCGTTGCGTAGTTTTAAAGATTTAAGCATATATACAGACAGACAGCGGGAAGAGACTTTGTTTTATATTAAGTAGTGACAACAAATAGGTTTAAAATATTAATTAGAAGATATTAATACCTATTTAATTTTTGATATTTTGTAAATATTACCCAAAAAGGAATACTTATAAAAATACATTAATATTTTTATTGAGATTTTTGTACATTAAAATAATTTACATTTTATATGAAAATTACTATTGATAATATTGAGCTAAATACACTATCTATACTAATATATAAAGCTGAAGAGTTTGTTTGTTTGTTTGTTTGTTTGAACGCGGTAATCTCTGGAACTACTGGGCCGATTTGAAAAATTCTTTCAGTGTTAGATAGCCCATTTATCGAGGAAGGCAATAGGCTATGTGTCATCATGCTAAGACCAATAGGAGCGGAGTCCATGCCGACGAAGTCGCGCGCAGAAGCTAGTTATTTTATAAATACAAAATCTTTTGAAAATTTTATCGATATATCGACGTCGATATTTATAACTATTTTAATAAATATCGATATAGCGACAGCCACCCCGCACAGTGGGCTGAAATTCGCGTTTCATAGACATTCAAATTTATTTTTTCAACTGACGCTTTTTTTAAGATTATATTAGAATTAGTGGTGGTTAATATAGCGTATAGCATAAAAGTATAGCATGCTAAATGTTTATAGCATATAGCATTTGCTATACCCAGCCCCGGATCTTCAATTTTTTTTAGGCGGGGCAAAAACTGAAAAATGCCGCCCCCGCCCACTTATATTTATTTTATTTTTACCTTTATCATGCTTATAATTTCAGCTATCAGATGTCCACTACATATTTGATTGAAATTTGGACATAGCCTACATAGGCCTTTCGGAAATAATGCATCCATCGCTGTTCTTTCTGTGTTAAGCCTATTTATTTACACATACATAGGTACATAGACATAAACGTGTAGGATATATATTTTATATACAGCATAGGATAGGATTTAAAATAAAAATATGTATAATAAAAATAAAAATCAAATATTGTATTGCATTTGTGAATTGAAATTACAATTTTACTCTTTTGTACTCTTTGTACTCTCTCTTTCGCACGCACGGTAACGAGCGAGCGGGCGCGTATTTTTAACCCCAGACGCAAAAATAGGGATGTTATAAGTTTGACGTGTCTGTCTGTCTGTGTCTGTCTGTCTGTGGCACCGTAGCTCGCGAACGGAGGACGCGATTTCAATTTAGTTTTTTTTTGTATGAAAGGTAAGTTACGGGCGAGTGTTCTTAGACGCATGTTTGATGAAAATCGGTTGAGTCCTAAAAAAAATCTGGGGGTAAAACCGAGGAAAATACCCAATATCTGCAAATACATGTGGTGGGGAGAAAATGAGGATGGAAATCCGAATGTCAGCAAATTTATCCAAGTAGGGTTGCAAATGAAATAGCATCACATGCACTTTACAAAATTAATAATGAAAATAAATGAATGGTACCCATAAAAAGTAGATATAAAATAAAAATTAAATTAAAAACAAAAAAAAAAACCCGACACAGTAACCTGAGTTCCCTTTAAAAGTAAAAAATAATGAAAGAAACTCAATCTTAAAGTACCTAAGTATGTACGAGTATTAGTACTTAATTTAAAAAAAAATTATATCGCGTTACGGGACCGCTCCAAAACTAACAGTTCAATTACAAATAGTCTAAATAGTCCAGTCATTTGATAGTTTTACCTGGAAAGTTTTCCGGTAGTTTTGAAAATTGGTGATTTTATAGATTTCGACGTGCTCTTTTCGAATTTTTACTTTGCCACCTCGCATCTTTGCCGCTCGCGCCGCCATATTGGAAAAATGGCGCTCAAATACAGTTTTTTGAGAATAACTCCGTTCCAACTCATTTTACGATAAAAATAGTTATGTGATAAATTAAACTAAAGAAAATTTCCTACAATTTATGTAGTAACCTTTTTTTTGTAAAATCTATAGTTTCAGCGTACGAGAGCTGCAAAGTCCACTCTAACACGCGTTTACGTGTCATAATTATATTTCGTAAGTCCAGTTGACAAGTTTTGAATATATTTTTTTGAATTTGAAAAAAATATGGTGTAATCTAAACACTATAAACATTTAATTCCCATTGGAAATTGTACTTAAACTTAATTTTTTAACAAGTTCAAACAAAATTTTCTCGAAATTACGTCTCAATTGTAAATGAAAAAAAAAAATGTTTAAACATTGTTGTAAAAAATGTTCGCTTCGTAGAGCCTTATTTATATACATAATTAACAAGATCACGCCATTAAAGTAAAAAAAATATTCATAGTTTGTTTATAATAATTTTTATAGTTTCAGAAAAATCACCACTTTTTGTAATAATCACCAGTTTTTGTTCAAGAATAAGTATAATATAATTATGACACGTAAACGCGTGTTAGAGTGGACTTTGCAGCTCTCGTACGCTCAAACTATGGATTTTACAAAAAAAAGGTTACTACATAAATTGTAGGAAATTTTCTCTAGTTTAATTTATTACATAACTATTTCTATCGTAAAATGAGTTTGAACGGAGTTATTCTCAAAAAACTGTATTTCAGCGCCACTTTTCCAATATGGTGGCGCGAGCGGCAAAGATACGAGGTGGCAAAGTGAAAATTCGAAAAGAGCACGTCGAAATATATAAAATCACCAATTTTCAAAACTACCCGAAAATTTTCAGGTAACCCCCTTTTTGAGCACCAAATGACTTTACTAAAACTAACCTAACTTAACTAAACAACATAAATTTTTATAAAATTACTTCAAAATAAGCGCGTTTTTTACTTTTTAAAGGGAACTCGGGTTACTGTGTTGGGTTTTTTTTTTAATTTAATATAATTTTTATGAACTATGCCTACGTGCTTCGCGAATAATAAATGTTCGTGCAGCATGTCTCACTCTGCGCTCTGGGTATCGGTAGAGTTGATATGGCCATGAAATTTCTGTACTTGTAGGTACTATTATTTATTCCGTGGTCAAAGTTAAGTAAATGATGAGTTGTCCATTCGTATGTAAAATGTGAATTTGGCCGCCCCCTGAACTTGCCGCCCGGGGCATGGGCCCCGGCTTGCCCCCCCCTAGATCCGGGCCTGAGGCTATACCGACTATGACTTCGCGCTAAATTTATAACGTCTCAAACGCTAAACGTACACAGAGCGCTGCAGCGAGGCTAGAGCGGGATAATATTACTTTTTAGCGTTTTCGAACTTTTACGTATGTCCACTCACGAAAAAAAACTGTTATTACCAATTTTTATTTTTATTATAAATCAATGTACGAATAAAATTTCCCTAATACAGAGACCAATAAAATAAACATCATAACACTTTAAGATGCTACAAAAATAACTTATAAATTCAAAATTCAATTTCAATACCTCACCTTTCGATAGTGGCAGATTTTTATCACAAACAACACAATAATATTTACACTTAATACTTTTTATACACATTACCACTTATTATTATTTAACGCATATTTACACACCTTTTATTAATTATTATTTAATCACTGTCGTTGTCGCTGCAAAATCAAATCACACTTAATACTAACACTAAATAAAACAAAATTAATACTAACACTACATAAAACAATTAAAACTAAATAAAACAAACTGAATACTATAACACTAATAAACTAATTACTAATACTAATAATAAAAATTAACAACAATAAAAACGAAAACTTTTGTAGCCGATAGTGTTAAAGACAGAGATAGTGGCACGAATACTAACGTGTGACTGAGACAGATTACCGTATACCGAGCATTTCCGAATAAGCACAAAGCTGTATGAAGTAAGCAAGAAGGGATGTGCAATACGCGCGCCTGAGGGTGTTGTTTAATCGATTTTTATTGAAATCGATTAAAATTAAGTCATAAAAATACATTTATTTTTAATTTTAAAAGGTTTTAAATTTTCTCAAATAGTTGTTACTTAAGTAATCGTTAATAGATAACTGATATTCAAGTAAATCGTGTCTTTCAACTGAGAAAATTTAATTTTTGTAGTTTTTTTTTATTAATGTCGAAATCTCGTTTATTAATGACAAAATTAATTATATTTGTAAATCTAATAATATCTTATATCGTTTAATATCTTATATAAACAAAAATCAATAAATCCTAAATAAAACTAATCGATTGCGCAATTCGGTTGATTAAAGGATCGATTGTGTTTACATATGGTTAACAATGTGCTATAAAGATAGCATATAAAATAGCATGCTAAAAAAATTTAGCATTTAGTCTATAGCATGTTTTTAGTTTATAGCAGATTTGAACATCACAGATTAGAATACGATTGAGAATAACTGCTATATGCCTTATATAATGATCTTTCATGTTTATAATCGGTCAGGTTATAATTTTATTACGAAATTTGGTGAAAACTTACCATTTTATGTCCCAAACACACTAAACAGTTGTAAAAGAAAAAAGAAAAAAAAAACAAAAACTTGGTTTTTTGAATTTTTCACATAAATTTTGAGGTTATATGAAAAAAGTGTAAATACTAAAGATGTAGATCTTTATATTACCTACAGCTTTGCCCTTGAACTTTTTTTCATAGGACTTGTAGTTTAGCCAGAAATTGAGATAAACTGTTCTTTTACTCTTACACCCCCCCTCCCTACCACTGCCCGACCTCAGATCGACCGTAATTTATTTTTCCTATCATTTTCGTTGTACTCACTTTTTTTCCAATGTGTTTCATCCTACTATAATTTTCTTTGATTTTTGCCATTTTTAAAGGCTAAAAGCACTTGGTCTATAAGCCTTTTAAAGGTTTTTAATGAATTTCACTTTCTAATATAGTACACAATTAATTTGAGTAAATGTAAAGTATATATACACTTATGTAAAGCTTGATATTAGTTAAAAACAAAAAAATAAAGAAAAAAAATTGGTAATGTTTTTAAAGGTTTAAAAAAAAAGCACGTTTGACCTTAGCATGAAGTATGTCAAAAAATCAAAAATAATTTGTATTTTAATAACCTAAGAGGATATTAAGTGCAATTGTGCGATTATGGAGATATCATCATTTATGATGTCGACTCCATACAAATTTTCTTGAAAAAAAATTCTAAGTGCGCTGTTTACGATTATAAATCTGAAAGATCATTATATAAGGCATATAGCAGTTCTTCTCAATTGCATTCAAGCAAAAAAAGCGTCACTTGAAAAAATAAATTTGAATGTCTATGAAACGCGAATTTCAGCCCACTGTGCCCCGCTCTCGGCTCTCCGCAACCAATGGCAGCGCTCCTGCGCGGCCTCCTCCGCCGCTAGCCAGTGTTGACAACATAGGCGATTTTTTCACCATTTAGGCTACTCTAAGTGGAAATCGGTGACAAAAATATCTAAATAGCGACTGGTCGCCTTTTAAATAAAATAAATAAATAAGCCTTTTATTATTTCCTATTTTTTACATATAAATTATTACAATTTTCATGTATTCCTTTTTTTTAACATTAAAGTAAACAATATTAATTTGTATTAATTTCCTTCATCATGTTATATTTTTTTAACAATATTTGTTATTAGTTTTAATGCACATTTCTAATTTTTGTTTTTTTTTCTTTTTTATTATAGTTTGGTTTTTTTTTTTTAAATGACATTTTGTTTACTTTCGTTAAATGTATGTATCACCTTATGGAGAAATACCATACCATATATTACTAATGTAATTTCTAATAATATGAAGAATAATCAAGATCCTTTTTTCTTTTATTTAACTTCTACTAACATTTACGAAAATTATCGCTTTTAAACAACATGCAAGAAATTAGCTTCACCTATAACTAATTCTTAGAATAACACATACTTTTAAGGTAAAAAATGAACTCTGGTCGCCTTTTAGGCTACTGAAAAAATTTTGAAGAACTGAACTAATCACAACACAAATGAGTATTTAAACGTAGTGTGAGAAAATTTAGAGAAAAAGATGGCCACACCCATCGTTAGTTTCGGGGAATACCTGTAGCTATAACCTGACCAAATTTAAGATGCAATCAAGATACAGTGTTTGCTTCGCTTTTCATAACTATTCTAATTGTGTGTATTATACTTAGCGAAATAGTTCGTTAAAACCGTTATTTTTAATTGAAAAGTTCTACTGTACATAATACATTTGATCAAATTCAATTCAATTGGGCGCTAGCCAGTGAAGTGATTGTTGTGAAGCATACGACCCGGAATCTTTTTTTTGCCACAACAGTTGTTATATCTGATAAACTTCGGAAAAAGAAACGACAAGTGTGAAGTGACTGATGTTGATGTTGTTCAAATATCTTTTTCAAGTAAGAATTATTATTTAATATTTATAGTTGTCTCTCTTTTAAAATTGTCCAGTAATTAAACAAACCTTATCCAACCAGTGTAAATCATTGATAAGAATTATACTATACCTGTATTTTTTTCGTCTTCATATATATTACTTTTAGTTTAAAAAATAATGATGTAATCGTTTTGTTTAAATTATCTATAATAACATAAATAAATTATCTATTTAATAAACAAAAGTAGCCTTAGTTACTCCTTATTACATAGCTTATGTAATTAAAAATAATGATGTAATCGTTTTGTCTAAATTATCTATACTATCATAAATAAATTATATATATAATAAACAAAAGTAGCCTTAGTTACTCCTTATTACATAGGTGATGTAATTAGGAGTAACTAAGGCTACCTACTTTTATTTTAGAAATTTATTTATTTTATACTCTGCGAACTGAACAATAACTTTTTTGTTAAATTCCACGCGGACGAAGTCACGGGCACAGCTGGTCTTAAAATATACGTATTTTTTTTATTACAGATGATAAAAAAATCGCTTTTAAAATTTTATTGAAGAAACGACAAGTGAACGACGACGTTTGATCTCAAATATCTTCTTCAAGTAAGAATTATTTATGTTTATCGTTCTCTCGTTTACAATTTTCCAGTAATTATATAAACCTTATCCAATTAGTTTAAATCATTTATGACAATTATAATATTCCTGTAGTTTTTAGGGTTCCGTACCCAAAGGGTAAAAACGGAACCCTATTACTAAGACTAGACTAATTATATAAACCTTATCCAATTAGTTTAAATCATTTATGACAATTATAACATTCCTGTAGTTTTTAGGGTTCCGTACCCAAAGGGTAAAAACGGAACCCTATTACTAAGACTAGACTAATTATATAAACCTTATCCAATTAGTTTAAATCATTTATGACAATTATAATATTCCTGTAGTTTTTAGGGTCCCGTGCCCAAAGGGTAAAAACGGAACCCTATTGCTAAGACTAGACTAATTATATAAACCTTATCCAATTAGTTTAAATCATTTATGACAATTATAATATTCCTGTAGTTTTTAGGGTTCCGTACCCAAAGGGTAAAAACGGAACCCTATTACTAAGACTTCGCTGTCCGTCCGTCCGTCCGTCTGTCCGTCTGTCACCAGGCTGTATCTCAAGAACGGCGATAGCTAGAGAGTTGAAATTTTCACAAATTATGTATTTCTGTTGCCGCTATAACAACAAATACTAAAAACAAAATAAAATAAATATTTAAGGGGGGGGGGGGCTCCCATACAACAAACGCGATTTATTGCCTATTTTTACTCGATATATATAAATGGTAAGAGGTAGGCCCTTGAAATATTCACAAAATACTTAATTGTGTGTTACTTTAATAATAAATAATAAAATCAAAATTAAAAAAATTTGGGGGCTCATACAACGAAAATGACTTTTTTGCCGATTTTTGCCCGCTATTAAAATCAATGTATCTACTGGTGTTTACCTAGCCAATGGTACGGAACCCTTCGTGCGCGAGTCCGACTCGCACTTGGCCGATTTTTTTTCGTCTTCATTTATTACTTTGTTTAAAAAATAACGATGTAATCGTTTGTCTAAATTATTTATACATCTATACAATAAATAAAATTGAAGTGTATGTTTGTAATATTAAAATAACCGTTTTTACTACATGTTTATGGATGTACTAGCTTCTGCGCGCGACTTCGTCGGCGTGGATTCCACTCCTATTGGTCTTAGCGTGATGATATATAGCCTATAGCCTTCCTCGATAAATGGGCTATCTAACACTGAAAGAATTTTTCAAATCGGACCAGTAGATCCTGAGATTAGCGCGTTCAAACAAACAAACAAACAAACAAACAATCAAACAAACAAACTCTTCAGCTTTATTATATTAGTATAGATAATACACGGTACAAATAGGGTTGCCACCTTTTTTTTGTCAATTAAAGTACATTGGGTATTATAGGTAAGAAAAAAAAGTACATAGTATCAACATAAAGTACAATTTATTTTTATTTTTTATTAAATTTGAAAACACATTTTTTATTGCTTTTTGCAGCTTGTATCAAATTAGTATCTCAACTAAACAATTGCACAACATCTTTACACACACTTCAGCTTATCGCAGTCCACTGCTGGACATAGGTCTCCACAAGTTCGCGCCAAAAATGGCGCGAACTCATGTGTTTCGCCCATAGTCACCATGCTGGGCAGGCAGGTTGGTGACCGCAGGGCTGGCTTTGTCGTACCGAAGACGGTGCTGCCCGTCTTCGGCATGTGTATTTCAAAGCCAGCAGTTGGATGGTTATCCCGCCATCGGTCGGCTTTTTAAGTTCCAAGATGGTAGTGGAACTGTGTTATCCCTTAGCCGCCTCTTAAGACACCCACGGGAAGAGAGGGGGTGGCTATATTCTTTACTGCCGCAACCACACAGCAGCCCACACCACATCTTTACAGTCTATATTTAAATTAAAAAAGTAACTCATTTTTTATCAAATTCAGAGACGCTTTGTTTCGTTTATCACAGCAAAAAATCTTTGAATGCTGACGTATTGGGAATAGGTAATAAGAATGAAATTACTTTATACAAGTTTATTAAATTGTCATCACCCTTATTAAATACTTGCTGCCATTTTTGTGCAGTTGATAGTTCTACAAAACCCTTAGAAGTACATATATAATATTAAAGTAATTTCTCCATAAAGATCATCGATATTTACATTAAGTTTTCGCAGATTTAAATTTTCAATTATGTTAACAATATTATCTCTAAGACAACTGAGCTATGGGTCCTCATCTAGCCGTGTCGAAATTCTTGATATGATGATGTTAGGTTTTTAAGCAAACCTTGGCGTCGTCTATAGCGAGTTCTTTACAGATCCCGACTACTCAAAGATTTAATATTACAATGAATTCTTCGACAAGAGACGATACCATGCTATTTTTAATTCGTTTTTATTTTTATTTTTGTGTTACCCACACATGAGGAAATTATAAAGATTTTAAATCATATCAAAAATTTTTCGACCCAGCGGTATTTGAACCTGCGCCCTCTGATTAAATTAATTATATTATATTATTGGAGTTATCAGGGAATTGGACATACGGTGCCAATCAAAATACCAATTCTAAATTAATGCGACGTTTCAATCTTATATTAGATCTTCTTCAGGCATCTATAAATTTGATCAACATTTCAACATATGAAAAAGCTGCTTATGATTAAACAATATTGAATATAGAAAACTAACAAAAGATTTTTTTCCATTTACCTTTACATGTAGTGTATGACATCTTCATACTTAGGGTGCAATGTTAATATGCATAATCATAATATAATGCTTTATACATTTTTTTTTGTTTTTTATTTTAAAGAATTTTGAAATATTGACAATTCCAATACTATTTAAATTTATCAAGGCAACAATAAGTACATTTTTATATCATTTTATTTTGTTACCTATACATCTTTAGGACATTTGATTCTTAAAATTTAACTCTATTCCAGCATCTAAAACATTAATTACATGTATGATAATTATATATTATCATGCTATGCTATAGGTACAACACCACAAAATGTTAACAACCAAAGTATTACCTCCACATGCAGTGCAACCAGTATGTCACACCTATTATCTTTTAGATATGATAAATCACATCATCAAAGCCATTTTAAATTTTCTCAACAATTAAAAGTACATGTGCTCCATTCCAAATCAATGCAAAACTGTCAAGTCATTAATGTCAAATAAAGTACATTTGTATTGTATTGTATTTATATATATATTGGCTAGCCCGTTGGCGTAGTTTGTAGTGACCCTACTTTCTGCAGGGTCACTACAAACTCTTCTGGGTTGTGGGTTCGATTCCCACCCTGAGTCTGGGTGTAATATATATTTATTTATGTACTAGCTGCCCGGACAGACTTCGTTCAGTCTGTTATGTATATTTTTTTTTTTATTTTTTTTTTTTGTATAAAAACCTTCCGTGGGATTTTTAAGGAACATACAAAAAAAAATTTGCCGAATTGGTCGAGTCATTCTCCAGTTATGCGCTTAGCAACATTCATTTTAGGGTTCCGTACCCAAAGGGTAAAAACGGGACCCTATTACTTAGGCTTCGCTGTCCGTCCGTCTGTCACCAGGCTGTATCTCAAGAACGGCGATATCTAGACAGTTGAAATTTTCACAAATTATGTATTTCTGTTGTCGCTACAACAAAAAATACTAAAATCAAAATAAAATAAATATTTAAGGGGGGCTCCCATACAACAAACGCGATTTTTTTGCCTTTTTTGCTCGATATCAATAATGGCAACAGATAGACACTTGAAATATTCACAAAATACTCAGTTGTATTTTTACTTTAATAATAAATAATAAAATTAATATTTAAGGCGGGCTCCCATACAAAAAACGTCATTTTTGCCTATTTTTGCTCTCATATAACAAAAGTGGTTTGTTTAGCCGCTTTTTGCCCGATATTAAAATCAATGTACCTAGTCAATGGTACGGAAACCTTCGTGCGCGAGTCCGACTCGCACTTGGCCGATTTTTATTGTATAGATGTAGTATTTATATGTATGTTTGTTGAAAAAAAAATGTAACTATACCAGTCGGCTGTTACCTATAACACAAGCATTAAGTTGCTTACTTTAGAAACAGACGATCGTGTGTGTGTGTGTGTGTGTTGTAGATAATTATATTTATTTGTTTATATTTATTACTAGCCTCTGCGCGCGACTTCGTCGGCGTGGACTCCGCTCCTATTGGTCTTAGCGTGATGACACATAGCCTATAGCCTTCCTCGATAAATGGGCTATCTAACACTGAAAGGATTTTTCAAATCGGCCGAGTAGTTCCAGAGTTTACCGCATTCAAACAAACAAACAAACAAACAACCAAACAAACAAACTCTTCAGCTTTATAATTATACTAGCTTCTGCGCGCGACTTCGTCGGCGTGGCCTCCGCTCCTATTGGTCTTAGCGTGATGATACATAGCCTATAGCCTTCCTCGATAAATGGGCTATCTAACACTGAAAGAATTTTTCAAATCGGCCCAGTAGTTCCAGAGATTACCGCGTTCAAACAAACAAACAAACAAACAAACAATCAAACAAACTCTTCAGCTTTATTATATTAGTATAGATAGATTAGTATAGATTTAAATATATTAAAATGAAAATGTCACCATACAAGTACCTACTTCTTAAAATATTATATGTTGCTACTTACAATTTATTTAGATTAATAATTTTTAATTTCTTACTAATTTTAGGAAAATATATACTATGACGTTATTTAACTTTTGATTTATTTTTCTATATACATAATTATATTGTTAATCATACGCAGCTTTTTAACCGACTTCCAAAAAAGAGGAGGTTCTCAATTCGAATGTATTTTTTTCAACTACAAGTACAACACAAGTACTTTTAGGGTATGCGGCTGTCCTTCTTATTATAGACTAGCCCGTTGGCGCAGTTTGTAGTGACCCTGATTTCTGCTCCGGGGGTTGTGGGTTCGATTCCCGCCCGAGTCTGGGTGTAATATATATATTTGTGTATTTATTTAATTCTTTGAAATAATTTTAATTATCTGCTTTGTCTGTGAATAAATTGTATAAAATATTGTATTAAAATATATTAAAATGAAAATGTTACCATACAAGTACTTCTTAAAATATTATATGTTGCTACTTTCAATTTATTTCGATTGATAATTTTTAATTTCTTACTAATTTTAGGAAAATATATACTATTACGTTATTTAACTTTATTTTTATTTTTCTATATACATATTATATTGTTAATCATACGCAGCTGTTTAACCGACTTCCAAAAAAAGAGGAGGTTCTCAATTCGACTGTATTTTTTTTACTACAAGTACAACACAAGTACTTTTAGAGTATGCGGCTGTCCTTATTATCGACTAGCCCGTTGGCGCAGTTTGTAGTGAGCCTGATTTCTGCTCCGGGGGTTGTGGGTTCGATTCCCGCCCGAGTCTGGGTGTAATATATATATATTTGTGTATTTATTTAATTCTTTGAAATGATTTTAATTTTCTGCTTTGTCTGTGAATAAATTGTATAAAATATTGTATTTAAATATATTAAAATGAAAATGTTACCATACAAGTACTTCTTAAAATATTATATGTTGCTACTTACAATTTATTTCGATTGATAATTTTTAATTTCTTACTAATTTTAGGAAAATATATACTATTACGTTATTTAACTTGATTTATTTTTCTATATACATATATTGTTAATCATACGCCGCTGTTTAACCGACTTTCAAAAAAAGAGAAGGTTCTCAATTCGACTGTATTTTTTTTTACTACAAGTACAACACAAGTACTTTTAGAGTATGCGGCTGTCCTTCTTATTATCGACTAGCCCGTTGGCGCAGTTTGTAGTGACCCTGATTTCTGCTCCGAGGGTTGTGGGTTCGATTCCCACCCCGAGTCTGGGTGTAATATATATATTTATTTGTGTACTATTTATAAGTATGTATATCGAAAAAAATGTAGCTATACCAGTCAGCTGTTACATATTATAACACAAGCATTAAGTTGCTTACTTCAGGAACAGATGACCGTGTGTGTATTGTGTAAATATTTATTATTATGACTCGTTTTCACAACTTAAATCCACTCTTCATAGTATTGAGCGTGTTACAACGGAAACTAATTACACAACTCATGTTCTCATCCTTAGTATATACCTATAACTCCACATTGTTAAACTTTAATGTATAGGTAGGAGCCAGCTGAAGTGACAGGATAGAGACAATAAATTTTTATTAATGATTATACTGAAATAAATTTTTAAACCTACACAGGATTAGGATATAATAATCATTTTAATGAATCTAGATTTCCTTGGGCTTTTAACCGACTTCCAAATAAGGTGGAGGTTCTCAATTCGATTGTATTATTACAAGCTTTTATTTAACTTGCAATGTATATATGTATGTATGTATGTATGTATGTATGTATGTATGTATGTATGTAACTTTAATGAATGTTTGTTCGGGTGAAATCTTGAAACTCAATTTTGAAGCAGATATCTTCAACCAATTGAGCTGAAATTTTGTATACAGGTTCAATTTGGATGACAATGCATGGTTTGTATGTATGCATGTATGTATGTTTGTTCGGGTGAAATCTTGCAACTCAATTTTGAAGCAGCTATCTTCAACCAATTGAGCTGAAATTTTGTATATAGGTTCAATTTGGATGCCAATGCATGGTTAACTTTATGACGTCATTCTAAATCCAATATGGCGGCATATCCAAGAGTGCGGACTAGTTATTTTTAGTGCACTTCTACAATATGGGTATCAAATGAAAGGGCTTGCTAGGAATAATTCGAATAAAGTGACGTGATAACCGACTAAAAAGTCAAAAATAAATTAAAAGTAAAAAACCTTGTTAAAAAACAAGCTTTTATTAGAATGTGCTAAAACGAAAAAAAATAATTTTTTACTTTAAAACTTTTACTATCTACTTATAAAGTCATTACACATAATCTATATGATATAAAAGCTTGTCGCGAGTTTGCTTGTAAACAAGTAAATTAAATTGATGTGATTGATTTTAACTATTAAATTTTTTAAACTATCTTACACTATTAAACGAGCAATTCTTGTATATATATATAGATTCTGAATCTCGGAATCGGCTCCAACGATTTTCGTGAAATTTAGTATGCAGGGAATTTCGGGGCGAAAAATTGATCTAGCTAGGATTCATTTAAATAAAATGTCGTTTTATCCCTGTTTTTAGGCAATGAAAA
Organism: Melitaea athalia; assembly: GCA_905220545.2. Classification (NCBI taxonomy): domain Eukaryota; kingdom Metazoa; phylum Arthropoda; class Insecta; order Lepidoptera; family Nymphalidae; genus Melitaea; species Melitaea athalia. The sequence continues at coordinate 9,103,395 of HG992198.1, forward strand.
AATATCATTAGAATACGAAGCTTAATTTCATCAATGGCAATATAGCTGTAACAGCGTAATTAGGAAATCGGCGGATGTCACATCGTGTTGACCCGGGTTCGAATCTCAGGCTCCAGATAATTTTTTTTTCTTTTTTTTTTTAATTTCACTCGTGATTTATTATTTGAATAAAATTAAAATATAAAAATACCGAGAAAAAAAAACAAAAAAAAATGAAAATACCGAGCTAGGCTCGGTCACCCAGGTACTTTTAGTTTATCTGAGGTAGGGCACAGCAGGAAATTTCCTGCTCAAAATATGGAGCAGCCCGACTGGGGTAGTACCTCGACCTTACAGAAGACCACAGCTAAGTAATACTGTTTTCAAGCAGTATTGTGTTCCTGTTGGTGAGTAAGGTGACCAGAGCTCCTGGGGGGATTGGGGATAGGGTCGGCAACGCGCTTGCGATGCTTCTGGTGTTGCAGGCGTCTATAGGCTACGGTCTTACCATCAGGTGAGCCGTATGCTTGTTTGCCGGACTCGTAACATAAAAAAAAAACTAAGGAAATACGAGTACTCATATCTCGCGACAAGCTTTTCTATCATATAGATTATGTGTAATGAGGAATGACTATAAGTAGATAGTAAAAGTTTTAAAGTTAATAACCAATCGCAATCCAGTGCTGTGACCGCTGCGCCAACGCGGCGTCATAAATAAAATAAAAGTTTAAAAAAGTCTGATAGCCGTTCATGTCCCAACGAAGTTCTTACGTGTTTTTTACCAGTTTTAGTTTTAGAAACTTCTTTCAACTGTTGCGATTTTAACCGACTTTAAAAAAGGAGGAGGTTACTCAATTCGACCGTATATGTTTTTTTTATGTATGATCGGGGATAAATTCGTCGTTTATGAACTGATTTTGATAATTCTTTCTTTGTTGGAAAGGGGATATCCCAACTTAGGTACCATGATAAGGAAACCAGGATCTGATGAGATTCTAGTGAAATCGTAGTGACGACTAGTGCGTTTGTTAATTTATTTATTATTTATTAATTGTTCATAAAGATTAACTGAATCCTGCAATAACCGATGTAGGATGTTTCCAACTTTTGGGCGCACGCTTAACCAGGGAAAAGGGGGATTGATTTTTTTTTAATTTTGTCATTTCTGAAGTGAAAACTCTATAGGCACGTATGGCAGTTTTTTTTAATGTTTTTCCCGGGAAGCACGAGATTAATAGTGACACCGTGGATAATATTTTACTAATTTTTGCTTACACGCCTTAGGGGCCCCTGTTGCCCGGGGGCCCCGTATCATTGATACGGCTGATACGGCGGTAGCTACGCCCCTGCCAATAATTTTCAACGGGACATTTACTGGCAGGTAGCTGATGTAATAAGGAGTGACTTAGGCTTTTAATTTTTAATTTATTATTATTTTTTATTTTAATTTAAGTATTATTAATATTATTTACATTATAATGTACAATTGATTTACTAAAGGTTTTTTTTTCAGCGAACGAATGTGTTAACTTATCCGAGCAACAAAATGATCATCAAAAAATAATACAGGAAGTGACTCAACATCATCTGGATTGATCTACAAGTAAATTTGAAAAACATAGATCAATAAAGCTTTGCACTGTAAAATATCAACACTTAAATAATAATTCATTTTATAATATATAATACATAATAATAAAAGAAAAGTTGCACTTAATATGGAAAATTTGGCTAAAATCGGTCTTCAAAGACAGCAAGGTGGAGAATTCTTAAACGGCTTAACGTGCTCTCTGAGGCACGGTGGAGAGACCCACAAGGACTGCACAAACACCCAGACCACGGCAAACATCTGTATGGCCAATACAAATGTTGTCATGTGCGGGAATCGAACCCGCAACCGCCCGCACAACAGCCAATCGCAATCCAGTGCTGCGACCGCTGCGCCAACGCGCCAACCCCACAACATACCGGACCTAAATTTTTTTTTATGACGTCAATTGATTGTATTTGTTAGTCCCTTTACTACATTGGTCTACAAATAATTTTGAAAAACATAGATTTAATAAAGCTTTGCACTGTAAAATATCAACACTTAAATAATAATTCATTTTATAATATGTTTATTAATATTTGAATTAATTAAGATTTGATGAGATCCAACATCGTTCACTTGTCATTTATTCAATTTTAAATGTGATTCTTTATCATGTAATGAACAAATTACGTATATTTTAAGAGATAATTTAGACAAAACGATAACATCATTATTTTTTAAACTAAAAGTAATAAATGAAGATGAAAAATAAACATGAATATAATAATTCTCATCAATGATTTAAACTCCGCAAAACGAAAATAATAAACATGGTAAATATTCCGTTTTCGAATAGTTTTAGTAATAGAAGTACCCATATTAATCTAAAATCTTGTAATGTGTTTTGTTTATTAAATAAAAATTTTTTGAAAAGTACTGTTTTTTCTTTCAAATACCTTATTTTTTATTTACTTTATAGTAGATGTCATTGTGGCCACTTAAAATCCTTGGATTTGGCGTTGTGACAAAGTACCTACATAATCATAAATACTAGTCATCAAAGATGACTCAAAATGTACTCATTATATCTCCATTATATTAAAATACAACCCACATGACAAGTATAAACTTTTGATTTATAAAAGAATCATCAAAATCGGTAAACACAGTAAAAAGTTATGACGCTTATTATCACGTAGGTCGACGAAAAAATTCAGGTAAATGACGCATTATTGGTTATAACTCGAAAAGTACTTGTCAGATCTCAATTAAATTTAATTGATTCCAAATGACACTCAATACCTTTCGATTGAAAAGTTGGACTAAATTACAGATGCTTATAAAAGTTAGCTAAAAATTGGTTCAGTAGTTTCAGCGTCACGTACGGATAGCAGCGCCACCTACCGGGTCTAACTGAGATAAAAACTACGCTATCTCCCAAGTTGGACCAAATAACAGAGGCTTACAAAATTTGATACAAATAAGTTCAGTAGTTTCAGAGTTACATAACGATAGCAGCGCCACCTACCGGGTCCAATTGAGATAAAAACTACCCTATTTACCTAGTTGGACCTAATTACAGAAGCTTACAAAATTTGATACAAATAAGTTCAGTAGTTTCAGAGTTACATACCGATATCAGCGCCACCTACCGGGTCCAATTGAGATAAAAACTACCCTATATCCCAAGTTGAACCTAATTACAGAATCTTACAAAATTTAGTACAAATTAGTTAAGTAGTTTCGGGAGTTACATACCGATAGCAGCGCCACCTACTGGGACCAATTGAGTTAAAAACTACCCTATTTACCAAGTTGGACCTAATTACAGAAGCTTACAAAATTTGATACAAATAAGTTCAGTAGTTTCAGAGTTACATACCGATAGCAGCGCCACCTACCGGGTCCAATTGAGATAAAAACTACCCTATATCCCAAGTTGAACCTAATTACAGAAGCTTACAAAATTTAGCACAAATTAGTTAAGTAGTTTCGGGAGTTACATACCGATAGCAGCGCCACCTACTGGGTCCAATTGAGTTAAAAACTACCCTATTTACCAAGTTGGACCTAATTAAAGAAGCTTACAAAATTTGATACAAATAAGTTCAGTAGTTTCAGAGTTAAATACCGATAGCAGCGCCACCTACCGGGTCTAATTGAGATAAAAACGACCCTATATCCCAAGTTGAACCTAATTACAGAAGCTTAGAAAATTTAGTACAAATTAGTTAAGTAGTTTCGGAGCTACATAACGATAACAGCGCCACCTACCGGGTCCAATTATTTATTATTTATTTATTTTATTTATTTATTTATTTTATTTATTTTATTAAGATAAAAAAGTTTCCCATGTCCGTCTCCTGGTTCTAAGTTACCTTCCCACCAAGAGTATAAAAATTATATGGAAAAATTAATTTTATTAATGTCACTTTTTTATTTAACCGATGACATGTTTCTTTTGACGTTTGGAAGGGACATTAATTTCGTATATGTTGGCTAAAAAGTTCGTATCCTTTCCCCGAGATGGCGTCGCTGAGCCAGTGGCGCCATCTCGGAGAAACGGTACGAACTATTTAGCCCATTATATACGAAATTAATGTCCCTTAACTCTACAATATTTGCAAAAAAATTCCTCAAAATCCCTATATATCCCTTTTTAAATATAAGGAATAATATGGTCCGTGTCCCATATATAAAAATGACCTAACACTATTCGCTCCATCGAAGAACCCTTTTCCCAAGATTAATTTTGTGTGAAAAGTAATTTCCTAAGACGTTTGGTGTTACATGAACATTGGGCTACAATTTTCCACGAACGAAATGTCTCGGCCCGTACTATACATTAGATATATATATATATATATATATATATATATATATTTTCTGAATCTCGGAATCGGCTCCAACGATTTTCGTGAAATTTAGTATGCAGGGGATTTCGGAGGCGAAAAATTGATCTAGCTAGGATTCATTTAAAAAAAATGTCGTTTTATCCCTGTTTTTAAGCAATGAAAAAATATCATTAGAATACGAAGCTTAATTTCACTACGCGTCAACATAGCTTTAATTGCGTAATTAGGAAATCGGCGGGTGTCAAATCGTGTTGACCCGGGTTCGAATCTCAGTCTCCAGATAAAATTTTTTTCTTTTTTTTTTAATTTCACTCGTGATTTATTATTTAAATAAAATTAAAATATAAAAATACCGAGAAAAAAAAACAAAAAATAAAATGAAAATACCGAGCAAGGCTCGGTCACCCAGGTACTATACTGGGTGTATTTGGAACGCTTTGTAAGATTTAAACCACGTAATATACTATTTATATACTATATAATGCATATAACCATTTATCCCAGAAACGTTTTTTTAAGAACATTTTAGGACTTCTGTATTATGTGAGGCAGCAATGTATCATGCCGCGCGGGGCGCGGGAGGCGGCGGAACGAAAATTAAACGTGCGCGCGGCGGCGAGTACGTTTACCGCGTGCCGTTGACCTCTGTCAGCTGATGGCGCGTATGAACGGTTTGCATTACATTGACAGTTTGTTCCAAACACGATTATTTTAAAGCATTATCTTCAAATTTCTGTTTCATTATTTTTTCCAAACCGGACTATACCAAAAAAAAATGATGAAAACAGGAAAAAAAAAATTTTTTTTCGCTTTTTTTTCACTTGTATCATGTCAGGTTAAGCCAACACTATCATACCTCTTCGTTTTTCAATGCGTTCCAAATACACCCTGTATATTTAAGTGGGTTAATATTTTTAAAATTTTTATTTGTACCTATTGCACGCTACAAATACTATAACGATACAGATTGTGTAGTACAATTGGCGAATAAGGCTGGTTAAATATTTCAATTTCTTCTTGACAACCCATAATCCAAATTAACATACAATATTTTCTTTAGGTATATTCTAAATCTAAAATATACAGTGTCCCAAAAAGTAGTGATAAGCGGAATCCCAGAGATAGGGCACCCCTTGGGGTATCCGAATCACCCCTATGTATGTTCAGCGATTTTGCATAGTTTTCGAGTTATGAATTTTTTTATATGTTTTTGAGAAATTTCCACCTGAACAACTTTAAAAATTTCTAAAAAAAAAATTGAAGATTTTTTAGAATTTTTATTTTTGTATCTAAATAGTCATGAGCTGTAGCTTCCAGCTTAAAAGGTTCAGCTTCTTAACTTTGATAGAAATTGTGAAAATCTAAGTGTAAAATGAAAATTTAACGTTTTGAGAACTATGACTTCAATTTTCAACTTAGAATTAAAAATCTAAAAAAGCGTTTTTATGGTTTCTAATTAGGCTTAAAAACTTCTCCAGAGTCTCAGCTTTCATAATCATAAATAAAAAATTGTACTTAATAGGGCTACTTTTGCTAAAATTTGCTTTCAAAGACATCAAGGTGGGAAATTCTTAAAATTACCAATTTGAATAAAAAAATTTTTTTTGTTCAATTTATTATTCCTTTAAGGTTAGTCTGTTAACCAACCAAAAGATTGCAAGAAAACTAAGATCGAAGATTTAATAAACATTTGGAGGTTATTTAGGTTTAATTAATAAAACGAAAAGTAATCGTCTTAAATTATTTATTACAAAAAGTTTTCAAAATGTCGACCTTCGTGCTCGATACATATTCTACGTCTTCTTAAAAAGTTTTCTTTGAGTCTTGCGAATGCTGTTCTGTTGTTTTTAATTGTTTCTTCTGCCTGTCTCAATTTTCGTCTTAACTCCGCTACGTTGCTAATGTTTTTAGCGTAAACTATTTCTTTATAATATCCCCAGACAAAGAAATCGATTGGATTCAAGTCTGGGGACCGCGGCGGCCATGCAATGGGCCCTCCACGGCCGATCCATCTGTTTCTAAATCTTTCTGTTAAATGTTGTCTGACTATTCTTGCATAGTGGCATGGAGCACCATCGTTTTGGAGAATCATGCTCCTACGCGTCAACAGATCGACGTCTTCTAGTAAGACGTGGAGGTCGTTTCTTAAAAATTCCAAGTAGGCCTCGCCGTTCAAACGGTCAGGCAATTCGAACGGTCCAATCAGCTGCCCGTTTAAGATGCCTGACCATAAGTTTACGCTAAATTGCTCTTGAAAATTGGATTCACGTGTCAGGTGTGGATTTCCAATGCTCCAAGAATGATAATTGTGTGTGTTGAAAATCCCGCATCGCTTGAAATGAGATTCATCAGTCCACAAAATATTGTTAAAAAAATTTTCATCTTCAGCGTGGCGGCGCAACATTTCTTGACAAAACGCCACTCTTTTCGGGTAGTCTGCGGGCTTAAGCTGCTGAACTCTTTGAAGATGATACGCGTAAAAGCCCTCTTGTCGGAGTATTCGATGTACTTGTGATTTTGGAATTCCGATTCTGCGTTCTATTGTCCTCACACTAACTGATGAATCTCTTGAAACTTCTTCGCGTACTAAATCGACATCATCTGGGTCATGCATTTGTCGAGGCCGCCCGGATCTACTGCCTGGTAGACGTCCATGCATGTAAGAGTGATGGACTCTTAAAATCATACGATAATCAGGCCAAATTTCGGGCTGAGGTCCATTTCCATTTTGTACTTGCTCCCTGTACAATCTGGCTGCTTCACTAGCATTTCCTCTTGCATAACCATAATAGTAATGCATAAGAGCAAAGTCTCTTGACGTAAAAGCCATAGCTCACCAAATTAATGTGCTCGAAAAGTCCGTTAAGAAAGCAAAATTCGTTGAAGTCCGTATCTACACAAAACCGAATCGTAAATGCACTCAAAGTCCGTAAAGAAAGCAAAGTTCGTCAAATAATCACAAAACCGAATCGTAAATGCACTCAAAGTCCGTAAAGAAAGCAAAGTTCGTCAAATAATCACATAGGGGAGCGTTTTTTCGTGTGCGTGTCGTAAGGTGCAAAGGTAAGCAAGCGACTGGCCACTGAGATAATAGACCAACATTTGCATCGCACTACCGTACGCTTACCCGCGCCTCATCCCTTTATGATGGCTTAACAATACTTACAAACAATGAAGCTTCGGTTGTTTTTTTTTTTCAGTTTTAGCTGTGTTTTTAAATAATTTGTCACGCATATGTTTTATTGTAAGGCCATTATGTTTTGTATAGTTTCTATTGTTACCGTCAGGGACAATAGCATACTTCGAAAACTATTTTTTCGAATACTTTACGAAACTTTATTACTTTTATTACTTCGGATCTCTATTTTATTATAGCTTTGTATTCAGTTCTTTTTGTAACGCCGACTATTATTTCTTATAACTCTGTCCACGTGTATCATTACTTAATTGTTTTATGTCTTTCTGTTTTGGTAGTTGCTTTTGTCTCGAATCCTATACGTATGACCCAGCTAGAGTGCCGACAAAACTATTTAACCTTAAAGGAATAATAAATTGAACAAAAAAAATGTTTTTATTCAAATTGGTAATTTTAAGAATTTCCCACCTTGATGTCTTTGAAGGCAAATTTTAGCAAAAGTAGCCCTATTAAGTACAATTTTTTATTTATGATTATGAAAGCTGAGACTCTGGAGAAGTTTTTAAGCCTAATTAGAAACCATAAAAAGCTCAGCTCAGCTCAGCAAATCAGCTATACAGACGAGTACGTATATCTAGGGCAGCTCATAACTCTAAAAGATCCTATGCAGAAGGAAGTGGACAGAAGAATTACAAATGGCTGGAAGACATACTGGAGTTTAAGAGAGGCTATGAAAGATAAAGAGCTCCATATAAACCTAAAAAGCAAACTTTTTAACACCTGCATACTACCTGTCCTTACGTACGGGTGTCAGTCATGGTCCTTAAATCAGGCCACCTCAAACAAATTGGCAACTTGCCAGAATGCAATGGAAAGGAGCATGCTCAACATTAAAAAGTCCGACAGAATAAAAAAAACCGTCATTAGAAACAAAACAAAAATTACCGATGTAATAAGCAAAATCAAAAGACTCAAATGGCGATGGGCTGGTCACCTGGTAAGAGGACACGACAAATGGAGCAAAAGGGTGACATGGTGGTACCCTAGGGAGGGTAAAAGGAAAAGAGGCCGACCACAGAAAAGGTGGGACGATGACGTTAGACAAGTGGCAGGAGCCACATGGAACAGAGTGGCTCAAGAAAGAAAGGAATGGAAGAGGTTGGAGGAGGCCTTTGCCGACTGGCAAACAGATCTAGGAAAGATAACCAAACAACAAATATTAGTCTAAATTTTTTCATATCTATTAAGTTTAAGATTTTAATGTTAGTTCTTTACATAAGTTTAATAATAAAAAAAAAATAATAATAAAAAAACACTGTACTAAGTGATCTGAATAAAGGCTATATTATTATTATTATTATTATTATTAGAAACCATAAAAACGCTTTTTTAGATTTTTAATTCTAAGTTGAAAATTGAAGTCATAGTTCTCAAAACGTAAAATTTTCACTTTACACTTAGATTTTCACAATTTCTATCAAAGTTAAGAAGCTGAACCTTTTAAGCTGGAAGCTACAGCTCATGACTATTTAGATACAAAAATAAAAATTCTAAAAAATCTTCAATTTTTTTTTTTAGAAATTTTTAAAGTTGTTCAGGTGGAAATTTCTCAAAAACATATAAAAAAATTCATAACTCGAAAACTATGCAAAATCGCTGAACATACATAGGGGTGATTCGGATACCCCAAGGGGTGCCCTATCTCTGGGATTCCGCTTATCACTACTTTTTGGGACACCCTGTATATAGTTTAAAAAATTAATTTATAGATTTCGCCTTTGACAAAACGATTAAACTCAGTGTTTGGTACAATTCAGCCTGTAATATCCCACTGTTGGGCATAGGCCTCTTCCCCATGTAGGAGAAGGATCGAAGCTTAATCCACCACGCTGCTCCAAGGCGGGTTGGCGGGTATATTCCCTACTATGAGTAGCGATCGCTATCAGGTGTACATGATAACAACCGGGACCGACGGCTTAACGTGCTCTCCGAAGCACGGTGGAGAGACCCACAAGGACTGCACAAACACCCAGACCACAGCAAACATCTGTAGGGCCAATACAAATGTTGTCGTGTGCGGGGATCGAACCCGCAACCGCCCGCGCAACAGCCAATCTCAATCCAGTGCTGTGACCGCTGCGCCAACGCGGCGTCTGTTTTGAAAGTGTTTGGTAACTTAACGTAAATAATAAAATAAAAATATGAAAATTATAATATTTATTATCTGTAAGTATTCAATAATTATAAAAAAGTGCATTATCTGCTCAACTGACAGCTCAAAGAGCATCGAATGTGCGATAAAATAAACAATTTAATTACAAACTAAAACCAATACTTAATTATGTCATTTTCCCAAAAGAGGATTTATTTGAAAAACCGCAATGTTAAGCTCGCCCGAAACCAAATATTTTATGGAATAAACGTATTCAAGCGATTTTTACGTTATGTTAATTAAAAATTGTGTTGATAGAGTCAAAAGTTGTCTGTGTAACTTGACTTAAAATTCGTTTGGAAATGAATCCGATGGACGGGAAAAATGAAGTACGGTGACAGAGCTGAGAGCCGTGATAGCGCGCTGAAAGCGTGGTGGGTGAAACTTAGGGCTGCCTTTATTCAGATAAATTTAATTTTTATTTACGTTCTCAGTTACTTTTTTAAAATATCACATTTATTGACAATTATTTTAGTACCAAACCATGTACTTACCTACTTACTAGATTTAACTCTACCAAAAACATTTTTAAATTAATAACGCATACTACATTCTTTAATTGAGCACCGGGAGCGTCCACCAGTTATTGCGGGGCACTCTGAATATACCTAAGCCTTCGAAAAAAGCGGGCCCACATGATGAAATCTACTCTTCGACCTACGCTGCCCCAAATACTATGTAGTTCCGAGCAGTTCTAACTGGAACTCTAAAAACCGATTCGATTCCCTGGACATAATTAGCGACGTAGACGAGATGGCCGACAGCGTGGTGAAGACGGTGAGCACACTGCGTCGCAGACACTTTCCACAAACGCGAAATCAACGAAGCAGTAAAAACTTTCTCCCAAGGCCTTGGATCTGATGCTACCGAGGCGCGAGTTGCCCTCTGCTCAAGCAAATTCGCCGGAACAGAAGGCTCTTTCTAAGAGGATACGGAGACTTGTACGCAAAGACCTCCAAGGGATTTTTTTCACCGAGAATATAAAATACTGTGTAATGTATTCTATCTCATTCTCTACTATACATTCATGGGCTTTCGTCAGTTTCAAATCAACGATTCTAAAGAAGTTTAACTTCCATAAAACTGTAAGAGACGTTAAGTTGCTATTTATTTTTTAGTAGAATTCGACCGGCTACATAAAATTTCAATTTCAACATATTTTATAGTAGTCGCGTAAAATGTTTAAATTTTTAAAATATCAGCCCTGAGCCAAGGCAGTATCTGCAGCGGTTGAGTGGAAAAATTAAAAAAGCCGTATTGGCCCCGCGCGTTCAATTAACAGAGGGATTGTGGCTTGCGCTGACAGCGTCAATTCAGTTCACATTTATTTTCATATTCGTTTCACACGTGAATAATTCGTTTGTTGAAACCGGATGTTACTATTTTTTTATGCTATATTTATATTTTCATATATGAACTTGATATTAAAAACAAAAACTTTTAATCTGTACAAAAAGTCTTTGCTATTTATTCTTTATTGTCCACAACTGCCGACTGGGGTAGTACCTCGACCTTACAGAAGATCACAGCTAACACTGTTTTCAAGCAGTGTAGTGTTCTTGTTAGTGAGTAAGGTGACCAGAGCTCCTGGGGGGAACTGGGGAATGCGGATGGGGTCGGCTGTCGGCAACGCGCTTGCGATGCTTCTGGTGTTGCAGACGTATAAAAGCTACGGTAATCGCTTACCATCAGGTAAAACGTACGCTTGTTTGCCGATCTATTTACATAAACAAAAAAAAATACTAAACAAAGTTTAAAGATACGAGTAGTTACAGATTGTGTAGCACAAAGGGCACACTTATGCCTATAATTAGCTATTTCTTCTAGACAACCTAAATTCAAATAGAGAAAATTAATATCGAGAAAGGGTAGGTGATTTAGTATATTAATAACGTTTGTGCCTTTTTTCTTCAAATAAAAAAATAAGTAGAGAATGAGATAAGATTGGAGCGAAGCAATTGAAAAACGTGGTGAGGCGCTTGCTGTATCGCTAGATATATCTAAGGCCTTTGACAGGGTTTGGCACGCAAGCCTCCTTAGCAAGCTTCCTACTTACGGCATCCCTGCTGGCTTTTGTAGCTGGATTTCAGATTTCTTGAGTGAACGGTCGATCAGAGTGGTCGTCGACGGCTGCTCTTCTGACCTGATGGGTATAAACGCCGGTGTTCCTCAAGGTTCTGTTCTCTCTGCAACTCTTTTCCTGCTCCATATTAATGACATGCTGCAACCAGGCATTGTTGGATACGCAGATGACAGTACGGTTGTAGAGAGATATATGTCCAGCGCAAAAGACTACAGGGACGTAATACGTTCTCAGAGAGAGGCCATGGTAGAGCGAACGAACTTAATACTAGGGCATGTATCCCAATGGGGCGATTGCAACCTGGTCACGTTCAACGCCGCCAAAACGCAGGCTTGTTTGTTCTCCGCCAAACGGAGTCCTTTCAACTTGACTCCTACTTTCCGAGGTACACCTGTCCCTGTGTCCGATACCCTCGACCTCCTTGGCATGGAGTTGAGTTCTACTCTCAACTTTGGCAACTACATTGAGTCCAAAGCACAAACTGCGGCCAGAAAGCTTGGCATCTTAAACAAGGTTAAGCGATATTTCACGCCTGGGCAGCTTCTAACGCTGTATAAAGCTCAAGTCCGATCATGCATGGAATATTGCAGTCACTTGTGGGATGGATCAGCTAAATATCAACTCGCCACACTGGACTCAGTGGAACGCAGAGCCAAGCGGCTAATTGGTGACGCCAGTTTGGTGGAGTCTCTTCACACTCTGGCTCACCGAAGAAAAGTTGCCAGTCTATCGGTGTTTTACAGATTGTACTTCGGGGAGTGTGCCCTGGAGCTGCACGAGCTCATACCCCCATCTCCTTTCTTCCATCGGACTTACAGACGTACCGCAGGCTTTCATCCCTACCTGGTTGATATACCCTTCATACGTACAAAGCGCTTCAAATCATCATTTTTAATGCGCACGGCCAAAGACTGGAATTCCCTGCCGGCGTCTGTAATTCCGAGCACATATAACCCGAACTTGTTTAAAGCGCGAGTGAACAGGCTTCTTCTGGGCGAGCTCGCTCCATCTTCGACCTCGTCTCTGCTCTTGAGCTAGGCTGGGGTCAAGAGTAAGCCCATAGTATAATAAAAAAAAAAAAAAAAAAAAAAAAAAAAAAAAGATTAATAAGAAAAATTATATATTTCGCCGCGGACGCTATGCGGACTTCAATATATAATGTACAAGCTTTGATTGAAATCTTATATATAAAATTCTCGTGTCACAATGTTAGTTAAAATACTCCTCCGAAACGGCTGGACCGATTTTTATGAAATTTTGTGTGCATATCGGGTAGGTCTGAGAATAGGCCAACATCTATTTTTCATACTCCTAAGTTATAAGGGGGGTTAAGGGGGTTAATAACATTATATGGCAGAACAACGTTTGCGGGGTCAGTTAGTTATATTATAAAATTATGTTTGTATTAGGTTAAGATTAAACGTTTAAATGTTTTTATTAATGAACGGCATCTTAGTGATTTTATTATATTTTTTGTAACTTCTTAAAAGTACCTGTTTAGTATGAAGTGTAGGAGGGTTACATAATGTAATTTGCACCAACGATATGAGTTTTCATGCTACGACTCGCTCTCCCATAGCATCTTTCCCCTCGCCTGTCAAGACACTTTAAATCGCTTAAAGAAACACGTATATTTTCAACTTTAAAGAATAAAGTTTATTTTAATTTATACATAATACACCTTTAGGTTCACCTGTCAAGTACTTGTGCTTATCGAGAACGCCTGTCATTTTTTTTTTCAAACTTTATAGTAAACTAGCTTCTGCGCGCGACTTCGTCGGCGTGGACTCCGCTCCTATTAGTCTTAGCGTGATGATATATAGCTTATAGCCTTCCTCAATAAATGGGCTATCTAACACTGAAAGAATTTTTCAAATCGGACCAGTAGATCCTGAGATTAGCGCGTTCAAACAAACAAACAAACGAACTCTTCAGCTTTATATATTATACTAGCTTCTGCGCGCGACTTCGTCGGCGTGGACTCCGCTCCTATTGGACTTAGCGTGATGATATATAGCCTATAGCCTTCCTCGATAAATGGGCTATCTAACACTGAAAGAATTTTTCAAATCGGACCAGTAGATCCTGAGATTAGCGCGTTCAAACAAACAAACAAACAAACTCTTCAGCTTTATTATATTAGTATAGATAAGTATAGATAGATAAACAAAATGGTATAAAAATTTCACGTTTACAGGGACAAGTTTTGTTTTCAAATGTTTCCTACACTTTCCAAAATATAGGGGTTGATGACGTGCAGAGCTGAGGCGTGCCAGGTTATGGTTATTGTACTTACCAAGCTGTAACTCATCACCATAAGAATTTCTAGCCTTACAGACATACCGTTATTCGGAGGGTCCACTAGCTCTTGGTCTAGAAGATACTTTGTAATTTCGCGAAGGCTGCACAATCGAGTTGGATTCTACGAGTTACTTCTTTCTCGAAGTTGGTCTTACCCATACAGCCATACTGATCAGTTGTTCCACGTAGATGTACTTGTCGACAACTTCGAGAGTAGCGCCCCGTAAACAACGACGAGTACCTATGAGTGTGACATGGACATTAAACATAATCTTTGTCTGGTCAATGGTCATCTTAAGATCCACCCGATGTGATGCGCTTTAGAGGTAACCTAGCAGTGCTGAACTCTTCCAGGGACTCCGCCAGGATCACTACGTCTTCGGCAAATCAAAGGTCTGTGACGTGTTCGCCATTCCGTCTTAATTTTTCTCGGGAACAAGTTGATAACTGTCATACAAAATTGTGTCTGGAATTGAGTCTCTTTTAGCCAAAGTATCGCAATATGGAACCTGCTGCTACCTATGGTATTTCCGAACCGATACGACTTATTGACCTTCAAAAAAAGAGCATACCTACTCTTATTTGAAAGCCCACAAATCGCCCACTAACCCCCTGATGTTCCATTTGCCCCATCGCCCTTCTTGAAGAACAAAACCACCACGCTTCCGGGGTAAATCTGTTACTGATCTCTTTTAGCGGCTCTGATGTGATACCCTCATCTTCCGCTGCTTTGTTGTTTTTTAGCTGGCTAAGGGACCTTCTTCTCTACCTTATTTTGTAAAAGTAAAAAGTTTACAAACAGAAATTTCGATACAACAATTTGAAGACATAAGACTAGGATATTTTAAGATTATCATCGCTAATCTACATAGATTTCATATAAGTAATTTCTACAGCAATTTGCAATCATTGCAACGAAGAAGATCAAACATTCATATTTTTAATTTTTATTGATACAATTCTTTTACAAGAAGAATGTACTTGTCTCACGCTCTATCCAGCAATATTACTAAGAAATGTTTAAACTTAAAATCCTTTTACGAGTATATAAAATCGAGTATGGCTAATGAAAGTAGAAACACGATTTTTAGACTTTACTATTGGTGATACCTATCTATAAAATTAAGTTTATTAAAAACCATGCGAGAATTTTAAAATAAAAGTAGCTTGAATGAAAGTGATATTTTTAAGCGACTTTCAAAAAAGGAGGAGGTTCTCAATTCGACACGTATGTTTTTTTTTTTTTTATGTATGTTAGCTCAGAACTTTTGACTGGGTGGACCGATTTCGATCAATTTTGTTTTAATTGAAAGGTGTTGCGTGTCATGTGGTCCCATTTTAATTTAATTGAGATCTGACAAGTACTTTTAGAGTTATATCTAATAATGCGTATTTACTCGACTACTTTTTCGTCGACCTACGTTATATTATACCGCATAACTTTTTACTCGGTGTACCGATTTCGATGATTCTTACTTTAATCGAAAGCTAATACTTGTCTTGTAGTCTTGTTTAAATTAGATCGAAAACTGATGACAACTTTTTGAATAATCTTTAATAGCGCGTATTTACTTGACTATTTTTTCGTCTTATTATTACGTTGTATTACTTGTCGATGTTATTGAAGTCGCTTTTTTTTCGTTTGCGAGCAAACACAATTGTTAAATATTGCAATGTCATGGATGTATTTGTGTTGGTTAAATTCAATGTCCTAATGATTATTAGATATAACTGTAAAAGTACTTGTCAGATCTCAATTAAATTTAAATGGGACCACATAACACGCAATACCATTCAATTAAAACAAAATTCATCGAAATCGGTCCACCCAGTCAAAAGTTCTGAGCTAACATACATTAAAAAAAAATACAACCGAATTGAGAACCTCCTCCTTTTTGGATGTTGGTTAAAAACAAGCACAACCTTCGCAATAACATGAGTATTAGGATTTTATTTCTTGTTAATTTGTTTGTACTAACATAAAAATGTTTGAGTATATCCCTTTGTTAATATTCTCTTACTTAATATACAATCTTTTTAATCTTTATTGTTTTTTTACTAAAGTTCTCTCGACCTCTGACGACCACCCTACGGCAGCTTCGCGACCCCCCAGGGTGTCGCGACCCACAGGTTGAAAAACACTGTCCTAAATGAAGTTAATAATCCTTCTTTATTAATTGAAAAATGTAGACCCAGTACCCTAAAAAAAAATCATCACTCAAAAAAAATTGTTACACCGAATGCTAAAATTTTTTACGGAGCTAGAATGTTAAATACAATTATACCCGCATTCATTAATGAACTTCCGGAAGACCTACAAAAGTTATACCTGGACAAACGCAAATATAGAGGATCATTAAAAGAACATATATTAAAATCATTAAGCATTCAATATCAAAACTTTGGTAAAATTACATTAGTTATTAATAGGGCTCGGATTAATATGTAAATACATATTTTTAATTTACACGATTTTCGGTTTGGAATGTCTTCTATACATTGATTATTACATATAGACTCGGAAAAACTAATTTTTATTTTCCATATTTTTCCATATTTTGCCATATTTCATGGGTAAGTCGATATTTTACAAAAAAATATCACAATCATCCATATTTTCGATTTTTGTATCATAGAACATGAATTAGTTCACAAAAATTGATATAATTTTACGTATTTGCATTCTCGCCACCACACGGACGCGCGAGTTTCATTTCTCTCGCGTATTATTCGTCGTAATTTGATTTTTAATACTCTAACTTCATTTATTCCACATTATCTGCCCCCGCGCCGCCGATCAAATCAATCAAATGAAAACCTGAAGATTATTAAAGAAATAGAAAAAAAAAAATTCTGAAGCAGAAGGCGGTGTTGCTGAAATAGCTAAACAAAAACTAATATTCTACTAACACTACAACTATATAACTGAGGTAGGGCACAGCAGGAAATTTCCTGCTCAAAACATGGAGCAGCCCGACTGGGGTAGTACCTCGACCTTACAGAAGACCACAACTAAATAATACTGTTTTCAAGCAGTATTGTGTTCCTGTTGGTGAGTAAGGTGAGCAGAGCCCCTGGGGGAATTAGGATAGGGTCGGCAACGCGCTTGCGACGCTTCTGGTGTTGCAGGCGTCCAGTGGCGTAGCGTGCTTTTGAGGGGCCCTGTATCAAACTTAGTTAGGGGGCCCTAACGAAGGGTAAAGATTTCTCACTAAAGAAACAAAAATGCTTGAATTAAATGAAAATAAATATTTATTGATGCGTTGGCGCAATGGTCGCAGCACTGGTTTATGGCCGTTGCGCTGGCGGTTGCGGGTTTGATCCCCGCACATGATAAACATTTTTTTTTTATATATACACAATACACACACGATCGTCTGTTCCTAAAGTAAGCAACTTAATACTTGTATGGGCATGACGAAAGATTTTCAAAACCTCTTCCGTAATGTGGCTACACATTTACTATTTACGAAAATACCGATATTTCGGTAATAAACTTAAGTTTAAGGAAGATTAAAACTATTTTTCTAATATGTTTTCAATGAGAGCGGCAAAACGGCTGCAGGTGTCATGGCGTCGGCTTGACGTCACAAAATAATCTGGGCCTTACTTTTTACTTTACTCTTTGGAGCGCGCCTGACGTATTATGTTATGTTGTGACGTCTGCGCTGTAATTTGTGTTTCATTCAAAATGGCCGATTGCAGTATTTTGATGTTTTATTTTATTGAAAATCACAATAATCTTATTATTTTACATAAAACTAAACCAGTATTTTGAATTTTTTTAACATGAGTGTTCCCCTGAAATCATTAAATTGACGATTTTTTGATACTGTCGTCATGCCCATTATAGGTAACAGCCGACTGGTCTAGCTACATTTTTTTTTTCGATAAACATACTAATAAATAATACATATATAAATAAATAATTATATTACACCCAGACTCGGGGTGGGAATCGAACCCACAACCCTTGGAACAGAAAGCAGGGTCACTACAAACTGCGCCAACGGGCTAGTCTTGTATTGGCCATACAGATGTTTGCCGTGGTCTGGATGTTTGTGCAGTTCTTTTGGGTCCCCCACCGTGCCTCGGAGAGCACGTTAAGCCGTCGGTCCCGGTTGTTATCATGTACACCTAATAACGATCGTCGTTACTTATAGTAGGGCATATATCGGCCAACCCGCATTGGAGCAGCGTGGTGGATTAAGCTCCGATCCTTCTCCTACATGTAGAATGTGTTCCTGTTCCCCATGGGGAAAGAAGCCTATGCCCAGCAGTGGGATATTACATGCTGATGAGATAATTATATTAATAATAATAAAGCTTTAATAATAATAATAACTTATCACATCTTCCTAAAAATTGAGCTATTCAAACAATTAAAATTAAATATATGCACTTTTGTAGCATTTTTTTCGGCAAATTGATTTATTAAATCATTTATAGTTACAGATGATTTCAGTTTTTCTAAAATTTCTGTCTCTATAGACAATAGTGACAAGTCTGATAACCGTACAATGGAATGATTTTTTTCAATTTCAGACTTTAAAAATGTTTTCAGACCAATTAATTGTTCATAAAGGTTGATTGAGATGTCTTTACTGTATTTAGCTGATAGTTTTCGGGAAGTGTTTTTTATCACTTCATTTGAAGAAGATAGGAGTTTCTCAGGTTGTAATACTTCGAACATATAATTCAGGTTTTGGACGAACATTTAACTCAAATAATTGTGTTTGCTCGCAAAAAAAAAACCGACTTCAATTACATCGACAAGTAATACAACGTAATAAGAGTATAAGACGAAAAAATAGTCAAGTAAATACGCACTATTAAAGATTACTCAAAAAGTTGTAATCATTTCTCGATCTTATTTAAACAAGAAAAACTACATGACAAGTATTAGCTTTCGATTAAAGTAAGAATCATCAAAATCGGTACACCGAGTAAAAAGTTATGCGGTATAATACAACGTACCTAGGTTGACGAAAAAGTAGTCAAGTAAATACGCATTATTAGATAAAACTCTAAAAGTACTTGTCAGATCTCAATTAAATTTAAATGGGACCACATGACACGCAACACCTTTCAATTAAAACAAAATTGATCCTAATCGGTCCACCCAGTCAAAAGTTCTGAGTTAACATGCATAATAAAAAAATACAGTCGAATTGAGAACCTCCTCCTTTTTTTGGAAGTCGGTTAAAAAAAGAAATTAAGATTCACACTCAACAGCCCCCAGTATTTTCTCCTGTATCGGAGGTCCGGAAACACACACAATACAGAAGCACAAACGCCCATACCACGACAAACATCTATATGGCCAATACAAATGTCTGTCGTGAGCGAGAATCGAACCCGCGACTGCCAGCGCAACAGCCAGTGCTGTAACCGCTGCGCCAACGTGTCGTCAATATCTGTGATTAAACAATCTTTTATTTTTGATTTTTGTCATTTCTGAAGTGAAAACTCTATAGGCACGTATGACAGTTATTTTATGTTTTTTTCCCGGAAAGTACGAAATTAATTAACATCGTGGATAACATTTTACTATTTTTTTTTATGTTTATACACGTTAGGGGCCCCTGTAGCCCGGGGGCCCCGTATCATTGATACGGCTGATACGGCGGTAGATACGCCCCTGCAGGCGTCTATAGGCTACCGTAGTCACTTACCATCAGGTGAGCCGTACGCTTGTTTGTCAACTTAGTAACATAAAAAAAAATAATAGACTTTAGACAAAAATAAAGGCTTCGTTACACTAAAAACAATTAATAAAGTTAAGTGCGTACTGAGTTTTGAGGGTACTGCAGACGTGCCTTACCCAATTAAGGAACTAGGCGTCTTTAAGTACGCTCCCATTATATCGTGGTTTTTTTTTATATATTTAAGTAGGTCAAAAAAGCATACGGCTCACCTGATGGTAAGCGATTACCGTAGCTTCAACACCAGTTGCATTGAAAGCGCGTTGCCGACCATACTCCCAATCCCCCCCAGGAGCTCTGGTCACCTTATTCACCACAGGAACATAACACTGGTTGAAAGCAGCATTTTTTAGCAGTGATCTGCTGCATGTTTGAGGTACTTCCCCAGACGGGCGGCTCCAGTTTTTGAGCAGGATATTTCCTGCTGTGCCCTACCTTACTTATTTGCCTTTTTTGTGACGTGGAAAGATCTTACAGCCAATATAAGGCTATATTTAGAACTAATCGACAGTTTTAATTACGATAATTTAAAAAAGCGTGTGATTGTGTACTGCAATCAATTTAATAAGACAGATTTAGTGGAAGATGAATAAACTTCATTTTTTTTTTTTTTTTTTTTGAATTACCTAAACATATCGCTATCTTTTTATAAATTTTTTAATGTAACTGTTACTGCAGTAACTTTTCACAATAAACAATGTTTAATATGAAAGATATTTTTATTTTAAACTCCATATTTTTTCCATATTTTACATTTTTTGGTCCATATTATATGTACATATTTTGAATTTTATAATACATATTCATCCGAGCCCTAGTTATTAATATAATATAGGACAGTACAGTATAAATATATAATAATATGGTATGCGACGCGGCGGTTTGTCCAGATAAGCTCTTGTAAGTTTTCGCAACAGGCTTATAGTGTTTAGTATGTCTTTTTTTCTATTTTGAACAAAGATTCTTAGTCCGAGTTCTTCGAGTTTTGAACAAATAAATTAAAAAAAAAACAAACTCGGACTTCGATATTACATTAAAAATTAAAATGCATGTAAGTTATACCTACCATATATATGACAAAAACTATAGATATTTTATGATTGAAAGAAATTTCAAAAAAAGACATGGCTAGGCTTTATATTATGGAACAATTTATTGGACACAAGCACAACACATCAGATGAGGCTGTAAAGTTTAGTACCTTTGCCTATTCTTTGACCCATCAATGGGGGAGACACCTAGGATAAAGATATTCTTCATCCTAGGGGAGACACCCAAACACCAAAAAAATTTTTATGCGTCCGTGTGACGGTGTCACGGTGTCACCCATATCGAATGCCCATATCTAAAGTAATCTGTGGTGTCACCGGTCACGTCACTAACGTCAAGTAACGTCACTTATAAAAAAGCAGTAAAAAAGCATAAAAAGTTTAAAAATTTCACCCACCAAAGTGTACTTTTGACTTTAATACGTATATTTGTATATTTTTCAAACAGTTTCTAGTACGGAAATCTGTGTACACCAATATTCTGTTTGTATATCATATAAAAAATATCTACTTAAAATAAAACGAACATAATTTCACTGAAAAGTTAAGTTGTACTATTTTTTGCCGGTAACATATAATTGAAACTATTTAGAAAGTTCAAAAATGAGCAACAAACAATCAAAGAAAAATGAAAATAAAAAGAAAAAACAACTACAAGAAGAGAAACAGAAACAGAAATCATCGTTCTTCTCTGTGAGTTTAACATTTTACTTTTTAAAATGCATTTTGTGTTTTTAATTTTTACGTTCTTTTCATTAAGTAATGAGATATTTGAGTTTTTTAAAATATATCATGAGCATTAAGTTTTATAAAAATAACAATATAATGACAAATAAAATAAATGTTTTAAATTGGTATATTATTCCCATATAATTTTACTAGCCGACACCGCAAACGTTGTTTCGCCATATATATGTTATTAACCCCTGCAACCCCCTCTCGTGGGTAGAATTTCGTAAAATCCATTCTTAGCTGACCTCTACTCGACGAAAGGAATATTCCTACCAAATTTCAAGTCTCTACGCCTTATGGTTCGAGAGATATTGTGATGAGTCAATATATAGGTGGAAATCTCATATATGTAAAGTAAAACATTGCTAATATTTTAATACATAGATAAATCAATATTTTACACTCTAAAGATGATTTATTATTTCTTTTTCAGTTTGGAAAAATAGTTTTTTTATCAGCAATAGTAACGGGTGCAGCGTCATATTATCTTTACAAAGCCTTAACAACTCCACCAGACCTACCAAAGTTTGATCTGAACGCATATTGGGGACCCTATCCTATGAAAATAAATCCAGACTTGTCTATAAGACCTTACAAAGTTGAATTTTCAGATGTGGTAAATATTATAATGTTAATTTTCTTTATGATGTACTAATATAATATTAATCCTTTTAAGGTAAAATTTGTAGATTTGTAGAGGCCCTGAAAGTATTGTAACAATTTAAAAAAAAATCATAGTATAAACATTATTTCTATTTGTTGTAGACTATAAATTAGTCAGTTTAATAGTACTTACGTTTATTAGTAAACAATTTATATTTATTTATTGTATATTCAATAGTTTATTGCACACATTATAAAAACATAATGTTTTAACAAGATTTACAAAAAATGTCCAAGATATAATTTAAATTATTAACTTTTTATCTACAGATGATCAATGATCTTAAAGAGAGACTTCTTCACAGAAGGCCTTTCCCCCCACCTCTAGAAGACGCTGGCTTCACTTATGGTTTTAATACACATTTCATAACCCGAGTCTTAGACTACTGGCAGAATAAGTATAACTTCAAGGAAAGGGAAGACTTTTTCAACCAGTATAACCATTTCGTGACAAATATACAAGGATTAGACATACATTATATGCATGTTAAGCCAGATAATATTCTGCCGGATGTTGAAGTAAGTATTTCTAATTAAAGATTATTAAATGAATCATAATTGTGTTTGTTCTCAAACAAAAAAATACTGACTTCACTTTACATCAACAAGTATAGTACAATATAAATTAGAGATAACTCAAAAAGTACTTGTCCGATCTTGGACAAATTTAAATGGGACCACACAACAAGCACGATGATTCACATTAAAAAAAAAATTACATGCGTACAAAGTACACGTCAGAAGTGAAACTTCTTTGGCAAACTAATTAAAAAAAATGAATTTAAAATACGACAAACAAAACTAATAGAAAAAAAAGAAGCCAACATCACGCTGTGTTCCCAGGTGGTCACCCATCCAAGTACTGACCGACCCTGACGCTGCCGCGTTACCAGTCACTCAATTTTGGTACACCCTTAAACCACTACTTGGATACCAATACTTGGTTTATTTATTTATTTTTAAGTATATAAATAAGTTATCTTCATATTGTACAAATCACTATTTATTTAATTAAAGTAAATTGTGACTTATAGGGATGACCACCAAGACCAAAAAGTCAAATTTTAATCATAAAATATGGAGTTTCACTGTCTCACTTAATAGTGTTGAAATTAAAATTAAAAAAAAAATAATGTTATAAATACTGTCCATTTATTTGACAGGTAGTGCCTTTACTGTTAATACACGGGTGGCCAGGGTCTATCAGAGAGTTCTACGAAATTATACCAAAGCTGACCAGGCCGAGAGTAGGACACAAGTTTGTTTTTGAGATCATTGCTCCGAGCCTGCCTGGGTATGGATTTTCACAGGTATGAGAAAACGTTATAAAGCTATACTTTTATTCTTAATAAGTTTGTCTTCCGTAAGTAATTGTTATTCATAGTAGAACATGCAATGACCTAAAATGATTAAGATCTAATCATTTTAGTATAAAGAGAAAGAGGCCTTTGTCCAGTGTTGAGATATTTCAGGTTAAGTCGTTTAGTTGTTCATAATTTTTAAATAAAAGTTCTTTATTTGTATATAACAAAATAAGTTTGTTTTCTTATTTAAATTAAAAATTCTTTTAATTAAAATATAAATAATTCTAGTAGCAAAAAAATATTATCTATATAAAAAATTATATTAGGGGGCGTTCAAGTATTACGTAACGCATATTTTGAAGATTTTTGCCCCCCCCCCTCCCCCCTATGTAACGCGCCGTAACGTTTTCCTGTACACCCCCCCCCCCCTACCCTATAAACGTTACGTAACACCCAACTGACCATTTTTACCACATTTTTACCCAAATATCACAACTTTGTTGCGC
Organism: Melitaea athalia; assembly: GCA_905220545.2. Classification (NCBI taxonomy): domain Eukaryota; kingdom Metazoa; phylum Arthropoda; class Insecta; order Lepidoptera; family Nymphalidae; genus Melitaea; species Melitaea athalia. Next base: position 9,127,454 of record HG992198.1, read on the forward strand.
AAACTAACCTGAAAGTCACTAAATTACTTTCGTTATTGTTTTAATCGCGTTTGTGGTAGTAATAAATAAATAAAACAATAGATTTTAATACCCTAGTTTTTTAATTAAACAAAGAACAACGTTACGTAACGCGTTTTTCGAACCCCCCCCCCCCCTCCCCAGTAACGCATCGTAACGTTTAACAAGACCCCCCTCCCCCCCTATTAGCGTTACGTAATACTTGAACGCCCCCTTAGTAAAAAAAAGACTTTTTTAATAACTTGAACAGGTGCTGTATTAACAAACGAAAATCTCCTATAATTTAAAAATACTCTAAAGTAAGCTTTATAATAATTTTATTTCTTAAACCAATAAATTAATTATTGTTAAAAAGAATAGATATCAAACAAATTCACAATACAATAATTTATTTAATATCACACAATAAATTAAAAAGTAAAATTTGTACATTGGATGAATTTGTTATTCATTATCTCATACATTGACCTCTTATGTAAAACATTGATAATAACATTATTTATAGATATTAAATATATTAAAAGAATTGCTCTTATTTTCCAGTATGTGTATATGAATGGCCGTCTTGCTGTTTTGTTTACAGTTACAATACCTGACTTATTATTTTATGTAAAATAGTGAGATGTTATATAATTTAATATTTTAAAGTAAACCAGCCGACCCGGCGTTCTTTGTACTGTCTTTTTTTCCATGAATATTATATCGATATTTTTAAATTTAATTTTGTACAAACCTTGTGTGCTGCAACAGTTCGGAAATAATGCACGTACTAAATTTTGATGATTAGTTTTTCTTTGGTTTCATTTTTATAAAATACCTAAATATTAGAGATTATAAATAAAACTATATAAATATTTTATAGTCAATTTATTCTAAAAACCTATAAGGATAATTTACTTTGCCTTGTTATTTAAAAAAAATGTCCATCAACGCTTTTTTTGAGCTTTCCTATTTTGATATAGTGTTCAATTTATAAAAAAAAAAAAAAACTAATAATAAAATTACATTGATTTGTATAGACTATATACTATCTACTGTAATATAAAAAAACTACGTTTAAAAAACTGACTTCAAAAAACTAAAAAGGACAAAATAACTTAATAAAGATTTAATTTAAAACATGTCTTCTTATGCAAACCTATTTTACCTTTAACAAAATTTATATGTGCAACAAAATTTGTATTATTTGTATGTGCTGCCTACTGATAGGAACCAAGTAGATAAAAAATAAAAAGTAGCTTTTTTACTTCTTAGTGTCTATAATAGGTTGTTTTGTAAATTAGAGTAGGACTTTTCTAGATTAAATCAGGTAGACTGTTGTAAGTATCGCTGTTTTACCCTAAAAAAAGACGTACCTACTACACAAAATACCAAACAAAAATGCTCATAAAATGAAAGCTACAGGGTCAAACTAAATCAAATTGTTATAGGATCAAATGGCAACTATTCCGCATCGAACAAAAAAAAAGAATCACACAAATTGGACCAAAAATCTCGGTGTAATCAGTGTACATAAAAAAAAATACCAACTGAATTGAGAACCTCGTTTATTTTGAAGTCAGTTAAAAATATCACAGTCAGTTTTAGATGACTGATCTACACTAAAATTATTGCAAACTCGCCGACCGCCCCAACGTCTTGCCAACTTTTTTATTCGCTTTATGTTAATAGTACCTGGGTGACTGATCCTAGCTCGGTAGTCGGTATTTTTAGTATTTTTTTTGTTTTGTTTTTTTCTCGGTATTTTTATATTTTATTTTTATTTAAATAAAAAATAACGAGTGTAATTAGAAAAAAAAAGGAAAAAAAATTATGGCTTGCAGACGTGGATTTGAACCTTGGTCTTCTAGGTTGAACCCGTCCGATTTCTCACCTGAGCTATTATAACCTTAATGACTGTTGTGAAAATTACCTTCCTATTCTAGCGATATTTTAACCATTTTTTCATTGCCTAAAAACAGGGATAAAACTAAATTTTCTAAAAATGAATCCTAGCTAGATCAATTTTTCGCCCCCAAAATCCCCTGTATACTGAATTTCACGAAAATCGTTGGAGCCGATTCCGAGATTCAGATTCTATATAATATATATATCTATACTTATTATAAAAATAAGTCCCCCGGCCGCGTCTTTCTGTCCTCCTGTCTGTCTGTCTGAACGCGATAAACTCGAAAACTACGCAACGGATTTTTATACGGTTTTCAACAATAGAAAGAGTGATTCTTGAGGAAGGTTTAGGTATATAATTTATTATGTTTTAATGTAAATTAGCAGAAATACGACGATAAATGTTGAAGAGGTCGCAAAAAATCTCGCCAACGGGGAGCTTTCCACGCGAACGCTGCGTAAACTAGCAAAGATATCGTTTTATAATGTACTAGCGAATTCAAAATCTATAAAAATGCTACAAAAAAGTCCGCGACAGCATATCTCTATCTCTTACGGTTGACTTACAATAACCACTTTTATGTTCAAATTTGTAATTAAAAACATTACGTTATTTTCAAAGCTATTTTCTTTAGTTCGGTATTAATCCTTATCCAAATAAATATGTTAGTTAGCTTAAGAATTTAATGCAGATTAAAATTGCCCTTTACACTATATCAATCAGATGAATAGTTTTTGAGATATCGTAGTTAGAAGTAATTATTAAAAATAAATTAATGCGCAACGAAGTGGGCACGGGTCGGCTAGTATATATACAGGGTGTATTTGGAACGCATTGAAAAACGAAGAGGTATGATAGTGTTGGCTTAACCTGACATGAAACAAGTGAAAAAAAGCGAAAAAAAAATTTGTTTTTCCTGTTTCCATCATTTTTTTTTTTGGTATAGTCCGGTTTGGAAAAAATAATGAAACAGAAATTTGAAGATAATGCTTTAAAATAATCGTGTTTGGAACAAACTGTCAATGTAATGCAAACCGTTCATACGCGCCATCAGCTGACAGAGGTCAACGGCACGCGGTAAACGTACTCGCCGCCGCGCGCACGTTTAATTTTCGTTCCGCCGCCTCCCGCGCCCCGCGCGGCATGATACATTGCTGCCTCACATAATACAGAAGTCCTAAAATGTTCTTAAAAAAACGTTTCTGGGATAAATGGTTATATGCATTATATAGTATATAAATAGTATATTACGTGGTTTAAATCTTACAAAGCGTTCCAAATACACCCAGTATATATATATATATATATATATATATATATATATATATACAAGAATTGCTCGTTTAATAGTATAAGATTATCGTCACGTTTACTGTTTAAGATTATATTAAAAATAAACATGTATTTATTTTGTTGCACTGTTTTTCATGCAAGACATGACTAAATTTATAGTTTTTTTTAAAGGGTAACTGCGGGGTTTCTTTTCGATTCTTCTCTGCCAAGTACTACATTTCGAATTGGTGGCGTCAGCTTCCCATTAGCTATAATCAATTTTTTAAAACAAATATAATTACAGTTAATTTGTAAAAAAAAAAAAAAAGATTCAAAAGAGGTTTTGAAGCCTTGTTAAAGTTTCACCATGTCATAGTTGAAAAAAGTATTGTATGATTGGATACTGTACTATATAAATACTATTATATTTATTATAATATGTTTGTTACAATTATAATATGTTTAATAACATTTAAAAAAAATTGATTTTGTTACAGGCACCCGCTCGCCCAGGTCTAGGTCCATTGGAAATAGCGGTAGTTATATCAAACTTAATGAAAAGAATCGGTCACGATAAATATTACATCCAGGGAGGAGATTGTGGACATTACATAGGATCTATTATGTCTACCTTGTTTCCAGAAAGAGTGCTCGGCTTTCATACGAACTTGCCTGTGTTATTCTTCCACCCATTGGCTCATATTTACACTTTGCTAGGTAAGACATTTTGTGTATTCTCTTATTGTTAGGAAAATTTAAAATTTTGTGAATAACAGAAAATAAAATGGCGTCTCATTGAAAGCAAAATTGCAAACTAATAATAATTTCAAAAAAAAAAAAAACGTAAAACATCACACAAAAGTTTTAATCAATTTTAATGAGGATCAGTAAAGTTCTAGCAAATTCAATAGAACTAGTATCCACGTTATTCTCTATGACATAAGAATGATATTTCTTTTTGAACTATCCAAATCGGACCATTACTTACGAAGATATTAAGTTATAAACATTATGCCGTTCCTGCCGCTACGTCAGTGTACGTCGAATGCGTGTGACGTCACTCGGACGTTCCATGCTAGTTAGCCCATAGTAGCGACAAGCTGCGATGGTGTTATCATTTAAACTATCTGTCCTACAAAAAATGTGTAAGGACATAATTTGTAGCAAATTGCTTTGCCTACAAATATGTTCATATAACTTTTTGCCGAAATTTAAAAATTAAAGAAGTTATAAGCAAAAAAGTGAGAAAATTTCTATAAAGATTTTCTTTTTTGCTCTATAACTGTTTTTTTATACATTTCACAAAAAAATACCTCTGACCAGTCTTGTAGATGGTTTTTTGAGGAAAATTTTTCTCTACGATTTTTTGAATTTCATTCATTTAAAACGCTGTTACAGCGCTCCAAAGTTGACCGGGTTCGTCAATGCTCATGAGAATCGGGTCAAAACGAAATGCTTAACTTAGTTTTATGATCCTTTTTTATTGTAAACTAGCTGACCCGGCGAACTTTGTACCGCCTAACAGTCGATTCTTTAATTAATACTTATCATTGCCGTAACCCCTCCACACAACAACACTACAACACTTTATGGTATGGTATTAAAGTTCAAATTACCACGTTAAAAAAATATGATTTATGAAATACTTGATTACCTGAGTAGATACATTCGAAGAAGATTAAGAGAAGTCAACGCATTTTTTGAAAACATTAGTATTTCCGAAACTGGTTGAGACTCAAAAGTACTCTTCTACACATATGTATAATAAGGATCAATAAAGTTATAGCAAATTCAATAAAACTAGTATCCACGTTATTCTCTATGATATAAAAAAGATATTTCTTTTTGAATTATCCAAATCGGACCATTACTTACGAAGATATCTATACTAATATATAAAGCTGAAGAGTTTGTTTGTTTGGTTGTTTGTTTGTTTGTTTGTTTGAACGCGGTAATCTCTGGAACTACTGGGCCGATTTGAAAAATTCTTTCAGTGTTAGATAGCCCATTTATCGAGGAAGGCTATAGGCTATGTATCATCACGCTAAGACCAATAGGAGCGGAGTCCACGCCGACGAAGTCGCGCGCAGAAGCTAGTTAAGTTATAAACATTATGCCGTTCCTGCCGCTACGTCAGTAATAATAATAATAAATAATAAACTTTTCACACTCAACGGCCCCCAGTAGGATTTTCTCCTGTGTCGGGGGTCCGGAAACACACACAATACACAACCACAAACGCCCAGACCATGACAAACATCTGTATGGCCAATACAAATTTTTCAGCTAGTGCTGTGACCGCTGCGCCAACGCGTCGTCATGTAAGCGGGATCAGTGTATGCGGGATGCGTGTGGCATAATCACTCCGACTCATAAAACTCACTCCGGATCATAAAACTAAGTTAAACATTTCGTTTTGACCGGATTTTCATGAGCATTGACGAACCCGGTCAACTTTGGAGCGCTGTAACAGCGTTTTAAATGAATGAAATTCAAAAATTGTAGAGAAAAATTTTCCTCAAAAAACCATCTACAAGACTGGTCAGAGGTATTTTTTTGTGAAATGTATAAAAAAAAAGTTATAGAGCAAAAAAGAAAATCTTTATAGAAATTTTCTCACTTTTTTGCTTATGACTTCTTTAATTTTTAAATTTCGGCAAAAAGTTATATGAACATATTTGTAGGCAAAGCAATTTGCTACAAATTATGTCCTTACAAATTTTTTGTAGGACAGATAGTTTAAATGAAAACACCATCGCAGCTTGTCGCTACTATGGGCTAACTGGCATGGAACGTCCGAGTGACGTCACAGCCTTCCGCGCCGGCCGGTTAGTAAACTCCGCTAGTAATTTGATCATAACTTCGTCAATTTTTGTCGTAGAACAAAAATTTTTGCACTGTATGTTAAGGATTTCTTAGTTCTATAAATCTGCATTCTCAACTAAAAACGTTACGGATCCTCATTGTATGTTGAAATATTTATTCATATTTCGGAATAAGAAAATTGTAGTAAAATAAATCAATCGATTCACTTTTAAATTTAGAATTTCTATAGTAAAGAAACTTTATAAACATCTGTAGTTTATAGACATAACTTTAACCTACTTTTTTAAATTTAATTAACTATTGTATAACAAAATTAAATAAATCTTTTCCACACAGGTAGTTTTTGGCCGAAGCTAATAGTTGAGCCAGAGTTAGAGAGCCGCATGTATCCATTGAGTGAGAAAATGTCCTGGCTGATACAAGAGTCGGGTTATTTGCATTTACAAGCAAGCAAACCCGATACCATTGGTAATTTGTCTTTATTTATATAATAACTAGAGCTGACTCGATAGCTGGGTGAATAGAAAACGTACCTACCCCCAATCCTTCAAGAACTATATAAGCATGTATGTAATTGTGCAAAAAAAAGTAGCGTGGATGTCACATTTAAGAAATACACGCTATTACAATTCAAAAATATTATAGATAATTGTTTGCTTGCAAACGAAAAAAAAAAAAGATTTCAATTACATCGACAAGTAATACAACGTAGGTAGACGGAAAATAGTCAACTAAATACGCATCATTAGGTATAACACGAAAAGTGCTTGTTAGATCTCAAATAAATTTAAATGGGACCACATGACACGCAACACCTTTCGATTACAAAAAAATCATCAAAATCGGTCCACCCAGTCAAAAGTTCTGAACATACATAAAAAAATACAATCGAATTGAGAACCTCACCCTTTTTTGGAAGTCGGTTAAAAAATGTTTTCGTTTATTACAAATTTTTATATTATAAAGAATTAAAATCTGTATAAGGTTACCCACAATTAATAACTTCACAGTAATATTTACATGATACTAAAATGACAAAATTTACCCCACAGGTATCGCCCTAACCGACTCGCCGGCAGGTCTAGCAGCTTACATATTAGAGAAATTTTCAACTTTGACAAATCCTTCGTACATAAAGGCCGGCGATGGTAACTTATTAGCAAAACATAGCTTAACAAACTTATTAGACAACATTATGGTGTACTGGTCTACGAACAGCATGACAACTGCAATGAGATTGTATGCCGAGAGTTTTAACAAACGAACTTTGAGTACTAGGCTTGATGAGTAAGTATCACTCTATAGTAAGTATTTAGGATAGGACATCCAATAATAACGTGAGCTCAGAATGGGGGGACCAATGAAATCTCACCAAATCTCATTTAAACTGAGGGGCGGACAATCGAAAGTCTCACATCAACTTCAAAAAATATAAAATACTAGCCGACCTGTGCCCACTTCGTTGGGCGTTAATTATATTTGTGATGCAAATATACAGTAAACTTTTCATCTCGCTCGCCTTTCTCCGACTTGATTTACATATACTATTATTGCCTATGCCTCTGTCACTCCTGAATAGTGTAGCTTTCTGTTAGCGAAAGAATTTTCATGATCGGATCAGTATTTGCGAAGATTACCCCGTATATACAAACAAAGTTATAAACTTTACCTCTTTATAGTATTAGTATAGATTACAGATATTACACAAAATATATTTTGAGTTTTCATTTTGCTCGCTAAAATAAATCCCATGGCTATCAAAATCATTTAAATTTTGCTTTCAATTTTATTTAATTTGAGGTTAAAGATCTTTATTTCTCATTTAAAACCATACAGTCATTTGCATGAGAAACAACAACACTTATATAACAGATTTAGTTACAGTCCAGTTTGTAGGTGGCAGACCTGGTCTGTGATATTTGTTAATCGTAGGTACAACCAACGCGTGAGAGAAGTTAAAAGGAGAAAAGACAAAAAAATAATAATTTAAATAAATTAACTATAGTACATATACTTGAACAGTTTATTATCTCCCGTTAATCTCACGTAAGGGAAGGGGGTCCAGCCAAATCTCACTAAATCTCACCTAAGGGGGGGAAGGGTCTAAAGTTTAGTTTAGACTCTAAACTGATCGAAAAATAGCTCACGTAATGAATGGATGTCCCCATAGATACACGTAATCGAATTAAGCTAATTTATGCCACATATCATTACTACTTTTTTTATAAATACACTAGCTTGTATCTAGTATCTACCTATAAAACACCCTTTTGAAATTAACTTAAAATATTTTCAGCCTTTAGTATCTCGATATATACATATAAATAAATTAAATAAGAAACAGACAAATAGAAGTAATTTTGTAGGCAGAAAATAAGTTTTGTGTGTAAAAAAATACCTAATGACATATAACCATATCATAAATTTCAGAATACCCACTGAAGTACCAACATGGGGTATTAAATTCAAATACGAACTGGCGTTTCAGCCAGATTGTATTTTGAAGTTGAAATTCAAGAATTATTTACACAGTACTATGGTGGAGGACGGTGGACATTTTGCCACTATGGAAAATCCTGAAATAATGGCAAATGATATATTTGAAGCTGTGAATACATTCAGACAATTTCATAATGTTACCAGGTAAAATAAAAATTGTAATTGACAGCAGGGGCCTGTTTCACCAGTTGCCATTTACTCTATTTGATAGATGACAGAATCCAATGGATAAAAGTTTATGATATACTAGCTTCTGCGCGCGACTTCGTCCCCGTGGAATAGGACCAATTCTGTCATACATGATTTGAGCGAAACTTTAACCGTTTACGCCGCGGAAGCTCTCAAAAGGAAAAAAAACCCGATTTTGAAACATTCTTCATTGCTGCTCCGCTCCTTTTGGTCTTAGCGTGATGATATATAGCCTATAGCCTTCCTCGATAAATGGGCTATCTAACACTGAAAGAATTTTTCAAATCGGACCAGTAGATCCTGAGATTAGCGCGTTCAAACAAACAAACAATCAAACAAACTCTTCAGCTTTATTATATTAGTATAGATTATCAATATTCTTTTTCACAATCGAATTCCACTATACTTATGGCATATTTCTATTGCCTGAATCTAAAATTTGAGGTTTCTTAATGGAGATGAAACCGACCCTAACGCCCTTAAGTCTGGCGCGAACTTGGGGAGGCCTATGTCCAGCTGTGGACTGCAATACTAGGCTGAACTGACTGAGGCCCTATTGGCCTATTTTACCTCCTGATGTTAAGGTCTATTCGTAACTTATGTGCAGAATAAACTTTATCCACAGAGTAAAACACGCAGGTATCCAACTTGATCCTTTAAATATGTAATTTGACGACAAATTACTATAGTAAACAACTGGCTGATGTACTAATGGTTGTGAGTTTTATCCTCCACATGACATAAACATATGTATTTATTGCCTTTATGGATGTTTGTTATGGTTAAATAAATCGGCCAAGTGCGAGTCGGACTCGCGCACGAAGGGTTCCGTACCATTGACTATGTACATTGATTGTAATAACGGGCAAAAAGCGGCTAAAAATCACTTTTATTGTATGAGAGCAAAAATAGGCAAAAATGACGTTTTTTTGTATGGGAGCCCCCCTTAACTATTAATTTAATTTTAATTTTATTATTTATTATTAAAGTAAAAATACAACTGAGTATTTTGTGAATATTTCAAGTGCCTACCTGTTGCCATTATTGATATCGAGCAAAAAAGAGCAAGAAAATCGCGTTTGTTGTATGGGAGCCCCCCTTAAATATTTATTTTATTTTGTTTTTAGTATTTGTTGTTATAGCGGCAACAGAAATACATAATTTGTGAAAATTTCAACTCTCTAGCTATAGCCGTTCTTGAGATACAGTCTGATGACAGACGGACGGACAGCGAAGTCTTAGTAATAGGGTCCCGTTTTTACCCTTTGGGTACGGAACCCTAAAAAGCCAGTGTAGATCGTGGTTTCTGGATCTTTCTTAGTCTTAGTTATTCTTTTTTAAACTAAATAAATGTCAAAATAACAAGTCTTAACTGTTTCTACCATTCAGATAAATCATTTTAGCAATCCTGTTCTTTACTGAGTTTATACTATAGTATAATAGAGTAGAGTTTATACTATAGTATAAACTCTCAGTTTAATGTCATGTTATAAGTTATAACATAAAATCACTTTGATTAACATGTTGAAGAATATCTGGCTGTCCAAACCTCCGACATTAGTTAAAAAGCTATCATTAATGTAAGAATTATTTAATTGAACATTTCAAGTTAAAAAAATTATAATGTTTTTTTTTTCAGTCCTCAAGAAAAAGTCGAAAGCAGTGATAAAAAAGTTGAAACCGTACACGACTTTACCGTTAAAGACATTTATGGAAGAGATGTCAAACTTGAAAAATACAGGGGATATGTACTCCTTATAGTCAATGTGGCCTCCCAATGCGGACTCACAGACACAAATTATGACCAGCTAAATGAACTATACGAGAAATACGCTAAAGGCAGAGATTTCAAAATACTTGCATTTCCTTGTAATCAATTTGGAGGCCAAGAGCCAGGGTCATCGAAAGATATCTTGAAATTTATACAAGATAGAGGCGTCAAATTTGATGTTTTCGAAAAAATCGAAGTAAACGGAGAAAATACACATCCTTTATGGAACTTTTTGAAAAAAACCCAAAGTGGTACATTTGGTGATTTCATCAAATGGAACTTTTCAAAGTTTATCGTCGACAAAAACGGTGTTCCAGTGGAACGGTTCGGACCAAATGTAAATCCATTGGATTTGGAACCCTATTTGGCTAAGTATTGGTAATATACATTATCAATATTTAAGAATGGACCAATTAACTTAAATGTTTAAATTTATTATTGAATGGTTTAATATCTTTAAGCTAAAATGTTCTCTGGTGCACTTATCATATAAGCTTTTAATTTGTACGTAAGAATAAAAGCAATTTGTTACATTAAAAATATGATCTTTTATACTATTTGAAATTTGAATATGATAAATTATATTTTTTTAATTTATTAATAAATTTCTTTTATTTACCTAAAAACAGCATATTCACTCTTGAATAATACTCTTGGTTAAGATATTTAAAAAAAACACAAAACAAATTGCTTAAAATAGTATATTAAAATCGAAAGTACTTCAAAACTGTGTTACCTAAACAGTTTGTCTTTCCAATCTCAAGCGAGAAAAATCTTGCAGAGTGTTCCGTGAGCTATTTTCACTCCATTGCAGCTCCGGTATTGCGGAAATCATCTAAATCAAAATTTTATTTCATTTCTAATACATTATTTTGAATTTCCATAAAAATATTTCTGAATCACAAACACAGTGTAAAACATAATACATGTATATGTATATCGAGATATAAAAGTTTTAAGTTTTATAAGCTGAATAGAACAGATTTAAAATTATTAAATATTAACTATCCTTATTAAATTGAAACTTTTACCAGCCTTCAAAGGTGTAACACTAGAGTACCAAACCTACTGGTCTAAGATCCGGGATTAGACAAAATATTCTCTCATCTGTTAATTAGATGAAACAATTTTTATATGCTGATTTCAATATTGTAAATTTATAAAAACAACCTCTGCGACCATAAGCCTGCTGCAATTTTTTTTTATCTTTTCCCTCTCATGTTAATTACATGTAGTAAGCTAAAACCGTTAATATTTTACATTATATACCTGACTGTAGTAGGCAGCCATCTCTATGATTGCTACACTTACCTGCAGCCAGGTCAACCTCAGTCAGCAGTAACAGTCACAATATTGAAATCAACCTATAAAAAATTGTTTCATCTAATTACCAGATGAGGGAATATTTTGTCTAATCCCGGATCTTAGACCATACAGATAACTTTTTCTTGTGAAACAGTTTAGGGCGCCTTCAAATTTGCCGCGCGGCGGCAGCGCGGCTGCAGCGCGACTTTGTAAATCTATGTAAATAACAACGCGCGGTTGCAGCGCGGCGGCATCACGGCTGCCGCCGCGCGGCAAATTTGAAGGCGCCCTTAGACTTGCTATTTCTCGTACGGTATAATGTACTTTCTCATGTACAGAAAAAAGCTACTCTACATGCAGGGGCCAGGGCTATAAATACTGAATAAGTCTAGTTACATAGTCTAATCATCATCGACTTTGTTGTAAAATACCTACTTAAACTTATTTAGTTAATTCAAAATGTATTTGAATTTAATAGTAAAATGTACCTATAGTTGGTAATTTTTCCGTTTTACCGTTCAAAATTTTATCGATATTTTTAAGTGATTCTGCTTATCATTTTGTTTCCAATAATAGAAGACAAACGTTGTTAAAAAAAACTTGTTTTAATTTTTAAAACACATTTCCACAGATGTGTGGAGTTTACTACTCATTATTTTAAGAGTTATAAGGCCTTTACCTATTTACATTTACCATGAGTAGGTACAACTAGGGAATGCAGCCGAGATCTCACGAGTAGCGAGATTGATCTCGGACGAAAAATAGTTGGGGAGACGTAGAACATCGACCTTCACCGATCTGATAACTCGATGAGACATATTTTTTATCAAATATAATTTATAAACAAATATGCCTATGATAACTTGCCTATCGAAAAGTGGTCAAGGCTATTTTTAATTTTATTAATGGCCCTAGGTAAACAACAGTAGGTACACAAATTTCATATTGTAACCTTTTTTTACTTTCTCTTCCCTACCTGTTACCATTTATTGATATCAACCAAAAATATAGGCAAAAAATGGCATTTTTAGTATGGGATCCCCCCTGAAATATTTATTTTATTTTAATTTTATTATTTATCATTAAAGTAAAAATAGAACTGAGTATTTTGTGAATATTTCAAGTGCCTATCAGCATTATTGATATCGAGCAAGAAAAGGGCAAGAAATTCGCGTTTATTGTATGTAAGTCCCCCTTAAATATTTATTTTATTATGTTTATAGTATTTGTTGTTATAGCGGCAATAGAAATACATAATTTTTGAAAATGTAAACTGTAGCTATCGCAGTTCTTGAGATACAGCCTGGTGAGAGACGGACGGACCGAGAGCGAAGTCTTAGTAATAGAGTCCCGTTTTTACCCTTTGGGTACGGAACCCTAAAAAGGATATGACACCGATGTCAAAATTGCATCTTTAGCTTTAGGATCCTTCAAATCATGAAAATTTCCAAACCTTTTTCATCACATTAATTAATTAATTATTCTCTGATGTTTACAAAACTTATTATTTAAAAAACTTATTAGCTAAAAGTATTTTGCATTTTGCAAATACAAAATATGTCCTAAAAGGTATTTCAAATAAAATATAAAATGCTTTTCTAAAAAAGTATTTAAATACAAAATAGAAATAGGTATTTTGCATTTCAAATATATGTACTGTTATTTTTAAAATGTCACATCTCTGCATATGAATGTATTCAGTTATTCACGGTACATAATTATACCAAAATATATTTTTTTTTTACAATTTTCGTCTGTCTGTTGGTAGAAACACCGATTTCTTAAATGTCAGTTTTGCTTTGCAAGGCTGCAACACTGAGTTCAAGCGTTAAGTTAGAAACTTAGACAAAGAAACCTAGGCTTCTTTGTCTAAGGTTAGAAACAAAGAGGCTAGAAATTGTGACTTCGTGAGCGCCCTCTAGTGTAGCTATAGTAACTTTCGTTAGTGCCATCTCTTAGGCAGCACAGAATACTTTGTCTCATTTGCCTCCCAGTGATTTGTTAGAGTGGCTTACCTATACCATATATTAGTGTATTATCTATGGTGCACTGCACGGACGTCTTGTACTAATAGTACATCACAGAGTACCTACATTGAATATACGGGTATATCATAGCAATGAATCCTGGAGTATCGCTGTCATCATCATCTACCTCAAAGGTCCGTCAAGTCCTGAGATCATAATATGACTTGCTTCCGAGGCATGCCCCTAACATTTAAAAAGTGGACAAGTTTCATTCAGCGGCTGCGGAACGATGGCAAGAAAATCAATAATGGTCTACGGGAAGTACTGTGCACCTTGCCTATTCACACCCCAGAAGCATTTTTCCTGGACAGGACCCCTATGAAGATTGAATACATATTTGATCCTAGGGGGCTAAACCTATGGTTATGTGAAGACTGTCTATTACCGATATTTAGCGGAGCCAAGCCTTCGACGATAAAAGTATTCTCGAGTTTTTCAAACCAATGCATTTTTATCAAAAGCGAAGTACATTTGGACAAGTGTGAGAACTTCCAAAATGCTTATTGCCCGTGTCACCTGTTGCGCGAAGACCACGTGATGCCAGATTTCACTGTCACACCTCTGTTGGCCGTATGCGAACGCGTGAACACATCCACCATTTTTGCTGGAGACATATTGTATTGTGGTTGTACTACTACGTGGGACTTGCCATTCTCTTACAAGAGTCTAAACAGCTTTTCGATGAGGAAATCGCTGCACTATACTCAATGTTTCCCGAAGATATTACCTACGTTCAAACAGGCAAACGGGCTACGCCAGAACTCAAAGACACTTTTAGATAATGATGCTACTCTATACGACAACGATAACGAATAGTGATTTTAAATGGGAAATATTGTGTCTTTGCTACAAACAATTCACATAAATAAAGGTGCGAGGTATAAGGAAAACACTTGACTACCAGCAGATTCTCCGAAATATACCTTTTTTTTTACGTGGGGAAAATCCATCATGGATATCCTCCGGCGCGGGGGCACCAGAGGGTTATGTCAGACTCCTACTGACCAAAAACCATCCACGTGTAAGCAGACCTCCGCCTGAGTGGGGCGAGATGGGGCCGCGTTAGCAGTCTCCACCCCGCCCCGGCGGCTGGCCCGAATGTAAAAATCCGGGCCCCGGCACCTAGAGGGGCGGCACCCACAAGACCACCCCTCCCGACGACGCGTGGAATATCAAGCCAGCCGAAGATCCCCCGACCCCCAGCCGGCCACCCCACTTAAGGGACTCTCAACCGGACCAGTCTACCGTCTGCAGAATGGGGACACATGTCCAGGAGCGTCCACCCTTTAAGCCAGGCAGGCCTGACATCCAATGCCTGGCATCACAGCGTTGGGGGTCAGGCCCGCCCGACCTCCAACGCCGGATCGCACCGAACAACCGAGCAAAGCTCCAGGGGGCCCAGCACGGCCCGGCAACTACCCCACGGGTCCGCCAGACTGCACCAACAACCGAGCTAAAAGCTCCAGGGAGCCAGCACAGCCCGGCCCTCACACATCACGTCCGCCGGATTGCACCACCAACCGAGCAAAGCTCCAGGGAGCCAGCACAACCCGGCCGGCAAACCGCGCGTTCGCGCTACAGGGCGGGCAAGCGAACCCACCCACCCCGTCCCTCTAGTGCGCTCTCGGGTCGAGCAGTACCCGGAGCGCACCTCGCGAGTCAGTCGTTAGCCGCGACGAGCAGCAGTACCGCGACTGCGATACTGCTGCCCGTCCCGTTGCCCAGGGTGCACCACGAGAAGGTGACCGACATGCACCCCCTCCGAAATATACCTAACATATACCTACCCATAGTTATATCATATTTCTGCAGTTATTGTTAGAATGTTGTGTATACAAAAAACTGGAATGCCCTTCGAGCGAGAAGTTATTTGTTAAACGTTGTCCTCTTAGATAATAAAAATGATAATAAATGTTTATTATAACAAGTGTATTTATTTTTGCTCCTCATGTTTACTTATACTTCTTTTAGCTACACCGCATACCTCAATAGCAACATCTACGACCCCTTTCTGAAATGTCTCCCACAAATCTTCAATCACACCTATCTCTTCTATGCCATTGAAACTTGCTTTAGGTTTATCTACATTCTCGTCTTTCTTTTCTTCTTCCTGCAGATTTTCCACTTTCACTCTGTTCAAAACACTCGTAGGCTCTGCCCCTCGGTGTCGCCACAGTTTAAAGAGGCCGCGCATTCGGGCTATGACCAGGAAGTGGTCTGTGTCGAGGCCTACACCGCGGTATGCCCCAGTGTCTAGCACTTTCTTCCTCAGTCTTTCATCCACAATTACAAAATCAATCATACTTCTAGACTCACCCTCATCTCTTGTATACAAATGGATCTTTTTATGGTCAAACATTGTGTTGGTCACGCAAAGATTCCATTCCAAGCATACTTCAAGCAGGCTTCTCCCATTGTCATTCACTCTCTCGTCCCCAAACGTACCCAGAACTCCTTCATCACGCTTTACTCCAACCCACCCATTAAAGTCCCCTAACATCACGATCCGTTCATTTTCTCCGCATTTATTGAAGACCTCTCTCACGCTATCCCACAATTCCTCTCTCTCTTAGTGGACTTTTAATGACCCACCTCCGCGTAGATCCCTCGGTACATAGACCCCAAGGATAAACAGGCGAGTGAGTCCGACTTTTAGCCTAATCCAGAGGAGTCTTGGGCTTACACATTCATGCTCCATCACACATTCATCTATTCGAGAGGAAAGAATCACACCAACTCCCTGACAGCTTCGGCTGGTTTGGGGGACTCCCGACCAGTATGCTGTGTAGGGACCATGAACCGTGGTGTCACATCCTTTCCTCTTGGTTTCGTTAACACACAGAACATCTATTCCTCGTTCGTGCATCATCTGACATACTTCATCTACCTTACCATCCATTCCTCCTCTTACATTCAACGTAGCGAAACGGCTCTCCATGGGCCGCTTTTCGCCCCCGCGAGAAACGAGATGTGATGGGTGGCGAACCACATCGCCGCCATTTTGATGAATTAAATTATTTTTATTCATTGCGTTCCCACGAGTAGCGTGGGAAAGGTTTGTCCACCCCAGCAGAGCCCCGCATGCTAGGGTAAGGCTGGCCTAATTCTGGGTCGCCCGGTCCTAGGGCAGTATGGCATCACATAATTAAATCAATAAGTATAAGGCGAGTGTGAATGGAAGTGTTGGAAGGGGTAGACCTAGGCGGACGTTTCAAGATCAAATTAGGGACGTCCTGAAAAAAGGCCAGGTCAAGAGTACCCTAAACCGAAGAGCATGTATGAAAGGAATAATGAAAGTGGACGAAGCGAAACGAGTATGTAAGGATCGTAGCAAGTGGAAAGAAGTGGTATCTGCCTACCCCTACGGGAAAGAGGCGTGATTTATATGTATGTTTACTTATCACTCTAAAGAGATAAAATGCATATGGTGCGCTATCGCTCTGGACAAATACATACATTTTCTCCGAGCATATCATCTAATTGCTATCGCGTCATGAATTAGTGACATGGCGTTGCAGCAACAACCGTTGCAGTCTGTCTGTTTGTTTCGGCTTATCTCTGAAACGGCTGGACGGATTTTGACGGGACTTTCACTGGCAGATAGCTGATGTAATAAGGAGTAACTTAGGCTACTTACGACGAAGTCGCAGGCACAGCTAGTTGATAATAATATCTCAGTTTAATAGTCAACTGAACTTAGTTAATAAAGTTTCTTTTTTTTTTGACTGTTATAAAATAACTATTTTATTACTAAAAGATTTTTATTTGATATTAAAAGAGAAGACTGGTTGTTTCTTTCATTTGTTATTTGATAGATACCGTACGTCAAAGTTTACTAGTTAGAAGTTTATTAAAAATTATAGACCGATACGTTAAACAATCTTTGATGCATAAGAGTCAATTGAAAAAATCCAAAAAATCCATGAAAATAAATGTTTATCTTATAATACTTATTATTTTTTCCTAATTAAAGGCTTCCACCGACAGGCGCCGATTCGCAACGCAGATGCGATCTAAAGGGCGCCACACACGTTTTACACACACGTTTATTGTATGTTAAGATAACATAATTATTGCCTATAGTATCTTCGCCGTGTATGGCGCCCTTTAGATCGCATCTGCGTTGCGAATCGGCGCCTGTCGGTAAGAAGCCTTATTCAAATATTGTGATTATTTGCAAAAAACTGCCAATCTCGCGAGATCTCGAAGTTGGCGAGATCTCGCAGTATTGTTATTCATAAACTCGCGAGATCTCGCTTGAGCCCCAATCTCGCGAGATTTGCATTCCCTAGGTAAAATTATGCTTTTTCGCGAATAATTTCGCTACTATACAATTTTGCATTTAAAACTTTTAGATTACCTAAAAAAATTAAAACGATTTTGAACTATGTTTTTCTTTCTAATATTAAGTTTTTTCATATTTTGCAAATATTGCAGTCTTTTAAACATTTAAAAAAAAAAAAAAAAATAATTTAACTTTCTATTTTACTCTAATACATAATAATACTATCAAAATATTATATAGTATAGGCACTACAACAACATTATTCTTTTATATATATTTATATTTACATAGAAATAAATGAAAGGAAAATAAATACAAATAGTTAAAAGATGAAAGTTTTATTAAACATTGAATACTTACTTTAAGATTCTTACAAACTCCATCACCATGATAATATTTGAAATAAATAGGATAAAAAATGCCTGCATTTACAATAAAATTGTAATATAGAAATATGAAAATATAAAAAACTACAATTTGCACAAACTTTCTACATACGTTTTACAAACTACATTCAAAAACTAAAAATTAAACCAACATGATTTCTACCGTATACAATTTACTTCAAATATTACCGGAACCTACTTTGACGGACAGTTCTATGAACAGAATTCAGTTTTGTTCTTATTGTTTGGGCTTAGTTTTTGTTTTAATTTAGTAAGTCAGAGAAAGCAAAACTGAAAACTGAACCATGTTTTTACGATCCTAGATATTTAGTTTCAAGGTATATCTTTAATAACCTCGGCAAGTTGCTCCCTTGTGAACATGTGGAACAGAGAGTCGGGTGTCATGGTCACTACTTCAACGTTATTTTCGGATAGTTTTTCTTCCATTACTTGTTTTAGGATAGTCAATGCTGACTTAATCGCTTCTTTGAGACTCATTGATTTGTGGTACACTTCCTGAAAGTTGATATTTCATATTTATATACATTTCATGACTGACTTACTTTTAATATTATTCCAAAAATTTTCAGTGAATAATAATAATAATAATAATAAATATAATCTTTATTCATGAAATCTTACAATATAAATTACACCGGGTCTTCCCAATAAGTAATCAGAGACACTTGTTCTGGGAATGACTCGCAACTTCACAAGTCTTTGACTAAGGTTTCATGCGGTGGTAACAATGTGAAACAAACTTATAATTATAAACAAATTTTGTTAGTGATAAAACTGCGCTTCATGTGTGTTATAGTTAAATGTCTATAATGTGAAAAAAAGTTTCACTTTTACCGTGGTTTCATAAAACCACACCGGTTTTTTTTTTACATTTTACACACAATTTACTACGTATGGTTACAGTTTAGTCAGTATTTTTTTTTCTCTACTTAAATCAAACTAAAGTAAACATTGATGCCCAAATAAAAATGTACTGCTCTAAAAATGTAGTCTTTGTGTATTATTTATTAACCTTTAAAATCTTTAAAAGCACAGATAGTAAAACATGCATGCTTAGACACAATAATTTACAAGTTGGAATCGAACTTACTGCTACAAACTCAAGATTTTCTGACTCAAGACATTTGGTGATCAAAAATAAAACATTTTGGTGACAAACACAGTACTTGACCATTTTCGATGTGTTGAAACTTGAAAATCACTAAATATTAACTCTTCTATCAAAGCTATACACTACATTTATATTACCTTCAAACTTTGTTGAGCCCCTTCACTACCGGAGCCGATGGCCTTGGCATCATACTGAACAAAAGTACCGCTTGGATCCATGTGAAACAGCTGAGGGCCTTTCTCATCAATACCTAATAAATACAAAGTATACATTACAATGATTTTCATTCTGGAAATCTAAAAATTTTTTTAAGCTACCAAACTTCTTTATAAGTCAACCCTTAATATTACCGTTGAAATACTATTTAAAAGAATTAATTCATTTTTAAATTTTATTTTTATATTCAAGAAATGATAAGTTTTGCTCGCAAACTGATTAATTCATTTTTACTTTCATGAGCAAAAATAATTCTCTGTATATAGGTTTTATTTTTTGTTTAGATGTTTTTCAAGATCTTAACATTATTCTTATACACCACACCTTGTGGGTCACTCTTGTAATGCTAATAATTTGAATTGTTTTTAATCAATATCTTCACTTTTGAATGACTTAATGAAGACTTAGAAAAAACTTGTTTTAATTAGAAATATTTATATAGAAATTGGGATTTTTATACTGAATAACTTACTAAAATAACAGAGAAGTATAAAGAGAAAGTTACAAAGACTTAACACACCGATATAGGTTTTTAAAATTTTCACCATCACTATTACTGGATTCTACAAGATTTACTACAATTAATATATTTTAAAAATAACTAATAGTAAACAAACCTGCAAACATAACAGCTACTCCGAAGGGTCTAGACATAGCAGTTCCACTGTCATCATCACTATCTCCAAATTGGATAGCCAAGTTGGACACGGCTTGAGCACACGACTCCACAGTCATACGTTCATTGTACACAAACCAGTGATTCTGGCATTCAACACGAGCCCTTTCTATCAGAGTCCTAAAATAATAAGAATAGATCATTATAAGTTTTATTATTGTTTTTGGTTAAAATCTACATCCTGGACCGTCGAATTATGGGGTTTTGAGGGGTGCGGAGGGGAGGGGGGAGGGGGGCTACCCCCAGTACCACTCCCACACAACAGAAACCCATAGTTATGGAGATATCCATTGTTAAAGTTCTAAGATTATAAGAAGAATTTAGATCTTTTGGCACGAATTTAAGGGCGAGGGGGAGGGGGGGCGGTGGTCATATATGGTCTTGTTTTTTTTTTCCGCATTTTAAATAGATTTAGATATGAAATTATGTGCAAGAATCCTATTAGTTTCTATTTCTGATATATATGAGACTGAGTATATAAGAATTATAGACAGTATGAAGAAATATTATGAGAATAGGGGATACTGATTACAGTATTTTATTACCTAGAATCAGCCATCAAACCGGAAACAGCACACGCAACATGTTTATCGACTTCGACAATTTTTTCTATAGTAGTAGGTTCCATTAAGGGCGAAGTAATCCTTTTTTCAACTGCTAAAACTACTCCTTCAGACGTCGAGATACCAATCGCGGTCGAACCAAGTTTTATAGCTTCAATGGCATATTCCACTTGAAACAGCCTTCCCTCAGGGCTGAATGTGTTGACTCCACGATCATACTCTGAACGGGTTAAGAACATCTGCAAAATATCCAAAGTTTAATAAAAGCATTTTTACCGGTACAACCAATCAAAAACTTCAAAGAAAAAATATATATTTAAGACCACATAACATAAGAGAGATATTAATATCATGTTATACCTTGATAAGAGTTAAATTTTAAGCTACTACAAGTCGTGACTATTTATGTTTTTTAATGGTTAAAATGGAATAAATTATAAAATGCACAAGAAAGCAACTTCGTGACTCGTGAGTAATCAAAATTTTGACAGCATGACAGAGTAATTGTCCTGTGATATAGTTATTGTACTCTGTGGTCCTGTGACTTGTAAGTATTACTATGCTCTGTGGTAATTGTTCTGTGGCATGACCACAGAACATAATATATACCTAGGATGAAGTATACTTTATCACTTCATCCTAGATATATACCATAGAGATAATATAACATGGAGAGGCCCCTTACCTAGGATGCCCCAACATTCTATACATACTATCGCTTATACAAATATGATGGAAATGTGAGACAGAGGGTGAAATATCGTTTGGTCTCATTCTATCTAATACAATAATTTCCAGTGATAAAAGAGATAGCAATATTTTTGTTTCTGCTCATTTTAGAAACATTTGGTTATACAACTGTCACAATGAACGAAATGTGGAACGGTTCGCCATTTTTGTTCACTCTTGGTGGTAGGTTTGCTGTCAAAAGTTTGTTTATATTATAAATATTTAAGAACTTCTGGAAGATTTTATGGACTAATGTCTTCAATTTTACTTGTGAATTGTAAAAATAATTATCAACATGCCTAAATGATGTATTAAAAGATGTGGCGCAGTTAAACGCAAAAATCAACCTCAATTATCAATGCACAGGTTAGTAGCTGGTTTTAAGCAATATTAAAAACATTTTCATGAAATAATTGCAGCGTGATTAGATATTTTCATTTGTCATATTCATATACAGCTATATTTCATTACAAAAGTCCTTTTTTATTGAATTTTAAACATTAGTTTTGTTTACGTAATTGAAAAGTGTTGTACCGTTTGTAATAGTTATCGATGTCGATACAATTATATAAAATCATTTTATTAGCGACAGGTTATGTAATCTTTGAAGACAAAAGGCATTCTCAGTGTGTTGTATCTTATTTTAAAACAGCTTCTATTGTTCTAATCGAAATATTTGACAAAGGATACTAAGTATAATACTTCTTGTTTTATACAGGTTTTACGAAAATTATGGCTGGATGCTATAGGCAAAGAAAACATTAATCCCCGTCAAAAAGTGTGGTATATTTGTTCGCTCCACTTTGAAGATAGCTGCTTCAATAAAACACATGATGTGATAAGATTACGTGTATAAATATAGGTATATAAGTAAACAAATTTCTTTCTTTTTATTTCTATCCTAACAATCCTTTAAAATTTAACATGAATGTTGTAAAAGTGATAATTAACATCCCTAAATGTTATATTGTAAGGCGCGATGAATGAAAGAATAACAACTAACAAACACCCATCACGTACTTTCACATTATAACAAACCTTGTCTCCCTGCGAACAGCAGATATTGTTTCTAAGATTTTGTAGGCTATATTTTGCATGGAAGTTATTTTAAATGTGGACGTGAATGGACGAATAGAAGTTCGCTTTCACGCAAAAACTAAGTAGGGTAACGCAAAGGTAGTAGTTAAGGCTCTGGATTCTGGAACAAGTACAGTATTCCCGCGCTATACTGTATTTTTAAGGGCGAAGCCGCGGGCAAAATTTACTCACACAAAAGTTATTAAACATTAACAACACGCGTGGTAGATGTACACCCGCATATTTTAGATGCTCACTGCTGAGGCCGTCATGTCCAAGTGATTTACAAATTTGAATGCTAAAAATAACTTTGCGCACCTGTTTAGACTTAAAGGTAAACTGTTCTGTTTGGATGAGCAGTCCTAGCACCAAAATTTACACAAGCATGGGGGTAGTTACAAGCTAGTTTAACTTTAAAATGCTCTTTAAATAGTTCATCTTATGATCGGTTCTATCATTTACACTACAGGCAGACCAGGTCTACAATTCATTTTTTTTTTGTCTCATTCCGAAACTTCTTTAATAATAATAATAATATCTATGGACGCTTCACACCACTTTAATCTGGTCCCGTGGTAAGTTGTATTACGGGACACGGGTACCAGACAACGGAAATATATTTATTTACTTACGTAAGCGCTGTCAATTCTAAATGCTATTTAGCAATTTATGTAGCAATCGCCATTTTGCTTGCAAGCCCTTACATGCGCATTTATCCGCGGAACACAGCCAATTTGTGTATTATTGATATTTTCCCGGTACTTTCTTAACAGAGTAGTATATCGATACTGTATGATAGATGTTCTATATTTGTATAATCCCAACCCTAGTACGGCAGCCATTTTATGTTCATAATCAGCTGATAAATTAGACACGTTTTGACATAAGCTAGGGCATGTCCATTGTATTCATAGCATGGAGAATAGAGGGAAGGAGAACGATCGCCGTAGAAAATGGTGTCCCGAAAATACCGTCGAAATAGCGTCGCGCTGCGATCGCTAAGTTGTCTCTCAATAAAAGCGCGGGCTGTTGTGCGCTAATTTGAAATGATCTATTCATCTATCAACGTTTAGTCCGATTATTTTATTAGATATTCGAAGGTGCATAAATTCCCAACAAGCTGAAATACCGTTTCTGAGATAATCACAATTCAAAAACTTGTAAAAGTTGTTATCGTCATATTATCTTTTCACGTTTCTACGCTTTCACAGATGTTGTCTCGACTCTCGAGTTTACACTAGCGTATAAATTAAGAGACTGGGTTTGATTTTACCTGATATTATTTTAGTTTTAACTTATGTATATTTTAAGTGTAAGTTACAATGACCGATAGAAAAAAATTCAACATATATAATAACTCCAAAGATATTTATATATGCGTGGCGTACCTACTCATGCGACTTTACGCATTGGCGAATTGCGCATAAATTGAAAAGTAAAATCAGAATATAGTGATTTAACTTCTATAATTCGCAAAACAGGACGTGCCTTTCAGATCAGATAGTACTAAATAATAATTATAAGGACAAATCGTCTTATTTATAAGGCTGTGAGGTATTATTGTACCTATACACATTTTCCATATTTTTAACCATGGGCACCAATTAAATTTACAATAAAGATTCATTCAGATATTGGATCAAGTTAGTAGTAACAATCTATTTCAACGCAGTGAAGCTGCAATAGGAAGCTTATTAAAAAACTTCACAATTAATAAAACACTTAATACATTATAATCTTAATATTTTGTTCACATTTATTGTAAATGTACTTTAACTAGAATATTTAAGATACTTATTTGTTTCATATCGTTATACATTCAATAAGTTACAGATACTTTATGAGTAAGATGTAAAATTTTTTATTTAAGATTAATATTTTTACATCCTAGGATTAGGCCTATATTTTTTTTCTTTTTTTCTTCTGTGATACTAAATAACTTAAAACTATAGCAAGTTATTTGTTAGTAGTATTCTTCAGCCTGTAATATCCCACTGCTAGGCAAAGGCCTCTTTCCCTCATGTACGAGAAGTCAGAGCTTAATCCACCACGCTGCTCCAATGCGGGTTGGCAGATATATTCCCTACTATGAGTAACGGTCTCTATCAGGTGTACATGATAACAACCGGGACCGACGACTCAACGTCCTCTCCGAGGCACAGACTTACAAGGACTGCACAAACAGACCACAGCAAACATCTGTATGGCCAATACAAATGTTTGTCATGTGCGGGGATCGAACCTGCAACCGCCACAAACCAGTGTGCCAACGTGTTGTCCTGTAGGTACAGTATTCTCTAGTTTTTTTTTATATAAAAAGTACATTATTCTCTCATCAATAATGAGCAATATTATGCATCTTTTGATATGGTTTTATTAATTTTTCTTTCAATAAAAATCATAAAAACCCCACAATTACTGTTTTTAACGATGCTTACAATATGATTTTTCAAATAATTATTTGTAATTATAAATACAACTTTTCTCAAAGTAAATAAAGAGTCAATAAATAGTACTAAATTATCGGAAATATATTATCCATATTATTAGACTATCTGTTAATTATTTAATTAACAAGGAGACAATATTATAAACATGGTCTTTGCATTGTGACTATTAGACAGGTTTACTGGTGAAGTGGTGAATTAGTATCAATATTTGAGGATGTGATAGTAGAAATGAAAAATCAAAATTTGCTACATTTAACGACATATATAGTAGTAAAATAAATAAAAAACAATTAAAATATCATATTATTTATTTCATAAAATTGCTTTATAAATGTATTTACATTATTTACAAGTTCATTTGCATACAGTTAGATAATTAAAAAAAAAATCTGCTACCTAAAAACATACAAGATGATTTGAAATTTCTTGCTTTAGTATACATATTCGATTTATTATTAAATTGTGTGTGAAAAAAATTATTGTAATACATATTCTTTACCAACCCTATTCTTATTTTTTAACCGACTTCCAAAAAAGGAGGAAGTTCTCAATTCGACACGTATGTTTTTTTTTTTATGTATGTTAGCTCAGAACTTTTGACTGGGTGGACCGATTTCGATCAAATTTGTTTTAATTGAAAGGTGTTGCGTGTCATGTGG
Organism: Melitaea athalia; assembly: GCA_905220545.2. Taxonomy (NCBI): domain Eukaryota; kingdom Metazoa; phylum Arthropoda; class Insecta; order Lepidoptera; family Nymphalidae; genus Melitaea; species Melitaea athalia. The sequence continues at coordinate 9,153,422 of HG992198.1, forward strand.
TCCCATTTTAATTTAATTGAGATTTGACAAGTACTTTTAGAGTTATATCTAATAATGCGTATTTACGTGACTACTTTTTCGTCGACCTACGTTGTATTATACCGCATAACTTTTTACTCGGTGTACCGATTTCAATGATTCTTACTTTAATCGAAAGCTAATACTTGTCTTGTAGTCTTGTATAAATTAGATCGAAAACTGATTACAACTTTTTGAGTAATCTTTAATAGCGCGTATTTACTTGACTATTTTTTCGTCTTATTACGTTGTATTACTTGTCGATGTAATTGAAGTCGGTTTTTTTGCGTTTGCGAGCAAACACAATTATTGTTTTTATATTTTCATCTTTTTCTTCCTTTTCTTTAGCCGCTTCGTTAGTTTTTTGTGTCATCTCACTGGAAGACCCGGCACTGAAGTATTCTTTAATTTTTTATGTTTTCTTATTCTCAGTGTGATCTTCAAACTTACCAACACTGATGCCAAGAAACTTAAGAGGGCGCATAAAGCAAACTTATCAATCTGCTATTTGATTTTAGATGAAAAATTCCGGACCAAATCTTAAAATAAAAATATATGACAAACTACGTGATATTTTCAAGACTACAGCCTAATCAAAAACATAAAATAATGAAATTTCCTCGATAAAAAAAAATCACGAAGTAACCTCTAATTTTTATATTTTTTCTTTTTATACTCGATATGGTTATGACCATTAAGACAAAAATTTGATAATTAATTACATTTAAATATGAGTAAAGGCTATGCCTAGGCATTTAATGTAATTACTTTTAGTTTCGGAATTATATATAAAATAAGATATTTGTCGTTTTTTACATTCGTAATGCGCTCAAAACTATATCGTCTATCGCACACTGACACGAGGCTTTGTGTATATTTTGTTTCCTCAATTACTCACGGGCGCGTGGTTGAAATCTGATTTTTTGCTCGCGTTATGCGCCCTCTTAATTGGTGCTCTTAACTTCCTATTGCTTTCGCCTTCTAAAAAAAATGTACTTACATGAAAAACTTTAAGAATAGATTTTAAAAAAAAAGTACTTTCTTCAGTACTACAATCAGAAACTTCAAAAGACTTATTTGTAAACAACTCCCCGTACAACTCATCATCAGGTAAAAAATTTTAAGACATGGAGCTACTTGTTTCTTTTTTACCTGGAAGCTGAATCGTGAAACTGAGAACCATTTGTTTCGACGTTCTGTTGTTTTCTATGGCATCCTTTTCTAAACTATTTTCAATTTCATCGCCGAAATCTTTCAGCCATTTTTAATGCCATTCAAATTTAAAAGAGTCACTTGCAACATCCTATGCTTTTTGGGTTGAATCTTGCTTGAACTGGTTCAATGTCAATTCCACGAGCTATATTGTATAGCCATGACCTGTGAAAAAGATTAATTTTTCATAAAAATATAAAATTTGATTACTAACAGTTGCCTTTGACCATAGTCTAATGTCACTAAAATTTTAAACTATTTTCAATTTCATCACCGAAATCTTTCAGCCATTTTTTATGCCGTTCAAATTTAAAAGAGTCACTTGCAACATCCTATGCTTTTTGGGTTGAGTCTTGCTTGAACTGGTTCAATGTCAATTCCACGAGCTATATTGTATAGCCATGACCTGTGAAAAAGTTTAATTTTCCATAAAAATATAAAATTTGATTACTAACAGTTGCCTTTGACCATAGTCTAATGTCACTAAAACGGTAAACTATTTTCAATTTCATCACCTACATCTTTCAGCCATTTCTTATGCCATTCAAATTTAAAAGAGTCACTTGCAACATCCTATGCTTTTTGGGTTGAGTCTTGCTTGAACTGGTTCAATGTCAATTCCACGAGCTATATTGTATAGCCATGACCTGCGAAAAAGATTAATTTTCCATAAAAATATAAAATTTGATTACTAACAGTTGCCTTTGACCATAGTCTATTATCACTAAAATTTTATCGAGAATTTTAAAATACAACTACAAGCGAGGTAAGTCCCGTAAAAGTAAATTGTTCTGTATCTTTTTTTTTTCTACACGTTGCATTTTTTTAAAGTTTAAATATGTTGTTTTGTACTGAAAAAATTACAACTCTAATGAATGTGAATGCATAGATCATTATACTATAGTATAATTGAGGTGTGAGGTGCGGGGAGATACAGTAATAAGGCGCACAAGTGTTCCAGACAACGCTCTGATTTATTCTGTCTTATCAGAATAGCAATACTTACTTATAAATTAAACTAATGTTAACACACTACATAATGATCTATGCATTCACTTTCATTACTTTAAAAAATTAAGCTACCTGTTATAATTATTTGTTTTGTGTTCATCAACAGGCGATAAATGACTTCCTATTTTTCTTGGAACAATGGGACACATAGAGGTAATTGTAGCTATGTATTTATTTTATTATAATCACAAATAGGATTAGCAGGTATTCTTAATTCATTTCAATATGTGATTGTTTCCAGTTATTTATTATAGATTTTTGTTTGTAGCGCTTCTTCTCTATGATGCGAAACGCTTGCGGATCTAACGATCATCTGGATCCAGATCCTAAACTCTTTGGACAAGTTTTTAGACTGGCGTCGTGTTTCTCGCTGGTCAGACCACCAAAATGTTGCAATGTGAGTGGGCCTGAGCTTTTATCAACACTGATGCAGACAAAAGACTCTTTAAGTATTGCACAGAAACCCAGAAACGAGTGGTTAGCCAAATTGGATGACTTGGTTGATGGTAACTGTGAAGGTGACCCTAATAACAACTTCCAGAATCCACTTCTTGACCATGATTACAAAATTGTCAGGACAAGCCAAGAAGTTGAGGCATATATTGATATGTGGTAAGAAAAATGCGAAGTTCCATGAAATGTCAACATTGCTTAGCGACTTTAATGGGCATGTTACAGAGCAAGCGCATGCTCGAAATGAGCTTATCAATTTAAGAGATATGTATTGTGGTCTCATGTATCCAAGCACAAATCTATTCAAGTTACTGGATATAATAGAAGAAACAGTTTTAAATGTCTTGAACTTTGTACCCAAAATTTTCTTAAATTTTCTTTTCAGATTAGAAGTGGCTGGTAATGTTCTGATTCCTATAAGTATGAGCACTCGAACAGGTCTCAAAGTGAGTTTAAATGGTGCTTTGGGGCTACTGAATTACTTGCATGATGAATGCAACTATATATATTTGATGACGTCACGTTTGTCGCAAGATCCCATAGAGGTAATTGTAGCTATGTATTTATTTTATTATAATCACAAATAGGATTAGCAGGTATTTTTCATTCATTTCAATATGTGATTGTTTCCAGTTATTTATTATAGATTTTTGTTTGTAGCGCTTCTTCTCTATGATGCGAAACGCTTGCGGATCTAACGATTAAAATAAAAAATTTCTTAAAATTTTCTTTTTCTCCTTAATGTTCTTTTCATTCTCTTTTTCTGTAACAAAAATTGTGTATGGTGATGATGTAAGAATTTCACTTTTTATATACTTTATTGCACTAAAAAAGAATATACAGAAAATTACATGTATAGTGGATGGCAAAGGTGGACTTATCCCTAGAAGAGATCTCTTCCAGTCAACCAATGGTCATGAGAAAAAGTGTCATATAGCGGGGGACACAGTGCAAGAAATAACAACCTAAACAATAGTTACATAACTGTAATATATTACTAATATAAATACATACACATATAATACATACATATACACCACATACATACATATATACATACTACATATACATAACATAATATTATAGATAACTACATACTCACATATTTACTAAGCAGATGATTGCAAATTGACTTGAGAAATAAAGTGCTCCTTTAATTTGCGTTTGAAAGAAACAAGGGAAGGACTTTTTTGGACGCTTTCTGGGAGTTTGTTCCACAGTAAAGAGGCGCGTACCACAAATGAATTTAGTTTAAATTTAGTATTGCACTTTGGTACATCTAGCTTTGTTGTAATACCAGGGCGCCTGGAACGAGTAGGAGAGGGTAGAAAGTGAAAACGGGATCGAAGATAAGAAGGACAGTTTGGATCACGTATGATATTAAAGAGAGTGGATAGGATATGCATATCACGGCGAAGGCGAATAGGGAGCCATTTGATCTGAGCACGGAAGTGAGAGATACGATCAAACTTTCGCAGGCCAAAATGAAGCGTATGGCGAGATTCTGAAGTCGCTTAAATTTTCTAAGCAGCTCCTCAGTCACATCCAGATAGCATACATCGGCATAGTCAAGGATGGGCAGAAGTAGGGATTGCGCGAGCATATATTTGGTTTTGAAAGGAAGAAAATACTGGAGACGCTTGAGAGAGTGGATCGAGTAATGTATTCTTTTGCTGATTTCATTAATTATCAGAGTAAGGGATTGGGACCCCAGAGTAACAGATTTTAGGGACAGATTCCCAGTTAAATCTGCTTCTTAATGTGCACGTCCGGCGTTACGGGACTTCCCCCTACAAGTGCATGCTTCAATAATATTTTGCATTTTTCCGTAAAGTCTTTGTTTTAGTTTGCTTTTCACTATTTTTTTTATTAATATACTTACTCAAAAAAAGTCCTCGCATAATTAAATACGTATCAATAACTTGCACTGTAACTGCATGCTTGTGATCTGCGCAACCTACCTCAGGCAATGTTCTTTTTGAAACCTCATCCAGAATGGCATGTATTGTATGTAATTGTACTTCATTGCTACCAACAACATTTAAAACTGTTTCTTCTATTATATCCAGTAACTTGAATAGATTTGTGCTTGGATACATGAGACCACAATACATATCTCTTAAATTAATAAGCTCATTCCGAGCATGCGTTTGCTCTGTAACATTGCCCATTAAAGTCGCTAAGCAATGTTGACATTTCGTGGAACTTCGCATTTTTCTTACGACATATCCGGCAATATATGCCTCAACTTCTTGGCTTGTCCTGACAATATTGTAATCATGGTCAAGAAGTGGATTCTGGAAGTTGTTAGTAGGGTCACCTTCACAGTTACCATCAACCAAGTCATCCAATTTGGCTAACCACTCGTTTCTGGGTTTCTGTGCAATACTTAAAGAGTCTTTTGTCTGCATCAGTGTTGATAAAAGCTCAGGCCCACTCACATTGCAACCTTTTGGTGGTCTGACCAGCGAGAAACACGACGCCAGTCTAAAAACTTGTCCAAAGAGTTTAGGATCTGGATGATCGTTAGATCCGCAAGCGTTTCGCATCATAGAGAAGAAGCGCTACAAACAAAAATCTATAATAAATAACTGGAAACAATCACATATTGAAATGAATGAAGAATACCTGCTAATCCTATTTGTGATTATAATAAAATAAATACATAGCTACAATTACCTCTATGGGATCTTGCGACAAACGTGACGTCATCAAATATATATAGTTGCATTCATCATGCAAGTAATTCAGTAGCCCCAAAGCACCATTTAAGCTCACTTTGAGACCTGTTCGAGTGCTCATACTTACAGGAATTAGAACATTACCAGCCACTTCTAATCTGTCCCATTGTTCCAAGAATAATAGGAAGTCATTTATCGCCTGTTGATGAACACAAAATAAATAATTATAACAGGTAGCTTAATTTTTTAAAGTAATGAAAGTGAATGCATAGATCATTATGTAGTGTGTTAACATTAGTTTAATTTATAAGTAAGTATTGCTATTCTGATAAGACAGAATAAATCAGAGCGTTGTCTGGAACACTTGTGCGCCTTATTACTGTATCTCCCCGCACCTCACACCTCAATTATACTATAGTATAATGATCTATGCATTCACATTCATTAGAGTTGTATTTTTTCAGTACAAAACAACATATTTAAACTTAAAAAAATGCAACATGTAGAAAAAGAAAAGATACAGAACAATAACAAAACATTCCTGATGATAAATTTTTTGCTTATATGAAGTGTTGTTTTCATATAAAATACTAGCCGACCCGTGCCCAAGCAACAAAAAGCACACGAAAAATAATAAAAATTTTCATGCTTATTAGAGAGTACATACCGTACTGAATTATACAATGATGAGAAATTCTGGAACCCCAGGTCAGTTGAATACATAGCTAGAATGAAATTAAGTACCTAACTATTAATCTCTAGTTACAATTCATTTTTCATTATAAAACAAATCCAGAGAATTGAATTTTTTCTTATACAATAATTGATAAAGTTAGGTATGATTTATTTATCTGTATTTATCAATTATTATGTAAAAACTTATCAGTTCCATGAATTCGTAATAGTAAAATCATGGAGGTTAGAGTATCAATGCTAAAATAAATGTTTTTTTTTACCTCTCTTGCAGGGCATACTTCAGATTGTGAATATTTTAAAGCTTGCAGTGGGGTTCTAGACATCATTGCTCTGATTAAATTGTCAATCAGTCTGATGAAACGCTGTGTAGGCAAAGAATCTCTTAAACTAATTTGTGTCTTTGATAAAATTTCCATAGCTTCTGCAACGGGCTTCGAGAAGTACTAAAAAAGAGATGTTCCAATGCCATTATAATTTTATTTTTCTAATCATGTTTATTAAATATGAATAAAACAACTTACCTCAAATGCTAAGGAAACTTTCATCTTCTGATAACCAATTGGGTGGAGATGAGTTGGTGACAATTTATGAGCTATTTTCAAATTAGGGGTGTCGTATCTCTCAATATTTAATACATCTTCCCAGTGACGTTTTTTTACTATTCCGTATGGAGTCTAAAATATTGTATGAGTATTAAGTACTATTCAGGAGACATTTTAAAAGAAATGTTTAGTTTCTTATGATCATATTATTGCTTTTAAATAGATAAATATTAATTTTACCTGAAAACATGAATGCTGAATAACACTATTGCGAACATTTTTTATGAGATGGCAGAAGTCTGAAAACATAAACAGTTTTCGACGTGGGTTACACGGATGTTCACAAAATTCGCAATCTTCAGAAATTCCTAAAATATTCCAGACTCCTCGGTTTGTTTGTGCTCCATCACTTGTTACAGCATCCACATAAAAATTAGAATTTTCCAAAAGAATGATACATTCCAAAATCAGTTGATGTAAAATTGAACTGGTAGTAGCATTCTTGGAAATGAAACAAGCCAAAGCTTGCATCCATCGACCACGGAATGGAACATACATAAAAACCAATGCATGGTCTCCAGCAACGTTTTTTTGACGATTTGGAGTGTGTCGTCCTAAATCTACAAATCCAGTGAATTCCATTCTCTGCCTATCAAATGAAATTGCTGATGCAAGCTGCATTTCATCAACAAGTAGAATTCCACGGCGATCTTCCACGTTCATACATGATGCTTTTGTTCTTAAGCAATCAAAAATAGCGGTTTGGAATCCAAAAGCCGATGCACTTATATTATGAATATATTTATTGAGTGTATCTTGGTGAGGAAGAGGTAGAATATTTCGTTCACGAATAAAATTGTAAGCATTACTGCTTTTTAATCTAAACAATATACACTCGTATATCCAAGACAAATCGTAACGGCGCATTTTATTATTTTTTAGTTTTGCTGCATTAAAACAAGTCAAAACTGTAAGCTGCTGAGATTCTGGGAGCTCTGTAATTTTGCTCTTAATAATTTCCTCGGAACGTTGAGCACACTCTGCTTTTGCAATTCTAATCTGCTGTTCCAGTATCTCCTTCTAAATATTAGTAAAAAACACAACAAAATTAATATTGTGAGGAAATTTGAAGTTAAATTTCAATAAATAATATTCAATTCTTTTTAAGTTCTTGTATTCATTAATACTATTATACAGTGCCATTAAAGGCATTTTAAACCAAAAAGTGATTGTAAGAAATATATACGTCATTATCGAATTATTATTATTCATCACTACATAGTATAAAACAAAGTCGCTTTCTCTGTCCCTATGTCCCTATGTATGCTTAGATCTTTAAAACTACGCAACGGATTTTAATGCGGTTTTTTTTAAAAGATAGAGTGATTCAAGAGGAAGGTTTATGTATATAATTTAGTATAGTTTTATGTAAATTAGCAGAAATACGGCGATAAATGTTGAAGAAGTCGCACAAAATCGGGCCAACTGGGAGCTTTCCACGCAAACGCCGCGTAAACTAGCAAAGATACAGTGGAGTAATGTACTAGCGAATTCTAAATCTATAAAAATGCTACAAAAAAGTCCGCGATAGCATATATCTATCTCTTACGGTTGACTTACAATAACCACTTTTATGTTCAAATTTTTAATTAAAAACATTACGTTATTTTCCAAGCTATTTTCTTTAGTTCAGTATTAATCCTTATCCAAACAAATATTTTAGTTAGCTTAGGAATTTAATGCAGATTAAAATTGCCCTTTACACTATATCAATCAGATGAATAGGTTTTCAGATATCGTCGTTAGAAGTAATTAACAGCGAAACATTTAACCCTTTAACCGCCATCGCCGTAATATTACGTGTTGTAAGAGTAGTACCTCAGCCGCCACGTCGGAATATTACGTAAAGATCCTGTCATTTAAAAATGTCATCATTGCACCCGTGCGAAGCCGGGGCGGGTCGCTAGTTACGAATAAATTCAAAACAATGGCTAGATCGTTTTCGACAGGACTTTCACTATCAGATAGCTGATGTAGTACTTGTAGCTACTTTTATTTTAGAAATTTATTCATTTTATATGAGCAATAACTTTTTGTTCAATTCCATGTGGACAAAGTCTCGAACACAGCTAGTTATAAATATTTTTTAATATCATATCAAAAATACCAGCAATCCGTGTCAGTGCTCTAGCCAATTAATCGTCCCATAGCTTAATTGGGTCCTAAATAAAAAGTTTTGTATTCTATACATGTGAATATCATTTAAATGATAAATAATTGAAACTTTAAAAATGTAATAATGTATAAGTTTTCTTACTTTAAGAGAAAGTCGATGACAACGTTTTTTGAATCTTTCAATGGCTTTCTGAACTTTTCGCACTTTAAATTTACTGGCATCAGTACCCTTTTTTCGCTGAAGTCGTTGACGTAGACTTCGACACCATGAACATCGTGGATTCTGCCGCCAACGCTTGTAATCATTTGTGGATACCTGCCCAGTGCAGTTTGGTGCAAATTCTCTGCATCAAAAACCAAAAATATTAAAAATGGAAAAGTATGAGATTTTTATTTATATTAAAAGAAAAGACAGAAAATCTGTCGTACCTATAGTGTATGCCAGTTCCTTCACATAAAATAGTGGCTTGCAAAGTTTCCATATACATTTTTATATCATCTATAGATGATATCGTATCATTAATAACAATTTCTGGTCGTTGAGAGAAAGAAACCTGTTGTAGCAGAAATGATTATGTGAGCAAAACTTAATAAATTACAATAAAATGCTTTGTATGCATTATGAATAGATAAAATTATTTAAAAAAGCATGAGAAAATTATTTACCTTCACTGAAAAATTATTGGTAATGGTAAAATTCACATCTTCTTTTCGGGTGCGAATATTGATATGACTAAATATCAAGTCTTCATCACAAGCAAAATAACACCATCCTTGCATCAGTACTGAATGAAAATGAGCATGGATCTCTTCTAGTGTAACACGTGATGGTGGAGACAAGTCCGAGATAATGACCTAATGTTGAAAATTATGTACAATAAATATGATAATCTTTCAAATCTATAACAATATGATAAAAATATTAATACTTATCTAATTCTTTTACATTATTTGCTGTTGCAATCTCCGGTGATTCTATATGATGGGGTCCGGGTCCTGCTGATTCAGAATCTTCTCTTAAATTGTTACCGTTACCGTTTTCGATTGAACAGTTATTAATTTCATTTTGCACTAATGGAACTTGCTGTAGAAAAAAAAAAAACAATTTAAAAGTAAAGTAAACAGATTTGACATTTCTTATATTTCAATATCATCTAAAATAGTAAATTTTTGGCATTCACAAACCTCTTCAGAAATGTCCATTTCCAATTCCTGAAGGTTTATTGGAATAACGTTATCATTCACAAGGGTGCACCTTTCACGAGGGATGATAATTTCAGCTCCATTAATAATTAATCGATCAGCTTTCTTAATATCTTCTTCGCGAAAGTGCTTTTCACACACAAACTGATTTGGAGTTAATTGTTGTGATAAGGCTTTTACCCATTTTTCCCTTAATACGTTATTCTGAAAGTGAATTAATTTTAGAGAATTTAATTAGGTACTTGCAAATCTTGTACCTAGTTAACCTTAATTTCAACAATTATTTTTTGTAACGAAATTATGCCGATAAACAGTAATTTTGAAGTTAGATAGGTTAGGGTTATATATATATATATTTTTTTTGTAACGAAATTATACCGATAAACAGTCTAATTATGAAGTTAGGTTAGGATTATTATTATTTTTTTTGTACCTATTGAAATTATCGTCGACGGTCCAAGATGTACATTTTAACAAAAAAAAAAAACATAATTAACTAAGCAAATAATAATTTTACATATTCAATATTTCAATGTGCAGCTATGAATCAATAACGTGTGAAGATATTACCTTTGGTACTATAAATAACGATGATTGATGCAATTTGTTTTTCAGTCTTTCTTTCCGATCAGATGCTAAACCACTTTTACATCCACGCACAATACAATTTTTCACCATTTTTAATGTTTCTTAATCAAAAATAATAAAAAAAATTTGGAGCACGATTATTTTCTCACCAATGCCGCGAAGAAAATTTGTACAATGCTATTGACAATTCAGAATTTCCAATGTACAATATTCAACTAACTTCATCTACTTACGTACTCAAAACACATGGCTATTGGCCAACACATCGCATAAACAGCTAACTTCACAGAGGCAACTTACCGACGTCAGCGCGACTGGTGGCAGAAAAATGAACTTAAATTATCTACAAATTTTTAGGGACAGACAGGCAATGCTTTAGTACGTAGCGATCGTTCTCCTTCCCTCTATTCTCCATGAGTTCAAGCTTGACAGCTGCTTATCGCCTTATCCCTATCCTTATCCTATTAAAATAAGAGGCTGTTTCACCACTTGTCAACAAAAGCTATGATATGTTACCCAAATCATTGCATTATCCAACCCCATGATCCAACCGATAACATTTTATTTCGGTTTCACCATCGAACTTCTTTTTATTAAGATGACCAACTATACTCATTTACTGAGTTTTGTACTCTTTTTTTCGCAAACCGTACTCTTTTCAAATCCTGTACTCTGAAAGTACTCATTTGTATAATTTAATACTCATTTGTATTTCTAAAATATTTTTTTAAATTATTTTGTTTCAATTTTATTAATTAAATATTTATAATTATTTTGACAGTGATTTGAATTTCACGCGCGCATATTGCTTGCCATTTCCGGCACGTCAAGGGATAGGGCCATGGACATAATATAGTATATTACGTCCATGAGATAGGGCAAACACCAGACCATGGACGTAATATACCAACAGGACCGAGCACGAGCGCAGGTGAAAAACGAGCCGACAGAGATAGTACAGAGCCTTTATGCGGAGGCCTTGTGTCCCTTTCTAATAGGGTGACAATAAGATTTAGAAACTTGAAAAATTATGCCAATTTAAAGAATCATGTTGAACCTGTAAATAACCAAACGAACGTGTCCTGGAGTGGAGCTGACCGCGTCTTGTCAAACGCAGTGTGGGACGTCCTCCGGCCCGCTGGACCGACGATCTACGTAAAATTGCTGGTGTAGGCTGGATAAGGATTGCGGAAAAACAGGATATCTGGTGTGAACTTGAGGAGGCCTATGACTGACTGACTGACTGAGTTTCAAATTAAAGCATCAAATATAAGCATCTTGTTAATATTTTTTTATTTATTTTAGCTATAAATTATAGTAAGATATAAGTGATAATTTAGGGGGATCACACAAATATGTTATACTCGCTTCTGCGTGCGACTTCGTCCGCGTGGAATAGGATCAATTCCGTCAACCATGATTAGTGCGAAACTTTAACCGTTTACGTAAACTCTGTCCAAAAATAAAAGAATTAAAAGGTAAACAAATATGGCGGAATGTGTAACCATAGACTACTATAGTGCTGGGATGTATGTTGTTAAATGTCGATATCGGTAAATTTAATATGATGCATTTCTAATGGCACTATGCAAGGCCATAGAATTAGTGTACTTCCACAGATTAAGTAATAGGTACTACCTCTACTTGAAAATAATATGGATGTAATGAGGAATTAAACTAAATGAAACATTAACATATATTTATTACATTTAGCACACCATACTATAAGGGGGCGTTCAAGTATTACGTAACGCAAATTTTGAAGATTTTCGTCGTCGAACGTAGGAAATATCTATATAACTTCTTACAGTGCGTAGAGTTCTGTCTTACTAGGTGCATGGCAATACTTATTTTAAAATATCAGTGACAAAATACTAGGTACTCGACTACTCGATATTAATATTCTAAAAATACTACGTTTATCTCGCCTCCTCTTAGCGTAAACGCTTAAGCACAAGCGAAATGGAGATGATACCGATTTTGCAGACAAACAATTATTTTTTTGCTACTCTGACAAAGTGAAATCTGTATCTACCGCATTTGAAATCTGTATCTACCGCATTATATTATTGGATAGTGTGACTTGACTTACCTCGCAGAAATGAAGTTCGAATAAGAATCCAGTCGAAAGCGAAATCGGGGTCCTTAAAACTTTGCAAATAGTCGTCAATACTGAGATAAACGAAAGCCAAGTTGTTGAGCCGTAGAAACACAAACGCCAATACAAGAATTTAGATTTAGAGGGTCGGTATCGTTCATCAGGTTTTTATTCGTTCTTAATGGAATTTTTTCATTTCTGGCCATAGCCATGTGCATGGTATACTAGGAAATCCATATAACATTATCTGATTTTTTTAAAAATAATTTCCTGTTATTTTTGTATACAAATAGTTTGTTGAGAAACTAACGATATAACACTAGAAACATTAGCAGGGTGCAGCCCGTATGTGCGTTTCAAATTAGATTTTCGAAAGTACTTTTCGGTATTTGTGTGTGAGTAAAATTTATCAAAACACAGAGTAACCTTTAGAACCTTGAAATGGCGATGCATGAAAAGGCTATGTAATTAATATCTAATTTAAATATTTTCTACTACTACTACTACTACTATTACTACTTCTTTCTACGAAACTAATGAAAGCTCAGAGAAATGTTAATTAAAACAAAAAAAGTCTATTTGTATTAGGGGCACATTGCCTTAGCTGGGGCTCCCCACTATCGTGTAACAACTCCTTTAAAAAAGTATTAGCAATTTGATGACAAAGATACACTAAAAGTATTTTCAATGAGACTTTAAGCAAAAGTCACCACAGAGAAAGACATACGGTCTTATTGTCAATAATTGTGTTTGCTCGCAAACGAAAAAAAACCGACTTCAATTACATCGACAAGTAATACAACGTATTATGACGAAAAAATAGTCAAGTAAATACGCTGTATTAAAGATTACTCAAAAAGTTGTAATCAGATCTTAATATAGTTTAAACAAGACTACATGACAAGTATTAGCTTTCGATTAAAGTAAGAATCATCAAAATCGGTACACCGAGTAAAAAGTTATGCGGTATAATACAACGTAGGTCGACGAAAAAGTAGTCAAGTAAATACGCATTATTAGATATAACTCTAAAAGTACTTGTCAGATCTCAATTAAATTTAAATTGGACCACTTGACACGCAAAACCTTTCATATAAAACAAAATTGATCGAAATCGGTCCACCCAGTCAAAAGTTCTGCGCTAACATACATTTAAAAAAAAAACAATCGAATTGAGTACCTCCTCCTTTTTTGGAAGTCGGTTAAAAAACGAAGTAATGCCTCTCTCAAAGTCGCATTAAGTAAGACACTATTTAACTTTAGTGGCCGTTTTAACTTATTTTTAATTATTTATAAAAAGTGAAAATAAATTATGATTAATTTATAAAAAGTTCGAGTAACTTTTTATGATTTATAAAACGTTCGAGCTAAAACGCTTTTTTTTAATATCATTGACCTCGACTTTTTATCGATATGAAAGAACGTCCCGCCCTTATCCATAGACACAAGACAGTTCAAGACACAGTAATGACAAATGTCACTTGTAAGTTTGAGGTTACAGCGAATTCGGTTTTCTGCTAAAAAATATTAGTTTGACGATGAAATAGACGTATAATTACAAATTTAATGGTAGTGCATGTGATTACCCAGATGCTACAATAATCGTCTAGTAGCCATTGTATGTGATTACACAGGGATTGCGTATTTTTCATCCGGTAAGGAGTTTGTTTACATTTTAATTCTTTTATTTTTGGACGGACTATAGTGGAAGCTCTCAAAAGGAAAAAAAACCCCGATTTTAAAACATTCTTCATTGGTACTACGTTCATATTGGTCTTAGCGTGATGATATATAGCCTATAGCCTTCGTCGATAAATGGGCTGGGTGTACTTCCATTTAGCCCATACCTCTGATCGATCTGAATTTTGGTACACGAAATTATGTTCATTAACGGTCTAATTTTGAAGTTAGATAGGTTAGGGTTTTTTTTAAGTGAAGAAATTGCGGGTATTTTGAGTATGATATTCTTAATCAGTGAGCCAAAATCCATTTGTGCATCAAAATTCAGATCGATCGGAGGTATGGGCTAAACGGAAGTTTATCCAATGGGCTATCTGACACTGAAAAAATTTTTTAAATCGGACCAGTAGATCCTGAGATTAGCACGTTCAAACAAACAAACAAACAACCAAACAAACAAACTCTTCAGCTTTATAATATTAGTATAGGATATATATTTTTTTATTTTCACCCATTTTAAACATTTCAGGTTTAATAGTATTTTTATTATCTGTACATTCACACGATGAATCAATATATTTTTGGATCACTTTAGGGCAGAAACCATGTGGTTTGCTGCTCAATAAAGTGAAAGAAGAGAAAGAAGTTGAAAATTATAAAATCAGACCTGGCTGTATGGACTTAATGTCTCTTGCCTTTCCCCAGTGATGTCAGACGTACCATTATAATGGTACACGTACCATTATTTAGCAATATTTAGTGTCACGTACCATGTACCATGACGATTAGTCATGGTACATGGTACGTGATATACATACGTACGTACAGCAATTCGAATATCAAAAAAAAAGGTTTGTTTTCTATTAACGGTACACGAAATAGATATAAAAAAAAATTTCACTTATTATAGGCTGCGATTTCCGACAAAATTTACACATTAGTGTTGGCGTACCATGTTTTTGTGGCCAGTACCATTTTTTTAGCTAGTTCGGTACCATGATTTCTAAGTGGCCGTCTAACATCCCTGCCTTTCCCTATTGGGGATAAATTGTAACAAAAAAAAAATGTTTATGGTTTAGGGTATATATCTAGGAATGATCTAGGATGAAGAATACTTCATCCTAGGGTATATATCAATGACCTATGAATCATGGAGAATAGAGGGAAGGAGAACGATCGCTACGTACTAAAGCATTGCCTGTCTGTCCCTAAAAATTTGTAGATAATTTAAGTTCATTTTTCTGCCACCAGTCGCGCTGACGTCGGTAAGTTGCCTCTGTGAAGTTAGCTGTTTATGCGATGTGTTGGCCAATAGCCATGTGTTTTGAGTACGTAAGTAGATGAAGTTAGTTGAATATTGTACATTGGAAATTCTGAATTGTCAATAGCATTGTACAAATTTTCTTCGCGGCATTGGTGAGAAAATAATCGTGCTCCAAATTTTTTTTATTATTTTTGATTAAGAAACATTAAAAATGGTGAAAAATTGTATTGTGCGTGGATGTAAAAGTGGTTTAGCATCTGATCGGAAAGAAAGACTGAAAAACAAATTGCATCAATCATCGTTATTTATAGTACCAAAGGTAATATCTTCACACGTTATTGATTCATAGCTGCACATTGAAATATTGAATATGTAAAATTATTATTTGCTTAGTTAATTATGTTTTTTTTTTTTGTTAAAATGTACATCTTGGACCGTCGACGATAATTTCAATAGGTACAAAAAAAATAATAATAATCCTAACCTAACTTCATAATTAGACTGTTTATCGGTATAATTTCGTTACAAAAAAAATATATATATATATAACCCTAACCTATCTAACTTCAAAATTACTGTTTATCGGCATAATTTCGTTACAAAAAATAATTGTTGAAATTAAGGTTAACTAGGTACAAGATTTGCAAGTACCTAATTAAATTCTCTAAAATTAATTCACTTTCAGAATAACGTATTAAGGGAAAAATGGGTAAAAGCCTTATCACAACAATTAACTCCAAATCAGTTTGTGTGTGAAAAGCACTTTCGCGAAGAAGATATTAAGAAAGCTGATCGATTAATTATTAATGGAGCTGAAATTATCATCCCTCGTGAAAGGTGCACCCTTGTGAATGATAACGTTATTCCAATAAACCTTCAGGAATTGGAAATGGACATTTCTGAAGAGGTTTGTGAATGCCAAAAATTTACTATTTTAGATGATATTGAAATATAAGAAATGTCAAATCTGTTTACTTTACTTTTAAATTGTTTTTTTTTTTTCTACAGCAAGTTCCATTAGTGCAAAATGAAATTAATAACTGTTCAATCGAAAACGGTAACGGTAACAATTTAAGAGAAGATTCTGAATCAGCAGGACCCGGACCCCATCATATAGAATCACCGGAGATTGCAACAGCAAATAATGTAAAAGAATTAGATAAGTATTAATATTTTTATCATATTGTTATAGATTTGAAAGATTATCATATTTATTGTACATAATTTTCAACATTAGGTCATTATCTCGGACTTGTCTCCACCATCACGTGTTACACTAGAAGAGATCCATGCTCATTTTCATTCAGTACTGATGCAAGGATGGTGTTATTTTGCTTGTGATGAAGACTTGATATTTAGTCATATCAATATTCGCACCCGAAAAGAAGATGTGAATTTTACCATTACCAATAATTTTTCAGTGAAGGTAAATAATTTTCTCATGCTTTTTTAAATAATTTTATCTATTCATAATGCATACAAAGCATTTTATTGTAATTTATTAAGTTTTGCTCACATAATCATTTCTGCTACAACAGGTTTCTTTCTCTCAACGACCAGAAATTGTTATTAATGATACGATATCATCTATAGATGATATAAAAATGTATATGGAAACTTTGCAAGCCACTATTTTATGTGAAGGAACTGGCATACACTATAGGTACGACAGATTTTCTGTCTTTTCTTTTAATATAAATAAAAATCTCATACTTTTCCATTTTTAATATTTTTGGTTTTTGATGCAGAGAATTTGCACCAAACTGCACTGGGCAGGTATCCACAAATGATTACAAGCGTTGGCGGCAGAATCCACGATGTTCATGGTGTCGAAGTCTACGTCAACGACTTCAGCGAAAAAAGGGTACTGATGCCAGTAAATTTAAAGTGCGAAAAGTTCAGAAAGCCATTGAAAGATTCAAAAAACGTTGTCATCGACTTTCTCTTAAAGTAAGAAAACTTATACATTATTACATTTTTAAAGTTTCAATTATTTATCATTTAAATGATATTCACATGTATAGAATACAAAACTTTTTATTTAGGACCCAATTAAGCTATGGGACGATTAATTGGCTAGAGCACTGACACGGATTGCTGGTATTTTTGATATGATATTAAAAAATATTTATAACTAGCTGTGTTCGAGACTTTGTCCACATGGAATTGAACAAAAAGTTATTGCTCATATAAAATGAATAAATTTCTAAAATAAAAGTAGCTACAAGTACTACATCAGCTATCTGATAGTGAAAGTCCTGTCGAAAACGATCTAGCCATTGTTTTGAATTTATTCGTAACTAGCGACCCGCCCCGGCTTCGCACGGGTGCAATGATGACATTTTTAAATGACAGGATCTTTACGTAATATTCCGACGTGGCGGCTGAGGTACTACTCTTACAACACGTAATATTACGGCGATGGCGGTTAAAGGGTTAAATGTTTCGCTGTTAATTACTTCTAACGACGATATCTGAAAACCTATTCATCTGATTGATATAGTGTAAAGGGCAATTTTAATCTGCATTAAATTCCTAAGCTAACTAAAATATTTGTTTGGATAAGGATTAATACTGAACTAAAGAAAATAGCTTGGAAAATAACGTAATGTTTTTAATTAAAAATTTGAACATAAAAGTGGTTATTGTAAGTCAACCGTAAGAGATAGATATATGCTATCGCGGACTTTTTTGTAGCATTTTTATAGATTTAGAATTCGCTAGTACATTACTCCACTGTATCTTTGCTAGTTTACGCGGCGTTTGCGTGGAAAGCTCCCAGTTGGCCCGATTTTGTGCGACTTCTTCAACATTTATCGCCGTATTTCTGCTAATTTACATAAAACTATACTAAATTATATACATAAACCTTCCTCTTGAATCACTCTATCTTTTAAAAAAAACCGCATTAAAATCCGTTGCGTAGTTTTAAAGATCTAAGCATACATAGGGACATAGGGACAGAGAAAGCGACTTTGTTTTATACTATGTAGTGATGAATAATAATAATTCGATAATGACGTATATATTTCTTACAATCACTTTTTGGTTTAAAATGCCTTTAATGGCACTGTATAATAGTATTAATGAATACAAGAACTTAAAAAGAATTGAATATTATTTATTGAAATTTAACTTCAAATTTCCTCACAATATTAATTTTGTTGTGTTTTTTACTAATATTTAGAAGGAGATACTGGAACAGCAGATTAGAATTGCAAAAGCAGAGTGTGCTCAACGTTCCGAGGAAATTATTAAGAGCAAAATTACAGAGCTCCCAGAATCTCAGCAGCTTACAGTTTTGACTTGTTTTAATGCAGCAAAACTAAAAAATAATAAAATGCGCCGTTACGATTTGTCTTGGATATACGAGTGTATATTGTTTAGATTAAAAAGCAGTAATGCTTACAATTTTATTCGTGAACGAAATATTCTACCTCTTCCTCACCAAGATACACTCAATAAATATATTCATAATATAAGTGCATCGGCTTTTGGATTCCAAACCGCTATTTTTGATTGCTTAAGAACAAAAGCATCATGTATGAACGTGGAAGATCGCCGTGGAATTCTACTTGTTGATGAAATGCAGCTTGCATCAGCAATTTCATTTGATAGGCAGAGAATGGAATTCACTGGATTTGTAGATTTAGGACGACACACTCCAAATCGTCAAAAAAACGTTGCTGGAGACCATGCATTGGTTTTTATGTATGTTCCATTCCGTGGTCGATGGATGCAAGCTTTGGCTTGTTTCATTTCCAAGAATGCTACTACCAGTTCAATTTTACATCAACTGATTTTGGAATGTATCATTCTTTTGGAAAATTCTAATTTTTATGTGGATGCTGTAACAAGTGATGGAGCACAAACAAACCGAGGAGTCTGGAATATTTTAGGAATTTCTGAAGATTGCGAATTTTGTGAACATCCGTGTAACCCACGTCGAAAACTGTTTATGTTTTCAGACTTCTGCCATCTCATAAAAAATGTTCGCAATAGTGTTATTCAGCATTCATGTTTTCAGGTAAAATTAATATTTATCTATTTAAAAGCAATAATATGATCATAAGAAACTAAACATTTCTTTTAAAATGTCTCCTGAATAGTACTTAATACTCATACAATATTTTAGACTCCATACGGAATAGTAAAAAAACGTCACTGGGAAGATGTATTAAATATTGAGAGATACGACACCCCTAATTTGAAAATAGCTCATAAATTGTCACCAACTCATCTCCACCCAATTGGTTATCAGAAGATGAAAGTTTCCTTAGCATTTGAGGTAAGTTGTTTTATTCATATTTAATAAACATGATTAGAAAAATAAAATTATAATGGCATTGGAACATCTCTTTTTTAGTACTTCTCGAAGCCCGTTGCAGAAGCTATGGAAATTTTATCAAAGACACAAATTAGTTTAAGAGATTCTTTGCCTACACAGCGTTTCATCAGACTGATTGACAATTTAATCAGAGCAATGATGTCTAGAACCCCACTGCAAGCTTTAAAATATTCACAATCTGAAGTATGCCCTGCAAGAGAGGTAAAAAAAAACATTTATTTTAGCATTGATACTCTAACCTCCATGATTTTACTATTACGAATTCATGGAACTGATAAGTTTTTACATAATAATTGATAAATACAGATAAATAAATCATACCTAACTTTATCAATTATTGTATAAGAAAAAATTCAATTCTCTGGATTTGTTTTATAATGAAAAATGAATTGTAACTAGAGATTAATAGTTAGGTACTTAATTTCATTCTAGCTATGTATTCAACTGACCTGGGGTTCCAGAATTTCTCATCATTGTATAATTCAGTACGGTATGTACTCTCTAATAAGCATGAAAATTTTTATTATTTTTCGTGTGCTTTTTGTTGCTTGGGCACGGGTCGGCTAGTATTTTATATGAAAACAACACTTCATATAAGCAAAAAATTTATCATCAGGAATGTTTTGTTATTGTTCTGTATCTTTTCTTTTTCTACATGTTGCATTTTTTTAAGTTTAAATATGTTGTTTTGTACTGAAAAAATACAACTCTAATGAATGTGAATGCATAGATCATTATACTATAGTATAATTGAGGTGTGAGGTGCGGGGAGATACAGTAATAAGGCGCACAAGTGTTCCAGACAACGCTCTGATTTATTCTGTCTTATCAGAATAGCAATACTTACTTATAAATTAAACTAATGTTAACACACTACATAATGATCTATGCATTCACTTTCATTACTTTAAAAAATTAAGCTACCTGTTATAATTATTTATTTTGTGTTCATCAACAGGCGATAAATGACTTCCTATTATTCTTGGAACAATGGGACAGATTAGAAGTGGCTGGTAATGTTCTAATTCCTGTAAGTATGAGCACTCGAACAGGTCTCAAAGTGAGCTTAAATGGTGCTTTGGGGCTACTGAATTACTTGCATGATGAATGCAACTATATATATTTGATGACGTCACGTTTGTCGCAAGATCCCATAGAGGTAATTGTAGCTATGTATTTATTTTATTATAATCACAAATAGGATTAGCAGGTATTCTTCATTCATTTCAATATGTGATTGTTTCCAGTTATTTATTATAGATTTTTGTTTGTAGCGCTTCTTCTCTATGATGCGAAACGCTTGCGGATCTAACGATCATCCAGATCCTAAACTCTTTGGACAAGTTTTTAGACTGGCGTCGTGTTTCTCGCTGGTCAGACCACCAAAAGGTTGCAATGTGAGTGGGCCTGAGCTTTTATCAACACTGATGCAGACAAAAGACTCTTTAAGTATTGCACAGAAACCCAGAAACGAGTGGTTAGCCAAATTGGATGACTTGGTTGATGGTAACTGTGAAGGTGACCCTACTAACAACTTCCAGAATCCACTTCTTGACCATGATTACAATATTGTCAGGACAAGCCAAGAAGTTGAGGCATATATTGCCGGATATGTCGTAAGAAAAATGCGAAGTTCCACGAAATGTCAACATTGCTTAGCGACTTTAATGGGCAATGTTACAGAGCAAACGCATGCTCGGAATGAGCTTATTAATTTAAGAGATATGTATTGTGGTCTCATGTATCCAAGCACAAATCTATTCAAGTTACTGGATATAATAGAAGAAACAGTTTTAAATGTTGTTGGTAGCAATGAAGTACAATTACATACAATACATGCCATTCTGGATGAGGTTTCAAAAAGAACATTGCCTGAGGTAGGTTGCGCAGATCACAAGCATGCAGTTACAGTGCAAGTTATTGATACGTATTTAATTATGCGAGGACTTTTTTTGAGTAAGTATATTAATAAAAAAAATAGTGAAAAGCAAACTAAAACAAAGACTTTACGGAAAAATGCAAAATATTATTGAAGCATGCACTTGTAGGGGGAAGTCCCGTAACGCCGGACGTGCACATTAAGAAGCAGATTTAACTGGGAATCTGTCCCTAAAATCTGTTACTCTGGGGTCCCAATCCCTTACTCTGATAATTAATGAAATCAGCAAAAGAATACATTACTCGATCCACTCTCTCAAGCGTCTCCAGTATTTTCTTCCTTTCAAAACCAAATATATGCTCGCGCAATCCCTACTTCTGCCCATCCTTGACTATGCCGATGTATGCTATCTGGATGTGACTGAGGAGCTGCTTAGAAAATTTAAGCGACTTCAGAATCTCGCCATACGCTTCATTTTGGCCTGCGAAAGTTTGATCGTATCTCTCACTTCCGTGCTCAGATCAAATGGCTCCCTATTCGCCTTCGCCGTGATATGCATATCCTATCCACTCTCTTTAATATCATACGTGATCCAAACTGTCCTTCTTATCTTCGATCCCGTTTTCACTTTCTACCCTCTCCTACTCGTTCCAGGCGCCCTGGTATTACAACAAAGCTAGATGTACCAAAGTGCAATACTAAATTTAAACTAAATTCATTTGTGGTACGCGCCTCTTTACTGTGGAACAAACTCCCAGAAAGCGTCCAAAAAAGTCCTTCCCTTGTTTCTTTCAAACGCAAATTAAAGGAGCACTTTATTTCTCAAGTCAATTTGCAATCATCTGCTTAGTAAATATGTGAGTATGTAGTTATCTATAATATTATGTTATGTATATGTAGTATGTATATATGTATGTATGTGGTGTATATGTATGTATTATATGTGTATGTATTTATATTAGTAATATATTACAGTTATGTAACTATTGTTTAGGTTGTTATTTCTTGCACTGTGTCCCCCGCTATATGACACTTTTTCTCATGACCATTGGTTGACTGGAAGAGATCTCTTCTAGGGATAAGTCCACCTTTGCCATCCACTATACATGTAATTTTCTGTATATTCTTTTTTAGTGCAATAAAGTATATAAAAAGTGAAATTCTTACATCATCACCATACACAATTTTTGTTACAGAAAAAGAGAATGAAAAGAACATTAAGGAGAAAAAGAAAATTTTAAGAAATTTTTTATTTTAATCGTTAGATCCGCAAGCGTTTCGCATCATAGAGAAGAAGCGCTACAAACAAAAATCTATAATAAATAACTGGAAACAATCACATATTGAAATGAATGAAAAATACCTGCTAATCCTATTTGTGATTATAATAAAATAAATACATAGCTACAATTACCTCTATGGGATCTTGCGACAAACGTGACGTCATCAAATATATATAGTTGCATTCATCATGCAAGTAATTCAGTAGCCCCAAAGCACCATTTAAACTCACTTTGAGACCTGTTCGAGTGCTCATACTTATAGGAATCAGAACATTACCAGCCACTTCTAATCTGAAAAGAAAATTTAAGAAAATTTTGGGTACAAAGTTCAAGACATTTAAAACTGTTTCTTCTATTATATCCAGTAACTTGAATAGATTTGTGCTTGGATACATGAGACCACAATACATATCTCTTAAATTGATAAGCTCATTTCGAGCATGCGCTTGCTCTGTAACATGCCCATTAAAGTCGCTAAGCAATGTTGACATTTCATGGAACTTCGCATTTTTCTTACCACATATCAA
The DNA here is from genome assembly GCA_905220545.2 of Melitaea athalia. NCBI lineage: Eukaryota > Metazoa > Arthropoda > Insecta > Lepidoptera > Nymphalidae > Melitaea > Melitaea athalia. Next base: position 9,177,080 of record HG992198.1, read on the forward strand.
TATATGCCTCAACTTCTTGGCTTGTCCTGACAATTTTGTAATCATGGTCAAGAAGTGGATTCTGGAAGTTGTTATTAGGGTCACCTTCACAGTTACCATCAACCAAGTCATCCAATTTGGCTAACCACTCGTTTCTGGGTTTCTGTGCAATACTTAAAGAGTCTTTTGTCTGCATCAGTGTTGATAAAAGCTCAGGCCCACTCACATTGCAACATTTTGGTGGTCTGACCAGCGAGAAACACGACGCCAGTCTAAAAACTTGTCCAAAGAGTTTAGGATCTGGATCCAGATGATCGTTAGATCCGCAAGCGTTTCGCATCATAGAGAAGAAGCGCTACAAACAAAAATCTATAATAAATAACTGGAAACAATCACATATTGAAATGAATTAAGAATACCTGCTAATCCTATTTGTGATTATAATAAAATAAATACATAGCTACAATTACCTCTATGTGTCCCATTGTTCCAAGAAAAATAGGAAGTCATTTATCGCCTGTTGATGAACACAAAACAAATAATTATAACAGGTAGCTTAATTTTTTAAAGTAATGAAAGTGAATGCATAGATCATTATGTAGTGTGTTAACATTAGTTTAATTTATAAGTAAGTATTGCTATTCTGATAAGACAGAATAAATCAGAGCGTTGTCTGGAACACTTGTGCGCCTTATTACTGTATCTCCCCGCACCTCACACCTCAATTATACTATAGTATAATGATCTATGCATTCACATTCATTAGAGTTGTAATTTTTTCAGTACAAAACAACATATTTAAACTTTAAAAAAATGCAACGTGTAGAAAAAAAAAAGATACAGAACAATTTACTTTTACGGGACTTACCTCGCTTGTAGTTGTATTTTAAAATTCTCGATAAAATTTTAGTGATAATAGACTATGGTCAAAGGCAACTGTTAGTAATCAAATTTTATATTTTTATGGAAAATTAATCTTTTTCGCAGGTCATGGCTATACAATATAGCTCGTGGAATTGACATTGAACCAGTTCAAGCAAGACTCAACCCAAAAAGCATAGGATGTTGCAAGTGACTCTTTTAAATTTGAATGGCATAAGAAATGGCTGAAAGATGTAGGTGATGAAATTGAAAATAGTTTACCGTTTTAGTGACATTAGACTATGGTCAAAGGCAACTGTTAGTAATCAAATTTTATATTTTTATGGAAAATTAAACTTTTTCACAGGTCATGGCTATACAATATAGCTCGTGGAATTGACATTGAACCAGTTCAAGCAAGACTCAACCCAAAAAGCATAGGATGTTGCAAGTGACTCTTTTAAATTTGAACGGCATAAAAAATGGCTGAAAGATTTCGGTGATGAAATTGAAAATAGTTTAAAATTTTAGTGACATTAGACTATGGTCAAAGGCAACTGTTAGTAATCAAATTTTATATTTTTATGAAAAATTAATCTTTTTCACAGGTCATGGCTATACAATATAGCTCGTGGAATTGACATTGAACCAGTTCAAGCAAGATTCAACCCAAAAAGCATAGGATGTTGCAAGTGACTCTTTTAAATTTGAATGGCATTAAAAATGGCTGAAAGATTTCGGCGATGAAATTGAAAATAGTTTAGAAAAGGATGCCATAGAAAACAACAGAACGTCGAAACAAATGGTTCTCAGTTTCACGATTCAGCTTCCAGGTAAAAAAGAAACAAGTAGCTCCATGTCTTAAAATTTTTTACCTGATGATGAGTTGTACGGGGAGTTGTTTACAAATAAGTCTTTTGAAGTTTCTGATTGTAGTACTGAAGAAAGTACTTTTTTTTTAAAATCTATTCTTAAAGTTTTTCATGTAAGTACATTTTTTTTAGAAGGCGAAAGCAATAGGAAGTTAAGAGCACCAATTAAGAGGGCGCATAACGCGAGCAAAAAATCAGATTTCAACCACGCGCCCGTGAGTAATTGAGGAAACAAAATATACACAAAGCCTCGTGTCAGTGTGCGATAGACGATATAGTTTTGAGCGCATTACGAATGTAAAAAACGACAAATATCTTATTTTATATATAATTCCGAAACTAAAAGTAATTACATTAAATGCCTAGGCATAGCCTTTACTCATATTTAAATGTAATTAATTATCAAATTTTTGTCTTAATGGTCATAACCATATCGAGTATAAAAAGAAAAAATATAAAAATTAGAGGTTACTTCGTGATTTTTTTTTATCGAGGAAATTTCATTATTTTATGTTTTTGATTAGGCTGTAGTCTTGAAAATATCACGTAGTTTGTCATATATTTTTATTTTAAGATTTGGTCCGGAATTTTTCATCTAAAATCAAATAGCAGATTGATAAGTTTGCTTTATGCGCCCTCTTAAGTTTCTTGGCATCAGTGTTGGTAAGTTTGAAGATCACACTGAGAATAAGAAAACATAAAAAATTAAAGAATACTTCAGTGCCGGGTCTTCCAGTGAGATGACACAAAAAACTAACGAAGCGGCTAAAGAAAAGGAAGAAAAAGATGAAAATATAAAAACAATAATTGTGTTTGCTCGCAAACGCAAAAAAACCGACTTCAATTACATCGACAAGTAATACAACGTAATAAGACGAAAAAATAGTCAAGTAAATACGCGCTATTAAAGATTACTCAAAAAGTTGTAATCAGTTTTCGATCTAATTTATACAAGACTACAAGACAAGTATTAGCTTTCGATTAAAGTAAGAATCATTGAAATCGGTACACCGAGTAAAAAGTTATGCGGTATAATACAACGTAGGTCGACGAAAAAGTAGTCACGTAAATACGCATTATTAGATATAACTCTAAAAGTACTTGTCAAATCTCAATTAAATTAAAATGGGACCACATGACACGCAACACCTTTCAATTAAAACAAATTTGATCGAAATCGGTCCACCCAGTCAAAAGTTCTGAGCTAACATACATAAAAAAAAAAACATACGTGTCGAATTGAGAACTTCCTCCTTTTTTGGAAGTCGGTTAAAAAATAAGAATAGGGTTGGTAAAGAATATGTATTACAATAATTTTTTTCACACACAATTTAATAATAAATCGAATATGTATACTAAAGCAAGAAATTTCAAATCATCTTGTATGTTTTTAGGTAGCAGATTTTTTTTTTAATTATCTAACTGTATGCAAATGAACTTGTAAATAATGTAAATACATTTATAAAGCAATTTTATGAAATAAATAATATGATATTTTAATTGTTTTTTATTTATTTTACTACTATATATGTCGTTAAATGTAGCAAATTTTGATTTTTCATTTCTACTATCACATCCTCAAATATTGATACTAATTCACCACTTCACCAGTAAACCTGTCTAATAGTCACAATGCAAAGACCATGTTTATAATATTGTCTCCTTGTTAATTAAATAATTAACAGATAGTCTAATAATATGGATAATATATTTCCGATAATTTAGTACTATTTATTGACTCTTTATTTACTTTGAGAAAAGTTGTATTTATAATTACAAATAATTATTTGAAAAATCATATTGTAAGCATCGTTAAAAACAGTAATTGTGGGGTTTTTATGATTTTTATTGAAAGAAAAATTAATAAAACCATATCAAAAGATGCATAATATTGCTCATTATTGATGAGAGAATAATGTACTTTTTATATAAAAAAAAACTAGAGAATACTGTACCTACAGGACAACACGTTGGCACACTGGTTTGTGGCGGTTGCAGGTTCGATCCCCGCACATGACAAACATTTGTATTGGCCATACAGATGTTTGCTGTGGTCTGTTTGTGCAGTCCTTGTAAGTCTGTGCCTCGGAGAGGACGTTGAGTCGTCGGTCCCGGTTGTTATCATGTACACCTGATAGAGACCGTTACTCATAGTAGGGAATATATCTGCCAACCCGCATTGGAGCAGCGTGGTGGATTAAGCTCTGACTTCTCGTACATGAGGGAAAGAGGCCTTTGCCTAGCAGTGGGATATTACAGGCTGAAGAATACTACTAACAAATAACTTGCTATAGTTTTAAGTTATTTAGTATCACAGAAGAAAAAAAGAAAAAAAATATAGGCCTAATCCTAGGATGTAAAAATATTAATCTTAAATAAAAAATTTTACATCTTACTCATAAAGTATCTGTAACTTATTGAATGTATAACGATATGAAACAAATAAGTATCTTAAATATTCTAGTTAAAGTACATTTACAATAAATGTGAACAAAATATTAAGATTATAATGTATTAAGTGTTTTATTAATTGTGAAGTTTTTTAATAAGCTTCCTATTGCAGCTTCACTGCGTTGAAATAGATTGTTACTACTAACTTGATCCAATATCTGAATGAATCTTTATTGTAAATTTAATTGGTGCCCATGGTTAAAAATATGGAAAATGTGTATAGGTACAATAATACCTCACAGCCTTATAAATAAGACGATTTGTCCTTATAATTATTATTTAGTACTATCTGATCTGAAAGGCACGTCCTGTTTTGCGAATTATAGAAGTTAAATCACTATATTCTGATTTTACTTTTCAATTTATGCGCAATTCGCCAATGCGTAAAGTCGCATGAGTAGGTACGCCACGCATATATAAATATCTTTGGAGTTATTATATATGTTGAATTTTTTTTCTATCGGTCATTGTAACTTACACTTAAAATATACATAAGTTAAAACTAAAATAATATCAGGTAAAATCAAACCCAGTCTCTTAATTTATACGCTAGTGTAAACTCGAGAGTCGAGACAACATCTGTGAAAGCGTAGAAACGTGAAAAGATAATATGACGATAACAACTTTTACAAGTTTTTGAATTGTGATTATCTCAGAAACGGTATTTCAGCTTGTTGGGAATTTATGCACCTTCGAATATCTAATAAAATAATCGGACTAAACGTTGATAGATGAATAGATCATTTCAAATTAGCGCACAACAGCCCGCGCTTTTATTGAGAGACAACTTAGCGATCGCAGCGCGACGCTATTTCGACGGTATTTTCGGGACACCATTTTCTACGGCGATCGTTCTCCTTCCCTCTATTCTCCATGCTTGAACTTGAACTTGAAGTTGAAGCCAAAGAGGTTGAAGCTTGTCATTGTCAACTATGCTTGTCAGTCATTTGTCAGCAAACTCCAAAAATATTGTTATTTATTGTTTATTTAGTATATTCTTTGCTCCAAAAAAACTCCAAGGACACCACAGAAGGACACCAAAGAGCATACTAGACGTTACCTTCATTCACCTTGCGATATTTTTTTTGAAAACAACAACAAAAAACTTGAGCAAAATGTTATGCTAGTAGCCTACACTTTTATGTTAAATCGTTGTGTTTATTTCACTGTTAATACCTAATAGGTATTTTGAGAGGGTACGAGCTCTGCTATCTGTTCCAATGTAATATACCTACTATCTATAAAACTGACATCCTTTGAAAGTGTAACAACAAAATGATAATTTAGTCATTACGATTACGTTTCCTATCAATGTAAATATTGATTCAATTTTAATCAACTGTGTTTATTCGCCCTAAAAAAACAATATTGACAAATATATGTTAAAATATTGCTTTGTACGTTATTGGAACGCGCGATAACCAAGTAATTTTATTTTATATAAAACTGGTTAACGGTACAACGCTGGTCACAATACGGCAGCCTGAGCGCTATAAACATATTGAAGAGGAAAATAGTGATATTTTGTGCAATGTGCAATCCTAATCAAAATCGCATTATAATATCCCAGGAAACTATATTTCGTTAAATATTTTGAGGAATCGATTCAATTATCGTGACGGTATGTTCAGTATAATATTGTAATTTATAACGTTTTAAGAATGTATAAAATTAAAATAGTATTTACTTGATTTTTTCCAATAATAGGTCGAAATGTTTAAATAAATATATGTTATTAACTTTTAAAATTGTCGTTTGACTAGAAAAGAAATATGGAAACATTTTTAATTTCAATGTTTTTGTATACCTACTTCATAATGTATTTGTAATATAATTTATACAAAACTTCACAATTTTGAAAGAAAATACATTGGATTCTTTAAAATATATCAATACAGAACCCCCAACAACAACACAAACATTTGCACAATGGTAAAAAAATATTTTCTATTGTCTGTCTTTGAGAGTTTTCTCTGTGTGCCTCGAAGAACATGTAGAGCCATTTCCTACAAAAAATCTTTGTGTTTCTAGTTGTCTGAAAATGCGTGTCCTACTTTTTTCATTTAAATATTAATTTTTTTAAAGGAGTTAACGTTAAACACTGGTTTACATATTACTTTTTTTGAAGTGAACCAATTTTTTTTTGAGGCTCATGAGGGGTAAAATTTGAGCGACCGCTAACGCGGCATCACGTCACGCGGTCAGTACTTGGGGCGAACACCGCGTGCCTCGGACTAAGAATCAAGGTGGACTTGACATCCAAATAACAATACCATGTAAGAGCAGGCCAAGTATATATGAAAGTTCCGAAGAGTGATAAGGACAACAGCATGTTTTTTTGTCTTTGTCATAGTTTCACTTTTTTTTGTTGGGCACAGTTGCGAACTGTGCCCAACAAATCGTACGCGAATATTTGTAATCGTTATTCACTGCGAATTTCAATTGATTTTCATTTGTTTTTATGTTAAATTTAGAGTTAAAGGTGAGGAGAAAGTAATAATTATGGTGCATTGCTGTGTAGTTGGCTGTAAAAGTCGCAGTGAGCGTAAATTAGAAAACATAACCTTTCATTCGTAAGTATGATTTTCTTTGTTTTGAGTCGTTTGATTTGTAAAGACAATTAAAGTTTCCTTTAGAATACACAATGTCAAGATCTAATATGCATGATTACACTAACAAAAGGTCTGAAATTCTCGTTTTTAATTAATGATGTATTTAGTATTAACCGGATAAGTTTAGTAATACACAAGTAATCGTCAAATACGGTGAAATGTTAATGTCTTGCGGCCATTTTGTGCGACTTTTAAATTTTATCGGATTATTCTTATTTTAGGGATACCAGTAGTTACAAATAAAAATTACCCATAATTTTGGTAATTTTATGGGCATTTTTTTTGTTTATTTTTTTTAATAGAGAAAATTAAGTATTTATTTCGATTTTCTTATAAATATTGTTCAAAGATGTTCAGTTAAAAGTTATAAACCAGCCTAGTAGTTTCATTAATACTTTTAACAAGTGGTTCCATTCTTTTCCTCCATTACATAACAAGTTTATAGTTTATAATCAGTATTTTCTTACTACGTAATACATAAATATGAGATTAAGGAGATTATATAAAATTTAGTGTATGGTGTGATAATTATATTCGTTTTCAGATTCCAAAAACTCCAAAAAGACATGGTACTGCGTGATTCATGGATAAAATCAACAGGTCGAAGAAATTGGACTCCAGGGAAAACTACGTCTTGAAGTATTAACATTATAATTTTGTGAGTTCCTAGTGCTGTTCAAATTAAATAAAATATATAAAAGTGGTCTTTTTTATTAATAAGCCCAACACAATTAACACTTCTCTTTAATTACTGACACGCCCGAGAATTTTTTTTCAAAATGTCTACCTCTTTATACAGCTTTCCACAAAGAGCAACCGGCAGATTACTATTTCTGTAAACAGAAGTTTGTAGACTATATGCGCTATCAAATTCTGACGCTCTCGAGAATTTTTTTAACTTTTTTTTTTATCTTTTTGAAAATCCTTATACGCTCCCCCCGCCACTAAAAAGTAAACATCATAATTATGAAGATTTTTTCCTTTTAGCATCTAATCTTCAAGATCCAATAGGTCTTCAAAAGGTGGAAGTGACAGCACAATTAGCATTCTGGGCTCCTCTGTTAATAGGATAGGATGATATAATATACCACGAAGCCATCATACGTCAGTTAAAAAAAATTAATAAAAAACGGGGTAATATTTTGATGACCTGGTAACCCTGCGTTTTGAAGGTACTCTATCTTTGTCCCTTTCGGGTGTACGCGGTTGTCAAGTCCACCTTTGATTCTTAGTCCGAGCCGCGTGCCGTTGGCGTTTTGTTTTTTTTTTTCAATTAGTTTTTTTTTTGTACTTTAAATTCTTTTTTAAATTAGTTTGCCAAAGAAGTTTCACTTCTGACATTGTGTACTTTGTACGCACGCAATTTTTTTTTTTAATTTTTATCGTGACGAGGAAAAATAATTATTTTGTGACATCTAAAAATGAAAATAACAAAATGTAGCCAGCAAAATAAATCAAGGTGGTATCAAATATATTCGAGTCTTCACTTCGAAGATTCCGCAATCCTTAAAGACAAAAGTTTTCGAGCAATGCGTCCTGCCTGTGTTGACATACGGAGCCGAGACATGGACACTGACAAAGGGGCTGGTCCACAAGTTTAAAGTCGCTCAACGCGCAATGGAACGGGCTATGCTTGGGGTTTCTCTCAAAGATAGGATTAGAAATCAGACTATCCGCGAGAGAACGAAAGTAACCGACATAGCCCACAGAGTTAGCAAGTTGAAGTGGCAGTGGGCTGGTCATCTGTGTCGCAGGACCGATGGCCGTTGGAGCAGACGTGTCCTGGAGTGGAGACCGCGTCTTGGCAAACGCAGTGTGGGACGTCCTCCGGCCCGTTGGACCGACGTAAGATTGCCGGTGTAGGCTGGATGAGGATTGCGGAAAACCGGGATGTCTGGCGCGAACTTGGGGAGGCCTATGTCCAGCAGTGGACTGCAATAGGCTGAACTGATGGTGATGATGACTGATGATCTAATATATGTGTTCTACTTGTTAGTACATAAAAATTATCATAAAAAAACGAATACTAAAAACTACTGTTTCTTTTATTTCAGGTATATTAAGACAAACAAAACAAATTAAAATGACTGATAATCCAGAAAGAGTTGTAGGAAGTATCAGTAGCTTTGAAAAAACCGACACACACTATGCAATAGAATTTCAGACAGGCGAAAAAGCCAATTTACATATTCTAAATGATCATGTATTTAGATATTACATGTCACCGAGTGGAGTCTTTTTGGATTATCCCACACCAATAAACCCTGACGATGTCGCGAAAATCGTTGCAAAAGATATTAACGATTACGGCTACGAAGCATTCAAACAATCGATACGAAAATATACTACAACACATATTACATTGTACGAACCAAAGATGTAGTAATAATTTTCGATAAGATAAAAGGTACAATGAATGTTGTTGACTTAAAGACAAACAAAGAAGTTTTATACGAAAACAAACCTTTATCTTATACCAAATGCGAATCAAAACAAGTATTAAAACAGCACGTTGATGAATATTTTTTTGGAGGCGGAATGCAAAATGGAAGATTCAGTCACAAAGGAGAGATTATCTATATTGAAAATACAAACGAGTGGAATGATGGAGGAGTAACCTCTCCTAATCCCTTTTATTGGTCTACCTACGGGTATGGTGTCCTGAGAAACACGTGGCAAAAAGGAGTATACGATTTCAGTTACAAATCAAATAATTCCATACAAACTATTCACGACGGAGAAGATTTTGATGCGTATTTTTTTATAAACAGCTTACCAAAAAATATTTTGAACGATTATTACGAGTTAACTGGGAAACCGCTTTTGATGCCTGAGTACGCATATTATGAAGCGCATTTAAACGCTTTTAATCGCGATTATTGGGTAAAAGTTTCTCCAGACACTCGTGGAGCGATACTTTTTGAAGACGGATATTATTACAAAAGTTATAAGCCAAACGAAATTGGAGACAAAAAAGGCATTTTGGAATCGTTAAATGGAGAAAAAAATAACTATCAATTCTCTGCTCGCGCTATGATAGACAGGTATAATAAACACGACTTACCGTTAGGTTGGTTTATACCGAATGACGGATACGGTTCTGGATATGGACAAACGGATTCTTTAGATGGCGACATTCAAAATTTGAAAGAGTTTGTAGATTACTCTCTAAATAATGGCGTTGAAGTAGCATTATGGACAGAATCTAATCTTCTTCCTGTCGACCCATTACATCCTAAGAAAGGTGAAAGAGACTTAAGCAAGGAAGTAGGTGTAGCAAACGTAGTTGCACTAAAATGTGATGTTGCTTGGATTGGTAGCGGTTACTCTTTTGGACTCACCGCTGTAGAAAATGCATCGAACATTTTTGAAAAATCAACTAAGAACAATATCAGACCGATGATTATAATGGTTGACGGTTGGGCTGGTACGCAGCGCTACTCTGGCATTTGGAGTGGTGATCAAAAAGGTGGAGAGTGGGAATACATTCGATTTCATATTCCAACTTATATAGGAGCAAGTCTTTCTGGTCAACCAGTCATAGGTTCTGATATGGATGGAATTTACGCAGGCGGAAATAAAGAAATTAATATTCGAGATTATCAATGGAAAACTTTTACTCCTCTACAATTGAACATGGATGGATGGGGTAACACTCCAAAAACTCCGTTCAGTTATGATGAGGAAGCCACAAAAATCAATAGAGCTTATTTGAAATTAAAGTCGATTTTGATGCCTTATAACTATAGTCTAGGATACGAATCGACTCATGGACTTCCCTTGGTCAGAGCTATGTTTCTTGAGTTCCCTGAAGAAACTTCTGCTTATACCAAAGATTCTCAATATCAGTATATGTGGGGACCTAGTATATTGGTAGCGCCAATATACAACAACGAAAAAAGGAAGGAGATGTCCGTTCGCAATGAAATTTATCTTCCAAATGAAAATCAAGTATGGATAGATTTTGTAACAGGAGAAAAGTATCAAGGTGGCAAAATTTACAATAACATTCTAACACCATTATGGAAAATTCCTATATTTATAAAAGAAGGATCTATTATACCGATGACCAACCCAAACAACAATCCTTTTGAAATTAAAAGGGACATCCGAAAGTTTACTTTATACCCAAATGGAACTACAAGCTTTATTGTTTATGATGACGATGGTAAATCGGCTGATTATTTAAGAGGCGGTTATGCTACAACTAAAATATTAGCAGACGGTCCATCATCTAATGAAGTAGGGGATTTACTTATAACAATATTTAAAACTAAAAAATCCTACAAAAATATGTTTAAAGAAAAAAGCACATTGATACAAATAATGGCATCACAAGATGTTGAAAACGTAAAGATTGCTATTAATGGAGAAACATTAAAATTATCGAAAGCTAAGACTTCAATTGAATTTAATAATCAGCAAAACGCATACTTCTTCGATGAAAGCTTCTGTATAAATCCATATTTAAGTGAATATAGTAACACAAAACAAAAATTCTTATTGATAAAAATAGAAAAAGTCGACGTTACAGCGAGTGAAATTCAAGTCAAGATAATAAAATTTTCAAATAAAAAAGAAATCGTTGGAGTATTTCCAGTAAATAAGACATTAGAAAAACCGAAAAATTTCGAAATAAAAAATAAAGTAAAAGAAATCCTATCGTTATCAATTTCTGTTCAGTGGGACGAAAATAAACAAGCAGATTGTTATGAAATTGAAAGAAATGGTGTAGTGTTTACAAATATCATAGGCGATTCATTCGAGTTTAAAGATCTCGTGTATGGTAGTAAATATACATTTAGAATTCGAACTATTTTAAACAAATGCGCTTCTGAATGGACCGACACGATATCAGATATAGTGATGAATGACGCACTGAAAAATATTATAACAGGCGTAAAAGTTAAATGTAACTTGCCATGCCAACCTTCTCAAGAAGTGAATAAATTAACCGATGGAAATTTGAAATCTATGTGGCATACTGATTGGGGGGATGCTGGTAAATCTAATCATAAAGAAGAGAAACACATTTCACTTCATTTCGACTTGGGAGATGTGTACGAATTAGATAGAGCAGATTACACACCTCGTATTGACGCCGGAAATGGTACATTTCTTGTAATTCGATACCGTTACTCTACCGATGGAAAATTATGGAGTGATTTGTCTGATCCTATTCGATTTAAACAAGATAACTCGGTAAAATCTATCTTCTTTAATGGAACAGAGTTTAGATTTATAGAACTAACTATAATTGAAACTGTTGGCAATTTCGGATCTGGTAGGCAACTACAGTTTTTTAAAAAGTCATAGTTACGAGAGCGTATTTAGTACATGGAAATTGCATTTAATATTAAATACTTTGACATGCGTCCTATTATTAACTTAACAATGTTAACACGAAGCTATCACATGCTAGATGTCACGGTACTCGGTAGAATCAGTTCAATTTTTTTTAATAGTCTACTACTAAGGCAAACCCAACAAAAAAAATGTACTCAATAGTTCGAGGCACATTCACACATTCAATGTATTATACATTAACTGTCTAAAACAACTAATATAAATAATAATTAATCAAAGGCAAATTTTAGGCGATTTAGCATTTATTACTGATCTACACATTGAAAATTAATTTTGCAACTCTTCAGCACTCCTTATCGCTATAATAGTGCAAGTCGACGAATTGTCGTTAAAAACGCAACTAACTGATAAATCTTCTAGGACACAGCTGTATTCATGATCAGGATATCTGTTCCTGACATAAACAGACCTAGGATCTTCTGATAGTAGATTTTCAATGTTAGATTTGAAATCTTGTGCTCTTTCGCCGATGAGATCATTCAATCTTTGGAGGGAATCCTCTGTAAAGACAACTTGGTAACGCTGTGATGGAGGATTAATAACCCAGGATGCGACGCGTATGCCATCTTGATTGATATTTAATTGCGGTGGGGTAAATCTTTCTTGACCATCTGGTGATCCACGTTCAGTGTCTCTATTTACTGGAGATGTGATAGGACCGTCCAACATATCTTCGCTTGAAGATTCTGGGGATGGTGAGATAAAATTGTCAGGCTCTTGTAATAGAGCAGGAATATCACCGAATGGCGAAGTTATTGGACTAGACGTGTCGATACCGATCGGTTGCAATAAACGAGGACTTGCACTGAAAATAAATATAAAAATAGTCAAAATCTGTAATTTTAATTAGATATCTGATTAAAAAACAGGATATTGAGACAGATTTTGAGAACACCTCAGCCTAAAATATATCTATATTTTACAAGATCTGACGTCGCGTTGGCGGTCACAGCACTGGATTGCGATTGGCTGTTGTGCGGGCGGTTACGGGTTCGTTCCCCGCACACGACAACATTTGTATTGGCCATACAGATGTTTGCCGTGGTGTGGGTATTTGTGCAGTCCTTGTGGGTCTCTCCATCGTGCCTCGGAGACCACGTTAAGCCGTCGGTCCCGGTTGTTATCATGTACACCTGATAACGATCGTTACTCATAGGAGGGAAATATACCAGCCAACCCGCATTGGAGCAGCGTGGTGGATTAAGCTCCAATCCTTCTCCTAGATGGGGAAGAGGCCTATGCCCAACAGTGGTATCCCACTTATTACTATTCCCACTATTACACTTACAGGCTGAATCGTTACAAGATCTAGTTGGAACATATAATTATATCTTATTTTTGTAACTTAAACATTGTTTTCACATCTGTAAGCTAGAAAAAAAATTACACGCGATTGAAGAATTCAGCAAAATGAATGAACATTTAAAAAAAATCTCGTTTTATACACAGGAATATATAATTTTGAATTTTCGTGCGTTTTGTTCAACGACAAACAAAGTCGTTAATGTCTAAAACATTTTGTATGGCTCATCAAATTTTTTAATATTCACGAAACTCCAAAAAGCGGATAGAACGGAATTCGAGTAAAGATTAAAACAAAACTTACTTATGTAAAATATTATGAATTATATTATAGGCGTGTTCTTATTCTAATATATTACTTATACACTTAAACTAGCGTATTTATAAAATCAACGTGTTTTGTTGATAATTATAATATATAATTTTTTTTTGATTGCACTACACAGTCAGATTATATTATGAAATCCATATTATATAGTAAGTATAGCAATTTTTTTGCTATTCAGACTTACTGTAATTTACAACACAATAATATGTAATTTAGATAAAAGTTTTAAGTTGATTTATTTACTTATTTAAGCATAAATTAAAAAAAAAAAACAAAATACTTTTTAAATATTATTTTTTACATATTTATTTTCTCACGAGTCGTTGGTGCATTCTGTGATAGTCAACTTTTAGACGTCAATTCTTAAAGTTTTCAGATGTTAATTTTAAGAGCATATAAAAATAATACCCTGTGACATGTACTTTCATACTCAAAAGTATTACAAAATAATGCAATTTATTTTTTATACTTACAATGTTTATAAGAAAAAATCATTTATCTTGTAAAATTAGTTAAAATTATAGGGTTCTTTTATTTTGAGTTAAAGACTACACACTATTTCACAGATGAGAATAACAAACTTTTCACAACATCTGGTTCTAATGTAGGTCAATATTATAATTATATGAACTTAAATAAAACTACTATATGGTTCTTTCACGATCTATTACAACTTAATATGAATATCAACTGACAACGTGACAACTAGACTAACAAGCGAGCGGGGAAGGGGATGCGACGGCGTCGCCCGCGAGAGGTGCAAGGGAGGGAGGGGCCGTACACGCACGGTCTTGTCGACTTATTATTACGCGCTATAAAATACATTATATAAATCGACAGTATTTTTAAGTTTTCTTAAATTTAAGTTAGGAATTGCTTTAAATATACAATTAAATACTGAAAATTAAGTTTGTTTTTTTAGTTCTTTTTTTTTTTGCGGCAAGTAAACATAATATTGTACGACAGGGAAAAATAAAGATTTCAAATTTTTTACCTTCTGGCAGAGTACGAATCATCATCAACCTGCAAACTAGCCATTGTTTCTGCGGCATCACTTATACCCTCAGTTCGTGGTCTAACTAAAGACGTTAAAATGGGGGAATCCCCATTAGCTGGGGGGTAATCATATTGCGGTATGAATGGTTTAATATCAAGAACTGGTGTACCATTCACCATATCTACGCCATAGAAGTGTATTTTATTGCCTGCAAAAAATTGTGATTTATATTCAATTTTAATTCTAATCTTTACAAAGTTAAATCTATAACTAATAAGGTCTATCACTATGGTATAGTACCCGGCCATAAATATTGCACATCGACCTTTGGAAAGAGACAATCGGCTAATTTCGACTTCGTAGAGCGTTATAGTCCAAGATCCCAGACTTCCTTGTTTCTGATTGACAAAACATTACAGTATACATCGTAGTATAAAGAGTTGCTAAAATATTTTCTACATGTTTTAAAATATAGTAATATAATTAGTGTCTGGCGATAAATACTAAAATAGCTGGTTAATAACATTTTTACGTATATAAAGCAGCCAAATTTAAAAAAATTGTGAAAGAACGTTTGTGTACTAAAGGATATTATTCGATTAACGATTTTATAGAAGACAGTACGCCTTGGGAATGATGTGATCGCCGCCAGGCTATTTCAACCTATAAAATTATTGTAAATTTCAATCTGCTTTGGAAAAAAACATGATTAAAAAAATGATATTAGTCTCGCTGAGTTTCTTTCGCCAGTTCTTCTCAGGTCAGAGGCTTTTTCTTTCCGAACTGGTAGTAGACTCATGACGTTCAGTAAGAAATTGTAATAATTTTATGCTGAATAAAATATTTTGAATTTGAATTTAATATATTTTGTCCTTCAAAAAAATATGACAGGTGATCTGGGAACTGGGTTCTTACACTATTAGATCTGTCATATGAAATACTGACAGTCCGATACGTCTCATAGGTAATGTGCGTCAGAGATAACGCTCTACAAAGTTCAAATTAGCTGATTGTCTCTTTCTAAAAGTCGATGTGCATTATTTACGGCCGTGTACTATAAAATGATACCTTTAGACCTAGACCTTTTTTTCCTAGTAAAGACACCAGTCTCTTACATACATTTCTTAAATTAATCTTGTAAAATTTGCAAAAAAATGTTCACTTGTTTGTTAAAATTGAATATTGAAATATTATTATATTGATTACACACAATACTCAACTGATAATCTATTTTGTACAATAATGTAATCTTTAAATTTGAAGAAAAAATACGAAAATTTAAATATATAGTACTGGTACTGGTGTTCTTTTTTATTATATACTAGTTGACCCTGCGAACTTCGTACCGCCTAACAGTCGATTCTTTAATTTTTAATTTTTTTAATACTTATTTCTGCTATTCGTGACACCGGGTTACTGGTTAGCTATAAAAATTAAAAATATATATTAAAAATATATATTAAAAATATTGACAAATATTGACATTAATATTTATACGATACTAACGTCACTCAATTGCCTTCCCGGAACCCCTCCACTAACACTTAAACTTTATGATATGGTATTAAAGTTCAAATTGACTTTTAGTATTATTTCGAATCTTTTGCATGCGAATATAGAAAATTGTTGTTTTTAGACTTTTCAGGAAATTTTTTCTACGTAAGAACCATCCCCGTACTTCAACAAATATCATAAAAAAAAGAATTCGCGAAATCGGTTCAACCGCTTTCGAGATTTGCGCTTAGCAACACATTCAGCGATTCATTTTTATATATATAGAGATAGAGACTAAGAAAATATATATTGTACTACATACTGTATGCAAAGTTACTATGAGTTGTAGCATGATATTTTGCAGCAATAGTTTTTTAAATCCTTTTTATGGTAAGTTTATTTTTCACTGTTATTTTATTGTAGATATACATTACTTAAAAATTAAAACATAATATATATGCGAAATAAACGCATTACCTTCAATGCTGTGGAGTTTAACAAGAGAAAGTCCAATAGGACAAGGGCGATGCGGAGACCTTGTAGAAAATACACCACATCTCTGGCCAGCAAGACGTGGGGGTGACACCTTTGCTTGGACAGAATCCCCGTCAGTAATATGGAAGTGAAATATAATCCTGAAATTTTATATATTTGTACATTTTTCGTTTTATCACACATTATATACACACACATATATATATATATTTTTAATTAACTTCAATAAAATGAGGAGGTCCTATGATTCTATTAGTCCCATTTAAATTTGAGTGAGACCTGACATGCAGTTTCTGAGTTATCCCTAATAATGTGTATAAGTATTATTCTCATAAATTACTAATGGCAATCATTACTTAAAGTAGTTATTCATGAACCCTCAGTAGAGCAGCATTAAGTTTCATCCGGCAGTGGGACATTTCTATATTTCTAGTATAAGATTATATTACATACCATACATGAGAAAATTCTTCCAAACCACTGAGAGCATGGTTGGGGTTATTTAAAACGTTAGTATCAATAACAATCGCTCCCCTCAAGTTTGTCAAAACTGAGGGCTGTCGTGGTACTGCTCTTTTGTTATCAAACGTGGTCTCAATGTATCCAATAGGTCGAAATGTTATCTCATTAGATGGGGACGCTGAAGCCTGGCTAGTGTTAGCACTGCTAACTACTGATGTAGCTGAAACAGACATAAATAATAATTATAAAACCATAAAACAAAATTTGTATGACATGTGGATAGAATTGTATGGTAAGCGTACATTTTATAAAATAAGAAACTTTAATATTTAATAATTAATATAATTAATAAACTATACGGAATAGAAAATGCAATAATAATTTCAACTTACAGTGTCAATTAGAAGAAAACTTGTAATAACTACTTATTTCATTAGCTACTGTATACTTTTTAAGATATTATCTTAAAAATTGAATTCATTGAGTTTACGTTTATACGATAAAAATATAAATTACAAGAAATTTTTATGAACGTTACAATCTATAAACGTAAAGGGGAATGCCCATACGTGGTTTCCTCCTTCCACGTCGTTGTGCCTAAACCAAATTAATATTAAAAACTAAGTTTTTAATTTTCACTACCAATTGTAAAATATTTAGCCATAACTTCGACGGATAAGAATCCACATATTAAGCAGTAATTTATTCATTTCCGTTTTACTCGCAATTCCCAAGTATTTTTGTTATTGACATTTGAATCCTCAGTATTGCCATTTTCGTACGAGCGTATCGACTCACCAAAGTATAATCGATACATTTATATTTATTTTATAAAAATATGGAATTGGCAGTTCATAATAACATGTTAAATAATAAAGAAAATCAATTTTTATTTAATAATAATATGAGTTTATTTGATTAATCTATTTGAAAGTATCCTGTTTTAGTGTTTTATCAATCATAATCAATTAATCGATCTACAACTGGCAACAATGCGACATTCACTTGAAAGATGTCAAATAATTCAAATGTGAAACTGTTTCGTTTTACTGACGTACCTACTTTCGTGCTAATAAGTTCATTTGTTATTTTGTCAGTGCTTGTTGTTTTCTTTCTATTTTCTTTATGTCGAGTTGAGCTTCGTGTTCCTTCTAGGGCTATAGAAATTACTTGCATTCAGATCATATTTAAACATTTACAGATACTTAAAACTTCAAATGTAAATAAAAATACAAAATGAACGAAGAAGTGTAGAAAACCACTTTTGTTGTGACTTTTTTTCATTTTACCCGTCGAGCTAGAGAAACAGCGTTTTTTTAAATTAAATGTACGCTAAGGAACCTACAAAATGTGGTAAATATCATCATGGCACAAAATTTTTCAAAGCGAAACTAAAGTCCATACTGCGGTGGGCATTCTCCTTTACCTTCAGCAGCACAGTTAGAACACCGAAGACTATTAAGCGTTGATTTTATATAGTTTACTTCTTTTACGTGCTCATGCTTCAGCGCTGATATACGCTGTCTGAAAAAAGGTAATAGTGTAAAACAATAGTCGCAATATCGAAGCTTACATTAACATTTCCTTTACTATTAACCTTAAGTTTTTTATTTCCGTTCTAGCCAAAGCTATCTGGTTCTGATAAAACTCGATGTTTTCTGTCATAATAAATATATTTGACAAGAGTTAATAGGAACATATACTTAATTAATATAGAGAAAAATTAAAAAACCTTTAGTGAAACTTTCCAATTTATATTTCATGAATTCTGTGCCTTTAGGCAAATTCAATGTTTACCATATTGCCGTAAACAATAAAGTGTGAAAGAGACAAATAGACAAAATAGACGAAAGCACAGATTTATAAACAATAGGGTGCGAGTCAAACCCTATACCGATTCTTATTGGAATCGGTAAATTATTTATTGTTTATTTAAATTTAACTATTATGAGAACTATTATGAAACATGAGTTACTACATATTTATAATGTATGTTATTTTCGCTCAAAAATGTCAAATATATCTAAACATTTCGTCATTTAAAATATTGCATAAACTGTTACTTAAAATGTAATAAGTATACTGTATACTTTAAATATATTCTTAATTACCAAAATCTCATACATTTATGTGAATAGAATAATTATTTAAAACTCAAATAGTACTGTAGTAATAAAACAAATAACTGTTTACACGAAATATACGTAAACGTTAAGTTAATAAATTTAAAGGTATAGTAATCCGCTTGTTTCTCAAAAATATTAGAAAAATATTTAAATAAATATTTTTGAAAGTATATTACAGTATATATTATAGTTAATGAAAAACGGATTTAAATAACCAATAAAAAGTTTTTTTTTTAATTTTACCGATTCTTATACGAATCAAATAAAGTTCAAACACTATTGCGTTTTTCCGATTACCGCACACGTGCCAAGATTTCTGATATTTTCTACATAAATTACTTTAATTTACAGGCGTTATAAACTTTCCTGAAACTTATTATTAGTAAAGGATACTTCAACAACGTTCATCCAGGATCATCATATTTAAATAGTGAGTTCATCCTAAATTATTTTGACATACAAGGGTGGGGCAAAATGTCTGTAAAGAAAAGATCGCCACGTGTCCCAATTTTTATTTTTCTATCGATTTTCCTTCCATAAAATATATATTTGGTATTATAATTTTAAATATGAACCTCTATATAAACTTTCGAACCTTTTTTTGTTCATAAGGTTGATTTTTCTGGTAATCTGGGACCTAATTACCGAACCTTAAATCGATTTATTTTTGGTCGTATGTATTTTGTAGCGGCGTGACATCATTTTTAGGGTTCCGTACCCAAACGGTAAAAACGGAACCCTATTACTAAGACTTCGCTGTCCGTCCGTCCGTCCGTCCGTCCGTCCGTCCGTCCGTCCGTCCGTCCGTCCGTCCGTCTGTCACCAGGCTGTATCTCGAGAACGGCTATAGCTAGACAGTTGAAATTTTCACAGATTATGTATTTCTGTTGCCGCTATAGCAACAAATACTAAAAATAAAATAAAATAAATATTTAAGGGGGGCTCCCATACAAAAAACGCAATTTTTTACCTATTTTTGCTCGATATTTATATAATACATATATTTAAATATATATTACCTAGTCAATGGTACGGAACCCTTCGTGCGCGAGTCAGACTCGCACTTGGCCGGTTTTATTAAGGTTGTAATCTATTTTTTTAGGTATTAGTATGAAAAGTGTATGTAAGCGCTAAAATTACGCTTACTTTGTTTAAAAGTTGTTTATTGAAGTTCACATGATAAAAAGTTAATATTTTCTTAGGATACAATAGTTATTTAGAATATAATACAATCATACAAGACTAATACCTACAGATCAAACAACATTTACACTTTACGTAGTTTTTAAAGCAATACTGTTTGTATTAAATTATATAATTTCAATTTTGTATAAATAATTTTACGTGTAAATAATTTTGTATACTACCCTCAATTTATTTCAATAATATTAACTATAACTGCTTATATCAAGGGCTTAGATTAAAGAAACCTTCTTAATCCAAAAAAAATAATCTTTTATTAATAAAAATTTAAACATTCTTTTTATTTGTTACAGTTATAGTCTATAAAGTACATGGCAATGGTATCAGAAGCTAAAGTTAATGGTAGTGGGGCAGAAGCCCCTGCCGAAGTTCTGCCAGCCTTGGCAGAGAAACCAGCAGGGCTGCCACCTGGCAAATACTCTCTTGTTGGATGGGACATGGATACAACGGGAAGGAGGCTCATTGATGAGGTATAATTATTTTGCTGTAAACCAATTTAGTCTTAATCATAAAAGTAATTTATTTTTTTTGAAAAAAAAAAGGCCATGATTATAAATAAAAATTAATATTGGTAAGTAACACGTGGTAAATGGTGTTTGTGTTACCTTAAAAAAGTTTTATTTATATACTCTGTATTTTTATTCTTTTTACCTGAATAAAGAGAAAAAAGATTTTAATATACAACTCGGTCAACTTAACTAGACACCTGGCTCGAAATGTGACCCTTCCTCCCGTTCCCCATACCTCACTCCGCCATCGCCCTTTCAGTAGCGTTAGCAATACATGCGTGATTCATTGGACTTTCGAGTTTTTTAATATTACAGTTTTTGTTATACTGCTGTTGGCGATTGCTTGTGTCTGTGTACTACTGTTTGTTATTTATATAAAATGTTATTTATATAATATAATTTATATAAATTTATAATAATTTTATTTATCTATTTATATAATATTTATATGTCTGGGGTGGAACCTATAGACCTTAGCAGTGATGATTCTTTTTAATTTAATAATAAAAAAATATGTTAAAAAATTTATGTTTTTTTATATTTACGGGTACATATAATATTTTAATTTTTTATGCTGTCGGTACCATCGTTCTGGCCAGGTGTCAAGTTAAGTTGATGGAGTTATATATCCCTACATTTTTGTATTCTAATGAAAATACAAGCATTATATTGAATGGATAGATAAGATTTTATTTATAAACTGATATGAAATGACAGATAACACTCTTAAGAGCTATTAACCATACAGAATGCTTCATAAAATAATGCAAACATTACATATTATCGTTAATTTGTTTATTAAAATAATGTTTTACTACCTACTTGTTGTCAATACTCTTTACAAATTAACTATTACTTATTAACAATTGATGTATTTGTATCTATTTACTTACTTAAATTAAAATAATTTTTAGCATGTTAATGTGATTTTGAAAAATTAAAAAAAAAATAGGAAATTAAAAAAGTAAAAAAAAAACTCACCAAAACTTCTATATTTAGTTTCTTGTTGAAAAAATAAGTAAGCAACAAATTGAAATAAATGAGGAACATTAATTTGATTTACAAAGTACATTTTGAAATTGGTGTCGGGAGTTATTTTTAATGGTACATACCACAGATACCACTTACAGTTACGAAGCTAAATACAGAAAATCAGCCAAATAAAAGCAATAGCCTTTAGGCACGGGTTAAATGTTTATCTTACACGGAATTTAGAATAGTTATTTAATGACTTTAGAGATAATTGAACGTGACGTAATAAACATTTCAATGATAATCTATTGTTAATAATGTTAAATTTATTTTGTTGTACCTCATTATTTTTTAATATTTGCAGACCGTAGGTAGAACTCGTTTGAATTATACTAATGTTAGGGCGCCTTCAAATTTGTAAATAACAACGCGCGGTTGCAGCGCGACAGCAGCGCGGCGGCAGCGCGGCAACCACGCGTTGTTATTTACATAGATTTACAAAGTCAGGCGGCAGCAGCGCTGCCGCCGTGCGGCATATTTGAAGGCGCCCTTAAACTTGTACAATCACAACACCATGTTCTTGCATTATCATTATGAACAACTACTTCTATTTGACATTTATTTTTTTAATAATGTTTTTGGTAAAAGCAGATAACAAGGCAGTTTTAAACAATAATAACAAAATGTAATTTTTCAACAGATATGTCAAATAGCAGCCTTCACTCCCAAACAATCGTATTCTCAGTACATTATGCCATACGGAGATCTGAATCCAGGTGCTAGGAGACGTCACAATGTAAGAGTTGTTACAGTGGGCCGTTACCGAATGCTGAAGGATACTAACACACATAAAGTACGTAGACAACACTAAACTATATTTTAATTTTTCTTTCAGAAGTTGAAATTAAAAACAAATCACCAATTTTGGAGGTAATATTTATCTAGGCATAAATTTTTGTCGTTCATTAATCATGTAAGGCCCCAAAGGGAGGGAGTGAGTTAAGAAAAAATCAAAAAATATCACAAGGAGGGAGGGGGGGGGGGCTTTCTACATAAAAATAAAATAAGCAGGTAGTTTAATATTACCGACGAAAAAAAAAAGATAGCTACCTGTAGCCAACGCCTATTATTTTTTTTTACAAAATATCGCCGCTCGGTAAGAAAGATAGCCATTTTGGCGCTTAATAGCCCCATCTGGCAACACTGGCTGTCGCGTCTATTCACACGTGCCAGATTAGCAGCGCCCCGCGTCCCCTCCCCCAACGGGCATTCAAGAGAATCAAATGTGCTAGCTACTTGCAACTAGCTAGCTTCCAGTTACAGGCATGCCAGTTAGTGAATACACATGACTATAGCTGGCACTTGCAAGGAGCTGGTATGCTTGTGTGCAAGCTATGGGCATGTGTAACCCCGGGATCTAATTGGAAAGAAATATTGCTTTAATTTTGGAAATAGTCACTATTGCTAAATTACCCTCAGAAATTTAGTTAAAATAAGTGAATAGCTATTTAGTTATTATAAGTGTAAGCTGAATATTAGTAAAGTATTAATATTTTTTTCAGATTTTAAAAACTAAATCTGAAATATCAGCGTTAACAGACTTCCTAGACTGGTTAGAAAAAGAAAAGGGTGATGGCAGTGTAATCCTCATCTACCATGAGCCACGTCGTCTCAGCCCTACAATGCTCTTAGAAGCTCTTACTCGGTAAATCATAAAAAATTTTGTACTGTAACTAAATGAAATGGCAGGAATAGTAAAAATACATACATGCATGTATCTGTTGATTTGTAGTATAGACATATTTTGGAATAATTTTGAATCCGGATAATCTTAACAATAATGTAGATATTGCTTAACTACTTGAGTTCTAACAAAACCATTGGTAAAGTAACAAAAAACTGAATGCATTTTAAATTTTTTTTTTTTTTTTAAATAAAACTTGTCGGCAAACAAGCTCACCTGATGGTAAGTGATTACCATAGCTTATAAACGCCTGCCACACCAGAAGCATCGCAAGCGCGTTGCCGACCCTAACCCCAATCCAGGAGCTCTGGTCACCTTACCAACCGGAACACAATACTGCTTGAAAACATTATTATTTAGCTGTGATCTCCTGTAAGGTCGAGGTACCCAGTTGGGCTGCTCCATATTTAGACCAGGAAATTTCCTGCTGTGTCCTATCTCAGTTAAAATAAAAAAAAATATTATCAAAAATAAATAATAAATAATTATTATCAAAAATATATAACAAGTTGAAAAATATATTATATTTTTTTCAGTTATAAGTTGTTGGACCGTTTCAAGACAATAGTAGCGGGTTTCACAGACAGTTATGCACTTGCCGCTGATAAATGCAAGTCGACAGTAAAATCTATATCATTAAGAGTTCTAGCCAGAGTATTGTTGGATGCAGATACGCTGTCTGTAGATAGTGCATTGGATCGGGCTACCGCTGCATATAGGATTGTTGAACATCTCGCACAAGGTTAGATATACTAAATAGAACACTAATTTTGAATTTTATTAGATTCTAATAAGCATATAAAATTGTAGTTTTTTTTATGGACATTGTAATAGATACTAATATGTCACATTGTTATAATAAGTCGTCCAATTGTGAATTACTTATTTTTTACTTATATTATGGTTGCTTGTTGGCATGAATGTCATTGTCATTGTCATTTGTGTTATGAGTACCTAACTTTAATGTTATATTTTATTGTATATATTTAATGAGCCCTAAAAAGTATATGTTTGTTAAACAATTTTTTGTTTGCAACCTCCGCACATTACACAAAGTGAACCACAGTCATTGAGCGCTCAAGATCTGTAACCATACCAATAACCTATAATAATATTATTAAGCTAAGAGTTTGTGCTAATTTATTAGAAACTACTGGTTCAAATTTAATAAAAACTCTTTGCATTGTATAGTCCATTTACCGAGGAAGGCTATAGAATATTTTAAGTATAAGAATATTAATTTTTTTTATAACAATAATATAAAATGTGGCCTACCAGGAGAGCAGCAAGAAGTAGGAGCGGGCGGGGAAGGCACTACGGCCAGCAAGGATATGGTGGAGACGGCTCGGCTGTGGGCTCGGCCCGTCCACACCGAGCTGGAGGCACTCGCCAACCTCAAGAAGCTACTAGAGAGGTACCCGCCAGTTCTATTGACATAGATTTTAATTTGACATAGATCTTAATTTGGTTGTGATTATATTACATTAATCATTTTGATAAGAAAATATAAAAACTATTTAATTCTTCTCAAGAATTTTATCTAAGGAAAAGTTTTATTGATTTCAAGGTTTTTCTTTTTTATTGTTTTAAATGTCCTATTTAATAATAACTTTTTCACTCTTGGCCAGTCTGAAATATAAGGAATCATTCATAAATTAACGTCATGTTAAGAGGGTAGGTTGTCGACGACTTCGTTCTTCGTGACATTAATAATTCAAATTGTAATCGTTGTAACTATTAAAGTATGTTATAAAAAATTGTCAATTGCTGTTCTGTTGCAATTTGCATACTACATACTTATCGGTGTTGATTTTACCAAAAAATAATAAATTACTTTTGGATAAAAATAATGTTGAAACTGTGTGTAAAATTGTAAAATATGTGTATATAAATCGTGAAATGAATGTGACGTAATTTATGGATGGCTCCGAATTGGAAATTTAACAAATGACTGATCGACGAAGAGAAGCGGATCATTTTCTAAATATAATAATAGGATATAACTGACCCACTGACGTGTGGTGTCCACGTGGGCACAAGTTAACCCAACTAACAATCATATATGTGTGTGTTACAGACAGAACACGTTCCGGCCAGTATTCGCCCCGCTCCTTCGGTTAGCGCGTCCGGAGCGCAAGAGAGTGACCCAGCTCCGTCGCTTGCTGGCCGATGCTGGACTGTTGTATGATCAGCTCCGGGACGCCTGGCAGGATTGTAAGCTGCAAGGTGAGATGTATTCCTTCTAACTCTTCTACATGAGCTATACATCCCTTCACTGGAGCAGCTAGCTGACTTTTCAGGTATATTAGACACTTGAAGTCATCGTGGATTAATTCCCATATGAAAATTGTCTAATAATATGGTAGGATGCATTGGCAATACAAAAATAATTAAAAAAAGTCTTCGAGCCTGTTAATTTGATTTTTATTTAGTCCTTATTATTTATAACTTTAATTCTTGCTGTTTATCTATCTATATATTATATAAAAATCAATTGCTGTTCATTAGTCTCGCTAAAACTCGAGAATGGCTGGACCGATTTGGCTTATTTTGATCTTGAAATATTTGTGGAAGTTCAGGAAAGTATGAACGGTGAGAAACAAATAATAAGTAATGTAAAATAGTAAAAACGACAATTTAATTTTGCAATACAAAATGTTCCTAACAAACATTAGATGTCTTGTCAAAAAAATTGTCACTTGGTTGTCCAATATTTATAGGTGCGTTCAGAAACTGTTTT
Source organism: Melitaea athalia (assembly GCA_905220545.2). Classification (NCBI taxonomy): domain Eukaryota; kingdom Metazoa; phylum Arthropoda; class Insecta; order Lepidoptera; family Nymphalidae; genus Melitaea; species Melitaea athalia. Next base: position 9,203,594 of record HG992198.1, read on the forward strand.
GTCCATATTGTTCACCAACATAGGTAGGTGACACGAAGTTCACCGGATCATCTAGTAGTAACTAAAAATGGTTTATTAATTTTTAAACATGCTTAAAAACCTAATACCATTCTATTATATTTGTTGGTGTGCCGTATTTGTATTTTATATGTACATTTATTTATATCAAAATTGTTTAAACACTAGGTTTAGAAAAACAATTGGAGGCATTATCCGTGTCAGCGAAAGAGGAAGACATTAAGGAGCTGATTGAAATATTTGACTGTCACTTTGATCCTGCCAAAGAGCCCAAAGGACTCAAACCTCGAGTACAGAACAGAACTAGGGTGAGATTATAATAACTAGCTAAAGTTTTTATTCATGTTGTGTGTGAAATTTGTTTGTTCCAACAGACCTTTAGGTTTCGAGAAATATGGGATAAGAGTTTGAGGGTAGTTTTCAATAAATTACGTATAGTTTAACTAAGAAATATGACCAACTATATTCATACTTTTTTAAAATTTTTAAAAATGTATAATTAAAATATATACAAGCTGTTTGACTCTTGATGTTTATAAATCATGTTCCACGTGAAGAAAAATCGTAGCACATTTTTAAATTTGACTTTGTTTAAATAGATGAGCTACTTTGATAGACTCGTTCCTCATGATATGAAAAAAAATAATGGGTTTTCATATATGGTTCTTTATTTGTATGCGGAAGTTAATATGTTACTTTATGTACGTTTTTTAGGGCTAAGAAAAATATTGAACGGACAGTTTGGAGTCGAACAACCTATATATGTACATATATGTATTTGTTAATAACTTACCAAGTTTAGTCTAATAGACCTCTTAAAATCATACTAGTTATCCGTCACGGTTTTACCTCTTTTCACATTTATCGTTGGGGGTTTGGCTATTATCACATGACACATTTAAAAGCAAAGAAAAACCATTAAAATTTGAGGGACCTTAAAAATAATGTAAAAATATTTTCAGGGAACGTCCTCAGCGGGTGAGACGGGCGAGGCCGAAGGGACAACTAGCGAGTCGCAAAAGACGTCCATCCAAAATTCACCCAACAAGACTAATAGTGGTAAGGGAATTTGTATAACTTGATAAATAAATCGTGTATTGACTTATTAGATTTTGAAATATTTAACGTCGGTATTATTATTTTATAAGAAGCAGTATCGCTTTATTGTTTTTAATGACTACTCTCAAAACATTGTCTGAAAGAGATAACTTTTTAACCGACTTAAAGGAGGTTATTAATTCAATTGTTTTTTTTTTTTTTTTTTGTGTATTTATCTCATTATTTTTTACTGGATGTATCGATTTTTATGATTTTTTTGTACCCTTTTTTTGTATTTTAAGTTGGTGCTTGTCAAGTGGACCCATTTAAATTTGGTCGAGATCTGACGAGTAATTTTTAAAATGTTTTATAATATTTTTCCTCATGTGGGAAAAAAACATAATTACAGAGTAATTTTTGAGTTTTTCCTTATAATGCTTATTTTTAGATTGTTTTCTTGTTTGTGAACAATCACATTTTTATTTAGAGAAAATTTTGTTTTTTGATTTTAATAGTATTAATTTTAATGAAGTATTTAATTATTTTTTTCAGATGTACCCGCAGCAGAGCCTAGTCAAAACTCCGCGCCGGAGGCTGTTCCGAGCAACTAACTCGACACTACAATAATACTTACAATAAAACTAAAGCTTAGACTTTTGTATCATCACATACTATCGTTTAGTATCATAAAAGAGCAATAGCATGTGACGACATTTATTCGTATTATACATTTAGGTTAAGTCTCCTTTGGAATTGAAACTTATTTGTTTTGCATGCGGTAAACGAGTTTACATTTTTTTTTATTTGACTGTTAACCTTTTATTTATTTTTTCATTTGCTTGATGCGTAAAGTTTTTATATATACATGAATAGATGGTAATGTAGATGAGTGCCTTAGCAACTCAGTGTTTTAAGAAAGTTTATTCACACTTTTGTGTAATAAGTATGTAACAACATTTTGTTGTTTTTTACAAATCCGTGTTTACTGTTGGAGCGGTCGCTCCGTCGTATGATGTTGGAGTCATAATAATATTTTATACATTACAGTTATAGAGGGAATATTTGTTGAGTTGGGCTTTTTAAAAGTACAATTTTTCGTATTATCTTTATTTATTGAAAAAATAAAAAGTTTATTTATATATTTTTTTTAATGTGTGCAATCACATGGAACGGGTGGACTGATTTATTTACATCCGAAAAATAAAAGAAAAATTATATTTATTTTTTTCCGAAGGCATAATATATTTTAGGCTTTAATAAATGAAATACGCATTTTTCGCTATACTAATGAGCTGTCGCATATGATTTCTTTTGCCATAAAAAGTTTCTAAGGTTAAGTTTTCTTACAATACAATAAGCTCGCGTAACGAAAACAGTGTGTACCTAACTTACGTCTAATTTAGTTAGTTTTAACATAGACTGTACATATAATTTAATTTCTTATTTTGTTCAGATCTCTAATAAATATGTAAGTCTAATTTTGTCTTTTTATTTTCGACTAGCCGACCCGTGCCCACTTCGTTGGGCGTTATAATCCATTTCACATAAGAAGGGTACGATGAAATTTGATATGTTCCAATACACTCTCACTATTTTCAGCAAATCAGATAAATATAAATGTTTTAAAATCACCAATTAATTTCTAAGGCAAATAATAATGCTTGATTAGATTGAATTGTTGACACGGCACGTCAGAGGGCGCAGGTTCAAATCCTGCTGATTTAAAATCTTTATATATTTTTATCTTTTTCCTTTTATCTTGTCACTCCTGAATAGTGTAGCTTTCAGTTAGCGAAAGAATTTTCATGATCGGATCAGTATTTGCGAAGATTACCCCGTATATACAAACAAAGTTATAAACTTTACCTCTTTATAATATTAGTATAGATTGCACCTACACGTTTATATGCTTAAAAACCTTATTAAGATCATTCACCGAAGTTACAAATGCTGTTTTCAACAGACTTCCAAAAAAGAGGAGGTTGTCAATTCGACTGATTTTTTTTATTGTATGTTACCTCATAACCTTCTACTGGGTGTACCGATTTTGATGATTCTTTTTTTAATGGAAAGCTGGTACTTGTCATGTGGTCCCTTTTAAATTTGATCGAGATCTGATGAGTACTTTTTGAGCTTATAGAACCGAAGTAAATAACTTATTTTCAAGTTAGTGTGGTCGTATCATACATACTGTAAGGATTCTAATAATTTTTACGTTTGACTAGTTGAAAAAAAAAAATACGTGTACTCACGTATTTCAATTTTCACGTGGCCTCACTAAAAAAACTTTTGTGATAAGTTTTTTTAGTGGGGCCTCAATGTTTGCAAAAAAATTGACGCGACATCTGATATAAATTATAAATATTTAGCTTTTTTTTATATAACTAGGTCGGCAAACAACCATACGGCTCACCTGATGGTAAGCGATTACCGTATAGCTTATAGACGCCTGCAACACCAGAAGCATCGCAAGCGCGTTGCCGACCCTATCCCCAATCCCCCCAGGAGCTCTGGTCACCTTACTCACCAACAGGAACACAACACTTCTTGAAAACAGTATTATTTAGCTGTGGTCTTCTGTAAGGTCGAGGTACTACCCCAGTCGGGCTGCTCCATATTTTGAGCAGGAAATTTCCTGCTGTGCCCTACCTCAGTTAAATATTTAATCATTTATTTATTGTGATCTTAATTTTTTAACATTGTCAATAGAAATAATTTAAATGATTAAACACTAGCATCCCACCCCGGCTTCGCATATTAGTAGGTATAGAGTTATAGACAATAAATTTACTGTGACTTGTAATTCGTAAGCGATGCTATAATAAAAACTGACAATAATGGTACAAAACTCACTGTAAAAGTAATATTGTATTGAAGCCCAATTTTGATTTTGGAATCCAATTTGATTTTCTAATCAAGTCTCTAATAAATACATTTTAAGAATGTACGTATATCTCAGTTCAAAACATATATTTAGCATGCGAAAATTAAAATATATGAAATAAAAGACGTGAATACAGGATGTATTTGGAACGCATTGAAAAACGAAGAGGTATGATAGTGTTGGCTTAACCTGACATGATACAAGTGAAAAAAAAGCGAAAAAAAAATTTTTTTTTTCCTGTTTTCATCATTTTTTTTGGTATAGTCCGGTTTGGAAAAAATAATGAAACAGAAATTTGAAGATAATGCTTTAAAATAATCGTGTTTGGAACAAACTGTCAATGTAATGCAAACCGTTCATACGCGCCATCAGCTGACAGAGGTCAACGGCACGCGGTAAACGTACTCGCCGCCGCGCGCACGTTTAATTTTCGTTCCGCCGCCTCCCGCGCCCCGCGCGGCATGATACATTGCTGCCTCACATAATACAGAAGTCCTAAAATGTTCTTAAAAAAACGTTTCTGGGATAAATGGTTATATGCATTATATAGTATATAAATAGTATATTACGTGGTTTAAATCTTACAAAGCGTTCTAAATACACCCAGTATAAAGACTGTAAATATAAATAATAGTATATTTTATATTGTTACATTGTCTTGTTTTGTCCACCCTTCTGCTAAATGTTCTCTTATAGCCTTGTCCAATATTACCTGCAAAATAAATAGCACTTTTTATAATAATTTTAAAGTAATAAATACTTAAAAATCTAAAATGTTAATACATATTTAAAAAACAATAACATTAAGACTTTATAAAAATTCAAGACTTTGACCATAATAGCGTAGGCCAGTGTTCCGCAAAGGGTGTAAATTTTAAAGTAATAAATACTTAAAAATCTAAAATGTTAATATTTAAAAAACAATAACATTAAGACTTTATAAAAAATTCAAGACTTTGACCATAATAGCATAGGGCGTAGGCAACATCCATTATGGTGTAGCCAACATACATAATAAACATCATAATAAACAGGATCTCATTGTTCTTTGACGTACTGGCGCAGTGGTCACAGCACGTGCTATTGCACCAGCGATTGCGGGTTCGATCCCCGTTCATGACAAACATTTTTGTAGGACATACATAATATATTGTCTGTTTACAATTGTGTTGATTCCCAATATGAGTGATTCCTACTGAGGGATATTGAGTGATGTATTTATTTATAATCTCAAACCTCCAAGGCATATGAGACAAGGTTTTATAAATAATGAATTCAATAATAATGAGGAGACAATTAAATTTTTTTTTGTTTTTTGAGACGCGAACAGTACAGTCACAGACAGTACGATGTTGGCCAGGTCAGCTAATATCTATACTAATATAATAAAGCTGAAGAGTTTGTTTGATTGTTTGTTTGTTTGTTTGTTTGTTTGTTTGTTTGAACGCGCTAATCTCAGGATCTACTGGTCCGATTTGAAAAATTCTTTCAGTGTTAGATAGCCCATTTATCGAGGAAGGCTATAGGCTATATAACATCACGCTAAGACCAATAGGAGCGGTGTCCACGCCGACGAAGTCGCGCGCAGAAGCTAGTAAATATATATTTTGTAAAACAACAATAAGGTAAAATATTAATTTGGAAAAGTTATTGTCATTAATATATAAGAATAAGTCATTTAAATTTGTATGTTACAACTACTGTTTAATAAATTACTACTTTTCTATACTGTCATCTTGTTTTTTTCCAAAATTTCTTCTAATATCATGTCTCACGTGCAGTTGAGTCAGTACATATACTACATACATATACTCAACTGCACGTGAGACATGATATTAGAAGAAATTTTGGAAAAAAACAAGATGACAGTATAGAAAAGTAGTAATTTATTAAACAGTAGTTGTAACATACAAATTTAAATGACTTATTCTTATATATTAATGACAATAACTTTTCCAAATTTAATAATTGTAATAAAAAAATAAAAAAAATAATGATCAATAACATAATTATAGTTGAATGTAAAGATAAATACATGTAGAAAAAAATTGAAATAAGAGGAAAGAAACCAAAATGTAAAGATGCAGTTTAGTAGTCAAATTTCTATGAGTCTGATGCTTTGAGAATATATAACCCCAAAAAAACTTAAGAACTTATGATACAACTATATTGTTACCAATTAAATTTAAATGTTGTAATTAAAAAAATCTTTTCAAAATTCATATAACTTGAAACATAACTTGAAACATAAAAAATAATTAATAATGTATCTGGACTTAGAATCGCATATAATAGAAGAATTTTAACAAAGAGATGTCGATTGACTGCTTCGAGTAAAGATGCCTGATGAAGATCCAATAAAGGATTGAAACGTTGCATAATTTACAATTTGTTGTTTGATTGACGCCTCACGTCCAAGTTCCTGAGAACCGTTCAACAATATTTATGAAGAATGGACACAACGTTAAATGATGAGTAAAATATTAAATTTCAATCATACCTCTATGTCTCTGCACCCTTGCATTGCACTACTTAAAACCGCTTCGAAGTAATCGCTGTGTAGTCTGTGAGACAGTTCCAATAGAGCTATGTTACCTAAAACAACAATGTTAATTGTTAATACACATTAATTACACGGACTACCCACTAAAATCCAGCGGTCCCTCATCGTCACCTTTGTCTACATTTAGCCCCCCCCCCCCCGTATGGTCGCCAGCTCTGCTCGCTCACCGGTGCTGGGCAGGCTGGCCACGGCGAGCACGACGCCGCCCGCCGCCTCCTCCACGTGCGCCGCGTCCAGCAGCGACAGTCCCCACTCTCCCCACTCACCGGTGCTGGGCAGGCTGGCCACGGCGAGCACGACGCCGCCCGCCGCCTCCTCCACGTGCGCCGCGTCCAGCAGCGACAGTCCCCACTCTCCCCACTCACCGGTGCTGGGCAGGCTGGCCACGGCGAGCACGACGCCGCCCGCCGCCTCCTCCACGTGCGCCGCGTCCAGCAGCGACAGTCCCCACTCTCCCCACTCACCGGTGCTGGGCAGGCTGGCCACGGCGAGCACGACGCCGCCCGCCGCCTCCTCCACGTGCGCCGCGTCCAGCAGCGACAGTCCCCACTCTCCCCACTCACCGGTGCTGGGCAGGCTGGCCACGGCGAGCACGACGCCGCCCGCCGCCTCCTCCACGTGCGCCGCGTCCAGCAGCGACAGTCCCCACTCTCCCCACTCACCGGTGCTGGGCAGGCTGGCCACGGCGAGCACGACGCCGCCCGCCGCCTCCTCCACGTGCGCCGCGTCCAGCAGCGGCGCCCGGCCGCGCGCGCACGACGCGGAGCAGGCGCAGGCGAGCGCGCGCAGCGGCACGCCCGCGTCCACCAGCGCCAGCGTCGCCGCGTTCACGCTCGCGCAGTACGGCCCGCCGTCCGCCTGCGAGCGGCAAACTTACTACAATCATTCGCGCTTCAGTCTGTTATATCCCACAGCTGGGCATGGGCCTCTTTCCCCATGTAGGAGAAGGATCAGAGCTTAATCCACCATGCTGCTTCAATGCGGGTTGGCAGATATAGTCTCTACTATGAGTAACGATCGCTATCAGGTGTACATGATAACAACCGGGACCGACGGCTTAACGTGCTCTTCGAGGCATGGTGAAGAGTCCCACAAGGAGTGCACAAACACACAGACCACGGCAAACATCTGTATGGCCAATACAAGTGTTTGTCATGTGCGGGGATCGAACCCGCAACCGCTAGTGCAACAGCCACAAACCAGTGCTGTGACCGTTGCGCCAACGCGTCGTCAATAATACATACAAAAAAAAACCTGTGGTTTTATGAAACCACGGTAAAAGTGAAACTTTTTCACATTATAGACATTTAACTAAAAAATTTTGGAATGATATTCCATTAAGAGTATAAAAATCGTTTTTCAATATTACCGCGCGGTCGACCGTCACGCGACATGCAACACACAGACGAAAAAGTTTGAGACGATGTAATCATGTAAAAAGTTTCACTTCTGACATGTGTACTTTGTACGCTCACGTGCGGCAGTAGAGAGAGTCCTTTCCCTTCCAGAAAAATGTATATGAGGCCTCGCGTATTGAGCCTTCGTCCGGTAATCTGCTCTCTTGCAGTGCGGAAATCGCTATATTGAGTCTTGAGCTCAACATCGATAAGGGCAAATGGACTTTCTAGGTTTACTAGTGCTTCCTACACCCTAAAGAAGCAAATCCACGCCGAGACGGATCGGTACCTAATTGACCGGGGGCTGCCCGGTTTAAGTGGGCGGTAACCGATCAATGGGTCTTCGAAGGACCCTCCCACTGACGAGAGTGACCCCTGGCGCCCGCACTTGACGCCTATTGTGTGCGAACTTGTAACCGGTCACTGCCACTCCCCGTGTTGTTTTCCACGCAGCAGAGTGACCTCTCCACAGACACTGCGTCGCCCGGGACACAGATTAAGGAAAACGCAGGGTTGCCCTTGGGCATTCCATTGATGGGTCTTGACCCACGCCCACCCTCTCGACCTAGCTGACTTAGTCCGCAGGAACAGCATGCCGATACGTGCGGAGTCAGTTCGGTTGCAGGAATCTCTGGTCACTGGCACCAGCTAGACCTAGTCCTCACCAGAAAGAAAGACCTCCGTGAAACCATTCACACGCGTACATTACACAGCGATGACTGTGGCACTGATCATTACCTGGTTGTAGCACGTGTCGCCCTGATCCATAAAAAGATTCATTCGTCCAAACCACCTGGTAAAAAGAAATTAGATCTTTCTAAAACTAGGCATGACGATTTGATTCGTGATTTTGAGGATCTGGTACGTAAGGAGACTGCAGCTTGGGACGTAAACGCGACCGTCGAAGAAAAATGGAATAAATTCAAAACTCTTCTCACGGAAACAGATGCCAAAGCTTTTGGCTATCAGAGAGCCTAGTCTCAAGACTGGTTCACTGAAAATTTAGAGCAACTTTCACCCTTGCTTGACTCTAAACGCGACGCTGCTCTTGCTTACCGTCTGAAGCCTAGTCCAAAGTCGCGCGAAGAGCTTACAAATTCTAAAGCAGCTCTTCAGCGTAGCACACGCCACTTTGCAAATGTCCATTGCATCAATATTTGCCGCAACATCCAAGCGTGTGCAGACTCAGGAAACTTCAACGGTGTGAACTCTGGTATACAGGCCAAAGGCCCTGTTCCCAAAAAGACAGCTCCCCTTTAAGAAGCGGACGGCTCTGTTATTACAGATAGTTACCGTCAAATGGAACGTTGGGTAGAACACTTTACCAGTCTCTATGCGATTCCAGTTAGCATCGAACCGGAGGCTGTTCAGAGCATGCCTAACCTGGATACTTGGAGTCAATTAGATGACCTACCTACTATAGGGGAATACCATATAGCTGTAAAGCAGCTTAAGCGCGGTAAGAGTCCTGGTAGTGATGGAACTCAAGCAGAAATTCTTAAACTTAAGTGCGTGTCACTTATTCTGTACAATCTGCTGTGTAAGTGCTGGGAAGCGGGGTGCGTGTCTCAGGATATGCGTGATGCTAACATCATCACATTATACAAATGGAGTCCTATCGCGGCGATTGCAATTCCTACCGTGGCATTTCCCTTTTGAGCATTGTCGGCAAGCTATTTGGACGCGTCATATTAGGAAAGCTCCAAAAACTTGCAAATCGCGTATATCCTGAGGCACAATGTGGTTTTCGCCCGCAGCGTTCCACAGTCGATATGATTTTCTCCCTTCGTCAACTACAGGAGAAGTGCAGAGAGCAGAAAACGCCATTGTATGTGGTGTTTGTAGACTTGAATAAAGCCTTCGACACCGTCAGCAGGGAAGGTCTTTATACTGCACTGAAATGCATTGGGTGTCCACCAAAACTCTTGAGCCTCGTTCAATCCTTTCACGAGGGTATGAAGGGCACTGTAGTTTTTGATGGCCAAACATCTGATCAGTTCGTAGTGCGTAGGGGTGTCCGTCAGGGCTGCGTGTTAGCTCCTACCCTGTTTGGTATATTCTTTTCGCTTATCCTAAAAACTGCTTTCGGCGACAACCAACATGGTATCCACCTTCATAAAAGAGTAGACGGAAAGCTATACAACATCTCACTGCTTCAAGCTAAACGAAAGCGTAATGATGTGGCAAACTCAGTTCTCGAGCTTCAAACAATCATGGACAAATTTTCCAAAGCATGCATTCTGTTTTCCATGTCTATAAACCCCAAAAAAACTGTGGCGCTAGCGCAAGGCAGTGCAGAAATACCTGCAATAATGCTGGATAGCGCTACCTTACAAGTGGTTGATAAGTTCTGCTACCTAGGATCGGCTGTCTCGAACAATCTCTCTCTAGAAGCAGAGATCAATACTCGTATCGGGAAATCGGCGACTACGTTCGGGCGGCTCAGTACAAGAGTGTGGAACAACAAACATCTTAGCAACAGGACCAAGATGATAGTATTCCAGGCTTGTGTCTTGAGCACACTCTTGTACGGAGCGGAAACATGGACGTCCTATACGAAGCAAGAACGCCAAATCAACACTTTCTATATGCGCTGCTTACGGAACATCCTGGGTATAAGTTGGAAAGACAGAGTGACCAACGAGAGGGTTCTAGAAATAGCGCAGCTACCCAGTCTAACTGCCATGCTTAAACAGCGTCGGCTGCGTTGGTTGGGGCATGTGCGCCGGATGCATCCCTCCCGACTTCCACGGCAGATCGTGCTCGGCGCAATTGCGAATGCAAAGAGGGACATTGGGAGGCCTTTGCTTCGTTTTAAAGACTGCGCCAAGCGCGATATGGTGGCTTTTAACATAAACCACAATAACTGGGAAAAATTAGCCGAGAACAGAGACCAATGGCGTAAGAGCGTGAAGGGTGGTCAAAAACACCATGATGAAGCCTGGTTCGACTCTTATCGAACAGGAGAATCAAAAAACATCAAAACAGCGACAATAATGACACTAGCGCATTTTTTCCCTGTTCGGTGTGTGGTTGTCTGCCGCTCCCGTATCGGCTTGTACAGCCATCAGAAAAAATGGCTCTTCAGGCACTGTTTAAATCGTCTGTAAAAGACGTAAAGGTCTATGATAACTTTGTACGCAAGCAATTTCTGTAAAAGTTTGAAGTGTCACAAGCTCTAACGATCTAGTTTACTTCCTCTGACAAAGCCTTTCATTAATTAATGTGCAAGATAAAATTTATTGGTAACGTGAAATATAAAGTACAGAATGGCGTCGGTGTTGGTGTGCTAGTGCTAGTGGTGGGTCGGTGTGTCTGGAGTCTGTCTCGATACAATCTAGCGACTGTCTCGGTACAGTCTGACGTCTGTCTCAATAAAGTCTGGCGACTATCTCGATACAATCTAGCGACTGTCTCGTTATAGTCTGGCGTCTGTTTCGGTACAGTCTGGCAACTGTCTCGGTACAGTCCGACGTCTGTCTCAATACAGTCTGGCGTCTGTTTCGGTACAGTCTAGCGACTGTCTCGGTACAGTCTGATGTCTGTCTCAATACAGTCTGACGTCTGTCTCAATATAGTCTGACGACTATCGCTATACAATCTAGCGACTGTCTCGGTACAGTCTGACGTCTGTCTCAATACAGTCTGACGTCTGTCTCAATACAGTCTGGCGTCTGTTTCGGTACAGTCTAGCGACTGTCTCGGTACAGTCTGACGTCTGTCTCAATACAGTCTGACGTCTGTTTCAATACAGTCTGGCGACTATCGTAAAACAATCTAGCGACTGTCTCGGTACAGTCTGACGTTTGTCTCAATACAGTCTGACGTCTGTCTCAATACAGTCTGGCGTCTGTTTCGGTACAGTCTAGCGACTGTCTCGGTACAGTCTGACGTCTGTCTCAATACAGTCTGACGTCTGTCTCAATACAGTCTGGCGTCTGTTTCGGTACAGTCTAGCGACTGTCTCGGTACGGTCTGACGTCTGTCTCAATACAGTCTGACGTCTGTTTCAATACAGTCTGGCGACTATCGTAATACAATCTAGCGACTGTCTTGGTACAGTCTGACGTTTGTCTCAATACAGTCTGACGTCTGTCTCAATACAGTCTGGCGACTATTTCGATACAATGTAGCGACTGTCTCGGTATTGTCTAGCATCTGTTTCGGTACAATCTAGCGACTGTCTCGCTATAGTCTGGCGTCTGTTTCGGTACAGTCTGGCAACTATCTCGGTACAGTCCGACGTCTGTCTCAATACAGTCTGGCGTCAGTTTCGGTACAGTCTGACGTGTCTCAATACAGTCTAACGTCTGTCTCAATAGTCTGACGACTGTCTCGATACAGTCTGACGTCTGTCTCAATACAGTCTAACGTCTGTCCCAATACCGAGAGTTTTTTTTCCTCCGTCGCACCGTCCACGGTATTGTGCTGAGGCACGACGCCATCGTTGTAAAACGGCACGACGTCGTGTCGTAAAACTGAACGACGCCGTGTCGTAAAACTGCACGACGCCGTGTCGTAAAACTGCACGACGTCGTGTCGTGGACATGGGGCCGGGCTCTAAGTTAAGGCTGCTTATAATACTGGGTACATTACGTAAGTTTGTAATACACCTAATGCTATAAATTTTTATTTTTTATTTTATTGTTTGATCTTTTGCTGCCTTAACTTTCTGTTTAGTTATTTTTTTTGTAAATGATTTTTTTTTAACTTTCGTTAAGTGTGTATATCACCTTATGGCGAACCTTTTGATTTATTTATGATTTTGAATACAGTCTGACGTCTGTCTCAATACAGTCTGGCGACTATCGCGATATAATCTAGCGACTGTCTCGGTACAGTTAGGCGTTTGTTTCGGTACAGTCTACAATAATAAAGCACAAAGCTACTTATCCCTAATCTTATACAAAAAATAATTAAAGATGATAAGCGATTCTAATAATGGGTAATGTTAAACAATTACTGTAATCTCTACACTATACCCCGTCCGGCGACTAATTAGCTTTTTGACAGATCACACCTATAAATTACAGTTTTTTTTCCGGAATGACGTACTAAAAATTTTACAGTAATGTCATACTTTATTGACGATTTGATTGATTGAGTGAAGTACCCTGTGCATAACAAACAACCACAGACTATGAAACAGTTCTTGAAATAATAAATCGATAATAAATCGATCATATGATAAAAATAATTTTACGTCATGTGATTATTGTTTCTATAAATTTAATACAAAAAAGGAAATAAAAATAGCATCTATGACCCCAAGATTGATTACTTGCAAGGAATTAAGTCGAAATCTTGAAATTTAATTGCAAACCAAGAATAAAGAGCCATAACTCTGTTAATTCATTTATTTATTATTTATATATTTCATTTATAATTAAAAAAACTAATAAACGCATAAATAAATAATATTTTTAAACTAAATGTATTTAATTAAATCGATTGAAAGTTCTTCTTAAATAAAATCGATTATTATTTCGAATCGAATAAATAACGTGTGAGGCAGTCACTAATGTCAAAATTTCTTGAAGTGTCAAAAAGACCATTAGTCGCCAGACGGGGTATAGTTGTTACTAGCCATGCGGGAGCATCCACAAATTAAGGGTACCTGTGTGGTTTTATGAGACCACGGTAAAAGTGAAACTTTTTTTCACATTATAGACATTTAATTAAAAAAATTTGGAATAATATTCCATTAAGGGTATAAAAATCGCTTTATCAATCTTACCGCGCGGCCGACCGTCACGCGACATGCAACACAGACGAAAAAGTTTGAGACAATGTAATAGTGTGCTTTAGACCACACAACTGAAGTTATATCTCCCTCTTGACTTCTCCCTTTTCGTGAAATTGTTTTATAGTATTCATGAATTTTAAAAATGTTACATTACTATATTCATCCGCATTGAGAATAATTGTCTGTGCAGAACATAAATACTTTTTTTTAAATATAATCGGTCCCGAATCTTATTATAAGCATCTAACAACATTTGTAGCAAATTATCCACCAATCCCTACCGAGCAAAACAGAGAATTCTTAATTTACTCAAAGCAGCTCCAATTTTTCCCCTATATGAGTCCATTACCTTTTTAGCAGTGGAACATATTATACAGCATAGTATTTCATTATTTTATTAATACTACAATTAAACTTATTTGTAAAGATTAAAGCAGTACCTGTAAAACTTCTACATAAATGTCAATCTGGGAGCGTGGATATAACTCCGTCTTAATGGCTGCTGTCAGCGCTTGTCTCAAGTGCAGCGACATTTCTTGTGACTTGCGGTCACCGCGAGGACGATTCTTTCTTTCACCTGTAAACAAATTTTGATTTTTAAAACAATCATGATTTTGTAATTAAAACTAAACAATTGCAACAACTCTTTGTTTTTATTTTGTGTATCTATTACTCATAATATTTTATAAGATACTAGCTGACCTGGCGAACTTCGTACCGCCTTTTTTTTCTTCTTAAATATAATAATTACATATACCAAAATAAAATATAGCCTATCTTTCAAGTTGGATCAAACTGCACACGGTGTGCAAATTTGATTAAAATCGGTTAAGTGGTTTAGGAGTCCATTGAGGACAAACATTGTGACACGAGATTTATATATATTAAGATGATTTTAAATTGCCTTAAAAAAGGTAAGGTAGGATATAAAGTTATAAATCCACTTTTTCCAACACAAACCTGGCTGTTGACAATTTTTGGACAGAGGCAGGTCAATTTCATAAAAGTACTTGTATAATGATAAGTTTGTCTGTCAATCATTAAAGCATTTCATTAAATTACTTAAAAGTTGGAATAAGGATTTTGTTGCAATCACATCAATAAAAATGCCAAGTTATCTGTACTATTACTTTAGACTAGTTGACTACATATATGGAAAGATTTTATTTTCAGAAATGTATAGCTTTCACTTACTTTAAAATAAACAAAATTTACCAATAATACTTACCGGTGGAGAATGTCGCCATACTATATTGACAATTAACAACTACTCCTTCTGTAGAACTCTTGGATTTTGATGCCTGAAATTTATAAAAAAAGCTTAGAAGTATGAAATTTGCAACTATACTTTGTTAAACAAACAATATGAAGTTCTTTTAGTACTTAAGTTGAAGTTCTTTTAGTATTTACGTTAGTCAGTTTTCTAACTAAAATAATATTCATTTAATTAAGAAAGATGTATGAACTAACTTAAACTAAGTTATAATAGCACCATTTATCTTAAATAAAAGTTACACAGTTTCTGTTCAGACATTTAGTTTTTAACTGCTTTATTTTCGTGCATTAAAGTGTAATTTTAAAAGCACATACTACACTCTTCCCGGTTAATGTAGCTTTTCATTATTAATTTAAAAAAATATATATATTATATATATACATATATTAATTAAAAACCAGATATTAACAATTATTATTAGTCACTAGGCATGCCTGTCTTGTTACCAGTTACAATTAAAAAATCACTATTATAAACTAACGTCAATAAATATTTTAAAATTAATATTATATACATGATTATATATCTTATACTATTAAACGAGCAATTCTTGTATATATATATATATATATATATATTTTTTCTGAATCTCGGAATCGGCTCCAACGATTTTCGTGAAATTTAGTATGCAGGGGATTTCGGAGGCGAAAAATTGATCTAGCTAGGATTCATTTAAAAAAAATGTTGTTTTATCCCTGTTTTTAAGCAATTAAAAAATATCATTAGAATACGAAGCTTAATTTCACTACGCGTCAACATAGCTTTAATGGCGTAATTAGGAAATCGGCGTGTATAATATGTTAATTGTAATTGTCACCAATAGATGGCGCTGTGTGTCTTTTAAATCGCGCTATCGTTTGGTTCATGTAATCAGTTAAAGTAAATTGTTGTTAATTTCAATTGTCGCTAATAGATGGCGCTGTGTGTCTTTTAAATCGCGCTATCGTTTGGTTCTTTTAATTAGATAAGTTAAATTTTTGAATTGATGGCTGTATGCACTCTTGGAAGAAATATATAGTAGTACAATTCTAATCACTGGTTGTTTCATTGTGAATAGTGAGTAGTGAAGTAGTGAGTAGTGAGTCAGTGACACCAGAAGAAGACGAAGGAAGTGGATTGTACATTTGGTTCTTCGAGCCGGGATACTGGTAACTGGCACCCTAGCCAGTGTTTTTTCGAGAGTCGGCATCGACGTGGTGGCGGATTGCCATCGATGGTGCCAACCCTGGAGTTCTGAGCCAGGGATTTCTGCCTAGAAGACAGGCGGTGACGTCAGCAGTATTGGAGGGAGCGAGAGAGGTAGCAGCTGATGACGTCACGGAGACGACCCATGGTGACACGACCAGACCCAGGAGTTTGAAGATAGTGCATATAAGTATTAGTGAGTGACGTGCCGATAAACTGTAAGTACATTTATCTTTCATAATTGCCAAAATAAAGTGGACCTTAAGTCAATGAAGAATATAACATTAAAATTGTAGTTTGTAAATAGACATAGACTAATCATCGCAGAAAAGTGAAGTGACGGGGAACCTATGCCCAAATTTTGTCTATGTCCCAAATTGTCAAACAGTTAGAAGAATCAATTCTTTGAATATTGACTTAGAAAAATTAGTGTGAATTTAACTTTGAATATTTTTTGTATTTGTTTTTGCTTGAATTTTTTAATATTTGTAATTTTGAATATTTGTAATATTTTGTAATAATTGAAAATTCACCTCTAAAATATTTATATAAGTGTCATTCAATGATTGCCATGGAAGCGTTTAATAAACTTCAGGAGAATAGTAAAGAACTTATCTCTAAAGGTAAAATCAACTTTAGGAAATCACCTAAAGATCGTATTTCAGTATCATATGTTGAAACGCGTTTAGAGGCTTTAGAGAATCAGTGGCAATCGTTTTGTGACATACATCGGCAAATAATTGCAGAAATTAGTAAAAAAGAGTTAGAAAGTTCTAGTTATTATACAGATTCAATTTATGACCAAACCGAAAATTTATACTTTGATTATAAAACAGAATTAAAAGATGCTTTAAATAAATTAAAAACTAACGTTAAACCTGTAGCAGAAACTTCAAACATTGAAAATACATCTAATTGTTTTGTAAAATTACCGGAGATTAACATACCGAAATTTTCGGGAAAGTATTCCGAGTGGACAAGTTTCAAAGATCTTTTTACGTCATTGATTCATAATAATATTAAATTAGATAATGTTCAGAAACTGCATTATCTCAAAGGTCATTTGTTGGGAGAAGCGGAGCAGCTTTTGAGACATGTTCCTATTACTGAAAAGAATTATAGTGTTTGCTGGACTCAGTTAACTAATCGCTATGATAATAAAAAATATTTATCTAATAATATTCTGAAACGTTTTATGAGCCAGAAGTATTTGCAATATGAATCATCGAATGCTATTAAGGAACTATTAGATAATATGAACGAATGTTTAAGCGCGCTACAGAACATAGGCGTTGACGTTAGTAATTGGGATATAATTGTTATTTACATATTAATTCAAAAGCTTGATCCTGAGTCCAGAAAGCAATGGGAATTAAAGTCAAATGAAACTGAAGGATTGCCCACTTTGTCTGCTTTTAGGAAGTTCCTAGAACATAAATTTAGGTCACTAGAATTTTTAGACACTAAGAATATTATTTCTAAGCCATATAACGCACGAAAGGCTATTAATGTCGCTCAAGTAGAAAGTTCAAATAATGCTTTTAATAATAAAAATTTAAACTGTCAATTTTGTAAAGCCAATCATAAGTTAATAAATTGTAAAGATTTTGCTAAGGGTGATTATAAAGCACGACATAGTTTTATCCAGACCAGTCGTTTGTGTTTTAACTGTTTCAGCCCGAACCATTTCGTTTACTCATGCCGCCAAACCAATAGATGTAGAGTGTGTAAACGGAAGCATCATTCTCTGCTACACCCACCGAATGTAGTTCAGAGCATGGAGAGTGCCGAATCTAAGGATAAAGGTGTAGTAGTTTCTTCAGCAACCACATCACAAAGTGTCACTAAGTTAGACACCTGTTATTCAAATAGTTATAGTCAAGTCCTCTTGGCTACAGCTATTGTGGAGGTAGAGTCGCGAACGGGTATTGGCCTAGTTTATAGATGTTTATTGGATCAAGGCTCACAGGCTTCGTTGATCACGGAGTCAACTGTCCAAGCCCTTGGACTGAAGAAAATTCCCAACAAGGTTCAAATTTCTGGAATCGGAGGTAGAAATGAGACTTTAGCTTCTATGTCAGTAGTTGAAATCAAACTAAGGTCAATTCATAATCCTCAATTCACTTTGGTCGTCAAGGCTCATGTGCTCAGCAAACTGACATCTTTTCTTCCCTCAAAGAAGGTAGATGTTCAGTTGTGGCCAGAACTAACAAGGTTGAAGTTAGCTGACCCGAAATTTGACGTACCAAATAAAATAGATTTGTTACTTGGCGCTGAAGTGTATGGTCAGATTTTAGTTGAAGGTTTTATCAAGGGTCCTTCCGGGTGTCCTGTAGCCCAGAACACCCAATTGGGATGGATCTTGTCTGGTCAAATCCACTCAGGTCAAGGTCAAAGTGCAGAGTCGTGCCACGGAAATACGATTATTGTCAGCATGCACACCCAGTGCAATGACAATGATCTTTTGAGAAAGTTTTGGGAATTAGAAGATGTTTCACTTAAGAAGAAAATGCTTACTGAAGATGAGCAGAAATGTGAGGAGAT
Organism: Melitaea athalia; assembly: GCA_905220545.2. Lineage (NCBI taxonomy): Eukaryota > Metazoa > Arthropoda > Insecta > Lepidoptera > Nymphalidae > Melitaea > Melitaea athalia. Next base: position 9,222,245 of record HG992198.1, read on the forward strand.
TTTTTATAATACTGTGACCAGAGACGATTGCGGACGATATATTGTGAAGCTTCCTTTTCGTGATGTCAACCCAATCTGTAAAAAGGGAAATTTTAAAGAAATTGCAACTAAGAGACTGTATCAACTAGAAAAGAGATTATCAAAAAATACAGAATTTAAAGAACAATATGCCCAAGTAATAAACGAATACTTACATCTTAATCACATGGAGTTAGTTCCTGAAGAACAGCGCGATAAATCAGATGTGGTGTATTTGCCACACCATGCCGTAGTACGTAATGATAAGGTAACATCCAAGGTTAGAGTTGTCTTTGATGCATCCTGCTTTGGAACTAATGGTATGAGTCTGAACAATGATCTATTAGTAGGTCCGGCTCTTCAGAAGACGTTAAGGGAAATTGTTATGCGATGGCGAAAACATCGTATTTGTTTGGTTGCAGACATCGTTAAGATGTACCGACAAGTGAAGGTAAAACTGGAGGATGCAGATGAGTTTCAGCGTATCTTGTGGCGCGATGAATCTGGAACAATACAACATTATAGAATGTTACGTGTTACTTTTGGAGTTGCGTCTGCACCTTACCTTGCTGTTAAAGTCCTGCAGCAAGTAGCCTACGATGAAGGTGTAAATCATCCTGCTGCTGTGGAAAAAATAATAAATGATTTTTATATGGATGATCTTATGACGGGTTGCCAAACGGTTGAAGAATGCCTGGAAATAAAAAATGAAATTAGTAACATATTGGGTAAGGGAGGATTTCAATTGCAAAGATGGGCAAGCAATAATAAGGAGTTTATGGAGAAAATAGGAAAGGGAAGAGGAGAGAAGGAGTCGAGGTTACAAATAGGAGAAGGAAAGGAAACAGAAGCTATACAGAAAGTATTAGGACTTACCTGGAATAGTGGCACAGACGAAATTGAATACAGTGTCCAACTACCACAGTTAGAATTTCCAGTAACAAAGAGGAAAGTAATTTCGGATATTTCGCGTTTGTTTGACCCTCTAGGGTGGATAGCCCCAACTATTATCACTGCAAAAATCTTTATTCAAAAACTTTGGATATCAGGTATAGATTGGGATCAAGAACTTCCACCTCATTTGTTACAAGAATGGCTTACTTACCGGTCAGATCTTGCAAAACTTAACCTTTTCCGTATTCCTCGATGGATTCACACAAATGCTGATGATAAAGAGGTAGAGCTGCATGGGTTTAGTGATGCGTCGAACCAAGCCTATGCTGCAGTTGTATACACTCGCATCATAGATAAGAACAATGAAGTGCATGTGAATCTTATCACATCCAAGACGAAAGTTTCTCCAATTAAACAAGTCTCCATCCCTCGCTTGGAGCTCTGCGGAGCTCAGCTTCTTGCCAAGCTCATTTTGGAGGTTTCGGAGATATTGGAGGTTCCTAAAGAAAAAATTCACGCTTGGACAGACTCTTCTGTGGTGCTTGCGTGGCTCAGTAGTCATCCAAGTAAATGGAAAACCTTTGTTGCCAATCGCACTTCAGAGATCTTGACAATTTTAGATCGAAGTCATTGGGCACACGTAAAATCTAAAGACAACACAGCTGATTATGCATCAAGGGGTGTCAAAGATTATGAAAATTTAAGCTTGTGGAGACATGGTCCATCTTGGCTAAGTGAATTCACTATCAACTACAGTCCACAAGAAGAAGGCCAAGATACCAAACTGGAAGAAAGAGATAAAATACTTTGTCATACGGTAGATAGTATTGAGTTACAAGAAGAACTATTTACAAGATTCTCAACGCTTCGGAAATTAATTAGATCGGTTGCTTATTTGATACGTTATTTTAAATGGTTACATTCCTCGCGTAAAATTGTTTTTCCTACTTATCTTACGAATTTAGAGTTAAACAACGCATTAGAAAAATGTATAATTTACTTTCAGAAGAAGTTCTTTGCTTGTGACATCGAAAGTATCATTAAGATTAAATCAGTAACTAAGAAGAGTAAACTTGTGTCTCTTAATCCTTTCATAGACAGTAATGGTTTGTTAAGAGTTGGAGGACGTTTGCAGAATGCTGAGCTAAGCGATGATATGAAGCATCCCATTTTGATTCCACGCAACTCGCATTTAGCACAACTCATTATCGCAGATGCACACGAAAGGACTCTTCATGGAGGCCCACAGCTAATGCTTAGTTTTATTAGGACGAAGTACTGGATCGTTGATGCTAGGAATTTAGTTAAGTTATATGTCAGAAAATGTGTCACGTGTATACGTCATGCCCCTCCATCTAATCAACCCATTATGGGACAGTTGCCAGCGTCTCGAGTAACAGTAGACAGGCCTTTTCGTCAGACCGGTGTAGATTATGCAGGACCCATTGCAATAAGAACCACAAAGGGTAGAGGTCATCGCTCTACTAAAGGTTATATTTGTCTCTTTATATGTATGGCTACTAAGGCTATACATCTTGAAGCTGTCAGTGACATGACTTCTGAAGGATTTATAGCCGCATTTAAGCGTATGGTGGCTAGACGAGGTCACGTTTCAGATTTGTGGAGCGATAATGGTTCTAATTTTGTGGGCGCTGAAAGGGAGATTAAGAATTTACTTTTGATAGAGAAGTCGAGTGTATCTATGGAGATCGCCAGTTGGCTTTCTAGTAACGGCACTACTTGGCATCGTATTCCACCCTATACTCCACACTTTGGTGGGTTATGGGAGGCAGGAATTAAATCGACAAAGCATCACCTGAAAAGAGCGATTGGGAACTCAACTTTGACGTTTGAGGAGATGAGTACAGTTCTTTCCCAAATTGAGGCATGCCTTAATTCAAGGCCATTGACTACTTTAAGTGATGACGCACAGGATCCATTTCCACTTACACCCGGACATTTTCTTGTTGGAGAACCTCTTTTACTTGTTCCAGATGCCAATTATGAGAAGTCAACAATAACTAGTCTCCGAAGATGGCAGTTGGTACAGCGAATGACGCAGTACTTTTGGCGAAGGTGGTCAAACGAGTATCTGTCTCAGTTCCTACACCGTTATCGTTGGAATCGTCACTCTCCTGAGCCTAAAATCGGAGACGTAGCCTTAGTTAAAGAAGAAAATCTTCCACCAGCCAGATGGCTTTACGGCATAATTGTTGACAAACATACTGGTCAGGATAATGTTACGCGTGTTGTAAGTTTAAAATGCAAAGACATTGTTATCAAAAGACCTATTTCTAAAATTTGTATTTTACCAGTTAATAATTAAGTTGAGAAACAAAGATAATGTGCATATTAGATATTTAGTAGGTCAGTTTTGTTTAAGTTTATTAAAGATTTGTTTGTTTAAGCTATAGTAAAGATTTCAATTCTTTAACTGAATATTTGTTGAGTTTAAGTTTGTGTACACATTGTTTAAAGGTTAATTTATAACTGTATTTGTTAAGTTTATGTACACATTGTTTAAAATTAATTTATAATAGTTTCTATTTCACCCACAATGAATTAGACTTTGTCAAATTGTTTAGATTAATTTCTTATGAACCGTTCGGTTCATGGTGGGCGGAATGTATAATATGTTAATTGTAATTGTCACCAATAGATGGCGCTGTGTGTCTTTTAAATCGCGCTATCGTTTGGTTCATGTAATCAGTTAAAGTAAATTGTTGTTAATTTCAATTGTCGCTAATAGATGGCGCTGTGTGTCTTTTAAATCGCGCTATCGTTTGGTTCTTTTAATTAGATAAGTTAAATTTTTGAATTGATGGCTGTATGCACTCTTGGAAGAAATATATAGTAGTACAATTCTAATCACTGGTTGTTTCATTGTGAATAGTGAGTAGTGAAGTAGTGAGTAGTGAGTCAGTGACACCAGAAGAAGACGAAGGAAGTGGATTGTACACGGCGGGCGTCAAATCGTGTTGACCCGGGTTCGAATCTCAGTCTCCAGATAATTTTTTTTCTTTTTTTTTTAATTTCACTCGTGATTTATTATTTAAATAAAATTAAAATATAAAAATACCGAGAAAAAAAAAACAAAAAATAAAATGAAAATACCGAGCTAGGCTCGGTCACCCAGGTACTAGTTTATTACCGAAATATAGGTATTTTCGTAAATAGTAAGTGTGTACCCACATTACGGAAGAGGTTTTCAAAATCTTTCGTCATGCCCATTATTAATATAAGGGAACCAAAACACTTTATGTAGAGTCGAACGATTCATTCATTCGTTCAGATTAATGGCTTCCAACAGTGACAAAGTAGCACAGATTATTTCGCCAATGTCACTTAGATGGAGACATGAAGGAGATTATCGGTCCGGTTGAGATTATGACATCAATATACTTTTGAAGGTTATAGAAATAGTAGAAATAAAACAACACAAACATTCAAAGTACAACTACTACAGTGATGATGATTTAATTTTGTGCGTAAATAGGTATTACCCAAATTTAGTGGTTCCGATAGTAATTTTTGCAGCTAGGTCAGAGGCTTCTCTCGAGACATGGAATTAAAAGGAACCTTTGTCGTCATTTGAGTAGCTCTTAGGAGCCTAGGAGAGAGAGGTTGCACATAAATGGTTTGAATAGAAGGAATAGCAGTAGATGGATCATCCAATGCCATCCGGAGGACGATTTGAATCCATCTCAGAAAGTTCAAGAGAAAATATATAAAATAGTCTACAAAATAATTATAACTCACCTAATATATGTATATATATCCGGTAAAAAAAACTTACGGCTAAGCCTTATAAATATTAGTAACAACTATTATAAAACCAAATACCAGCTATTTTCACTATATAATTAATGAATACAAAATACAATACAAAGAATTAAATCTCTCTAGCTTGTGTGTTAACCACAGCTAACGCAAGCTAAAAACCACAATAACAATAATCTCTTTCACTTCATACTATTATGTTTTAAGCATATTAATTTTAATGCACCCTACCTGATGGGGGCCGTAAACAGCTGCTAGGACTTTTGTATTTCCTTGTTCTAAATACGCACTGCCGTCAGGCTGAGTAAAAACACCAAGTTTGCATCTTATTCTTCGCAGCTCGTTAGGCCTTCTTCCATCTAAACGTAGGCCTTGACTGGACAATAAATCAGGTCCCGGCATTTTGGAATTTATTTATTACGATCTATCCGTTATACAAACATAGTATTTTATTGTATTTTACAGTAAATTTCATCAAATGCTATCAAAGTTATTATTATAAACAATTTTATAACCTCTAAATAAACAACTTGCAAATGCTTGCAAACCCCTGACAGCTGAGTGATGTCAAGTTGCCAATGCCAACCACGGTCTAAGGTCTTACCCCGGCTCCACACGTTAGCCCCAACATAGGCCCCAACGCTACTCGTCCAACGTGTGGATCTAGAAAATGGCATTCGTCCCAACGTTGGGGCGAGCGTTGGTAGTTCGCCGGCTCGTGTCGGTTTTATCAAAGGAATCTGCGCCAACGCTCGCGATCCGTCCACACTTTGGCGCGTTGCTCAGTTCTGTTGCAACACGCAGCGAGTGCGTACGTCGAGCGAGAATGGCTTCCTCATCCACAAAATTGCCACCGGCATGGACAAATGAAAAAATCATAGAATTTGTTGAACTTTTGATAAAGTTCAATAAATTCCATGACTTTTTCACATCCAATAATATGGGACGCTACTCGAAAGGATCATAAAAATAAAAATTTATTAGCTGATGCATGGCGCACCATTCAACAGAATATGGGAATGAATTTCTCAATAGAAGATTTAAAAAAAAAGCGAGAATCATTAATGAGCACATATCACCTTTACAGAAAAAAAATAGTGACTCTACTCGATCTTTGACGTGGATTTTTATTTTTTCTCAGTACTTTTCTCGTACCAACGTTGGACTGCAAATTCGGAGAGGCGTACACACGTTGGCTATCAAACTAGTTCTGTCCCGTCAGGGCCAATGTGAAGATGTCCGATATAGAAATCGAAATTGCTCTGAGCGCTTTTATAGTACTGAGTGCACATTTATATTTGTTACTAAGAAAAAATAAAAATCCACGTCAAAGATCGAGTAGAGTCACTAATTTTTTTTTTTCTGTAAAGGCGATATGTGCTCATTAATGATTCTCGCTTTTTTTAAATCTTCAATTGAGAAATTCATTCCCATATTCTGTTGAATGGTGCGCCATGCATCAGCTAATAAATTTTTATTTTTATGATCCTTTCGAGTAGCGTCCCATATTATTGGATGTGAAAAAGTCATGGAATTTATTGAACTTTATCAAAAGTTCAATAAATTCTATGATTTTTCATTTGTCCATGCCGGTGGCGATTTTGTGGATGAGGAAGCCATTCTCGCTCGACGTACGCACTCGCTGCGTGTTGCAACAGAACTGAGCAACGCGCCAACGTGTGGACGGATCGCGAGAGTTGGCGCAGATTCCTTTGATAAAACCGACACGAGCCGGCCAACTACCAACGCTCGCCCCAACGTGGGGACGAATGCCATTTTCTAGATCCACACGTTGGACGAGTAGCGTTGGGGCCTATGTTGGGGCCAACGTGTGGAGCCGGGGTAAGCCGTATTTGTTATTGGCCCTATTTGCCAAATAGGCAAATTATACGGCAATAATTTTGGCAAATACTCTCTACACATGGAAGTTGTTTGTCAAATATGGCAAATACGCAAATACGAATAGCGAAGTGTGGACGCAGGGTTATAATTTGTGGTTTAGAAAATTTATAATTTTTTTATAATCTGTTAAATCTGTTGACTCTGTATCTGTTGTTATCTATGGTTCTACCTGGCTCCTCACCAGTGTTGCCAACTGTACGATTTAAATCGTATTTATACGATCTTTTTGGCTCTTGTACGATGTACGATCGAGTAATCGAAATCGTACGCAAAATATACGATCTTTTCAAATCTTACACCCATCATCATCATTCAAAGAAAAATAGATAAGAATTCAAATTAATTCGATCTATTAATCGATTGAAATTATCACTTTCGCAATTATTTATGTAGGATTTGACAATTTCAATTACTAACCACGAAGTATAGATACATTACTATAGCCACCAAGTATAGATTATACTTTGTGACTATAGCAATGGGTTATTGTTAGTGCTGGAAGTAACTGAAAGTACTTAATTGTCAAATTGTACATACATAATCAGAAAAGTTACGATTTCAATATAAACTAAAATCGAGAATTGTTCAAATTGTTGGCATTATATTATATATATTAGAGGAGAGGACAATATACAAATTCGAGATTTTAAATAGTCCAGTCAAATTATGAAATAATAAAACATAAAATACCGCAGTTTGGGGATTATGACAGTCGAACGGTGTATTCTGAGCATAAATTTCAATGTGAGGGGTTCTCCGAAGGTCAGCTCAAGGTCATTTCGATGAAAACGCGTTTAGTTCGATATCTCGAGGACGGTTAGTGTTAGGCAAAAATTTTTAGAGATCTTTACTTTTATAAATTAAACTAGCTTCTGCGCGCGACTTCGTCGGCGTGGACTCCTCTCCTATTGGTCTTAGCGTGATGATACATAGCCTATAGCCTTCCTCGATAAATGGGCTATCTAACAGTGAAAGAATTTTTCAAATCGGCCCAGTAGTTCCAGAGATTACCGCGTTCAAACAAACAAACAATCAAACAAACTCTTCAGCTTTATATATTAGTATAGATTTACTAATTTTTTTATCTGAATTTTTTTTTTCTATCATCAATACTTTTCAATTTATTACTTCCGAAAGGCAAACATTTTACATTTTTTCTCCCCATTTTTTATTTTTTGCCATTATCTCCCCAACCGTTCAATTTTATGAAATTTTACCTACTAACAAAGTATTACCTATTGAAAAAGTTTCAAATAAAAAAGTTAATAAATTTAATTTAGATCATATCATAATCCCCAAACAGCGGTATTTTATGTTTTTTTAACCCATTTTCAGCCGTAATTTGACTGGACTAATCTATATCTACGAAAATGACATCTACTCACGGTTTCGTCTGAGTTTTAGAATATACTTATGTAACTTTTCTCATCTATACATATAATAAAATTGTAGAAAAGTCAAAACTGTACATTGAATATTTTTTTAAAAGAATACTTGGGGTGTGATCTACAATCGATACCGAAGCCAAAAATATAGTTTTTAGAATTTTTGTCTGTTTGTCTGTTTGTCTGTTTGTCTGTTTGTCTGTATGTATGTCCGGGATAAACTCAAAAAGTACTGTATGGATTTACTTCAAATTTGGCACGAATATTGTTAAGAAGTCGGGTCAGAACATAGGCTATATATTATCACGCTATCACCTACGGGGAACGAGCAGTGAACCTTTATTTCTTCAAATGTATGTCCGGGATAAACTCAAAAAGTACTGCATGGATTTACTTCAAATTTGGCACGAATATTATTAAGAAGTCGAGTCAGAACATAGGCTACATATTATCACGCTATCACCTACGGGGAACGAGCAGTGAACGCACGCAGACGACGTCGCGGGCAGCAACTAGTAACTAAATATATAATAATTTATAATTGTGTTTGCTAGCAAACGAAAAAAAACCGACTTCAATTACATCGGCAAGTAAAAAATGATTAATAAATTAACAAACGCACTAGTCACTACGATTTTCGAGGGTTTCCCTCGATTTCACTGGGATTCCATCATCAGATCCTGGTTTCCTTATCATGGTACCTAAGTTTGGATATTCCCTTTCCACCAAAAAAGAATTATCAAAATCGGTTCATAAACGACGAAGTTATCCCCGAACATACATATAAAAAAAAATAAAAAAAACATATACGGTCGAATTGAGTAACCACCTCCTTTTTTGAAGTCGGTTAAAAATTCTTAATGTTAAATGTTGATTCATGTTCCTTTAATGATAAATATTGATTTAAAACTATAATAGCATTCCGTTTTAAAATTATTTACGTTGTTTTATTGATATTTCATTACGTACGATTTTTTTCCTTGAAATATAGGCAAAATACGATCTTTTCTAGGATATGGTACGATCTTCTGAAAAATAAAGTTGGCAACACTGCTCCTCACCCCTGCTATGTGTATCATACGTTGCCTTCAAAATCGTATTTTTGGATAGATGTGTGTAAAAACTGTAAAAAATTGTAAATAAATGTATTCAAAGGTGATTATTACTATTAATATTTATTATTAAATATATATTTAACTAAGTATTTTGATAATATTCTAGTTAAACTGCAGTTAGGGATCCATGACAATTTGTCAGCTTTCTGTCATTTATTTTGGCGTTAGGGGAAATTAATTTACACTTTTAACTCATAATTTTGTTGTTAATATGGATTTATCATTAATTTAAATTCGACGTAATGTATTGTCGTAATAATAATTTTATTGTTGTTAAATAATTGAAATTGTAATTGTTGTGTCAAACCTTTATTGTGCTGTATTGATTTTTGGTGATTGTATAATTTTGGCTAATTAATTGTGCAGTGAAGTACAATGGACGTAGATGATTCGGCGGTGGACCTCAGCGTCAGGTAAGATATTAGGATATTTAATTTATTTTGTTATTATCATTTTTATTGACACTATTTAAATGATGCGATTGCATTAAAATATGAGAAACTAGCGATCCACTCCGGCTTTGCACGGGTGCAATGCTGATACGAAATATAAAATTTTTGCAATGTTAGTGCAAAAAAACGTGTTTATTTACAACATCACTTTAGAAACCTCTGAAACTATCAGTGTTCCTCTACTATATTATGCATGTATTATACATAAAAACCTTCCTCTGGAATCACCCTATTTACTAAAGAAAACCGCATCGAAATCCGTTGCGTAGTTTTAAAGATTTAAGCATACATAGGGACAGACAGACAGCGGGAAGAGACTTTGTTTTATAATATCTAGTGATACATCTATATTATATATTAATACTTGAAGCAAAAACTTTGTTACCTCTTTTTACAAAAATTGCGCGACCTGAGGAGTGAAATTTCGTACACTTTTAGTTTATATAGAGGAGCGCAGTATGCTAATATATTTTTAAAAATTATGCATAAAAATATATTAAATCAATAAAAAAAACATTACACACACTACCCTGTATTTGACACACACACCCTGATATTATATAGTGGACCCCCGGTAATCCGGCCCCCGGCTAATCCGGCACCCCTGTAATCTGACATGGTCTGTTTGAATATTATGCTAATGCATGATTGAACGAGTTATTACTTGAACGCACTAGTACTATTGTGCTCGACGCGTAGGGTATTGTTTATTAAAAATCTAGTTTCAATTAATAAAGGATACTTAAATATATGAATTGTCTGAACACGTCAAAGCACGTACCGGGGCAGAAATGGGCATTGTCATTTGACATACATAATGAAGTCTGATTTGTACTTCTGAGTACATAATTATACCTATATAACATATATAATCCTGTCATTGAACCTGTAATTTGTCGGATTACAAGGTACTCTTGAAAAAATTTCGGACTATGGGGGGTTAGTATAGGGGGTCTTAGGCAGTACTCTATAATCCGACAAATTCGATAATCTGACACTGCCCTGCAAAAGGTTTGTCGGATTACCAGGGGTCCATTGTACTATTTTTTTGAATGTCAGTCTGTAGTCAAACTGAAAATTTTTAAAAAAGGTTCTTTATTTCCATAAATTTTTTGGTTACATTAATTTAAATTTTTAATTATGGTCGAATTTCGACCTCTGGGTGACCACTAGTATGAACTATATACCTACGTATTTAAAAATTGGTATTTAGTATCAAAGTTTAGAATAACAATGATAATATAACCTCAACTAAATTTTATTAATATTTTATTATTTATATTGTACATTGTCATGTAATTGGTTCTGATATACTAACATATTATATTTGATTTTTGTAAATTTTATTATACACAAATTGTAATTTACAACACACAATGTTTGATAAAACTTTTGAAACTTTGTGTTTTTGACAAAAAATTACTACCTTAGGCTATAGAGTTGTTCCAATGTTTATAAGGTAAAAGTGACTACTTAATCACGATTCAGCCTGTAATATCCCACTGTTGGGCATAGGCCTCTTCCCTATGTAGGAGAAGGATCGGAGCTTAATCCACCACGCTGCTCCAATGCGGGTTGGCGGATATTCCCTACTATGAGTAACGATCGCTATCAGATGTACATGATAACAACCGGGACCGACGGCTTAACATGCTCTCCGAGGCACGGTGGGGAGACCCACAAGGACTGCACAAACACCCAGACCACGGCAAACATCTGTATACTACCTAATCATGTGTGAATAATTATATGCTTAGGAAACTATTTTATGGATATAGATAATAGGAAAAAGAGACTTTAGGTCTCAAACTTTGGGTCTTGGTAGTATGTTTCGTTCTATTTTACATAAATTATTAACAGAAGGGAAAAATTAATAGTATTAATAATATTTCAGCAGGTCCTTGCCACCAGAACTGAGTGAGCTAAGAGCCTTAACAGCCAGCGGCCTGACTATAACACCAGCCCAGCCACCTCCTCACGTAAGTTACTCAATATTTTAATTAATTCAAAAAATTTCGATCTGGCCGGTACATCGTTCCATAGCTTAATTGGCTAGAGCACCGACAAGGTCAGTTGGAGATGCGATTAGGACAGATGATCGTGTGTGTTAAAGGTATTTATTTTTTATTATTTACAAAATGAAATCATACTCAAACTGTATTTGTGGTCATTTTCCCGAAAGTCTTGCTTGAACTACAACTGTATTGTTAGTTATATAATTGTTATTAATAGCTCAAATTGGTTGTTATTTAAATTATTATTTTACTGTTGTTGTTATTATATTACTGTTGATAAGTAATTTGCCTTAAGAAGCATTAATATGTAAGAAATTAATATTATATGAAGGCTTAAACATATATTATTCTTTAGAACATAATAATTATGTAACCCATCTATCAAATTAATTAATCATAATATATTGTTTGTATTTGTCCGACAATCACTAAAATAACAAAATATTATGAGTTTACTATTAGAGTTCCTACTGTAACAATTTTAGTTGTATTATAATTTTAGGTAGCAAGTTCACCTTAATATCAACGTTTTGATATGCATCTTAAAATTTACTAATTAAATAAAATGAACAATTATATTATAATAATAAAATTCACACGTCTACCCAAGGTCGGTCATTTTTATATGCGTTGTTATAATAATGATTTTTTTTTTTGTTATTTGTGCATACCTCAAGATTGATCGAGTGAGTATAAATGTAAGATCACTTTTTGTATTTTTGTAATTATATACTGTTATTGTTGTGTGTTGTTTTTATAAAAACAATGTTTGAAATAAGTTTTATGTGGATAAATAAAAAGAGTTTTTTTAAGCAATATTAATTATTTACATACGTTACAGATTATTACTTACAATGATTATATTATGCTATGGGCCTGTTTCACGATTTGTGGATAACGCTATTTGACGGATGACAATACAAATAGACTTTAATGGGCGGTCGCGGTAGAATAGGCCAGTAGGACCTGTTTCAACTCAATAAACTGCAACTTTGAGATTAATATATGTGAATAGAAATATCTTATAAATATAGTAGAACTAGCCGACCCGTGCCCACTTCGTTGGGCGTTAATTATTTTTGTGATGCAAATAATATACTTATACATAAGTTTTCATCTCGCTCACATATAACTACCACCCCCTGTTTCAACCTCAAAAGGGGTTGATTTCTAAAAATACATTATTAGTACACCTCCACACCCTTTATAGAGCATACATTTTGAATTTCAAGTCTCTTACTTCAAAAACATAGGACTTTCATACAAACTTCCAACCCCCGTTTTACCCTCTTAGGCGTGGAATTTCGTAAAACCCGTTCTTAGCGGATGTCTACTCCCTATAAGGAACCTACTTGCCAAATTTCAAGTTTGTAGGTGTTATAAACTTGTTCTCTTAGTAGTCTGTGGTGTTATAGTTTCTGAGATTTCATGATGAGTCAGTGACCTTTCGCTTTTATATATATAGATTCAATGGTAAAGAAGAATAATAATATACAAATAAAATATACAAATAGTTTTTACTGTCAGATACTGACATCCGTCAAATAGCATTATTCACAACTGGTAAAACAGGCCCTTTAAAAATCTTTTATTAAACAAAACACACTACATTTGATTTGCATTTTTAATAAAAATAATTATGTATAATCTTACACTAAGAACTTGATATAACATATTTGAAAGTAAAACGAAAAATGAAATTTAGTGATGAGCTAATTATTTTAAAAATTCGTTTCGAGTTTCACATGAAGCTATAAGTTTAGTTTAGTTTAAAAGCAAGTAGTAAGATACATTATCAACAATTTAGGTATACTATAGAAAATCACTCTATGGGAATACTGACTAGTGATTTGCAGAAGAATAGCCATTAACGATACAACCTACTTGAGAAAATATCTACTTTTTTATAATAATTATGTATAGTATAATATAATTGTGATAGTTGAAATAAAGCAGAAAGAGTTGGTAAAACTTATTTTTTTAATTATCTCTATATATAAAACAGGGCGCAAGTGGTAAGAGAGTACTGCGGCCTCGATCGGAGCAACGCAGTTATGCCGAGAGCCCGGATATTGTCCTACTGCCTGCGGCACCACCGCATCGCAAACCATCCCTGCCTGCTCCCGCACCATTTACTGGTAACTTCATTGCTATGTAAAAAAAATCAAGCATGTAATGATACCAATTATAATTTTGCCATCAGAAAGCCTATGAACTATCTTTGTTTGACTACAAAATATATGTCGGAGAATCAATGCAGATAGTTATTAATGTCGGTACCTGCGCTGTTGTCGATATTCACCTACCCTCACTCATTCTATTATACGCTACACTTGTTGTATACTGCTAGTAGCTTATCCTCGACTCTTCAATAATTAATTTGTGCAATCGAATTAATTTTTACAATCTATAATTTGGCTCTGCAGAGCGGGCAACTCGATCAGTGAAGGTGAGCGTTGATGTACATCAATGGCCTTCTTAAACCTACACCCGGGTCGCAGGTCCCGGGCACTGCTCTGAGTTTGTCCCTCTGCCACGCGATAGACCCTACACCCGCTCGGTGAATCCATCGAATGCTGAGTAGTTCGTCACTCCCTCCGTTAACTAATCTGTGTAACTATCTCGTGTTAACTTAAATTGTTAATAAACCAGTTCGGTCCTCCTCCTTCTTCCTCTTCTGATCCGACATATATAATGTTGCCACTTTTTATGGCAATGGATTATGCTGCAATGGAGCAATAATTGAAACATAATTAAAATTTTAAGGCTTATTTAGTTAGTAAACATAATATTTATTAATCTGATTTTACAAATTCTTTCGACATTAGGAAGACACGAAGGTAAGTTTTAAACTATTAAGCATTCTGTAACTAAAAAAATATCGTCTAGTTAATTAGTAATGTAACATTCACAACCTCTTTCGAATGGAGTTTCATGAAAAAAAATTTTCCTTACAGATGTGAGTAGCAAGCTAAACACAACTGGTGTGAATGTATCCATCACTGCGAGTGCGGTGCCCACACTTCCTCCGGAATCTCCGCGGGATCCTCAGGATGAAGAAGACTCGGACGATGAGAATGAACCACCATTGCCTATTGTTGGACATAGAGTGAGTGGTATACGTTGTTTTTTTACTAAGTAATTATTTATTTTTATTGATATGAAATTATTATAGGCAATTTTACAACTAGGTCGGCTAACAAGCGTCCCTATGCTCACCTAACTAAGCCATTACTGTAGCTTAAAGACGCCTGCAACACCGCAAGCAAATTGCCCTCCCTACCCCAATCATTACAGGAACACCTTATTAACCACAGGAACACAACACTGCTTCAAAACAATATTATTTAGCTGTGATCTTCTGTAAGTTCAAGGTACTTTCCCAGTCGCGCTGCTCCAGATTTTAACTACTTCTACTTCAGTTACACTTCTTAACCACTTTTTCTATGCCTTGCCCTATACCGAAAGTGTTGTGATACTTTATAGTCTGTGACTTAGATTTATAGCTCTCTGTGGTCGATTGTCAAGATATGAAAAGTTTGTGTTAGGTAATTAATTTTATAAAAATAAAGGAATATGTTAATTGAAAGAAGAGTAATGTTTATTATATAATTATGTGAGGATCCCACACCCAACAACAATAAAAGGTTATGGGCTGCATCGTAGAATTCGTGAAACATAACACGTAATTTTTTTGAACGGCTGCAAAATGGCGTCGGAATACGCTCGAGTCATTCAAGGTTTGCCACAACTCACGGAAAAAACGAATTATGGAAATTGGAAGTTCAGAGTAGAACTACTATTGGAGGAAAGGGGAGTATTGTATGTTTTAAAGGGCGTAAAAAGTGAAAACTTTAAAAGGGATGATGCCCGGGCGCGGTCTATTATCGCGCAATGCGTTGAAGAGAAGTACATACAAATAATAAGAAAGGCAGAAAGTGCTATTTCAATGATACAATGTTTAGATCAATTCTTCGAAAGAAAAACAGTATTTAGTAAATTAAACTTACGGAAAAAGTTATTACAACTAAAATTTAACTCGGGAAAATTGCAAGATCATTTCATGGCATTTGACAACTTTGTGAGCCAAATTGAAAACATGGATGAAAGCGAAAAAATCTGTCATTTATTGCTCGGTATGCCACCAGAGTATGAAGGTGTAATAACAGCGTTGGAAACAATGAGTTGTGACAAAGAATTAACCATAGAATTTATAAAAAGTCGTCTGCTTGATGCTGAAATTAAAGTGAAAGAAAAAATTGAAGAAAATAAGAAAGAAGTAAAAGAGAGTTATGATACAGATAATGCAGTTAATTTTAGTGCTCAAACCTGTTACAGGTGTGGCCGCAGAGGTCATAAACAATTTCAGTGTTTTTCTGGAGGAGCAAAGTATAGCGGACAGCAAGATAGAGGTAGAGGAAGTAATTATAGAGGAAGAGGAAATAACTACAGAGGAAGAGGAAATAATTACAGAGGTAAAGGAAATAATTATGGTGAAAAATACCAAAATGCAAATGTAAGTGAGACACAAGTAAGTGATCTACAAAGCCTAAACTATGATATGCATGCGAGTACATATGAATGTAAAGCTAATTTTATAGAAAGCGAAGGAATAATACAGTATATCATTGATTCGGGAGCAACAGAGAATCTAGTCCAAGACAAATTTATGCAGTACATGACAAAAATTGAAAATTTAAAGTGTGAAATTAAAATAAAAATAGCAAATGGATCTTATTTAACTGCAACTAAAAAAGGAATTTTAACAGCTCATTGTCAAGGAGCGAGATTAAATGTAGAAGCTTTAATTGTACCTGGGTTGTGTAATAATTTGTTGTCTGTAAAACAGTTAATGAATAAAGGATATACTTTAATATTCAAGAATAATACATTAAAAATAATTAAAGGTGAAAAAACATTTTATGGTGAATTATCAGGAAAATTATGTATATTAAAAATGAATATAAATAATGGAGAAATTTGTAATATGACAAAACAAGAGAATTTATGGCATGAAAGATTAGGACATCCGAATAGAAAATATCTAAGCATTATGAAGTTACCATATAGTAAAGAAGTGTGTAATGCATGTATGAAAGGCAAGAGTACCCGTTTACCTTTTAAAACTGTGAATAAACCGAAGTCTTATCAAATTGGAGAACTTATTCACACAGATATTGCAGGACCAGTACGAACTCCAACTAATGAAGGCTATAGATACATACAAACCATAATTGATGATTATTCACATTATACTGTTGTCTACCTATTGAGAAATAAAAGTGAAGCAGAAAATAAGTTACTGGATTACATAAGAAGATTTGAAACTGAGAAGGAAAAGAAAATCAAAAGAATCAGATGTGATAATGGCGGTGAATTTACCTCAAGATATTTCAAAGACATGTGTAGAAAGAAAGGTATCAGAATAGAATATACTTATCCATACAGTCCTCAGATGAATGGCACAGCGGAGCGAATGAATAGAACATTATATGATAAAACTAGAATTATGTTGAATGAATCAAACCTACCGAAACATTTATGGGGTGAAGCTACACTCTGTGCAACATATCTTCTAAATTCTACACCCTCAAAGGCTATTAATTTTAATATACCTGCTAAACGATTTGGAAGAGATATAGACTTGAAACGTTTAAGAATTTTTGGATCTAAAGCTTGGATGATGAACATACCTAAAAATGATAAACTGGATGATAGAGCAAGAGAAATGAGAATGGTTGGGTATGCAAGAACAGGATACAGATTATGGGATCCGAAGTTGGACAAAGTATTCAGCTCGAGAGATGTAAGATTTGATGAGAGTGATACACGATATAGCGAAAATGAAGATAAAACAAATTATATTTATAGAAATCTGTACCAAGATGAAGAAGATACAGTTGAGGAAAATAGAAATGAACAGCAACAAAAAGAAATAGAACAGACTAATGAAAATCAAGATAGTGACACCAATAATAGAAGCGAAGAGCAAACTACAAGAAGTGGAAGAATTATTAAGAAACCTACAACATTAAATGACTATGAGTTGTATGAAGCATATTGTTTCATCAGTGAAGAAGACGAACCTAAAACATATGAAGAAGCAATTGAAAATGGATGGGATGAAGCAATACAAAGTGAAATAAATTCATTAGAGAACATGAACACCTGGACTGAGACAAACATACCAAAAGATAAACAGATAATTGATACTCGTTGGATATTTAAAATTAAAGATAATGGTACAAAGAAAGCAAGACTAGTCGCAAGAGGATATCAATTAAAAGAAGAAAATAAATTTGGAAAGCATTATGCACCAGTTGCTAGATTATCTACAGTTAGAACAGTGTTAGCGGAAGCAATTCAAAATGACTGGACAATTAAACAATTAGATGTTCCAACAGCATTTTTGAATGGAAAAGTGGAATCTGAAGTATATATAAAACCACCAAAAGGAATAAAAATAAATAACAATAAAGTACTTAAACTGAACAGAGGATTATATGGTTTACGTGAGAGTCCAAAGTGTTGGAATAAAAGATTTGATTCATATATAAAGCAAAAAGGATTCGAAAGATCACAAAATGATTTTTGTTTCTACATAAGAAAAGATATAAAAGTATGGCTAATTATATTTGTAGATGATATATTAATAACTGGAGAATCTAAACATGTGGAAAATGTAGTACAAGAATTAAAAACAGAATTTGGAATTAAAGATTTTGGTGAACCAAGTTTATTTCTAGGGGTGGAAATACAGAGAAATAAACACTTAAAAAATTTAAAACTGACACAAAAGAAACAAATAAATAAAATGTTAAATAAATTTAATATGACTGACTGCAAAGGAGCTAACACACCAATGGTAAAAGGTTTTGAGTATAACAAAGATGAAGAAATTATAGATGTTCCATATAGAGAGTTGATTGGTTCCCTAATGTTTGTATCAACTTCCACAAGACCGGACATAGCATTTGCAACATCATATTTGAGCCAATTTTTAGATAAACCTACAAAGAGCTTATGGACGCAAGCTAAGCGAGTTCTCAGATATTTAAAAGATACCATAGATGTTGGATTGCAATTTCATAAAAGTAAAGAAAATAATTCCATCATATGCTACTCAGATGCTGATTGGGCTGGTTGTAATGTGGACAGGAAAAGTGTAACCGGCTCAGTAACTTTGTATAATAACAATGTAGTTGCTTGGTTGACACGAAAACAAAACTGTGTTGCCTTATCAACGGCAGAGGCCGAGTATATCGCAGCAGCTACTAGTGCTTGTGATTTGTTATACATAAAAGGACTTTGTAAGGACTTTAAGTGTGTGAACAATATTAGTGATGTAAAGTGTACTTTGTTAATGGACAATAGAGGTGCTATTGAATTAACTAAGTCGTATGAAAATTCTAAACGAGCTAAACACATTGATATAAAGATGCATTTCATAAAAGATTTGGTTGATAAAAATATTTTGGATATTTCTTATGTTTCTACGGAGAATAATTTGTCAGATTTGTTTACTAAAATAATGTCATGTGAAAAGCTAAATTATATAAGAAGTTCATTAAATATTGTGTAAGTTTTTATTTGAAAATTGATTAATGTCTTAGTATATTGTATGTAAAATTTTGATGATAAAAAAAAATGTATCACTATGTAACGATTTCATAGATATAAAATCGAGGGGTGGTGTTGTGATACTTTATAGTCTGTGACTTAGATTTATAGCTCTCTGTGGTCGATTGTCAAGATATGAAAAGTTTGTGTTAGGTAATTAATTTTATAAAAATAAAGGAATATGTTAATTGAAAGAAGAGTAATGTTTATTATATAATTATGTGAGGATCCCACACCCAACAACAATAAAAGAAAGGTCGTCTAGAAGAAATCGCTCTTTTAGCGATAGAACTCGCTTTGTACATCTTCCTCTTATTGTACTACGTATATATATATATATATATTTTTTTTTTTTTTTTGGTGTCTTTATTAATGGTGTGCAATAAAGAATATTATTATTATTATATCTCACTAGCGACCCGCCCCGGCTTAGCACGGTTGCAAAAATGATCAGTGTTTCTACTATATTATGCATGTATTATACATATAAACCTTCCCCTTGAATTACTCTATCTATTAAAAAAAACTGCATCACAATCCGTTGCGTAGTTTTTAAGATCTAAGCATACATACAGACATACACACAGCGGGAAGAGACTTTGTTTTATAATATGTAGTGATGATAGGTGTTAATTCTAAAATGGTTTTGTTCAGGAGCTATCGAGCGCGGAGATATGGGAGCGTGAGCGACGTTTACGCGCTCTGAGAGAAAAATTACGCGCCGAAGAGACGCGCCTCGTGCTGCTGAGGAAGCTGCGCCAGTCGCAGAACGCGGCGCTGCTGCCGCCCGCCAAGGTACTGTCGCGTGGATCTAATTCTTTAATTAATTCCGAAAAAACTTTAAATTTGCCTAATGTTTATTTGTATTTTATATGATTTTTTTTTGACGCCGCGTTGGCGCAGTGGTCACAGCACTGGGTTGCGATTGGCTGTTGCGTGGGGGGTTGCGGGTTCGATCCCCGCACACGACAACATTTGTATTGGCCATACAGATGTTTGCCGTGGTCTGGGTGTTTGTGCAGTCCTGTAGGTCTCCCCACCGTGCCTCGGAGAGCACGTTAAGCCATCGGTCCCGGTTGTTATAATGTACACCTGATAGCGATTGTTACTCATAGTAAGGAATATATCTGCCAACCCGCATTGGAGCAGCGTGGTGGATTAAGCTCCGATCCTTCTCCTACATGGGGAAGAGGCCTATGCCCAACAGTGGGATATTACAGGCTGAATCGTGATCGGATTTTTTTTAAATATTTTATTTCATCAGGATACAAGTGTGTTATCAATATTTTAATGATGTTTGTTTTGAGCAAGTTTCGATATGACGTCATCGATTTGAGGCCATGAGATACTTTGATTGGTGGTATAATATAACAATAATTGAAACAACTTAAAATTATTATCTATGAAACTAGATAAGACAATGTTGAGTAATGATTATTCCGCTTGGGCTTAATTATTCATTTTTGAAAAATGATTGTTGATAACAAAAATAAAAATAACCTTACATTTGAAGGTAAAGTCAGTCCCATTTGGTGACTGAAAAAATTCTACAAGAGCAAAAAAAAATCTAAATCTTTATAATAATATAATGTCTTAAAATGTTATCAAGCGTTTTTATTTCTAAAAAAAAACATAAAAGACGGAAAAATGACAATGTAAAATAGTTCTATTTCTTAAAAGAGACCTTCCTCTATGGGCGAACATTGAAGTTTTAAGTTATTTATAAAATGTCTCTAACTTCAGGCTGAATTTTAATGTTATCACTATTGCTCATTTTACTGAGTCTATCTAACACTTGATAAGCGGTTACTGTAGCTTATAGACACCTTCAGCATCAGAAACATCGCAAGCCCGTTGCCGACCGCACCGCCGACCCCAGGAGCTCTGGTCACCTTACTCACCACAGGAACGGAACGCTACTTGAAAGCAGTATTATTTAGCTGTATATGAATAATTCTGTAACAGTAGTGTGTGTACGTTTGTTTGACAGGAGGCCAGTGGAGCATGTGCGGCGGGCGCGGCGCTGGCGGGCAGCGGCTGCGTGGTGCCGCCGGGGGTCACGGTCACCCCGGCGCCCCCGCCCGCGCACCAGCACAGCAAGGTACGACGCACACATCACACACGCATTCATTTATACATTTTCATTAGCCTGTTTGCACAGTTTGCAGTGATTCTGCTTTCTAGATCGTTAGTTGTGGGTTCGATTCCCGCCAAACTTGAGTTGAGACTCATAACTATGTTTCTTCAAATGGGGGATTCTGTAGGTATAATATATCACATTCCGCGTGAAAAAATATTCTAGCCCTTTTATAAATTTTATTGTTCTAATATTTTTATAGATTTTAACGAGTAAAATAATGGGGCGATTACACTACACTACATCTAGTGGACTAGGTTAGGGCACTACAAATAGGGCGTTCTGTTTACACTGCACTACATTCGAATCCTAACTCAGTCTGTGACGCAACGCCGACAATGGCACCCGTGCTTTCGAAGCTGCAAAAAATCGGCATTGCATCGGCATGACAACACTTAAGTGTTCCCACAACTGTGGCCTTAAAATTTGCATATATCAATTGAAAACCTACAAAAGCTTAAAAAACATAATATATTCAAACAGCCATTTTTATAACTATCTTATATACATTATGTACTATATGAATAAAATATTATATAATTACTAGCTGATCCCGCAAACGGTTGTTTTGTCATATATGTTATTAATCCCCTTAATCCCCCCCCCCTATAACTTGGGTATGAAAAACAGATGTTGGTCCATTCTCAGACCTACCTGATATTAACACATTTCAAAGTGTTTGTTATTCATCATAACGAAGTATATACCTACTTGATACCTACGTGTTGATGACCGTTATGAAAACCAATGCAAAACCTCAATTTAATACAATAATTACACAATCAACATATTATATAGCAATAATTTCGAACAGTACTTTGTACCTGTCGTGGCGTAACGATTTATTTTTATACTCAGAATGATATTTATCCCACAGACAGGTAGGGCATGTCTTTGCACATATCTATAATATTTAATAATCTTTCCTTCGAAAATGAAAAATGAAAATGAAAACATTTATTTCGCCATAAGGTGATACACACACTAAACGAAAATCAAAAAGAAAATAAATTTCATTTACAAAAAAAAAAAAAAACAACTAATAAAATATTCTTCATCGAAGTCATTTTTTGCGAGATGCGAATACAGCGGCTGCCACAGCAAGACTGAGGCGTTTTACGTCCCTACTTCTGTTTACACTGCACTACATGTAGTGCACTAAGCCATGTAGGACGGTCGGGCTCTTCCTATCACCCTAAGTTAAGGTCCTACGTCCCTACATGCAATTACACTACCGTACATCTAGTGTCCTATATGACGTAGTGCATTAGATGTAGTGTAGTGTAATCGCGCCATAAGTAATAGAGTGTGTGTGTGTGTTGTAGCGCTCATCGGGTGCGGCGGGAGCGGGCGGCGCGGGTGCGGGCGCACTGTCGGCGGGCGCGTCGCGTCGCGCCACGTCCGCGCTGCCCGGCGGCGCCACGCTCACGCCCGGGCCCTACCGCTCGCAGGTAACTGAGGTACTGCGAGGAGACCACTTCGACCTTACTGATACTGGGGAATTATACAATACTTCGACCTTACCTAAACATTACTGCTGTTGTCTTCCTGTGATGACCAACTGTGAAAGGTGATCACAGCTCTTGAGAATTGTGAGTAAGGTCGGCAACGCGTTTGCCATTCTCGTGGTGTTGTAGACGACAATAGGCTATTATATCCTCTTATTACCAGATACGCCGTAAGCTTGTTTGCCATCCTAGTATAAAAAAAAATGACTAGAACCTTTTAATAACTCAATATTCAAGTTTACAAAATATATTTATCTCTTATCTAGTGTTATTTAAAGTGTCCATAACCTAACTTTTCAATCACAATCACACAACTTCAGCCTATCGCAGTCCACTGCTGGACATAGGCCTCCCCAAGTTCAGTCACATAAATCTCATATATTATTCAAGCCATAAATTTTCTCCTATAAAAAAAGCCTAAGGCTAAGCGTGCACTAGTGACTTTTGTCACCGTGACTTTTGCGTCACTGTCACCGCGTCCATCATCACTAATGAAGGTGCGCGCATTTGGATACGTGAGTCACGTAATAAAATCTATGGACGCGGTGACAGTGACGAAAAGTCACGGTGACAAACAAAAGTCACTAGTGCGCGCTTAGCCTTAATGCTTGTAAATTATTTAATAAGCCTGTTTGTGTCCCGCAGTCATCGTCGAGCGGCGGAGCCAGTATCACTCCATCGGTCACCATCACTCCCGCTCCCCCGCCGGCCACACACTCTACACCTAAGGTATATATATTGATGTGTCTAGAATCTAGATTATATATTGTTGTGTCTAGGAATGTATTACAGGCACTATAGTACAAAAATAAATGATTTCCGTACCTAAAGTCAACCAACAAAATCTTATTAGCTTTAACAAGGCCTTAAGGCTTACCTTATAACAAATTGATAATTTAAAATTCTCACTATCATATTAATATTATTATTTTTAATGCATATTTAGTAGTAAAATAGTAAATAAATAGAGTTAGTAACAAATGGAGATGGTATTTCTATCCAAAAACTTAAAATAAATATTTAATTACAAGCCTGCTCAGGATAACTCGTCGGTCACCAGTAGTACAAGCGATGCAGTGAGTATGAGAATGTGATGTTGAATTTTTATAATATTCTAGTTTTATTACTATATAATAATGTGATTGAATTTATAGAATTTTTATTGTGCTGAGAGATATACATATGTAAAGAAAACTCTTTCGTAGTTTTCTTAAGTTAAAACCTTTTTTGTAAATATATTGTCAACGTATAAAAATTAGTCTGTCGTGATGACATTAAAAATATTTTCATATATTATTCTCATTGTAAAAATATTCTATTTTATTTTCTATATATACTCCATATGAAGTAAAGGCTTTAAATGTTGTTTCTTTTGTTGTTATAGAGAAACGCAATCGTCTTTATTTCAAGAAACTAATTATAAAAAGAATAATTATTATTATAAAACAAAATTTTCCGCAATTCATATAAAATATGGAGAAATTAAGATTTGATTTCGCTGTTTTAGCAGATGGAAAATCAAACATCATAGGTATAACATCAATAGCTACACCTGATGGTCGAGTTTTTGGAATACCAACTGAATACCAACCTACAAATCTACATCAAGTAATAACTAATACACCCAATTTTGTCAAGGTAAAAAAATCATTAAATAAAAGACATCAAATAAGGAAAATATGGATAACATTGACAGATCAAATATCAAAAATATATTTGGATGAAGAACAAAATTTGCAGTTTAATGATTTTTACCTTGAAGAAATTGAGAAAAAAATAGATAAGGTTGAGTCAATACCAAGTAGTTCAAATCAATCATTGGAAAATTTATTAGAAAAAATAATTACAGAAAAAAAATCTGAAACTCAAAACTTAGGAAACATTGCAAAAGATTTCATGATTGAAAAATTCACTGGCAAAAATTTAAATGCCTCACAGTGGATTAAAAATTTTAATAAAGAATGCGAACGTTTCCAAGTTAACGAAGATAGAAAAAAAATTGAAATATTAAGGAATTTTTTAGAATACTCTAGTGTTGATTGGTACAGCTGTATGCTAATTAAACATACAGTAGAATCCGAATGGCCAATTGGGAAAAAAAATTTTGTGAGACTTTTGCAACCAAAGGATGGTCGCCCATTAGATATGCTCTTACTTTCAAATACCAAACAGGCTCGCTTCTTGAATATGCCTTAAAAAAAGAAAAAATATTGCTTGAAGTAAGAAAATTAATTGATAATGGAACGATTATAGACCTTATAGCATTGGGCTTACCTAATTATGTCACTGATAAAATTGACAGAGAAATTTTACAAACAACGGAAGATCTCTACAATGAAATAGGAAAATTGGAATATCTAGTTAGAGGAAATAAATATGATAAAAAAGATTATACAAATTTCGACACTAAACAAAAAAAAATTGAAGCAAAAAAACCATGCGAAATTTGTGTTCATGAAAAAAAGGGGAAACGTTACCATGCTGAGGAAAATTGCTGGTTCCGAGAGAAAAATCAGAAAGGAGTGGTAAAAACTGTAAATAACTCAGAATTAGAAATTGAACTAAACGATGAAAATCCAAAAAACTAATAACACCACCATTAATAAGAGTAAAGTTACTTTTAAATGACACTGTAGAAGTTTCTGGAATTTATGATTCAGGTTCGAATGTGTCATTAATAAATGCTAAGTTATTGAAGATACAAAAAAAAAGAAAATACAAATAACTTACATATTTTAAACTTGAAAACTATTAATGGTGAGAAAAAAATTAAAGGAATGGTAACATTAAGAATAAAAATTTATAATATTGAGAGAACTATGGATATTTTTGTAATAGATAGTGAAAATTTTCACTATGATTTTCTAATTGGTCTGGATTGCATTAAAGATTTCAAATTAATGCAGACCGAAGAATTAAAAATCATACAATGTGACAGTCAAAATGAAGGAGAGATAACTTCGAATGAAGAGGATATCAAGAGCAATAAATACTTAAAAAGTGATGCTCAGAATAAAAATGTCGAAATTCCTGATGTACTAGGTGACAAAAATAGAGAAGAAATAAAATTGGTAAATAAATATGAAATTAATTTCAATGAACATATAGACTTAGATAAATTTGAAATGTTAGTAAACCATCTAGATTCATTTCAACAATCAGAAATAAATAAGTTAATAGAAAAATACAATCCAGTGTTTGCTAAGAATAAATATGATGTCGGCACTGTAAAGGATTATGAGGCTCATATTGACTTAATGGTAGATAAATACTGTTACAAACGTCCATACAGATGCACAGCAGAAGATAGAAAAGAAATAGAAAATCAAATATCTAAACTATTAGAAAAAAAATTGATTGAGGAGTCTTATAGCCCGTTTGCTGCTCCAGTAACACTGGCATATAAAAAGGAAGATGAAAAAAGAACAAGATTGTGTATAGATTTTAGAGAATTAAACAAAATAGTAGTTCCTCAATCGCAACCATTTCCATTAATTGATGATTTAATAGTGAAAACTGTAAACTGTAAATATTTTTCTACTTTAGACATAAATTCAGCATTCTGGTCAATTCCGTTAAAAATTCAAGATAGATACAAAACTGCATTTGTTACACAAGAAGGTCATTTCCAATGGACGTGCCTTCCTTTTGGATTAAAGACAGCCCCGGCTATATTCCAGAGAATATTGAGTAATATCATTAGAAAATACAAACTATCTAGTTTTGCAGTAAATTTTATAGATGATATTTTAATTTTTTCAAAAACTTTTGAGGAACATATAATACACTTATCAAGATTATTAGAAGCGATTCTTACTGAAGGCTTTAGACTAAAATTTTCAAAATGTATCTTTGCAAATCATTATGCCAAGTATTTAGGCCACATAATAGAAAACAATTCAGTTAAGCCTTTGAAAGATTACTTAACTGCTGTGAAAAACTTTCCGGTTCCAGAAACAAGGAAGAATATACGTCAATTCCTAGGAAAAGTAAATTTTCATCATAAGTTTATACCCAACAGCGCAATCATCCTGGAACCTTTACATAATTTACTACGGAAAGATGTGAAATTCATATGGTCTACAGAATGTCAGGAATCATTTGATAAAATAAAGAAACTGCTTTGCTCAGAACCAATTCTGAAGATCTTTGACCCTAAGTTACCAATAAGTATTTACACAGATGCAAGCATTAAGGGAGTGGGAGCGGTTTTAAAACAAGAAGATAAAAACGCAGTCAATAAACCAGTTGCTTATTTTTCAAAAAAATTGACTGAAACTCAAAAAAAGAAAAAGGCTATATATCTAGAATGTTTGGCAATAAAGGAAGCTGTGAAATATTGGCAACACTGGCTTATGGGAAGAGAATTTACAGTATACTCAGATCATAAACCTTTAGAGAATTTAAACATCAAGTCTAGAACTGATGAGGAACTTGGTGATTTGACTTACTACTTATCCCAATATAATTTTAAAATTAAGTACAATCCAGGAAAATCAAATCAAGAAGCAGACAGTTTGAGCAGAAACCCAGTTCTAGATTCTTATGACAATGTTGACGATTGTTTGAAAGTAGTAAATTTAATAAACCTAGAAGACATAAAAAATGACCAAAACACAAATATGAATTTACAAAATGAAAAAAGCAAATTTTTATTGGAGAATGAAATTTATTACAAAAAGAAAAAGAAAGGAAAAAAAATAATAATTTCTGAAGAACTTAGTAAAACTCTAATCAAAGATGTCCATAATACTTACTGTCACATTGGAAGAACACAGATGATAAATAAAATAACACCATTCTACACAGCAAAGAATATCATTACAAACATTAAGCGAATTTGTGATGACTGTGAAATTTGTATAAAAAACAAATCAAGGAAAAGGCCAAAATATGGCTTATTGTCACATTTAGGTCCAGCAAGACGTCCATTTGAAATTGTATCAATTGATACTATAGGAGGTTTCGGAGGATCACGGTCAACAAAAAAGTACCTTCATTTACTGGTTGATCATTTTACTAGATATGCTCATATTTTTACGTCAAAAACTCAAAGCCCAAGTGATTTTATAAGACTTGTAAAAAGTGTGACAGAAAATTACAGTATTGATATGATATTAACGGATCAATACCCTGGAATAAATTCTAAAGAATTTAAGGAATTTCTGAAGAAAAACAACATAAAAATTATTTTTACTGCTGTGGATACACCATTTTCAAACGGAATCAATGAAAGGCTAAATCAAACTTTAGTCAATAAAATAAGATGTAAAATAAATGAAAGTGATAAAAAAAACAGCATGGACAACAATTGCACACAAATGTGTAGAAAAATATAACGAAACGGAACATACAGTAACAAAGTTTGCTCCAAAATATCTTTTGGAAGGAGAAAATGTGAATATTCTGCCAACAGAGCTGAAAACAAGATATACAGAAGAAGATCTAAAGAGAGACAGAAAATTAGCCTTAAAAACACAATTAAATCTCATAATCACAATAAGAAAATTTTTGACCTACATAGAAAAGAACATGAATTCAAAGTTGGAGACAGAGTCTATGTGGAAAGTGGAAATCGATTAAATAGGAAGAAAACAGATAAGTTGAGAATTGGCCCGTACGAAATTTTGAAAAAGATTTCCAAATCAATCTATGAAGTAAATGCCGGTCACAGAAAGACAGAATCAAATTTCTACCACATTACCAAATTGTCTCCAGTTTTTGGTTGGCGAATGAACAATTCCATGGATTACCATTTGTAATTGTTTCTCTCTGGGGGGGAGATGTAAAGAAAACTCTTTCGTAGTTTTCTTAAGTTAAAACCTTTTTTGTAAATATATTGTCAACGTATAAAAATTAGTCTGTCGTGATGACATTAAAAATATTTTCATATATTATTCTCATTGTAAAAATATTCTATTTTATTTTCTATATATACTCCATATGAAGTAAAGGCTTTAAATGTTGTTTCTTTTGTTGTTATAGAGAAACGCAATCGTCTTTATTTCAAGAAACTAATTATAAAAAGAATAATTATTATTATACATATACATATTATATTACAAAGTATGATCAGGAAAACATCCTATTGAAAGAAAGAGACACAATATATACTTTTTTGTTTCTACCACTAAATAATCTATAAGATCTGACAATTACTTTCAACTTGTTAGTCTCTGCTGCCGAGATCATTATTTTTGTTTGATTAAAGATCACACACAAGTAAATTAAAAGTATAGCTCAGTGGCTCTTAAACCAGTGGTCCATGAAAGCACCCGAAATGGTCTGCAAAAGCAAGATGTAGAGTTGGCGAGTCTCACTAGGCTATAACTAAGTACTTCAGATTTAGCCCAAAACAGTTTGTGGTTCCCATTCACTAAAAGGTTGAGAACCATTAATATAGCATGTTATCTAATTCAACTTCTATATTTTGCAGACAAGTTCCCGAAGTTCTGAGGAAACGCAGACACCAGCGCAGCGGCAGGCCGCAGCTAAACTTGCTCTGAGGAAACAGCTCGAGAAGACTCTGTTGCAGGTCACGTGAATTGCATACTTTGTACAAATAAATCACTTTGACTATGGACTAAGACACCCAGGACTTGGTGATGGAATTTAGACTACTATATTTTTTTGCAAAATTTAAATGATATGATGTGTATTTGGAGTTTTAATTGAGTTAAATTCCATTCAAATTTCACTTAGTCGATCCAAGTCATTTAAGTTATGCTCAAACATTCGAATAGAGGATATTCTGAATTCGACAGTATAGGACCATCTTTAATTTACGTCACACGTATTTGACACTCGTCACATTTATGAGACACACCTAGTGTGCTGTCACATATATTGCAATTTCACACATTAAATGAATACAATTTCAAAATTATGTTTATTTCTATTTAAATTATTTTCCAATGAAATCAACATAAATTGAACATAGTTATGAAAATTTAGTACACATTGGTGTTAAGTTAAAGTTGGGATACAGTTGGCTTTAAATATGTATTTGAATATATTTACAGATCCCGCCTCCCAAGCCGCCGCCGCCTGAGATGAACTTCATCCCGTCCCCTAGCAACACGGACTTCGTGTACCTCGTGGGCTTGGAGCACGTTGTTGACTACCTCACGAATGAAGATCGGTATGAAATTAATAATATTAATATTTTATGCATATACATATTTAATGAGTACTAAATACTGACATTTTATGTTTTTTAAAACTATTTTCTCTCTGTCGTCAAGCCTAAGGGGGTCCTAAGACTCCTAAGAGGTTTTCCATGAGTAATGTGATGTTTTTAGTAACTATTTTGACCTTTCTACCCTCTCCCTTCTTAGTGATAGTGGTAAGGCTTTAGACTCGCCTCCCTCCATACCCAAAAATCTTGTGTATTGATTTTGTACAAAGTGTATTGAAATTTTCAAAACATTATCTTTAAATCTTTACTAATATATAGCTGAAGAGTTTGTTTGTTTGTTTGTTTGAACGCGCTAATCTCAGGATCTACTGGTCCGATTTGAAAAATTCTTTCAGTGTTAGATAGCTCATTTATCGAGGAAGGCTATAGGCTATATATCATCACGCTAAGACTAATAGAAGCGTAGCACCAATGAAGAATGTTTCAAAATTGGGGTTCTTTTTCCTTTTGAGAGCTTCCGCTGCCTAAACGGTTAGAGTTTCGCACAAAAATGACAGAATTGATCCTATTCCACACGGACAAAGTTGCGCGCAGAAGCTAGTACAAGTATAATCTTATTAAATTTTGGAAAACTAAGTATTGTAATACCTATTTTCAGACAAACGTTAAGATTGCAGGTTGTTTGTTGATCGTTTGTTTGGTTTAGAAATCGCGCGTTCAATGAAAAATTCACGTGATATCTCATTGCAGCCTCTTTCCCCTTTGTGATATATTCCCGAACCCCTTTCCCTCCTGAGCATCCGCGCTACAACCTGTTGACCGCCCGTTGCCTCGGCAGCATGCCGCGCTCCAGCGTGCCGGCGGTGTGCGCGCAGTGCGGCAGCGACTTCACGGCCGTGTGGCGCTGGGAGCGCGCGCCGGCGCGCCGCGCGGACGCCACGTTCGCGCCGCTGCCCGCCGCGCCGCACGCGCGCCGCCTGTGCGAGCTGTGCGTGTCCGGCAACGTGAAGCGCGCGCTCAAGGCCGAACACACGGCGCGCCTCAAGACCGCCTTCGTGCGCGCGCTGCAGCAGGAGCAGGTCAGGTCTACCTCCCATGTAATAGTAAGTGATTACTTCACGGCCGTGTGGCGCTGGGAGCGCGCGCCGGCGCGCCGCGCGGACGCCACGTTCGCGCCGCTGCCCGCCGCGCCGCACGCGCGCCGCCTGTGCGAGCTGTGCGTGTCCGGCAACGTGAAGCGCGCGCTCAAGGCCGAGCACACGGCGCGCCTCAAGACCGCCTTCGTGCGCGCGCTGCAGCAGGAGCAGGTCAGGTCTACCTCCCATGTAATAGTAAGTGATTACTTCACGGCCGTGTGGCGCTGGGAGCGCGCGCCGGCGCGCCGCGCGGACGCCACGTTCGCGCCGCTGCCCGCCGCGCCGCACGCGCGCCGCCTGTGCGAGCTGTGCGTGTCCGGCAACGTGAAGCGCGCGCTCAAGGCCGAGCACACGGCGCGCCTCAAGACCGCCTTCGTGCGCGCGCTGCAGCAGGAGCAGGTCAGGTCTACCTCCCATGTAATAGTAAGTGATTACTTCACGGCCGTGTGGCGCTGGGAGCGCGCGCCGGCGCGCCGCGCGGACGCCACGTTCGCGCCGCTGCCCGCCGCGCCGCACGCGCGCCGCCTGTGCGAGCTGTGCGTGTCCGGCAACGTGAAGCGCGCGCTCAAGGCCGAGCACACGGCGCGCCTCAAGACCGCCTTCGTGCGCGCGCTGCAGCAGGAGCAGGTCAGGTCTACCTCCCATGTAATAGTAAGTGATTACTTCACGGCCGTGTGGCGCTGGGAGCGCGCGCCGGCGCGCCGCGCGGACGCCACGTTCGCGCCGCTGCCCGCCGCGCCGCACGCGCGCCGCCTGTGCGAGCTGTGCGTGTCCGGCAACGTGAAGCGCGCGCTCAAGGCCGAGCACACGGCGCGCCTCAAGACCGCCTTCGTGCGCGCGCTGCAGCAGGAGCAGGTCAGGTCTACCTCCCATGTAATAGTAAGTGATTACTTCACGGCCGTGTGGCGCTGGGAGCGCGCGCCGGCGCGCCGCGCGGACGCCACGTTCGCGCCGCTGCCCGCCGCGCCGCACGCGCGCCGCCTGTGCGAGCTGTGCGTGTCCGGCAACGTGAAGCGCGCGCTCAAGGCCGAGCACACGGCGCGCCTCAAGACCGCCTTCGTGCGCGCGCTGCAGCAGGAGCAGGTCAGCACTAGCGTAGCTTACACACACCTGCAACACCAGGACCATCGCAAGCACGTTGCCGTTCCGACCTACCCCAGTAGCTTTTACTATAAGAACCCAACACTACTTGAGAGCAGTGTTATTCAGCTTAAGATCACACTTAATAATATTATATAAGTAATGTTTTATCAAACACCGTTAATTCGTTCTAATGTCAAATACTAAAACTATGTATTGAATCGTTTCCAGGAAATCGAGCGTCGGCTAGCGGCGCCGTCCCCCCCGCCCGCGCCGGCGCCGGCGCCCGCCCCGCCGCCCGCCCACGCGCACCATCACCACCGCGCGCCGCCGCCCGCCCGCCCCCGCCACACTACGCCCGCGCCCGCGCCGCCGCCCGCCAAGCCGCCCCCGCCGCCCGCGCGTCACACGAGAGACGCGCCCGACCCACCAGCCAAGAAAGGTACGCCACACACTAGGGATGCCATATTAAAATCAATTATTTGATTTTTAAAATCGATTAGTAAAAGATTAAAATGATAGTATTAAGAAATAATAATCGATTATAATATAATCAATTAATTATAAATCATTTTGTCATTCTTCGATAAACGATTATTGAAAAAAAAAATATATCGACTATCTTATTATTGAAATAGATTATTTTTTCACATCCCCTAATACACAAAAATATTTCCACATATACACGCATGCACGCACTAGCATTTCGCGGTTTCTTGTCAGCGATTGGTATGCTATTGTTAGCGATCAATATACTATTGTCAGTAATTGATATGCAATTGCTAGTATTTATGTATATGTCGGTACCTGCGCTGTTTTCGATATTTACCTACCCTCACTCATTCTATTATTCGAGTCATTAGGTCGTGTATGTCGGTACCTGCGCTGTTGTCGATATTCACCTACTGTCATTCTGTCGTGTATAAAACGAGCGATGCAACCGTGGCTAAGGCAGTCTTGGCCCTGGCTTAGCGCGGTACACTTGTTGTATCCTGCTAGTAGCTTATCCTCGACTCTTCAATAATTAATTTGTGCAAACGAATTAATTGTTACAATCTTTAATTTGGCTCTGCAGAGCGGGCAGCTCGAGCAGTGAAGCTGAGCGTTGATGTACATCAATGGGGGGTGCCTCCTTAAACCCACACACGGGTCGCAAGTCCCGGGCACTGCTCTGAGTTTGTCCCTCTGCCACACATTAGACCCGGCACCTGCTCGGTGAATCCATCAAATGCTAAGTAGTTCGTTTCTCCCCCGTTAACTAATCTGTGTAACTATCTCGTGTTAACTTACATTGTTAATAAACCGGTTCGGCCCTCCTCCCCCTCCTTCTCTTCTGATTCCGACATAATTATATATAAAAAAATTACGAAAAAAAACGAAAAATTTTAAACTGAATTGTATTAATGTCAAAAACACACACACATACAACGTATTTTATTTATTTTTTAATTTTTGTGTGGTACATTATTAATTTACCTAGATTATTAGTTAGAGATTAACTAGTTAGAGTGTTAGTTATTAAGGTATTCAAACGATTATATTTTTACAGCATCGTCTTCAAGCACCAGTAGTCAAGGAAGTAGCAGCAAGCAACACCAGGTATGACATACAAACTAGAAATAATATAACATATTTATATAGCGAATCTAAAGATACGTTTTAAAACAAATATTTTCTTTGCTTTTCAAAATGACGTTTTTTTGCGAGCCAATGTTTTAATACATGTTACAAAATAGTTCTTTGTTTAGAAACAGTTGAAACTCGTTTACATGTTCTGCTATAAAACATAACCACTACTTTTGCCCAGCAGAAGCATTCCTATTGAGAAAAAAAATATTGATCATCATCTCCCTGCCCATATCCTATTTATATAGGGTCGGCACAACATGTTCTCCTCTTCCTCAGACTCATGTTGTAAGTGATTTGGCATGTTATTTTTTACGACCGGCCGCCTGCCTGACATCAACCCTCCTTGAGAATGCACAGTATAATACAGAAAATCAATAATGAGATATGTTAATAACATTATTATGATATAAATTCGTCAAGTTGCAATGTGTTTCCCATTTCATATTGATTATCTTCATTTTCTAGTAAATTTTTATCTTCATCAGGATATTTTTGTATTTAGATTTTTCTAAGCAGTGACAATATGTTTGCATTCCTGACTTCTGTTCAATTGCTTTATGGTTCTTTCTTTTGTGTTTACTAATCCCTTCTGGTTCAATTGAACGTGTCTTATTTTTTCAGTGTTTATTTGGTAATAAAACTGTTGCTGAATTTAATCCAATGTCCAGTAAAATTTCAAATTTGCCATTGTCATTAATAATAACGTAATATACCAACACGTTAACACAATAGCGAACTAAACTAGCTTGGATCGGAAGTCGAAAAGAAAAGACAGTCTTCATTAAGTTTTATGCAGCTCCAGAAATAAGAAGGCGTATAATACCAGTCATAAGCTGATTTCATAACTTCTTTATTATTTTTAGTTAAAGAAAAAAATATTTATGTTGTTTTAAAATTTATCCCCAATAGGGAAAGGCAAAGGACTATAGTCCATATACCCTAGTCTAAATTTGTAAAAAAATACTGGGTGTATTTGGAACGCATTGAAAAACGAAGAGGTATGATAGTGTTGGCATAACCTGACATGATACAAGTGAAAAAAACGCGAAAAAAAAATTTTTTTTCTTGCCTGTTTTCATAACTTTTTTTGGTATAATCCGGTTTGGGAAAATTAAGAAACAGAAATTTGAAGATAATGCTTTAAAATAATCGTGTTTGGAACAAACTGTCAATGTAATGCAAACCGTTCATACGCGCCATCAGCTGACAGAGGTCATCGGCACGACGTAAACGTACTCGCACCCGCGCTGCCGCGCCCCGCGCGTCTCGCGGTATGATACATTGCTGCCTCACATAATACACAAGTCCTAAAATCTTCTTAAAAAAACGTTTCTGAGATAAATGGTTATATGCATTATATAGTATATAAATAGTATATGACTTGGTTTAAATCTTTCAAGGCGTTCCAAATACACCCAGTATATATATATATATATATATATATATATATATTGATATTTAATCTGTCATTACTGCTTCACTGCAAGTTAACAGATATCGAACCGTCTTGAAATTTATACAGAGATGGGCTAGTTTTACACACAATCATTTTCTTCATGACTGAGTCCAAGATAACATATTAGTATAACAATTACACAAAAGTACTTCAAAGTAAATCAATAGTAATCTTAGCCCAGACCAGGGATGTCAGACGTACCATTATAATGGTACATGTACCATTATTTAGAGTATTTTAGAGTCATAGTAGTAGTCAGTAGATTTACATACGTACCTACAGCAATTAATTAGAATATCAAAAAAAGAAAGGTTTGTTTTCTATTAACGGTACACGAAATTGATATATAATTTTTTTTCACTAATTATAGGCTGCGATTTCCGACAAAATTTACACATTAGTGTTCGCGTACCATGTTTTTGTTGCTAGTACCATTTTTTTAGCTAGTTCGGTACAATGATTTTTAAGTGGCCGTCTAACATCCCTGGCCCAGACTCATATGTACTACAAATTTTTAACTAAACTTTATTCACAACTTCATAAACACGGCAGTAATTCTTATATAGGAAGATCTCAGGGCTGTATATATTAATATTAGGGCAGGGCAGTATATATTAGGACAACAAAAATGTGTTTCGTTGGATTGCCACTAGAGCGCTCTTACTCACAGGGGTCCTTTAAATACGCTTAGGGTATGTTCGGTCCCTACGATCGGTCTGGCATCATACAAATCACATTAAAATAACCTTCTAGATACCATAGATAAAAATCAAACTTCAGACTGTAAGTAAAGTTGTGTTAGGTATTTAGTTTTAAATTTTAAAGATTCGGGCAATAAATACTGCCGACAACATACATAAAAATCAGTCCTCAGAAAGTCTAAGTAAAGTGTGTACAATTTTTGCGTTCTTGGCGCACCTAGTATCTGTGAATTGGCCGTCGGCCCAAGCTAGCTGGTATATATTCGTTCACTGTACACACTAATACTCTATTGTATTGTTGTCTGTGTATTTGTACACATTTTGTCCATCAAAAAATTAGTAAGCTCTAGGAGCCTTGAGATCTTGGACTATAGTACAATTTGAACTGCAACTTTTCAGTTAACTTTTATATATGCTATCTCTTCGAGGATATAATGGTTCCGTGAACACTGTGGTTCCACTGTATCACCTTCCTGTTGAACGAATTAAAATAATTGAATATAATTTCCAGCAACTGGCCGCAGCGGCCGCGGCGCAGATGGCGTTCGAGCAGCAGAGCGCCGCCGCCATGCAGGCGCTGCAACACCAGCTGCTCAGGGGTACGACAGACGTTTAGGGGTTTTAATGTTAAATGTTTATTATTATACTCTCATTTGCTACTTTTTAATGCTACGTGACATTAGCGAAATATCTGTGCTACTTTGGCACTGTTGAAACCTTTAAATTGAATGAGTCAATACTGTTAAACTTTTTTAAATTAAATTTTTGGGCACGAGGTGCTGGTTAATCCAAAAGTGAGCTTACTTATTTATATATGTAAAATTGGGGTCTCTCACGACCCAAATACTTCGTAGAATTATTATTATCTATTTAATGTCCATTTTACAGCTGTATGAAATAGTAATTTAGTCTGTGGTTATGTGTTGACCTCCGTGATATAGATTCAATTTGTTGATGTTTAAGTGAGTGTTGAGAGAGTGCATATGTATCGAACCTAACTGAACATACTACTATTTAAATAAGGTTCGACGTTGATGGCCTTAAGTGGAACGTATCCAATAAATAAGTGTTGAGTGTGTGCGCGTGTCAGTGCACTGAACACACTAATATAGGGTTCGATGACCCCAGCAACATTATTTCAATGTGTATAATTATATTATATACAAGTGTGTTTGTAGGTCTGAGTGGCGCTGGCGGTGG
Organism: Melitaea athalia; assembly: GCA_905220545.2. Classification (NCBI taxonomy): domain Eukaryota; kingdom Metazoa; phylum Arthropoda; class Insecta; order Lepidoptera; family Nymphalidae; genus Melitaea; species Melitaea athalia. Next base: position 9,259,411 of record HG992198.1, read on the forward strand.
TGCGGGCGTATCTCCCGCCGCGGCGGCGGCCGCCATGATGCAGTTCTCTCCGCTGCTCTACACCTACCAGCTGGCCATGGCGCAGGCCAGCGCGCTGGGTAAGCGCTGTACGTATGCTCCGCCTTTCTATTACTACACTACACTATCATTACACGGCCGCCATGATGCAGTTCTCTCCGCTGCTCTACACCTACCAGCTGGCCATGGCGCAGGCCAGCGCGCTGGGTAAGCGCTGTACGTATGCTCCGCCTTTCTATTACTACACTACACTATCATTACACGGCCGCCATGATGCAGTTCTCTCCGCTGCTCTACACCTACCAGCTGGCCATGGCGCAGGCCAGCGCGCTGGGTAAGCGCTGTACGTATGCTCCGCCTTTCTATTACTACACTACACTATCATTACACGGCCGCCATGATGCAGTTCTCTCCGCTGCTCTACACCTACCAGCTGGCCATGGCGCAGGCCAGCGCGCTGGGTAAGCGCTGTACGTATGCTCCGCCTTTCTATTACTACACTACACTATCATTACACGGCCGCCATGATGCAGTTCTCTCCGCTGCTCTACACCTACCAGCTGGCCATGGCGCTGGGTAAGCGCTGTACGTATGCTCCGCCTTTCTATTACTACACTACACTATCATTACACGGCCGCCATGATGCAGTTCTCTCCGCTGCTCTACACCTACCAGCTGGCCATGGCGCAGGCCAGCGCGCTGGGTAAGCGCTGTACGTATGCTCCGCCTTTCTATTACTACACTACACTATCATTACACGGCCGCCATGATGCAGTTCTCTCCGCTGCTCTACACCTACCAGCTGGCCATGGCGCAGGCCAGCGCGCTGGGTAAGCGCTGTACGTATGCTCCGCCTTTCTATTACTACACTACACTATCATTACACGGCCGCCATGATGCAGTTCTCTCCGCTGCTCTACACCTACCAGCTGGCCATGGCGCAGGCCAGCGCGCTGGGTAAGCGCTGTACGTATGCTCCGCCTTTCTATTACTACACTACACTATCATTACACGGCCGCCATGATGCAGTTCTCTCCGCTGCTCTACACCTACCAGCTGGCCATGGCGCTGGGTAAGCGCTGTACGTATGCTCCGCCTTTCTATTACTACACTACACTATCATTACACGGCCGCCATGATGCAGTTCTCTCCGCTGCTCTACACCTACCAGCTGGCCATGGCGCAGGCCAGCGCGCTGGGTAAGCGCTGTACGTATGCTCCGCCTTTCTATTACTACACTACACTATCATTACACGGCCGCCATGATGCAGTTCTCTCCGCTGCTCTACACCTACCAGCTGGCCATGGCGCAGGCCAGCGCGCTGGGTAAGCGCTGTACGTATGCTCCGCCTTTCTATTACTACACTACACTATCATTACACGGCCGCCATGATGCAGTTCTCTCCGCTGCTCTACATCTACCAGCTGGCCATGGCGCAGGCCAGCGCGCTGGGTAAGCGCTGTACGTATGCTCCGCCTTTCTATTACTACACTACACTATCATTACACGGCCGCCATGATGCAGTTCTCTCCGCTGCTCTACACCTACCAGCTGGCCATGGCGCAGGCCAGCGCGCTGGGTAAGCGCTGTACGTATGCTCCGCCTTTCTATTACTACACTACACTATCATTACACGGCCGCCATGATGCAGTTCTCTCCGCTGCTCTACACCTACCAGCTGGCCATGGCGCAGGCCAGCGCGCTGGGTAAGCGCTGTACGTATGCTCCGCCTTTCTATTACTACACTACACTATCATTACACGGCCGCCATGATGCAGTTCTCTCCGCTGCTCTACACCTACCAGCTGGCCATGGCGCAGGCCAGCGCGCTGGGTAAGCGCTGTACGTATGCTCCGCCTTTCTATTACTACACTACACTATCATTACACGGCCGCCATGATGCAGTTCTCTCCGCTGCTCTACACCTACCAGCTGGCCATGGCGTAGGCCAGCGCGCTGGGTAAGCGCTGTACGTATGCTCCGCCTTTCTATTACTACACTACACTATCATTACACGGCCGCCATGATGCAGTTCTCTCCGCTGCTCTACACCTACCAGCTGGCCATGGCGCAGGCCAGCGCGCTGGGTAAGCGCTGTACGTATGCTCCGCCTTTCTATTACTACACTACACTATCATTACACGGCCGCCATGATGCAGTTCTCTCCGCTGCTCTACACCTACCAGCTGGCCATGGCGCAGGCCAGCGCGCTGGGTAAGCGCTGTACGTATGCTCCGCCTTTCTATTACTACACTACACTATCATTACACGGCCGCCATGATGCAGTTCTCTCCGCTGCTCTACACCTACCAGCTGGCCATGGCGCAGGCCAGCGCGCTGGGTAAGCGCTGTACGTATGCTCCGCCTTTCTATTACTACACTACACTATCATTACACGGCCGCCATGATGCAGTTCTCTCCGCTGCTCTACACCTACCAGCTGGCCATGGCGCAGGCCAGCGCGCTGGGTAAGCGCTGTACGTATGCTCCGCCTTTCTATTACTACACTACACTATCATTACACGGCCGCCATGATGCAGTTCTCTCCGCTGCTCTACACCTACCAGCTGGCCATGGCGCAGGCCAGCGCGCTGGGTAAGCGCTGTACGTATGCTCCGCCTTTCTATTACTACACTACACTATCATTACACGGCCGCCATGATGCAGTTCTCTCCGCTGCTCTACACCTACCAGCTGGCCATGGCGCAGGCCAGCGCGCTGGGTAAGCGCTGTACGTATGCTCCGCCTTTCTATTACTACACTACACTATCATTACACGGCCGCCATGATGCAGTTCTCTCCGCTGCTCTACACCTACCAGCTGGCCATGGCGCAGGCCAGCGCGCTGGGTAAGCGCTGTACGTATGCTCCGCCTTTCTATTACTACACTACACTATCATTACACGGCCGCCATGATGCAGTTCTCTCCGCTGCTCTACACCTACCAGCTGGCCATGGCGCAGGCCAGCGCGCTGGGTAAGCGCTGTACGTATGCTCCGCCTTTCTATTACTACACTACACTATCATTACACGGCCGCCATGATGCAGTTCTCTCCGCTGCTCTACACCTACCAGCTGGCCATGGCGCAGGCCAGCGCGCTGGGTAAGCGCTGTACGTATGCTCCGCCTTTCTATTACTACACTACACTATCATTACACGGCCGCCATGATGCAGTTCTCTCCGCTGCTCTACACCTACCAGCTGGCCATGGCGCAGGCCAGCGCGCTGGGTAAGCGCTGTACGTATGCTCCGCCTTTCTATTACTACACTACACTATCATTACACGGCCGCCATGATGCAGTTCTCTCCGCTGCTCTACACCTACCAGCTGGCCATGGCGCAGACCAGCGCGCTGGGTAAGCGCTGTACGTATGCTCCGCCTTTCTATTACTACACTACACTATCATTACACGGCCGCCATGATGCAGTTCTCTCCGCTGCTCTACACCTACCAGCTGGCCATGGCGCAGGCCAGCGCGCTGGGTAAGCGCTGTACGTATGCTCCGCCTTTCTATTACTACACTACACTATCATTACACGGCCGCCATGATGCAGTTCTCTCCGCTGCTCTACACCTACCAGCTGGCCATGGCGCAGGCCAGCGCGCTGGGTAAGCGCTGTACGTATGCTCCGCCTTTCTATTACTACACTACACTATCATTACACGGCCGCCATGATGCAGTTCTCTCCGCTGCTCTACACCTACCAGCTGGCCATGGCGCAGGCCAGCGCGCTGGGTAAGCGCTGTACGTATGCTCCGCCTTTCTATTACTACACTACACTATCATTACACGGCCGCCATGATGCAGTTCTCTCCGCTGCTCTACACCTACCAGCTGGCCATGGCGCTGGGTAAGCGCTGTACGTATGCTCCGCCTTTCTATTACTACACTACACTATCATTACACGGCCGCCATGATGCAGTTCTCTCCGCTGCTCTACACCTACCAGCTGGCCATGGCGCAGGCCAGCGCGCTGGGTAAGCGCTGTACGTATGCTCCGCCTTTCTATTACTACACTACACTATCATTACACGGCCGCCATGATGCAGTTCTCTCCGCTGCTCTACACCTACCAGCTGGCCATGGCGCAGGCCAGCGCGCTGGGTAAGCGCTGTACGTATGCTCCGCCTTTCTATTACTACACTACACTATCATTACACGGCCGCCATGATGCAGTTCTCTCCGCTGCTCTACACCTACCAGCTGGCCATGGCGCAGGCCAGCGCGCTGGGTAAGCGCTGTACGTATGCTCCGCCTTTCTATTACTACACTACACTATCATTACACGGCCGCCATGATGCAGTTCTCTCCGCTGCTCTACACCTACCAGCTGGCCATGGCGCAGGCCAGCGCGCTGGGTAAGCGCTGTACGTATGCTCCGCCTTTCTATTACTACACTACACCAGTGGTCGGCAACCTTTTGGTAGGCAAGGGCCACGAGGTGGCCAAATAAACTAAAGGCGGGCCGGGCCGCACTTATGATTTAAATCCTAGACTCTACCTGATACCTACAATATAATTGGTCATATCCCATAGAAAAAATGAAAATGCTATTAAATTTTTTAAAACATATGGAATTTAATACGTACACGTAATACTTACATTATACAGCACAACAGCATTTTTGTTGTATGGAATTTTTTATGGATCTAGCTGCATTTTCTACCCTAATTCTAAATTTGTACTCAGATTTTTGCTAGCAGCTCTACATTTTGAGATATGAAGGCTAGCTATTTTTGTCAAAAAACATGGTTTCCCGTCATATAACAATTTATTTAAACAACATTTTCTTTTATGTAACTTTCTTGAATAAGTTGGAGTTTTACTACTATTCTGGATAATCCAACAGTAGTCAGCCATCATACTTTCACTTCAATAGCCCTGGTAGCGCTCCTCCATGAAGCGAATATCCTGATGAAAGCGTTCTCCCTGCTTCTCGCTTAAATGTCCAAGATTTACAGAAAATCGATCAAGGTGGCTATAAATGAAATGCATCTTAATGCTCATGTTGTATCCAAGGTGCTGAACGTATAATGATAACTGCTTGACGTGGACAGGAAAGTCGACGGACTTCTTATTTCCCGAAAATTTTTTACAAGCCTAAAAACTAATTCTAAATTCCAGCTTTTAAATTCTCAGCACTCAATTTTGGAAACGATCTGGATATACAGTGGCGTGTAAAAGTTTTGGGCCACCCTGTTTTTTTCATATAACTGACAAAATATTTTTTTCTGTCACTTGTTCTTTGTTCGAGTTGTTTGAGAGGACCATAATAAAGATTATAACGTTAATAATTATATAAAATATAATATTGTACAACGGTAAATGACTTTCAACAGTGTTCAAAGTATTGGGCCACCGCAATTCACGAATTTGCCGGACCTTACTGCACAAGATTTTTTGATATTTTTTTGTACGCTATGCACAAGGAATATGTTAATAATTACTATTATTTCTGCCTCAATGTCGAAAATTTTTAACAATAAAACTTGAAATATGCAAACATTAAGCTCTGTGAAATTTTGTTCAAACCACGTTCAAACTTTATTCAGAAAAAAATTTCACACGTTTTACACACTATATTGGGTATCCAGTGCTTGTTGTTTGTTTCCAATGGCCGTTGATAGTACTCCATGTAAGCATATTTAACGAAGTCTGACACATTTAAACAGAATTTTTTGAATGTATATTTGCCACAAATGTAACAAAATCTATTTGGATTGTTTGCACAGGTCTTTCTAGACGCATGTTGTGATTGATCAGCAATGTAATGACATTGCAGATCAATCGCGTTCATTTGTAAATGACTCGGTACTTCCTGAATATCACAGGAAAAAGGGTTTGCAAAAATCTTCTTTGCTTGAAACTTTTCAAACTCACCAAATCTGTCGCTGAATGAAAAATGTCACATCATATATCTGCCAGTTTCGTTTTAATTCTACGTATTACGCGATCGCGGTTCGTTCATGCATTTATGTTGATATTTATAACTTATTTACAAAACATTCGCGGGCCGCAAGTAAAACCTACGCGGGCCGCACGCGGCCCGCGGGCCGCGCGTTGCCGACCACTGCACTACACTATCACTTCATTCGACTACATCAAATCATACCGTATTACTCTCGAAGCATGAGTATGTCACTTTGATGTATCAATTAAAAATCCCCTGCATTTAAAATTATCGAAGAATTATACACAGTAACAGACAAATTATTTTCAATTTAACATTTGATATTGTAAAATTTATTAGTTATTAAAAATTCTCATAGGTGCTTTTTAATGTAGTGCAAATAGTAGGTTTTTTTTTTAATGTAACTAAGGTAATAGTTGTTTTGTTGTACATTTATTGAGAACAACTTATGTATAACCTTTATTTAGATGACTAGTAAAGATTTTAACAACTAAAATTTGTGTGCCTGTTTAATGTTTTCATTGATAGTCGAGTAGTAGTGTGTAAGCGAAATAGATGCATTTAAAATGATCCCGAATATGAAAGTCGCTTGACACAATAACTACAGCCGGCAAGGGAGGGGGCGGGGGCGCGGCCATGGCGGCCGAGATGCAGCGCGTGGCCGAGGCGCAGCGGCAGTACCTGCTGGACATGATCCCCGGCCAGCACGGCCGCAACCCCTGGCCCAAGAACTGAGCCACGCCCGCTCGCTTGGTATCATTGTTTATTACTTACTTTCTTCCTTTTATTTTTTTAATTTTAAATAGTAGTTGGATTTGGATTATACTAAAACTTTTTTATCGAGTCTAAAAAAAATTTATATTACAAGAAAATTATGCAGTACAATATTAAACACATAGTCTTGCCCTAAATATTTTTACAAAGAAAAGAACATTTTTTTCTATTGCACGTAACATTTATTACTATTAGTGTGTTAGTTTAATACATTAATATAAAACCATTAAAAATATATAAAGCTTATTTGAAGTGGTCTCAATTGGCTGCAATACAGAAATGTTGAGGCCAGCTATCAATAGAAGCATGCACTATTTCCATGGGAAAATTCTTCACTGCCAATCGTATAGATTGTTTTAGGGACTCCCAATTATCATAGCATTTAGAGCAAGCCATACTCTCTAAAACTGACCATAAATCATAATCCAGCGTATTAAGATCGGGACTAGATGACGGCCAGTCTTCAGCTCTGATGAAGTCCAGAACGTTGGTTTTTAACCAAGACTGGGTGGACCATTCTTGGTTTTAGAACATGGTGTTGTTAAGAGGCTTAACTACCTTCTCAAGAATGGTTTCTTGATACACATTTGATGTTTGACACCTTTTTCACAAAAATATGGCTCAGTCACTCCTTCATAGCTAACATCCCACCAAACCATCACTAAAGTCGGATTGTGCCCACCTTATACTCTGTTGACTAATTGGAAAGCTTCCTTAGAGCTTTGAGAATAAATACGTCCATTTTGTTAGAAAGTTATTACTCAATTGTAAATATTTTCTCATCCGTAAACAAAAATTTTCTGTGACCTCCCTTTGCGTACCGCTTAAGTAGTTGTTTTGACTTTACCAATGTATTCTTTTTTAAATTATCAGTTACGAAATGACCAGTGAGTCTCTTCTAGGCTGCAAGTCCTAAGTCATCTTTTAAAATACGCGCCGTTCGTGCTATCTTCATTTTCCGAGATAAAATCTTTGCTTTCGGACAGGATTTCTTCGAATTATTTCCCTTACTGCTTTGATCGCCTTTTTCGTAGGAACACTACGTGGACGGCCAGGTCAATTTTCTGTCACAAACAGAGGTTTCATTGTACCTATTGATAGCACAAATATTACACAAACATAAAATAGTACACAAACATTTGACTATTACCAAGCGTATGGAGAGTTTTAAAAATTGCGTTTGGCTCCATATCTACTTTGTGTAATGCAATCACAGCGATTCAGTTATCTTTATTTTAATACCACAAAATATTTTACAATTTATTGGTGCGAAAATGAGAAAATTCAATGAACAATCATATAAAAATTACAGATTCCAAATTCAAATGTAATATTTTGTTTATTTTTAAATGTAACAGTATTTATGGCCAGACTATGTAATTAATTAAATATTACATTGTGTTTCAAAGTAAATTCCAATTAATATATAATTTCAGGTCGGGTAAGTTTTAACGAAAAAAAAGAAAGTTAGGATAAGAAGAGCATTTCAAGAGCTGCAAGCTGTTTTAATATTTACTTTACAGTATGCTAGGAGTGATGACAGTACGAAGGATAGTTGTAACGTAGTCATAATGTTTTACGATCAGATACTTTGGGTTTGGTTTTAAGCGAGCTAGATGTATGGAATAATTTTTTGACGTTAATTAATTAAAGCACAAGAAATACGTAATTTTAGCAAATCTTAATGTAAGATTAATTGTAATATGTAGTGTGAAAGATCAACTTCGTTTTATATCTGAATTTTTAAGTACTTCAATAAATATTGTACGTATTAATGTGATATTTTATTTATTAAAATACATACACGGTCAATATATTGCACTTATATTAAATATTAAATTCTTTTAAAACTTTCAATTCTTCAGCATAATGGCTGAGCTCACGAGGTCCTGAAAACAAAAATATAGACATTAGTTAGTAGTGTGTCTAACGTAAAACGATTGCTATTTGACATTCATAATACATATATTTTTTTTGTTCTGATAAAATACAATTTTATAAAAGTCCTACCAATATTATAAATGCGAAAGTTTGTGTATGTTTGTGTGTTATGTAAGATTGTTACTCTTTTACGTTTAATATGAACGCTTTTAATGAAACTTAGTACGTAGAGAGCTGGAGACCCAGAATAACATGACCCGACATCATAAATTACGTGGGTGAAGCCGCACGACGCAGCTAGTTTTGTATAAAAAAAAATATCTTGGTGTGTTTTCTGTTTAACTTAAAGTAAATATAAAAATATTTTCAAATAGTGTCAGAAAAAAGATATTATAATATGCCTTATAATATGATGAATACCTTGTGGCAGTCGAGGTAGGTGTAGTCGGAGTCAGCGGCTAGTATCTGAACCGCGTCTACGATCACATCAATCGCTTTTTTAATGTTCCTCGCGAACATCTCGAGAACCTCGCTAACTGACACCTGTTACACAAAAATAATAAAATATTTTTAAATTCTAAATAACAAAGTTACAGATAAAAATATTTTAAATTTGTTACTTAATGTTTCAGTATTTTTTTAATAAATTATATTGATTATTAAAACGTTCTGAAAAACTTTACAAAACTAAATATTGTAGAAGTCTCAACTTAAAATTGTGTACAAAATATTATCAGTAACACTGTGTGATCAACTACCTATCTCAATTACAATTAAGATGTTCTTTCATAGTATTTGTTTCTTCTCATCAATCTAAATCGCTAACGGCACAAGAGTAATTAAAATTGCTTGGACCAATACAGATACAGCTACGAACGGACCAATATAGATACAGATACAGGTACGTACGGACCAATACAGCTACGCACGGACCAATACAGGTACAGATGAAGGTACGAACGGAACAATATATATGTTTTAATTATTTATTCATTTGCATAGAATAAACAGTATTTGATAGTCGGAACCAAACTAAGCTATGCTTGTATCTTGGGCTGCCATAATAGCTACAGATTACCACGGAACTAGACCCATGCAGGATACATTTTGAAAGTTAAGTATAATAAATATGTATAAAAGTACGATTAAGAAAGAGGAATTTAAATATAAAGGTAACTAAAGTATGTAAGAACAAAGTAATAATATTTATCCCAGCACTATGGTACAATCCTAGACGTTAAACTTTCAGTCTCGATGTAAATATAGATACAGAAACAGATACATACGGACCAATACAGGTACGAACGGACCTATATAGATACAGGTACGTACGGACCAATACAGGTACGAACGGACCAATATAGATACAGATGCAGGTACGTACGGACCAATACAGGTATGAACGGACCAATACAGATACAGGTACGTACGGACCAATATAGGTACGAAAGGACCAATATAGATACAGGTACGTACGGACCAATACAGGTACGAACGGACCAATATAGATACAGATACCGGTACGTACGGACCGATACAGGTACGAACGGACCAATATAGATACAGGTACATACGGACCAATATAGATACAGGTACGAACGGACCAATATAGATACAGGTACATACGGACCAATATAGATACAGGTACGAACGGACCAATATAGATACAGGTACGTACGGACCAATATAGATACAGATACCGGTACGTACGGACTGCTCGTTCTCCCGCCAGCAGTCGTAGTCGGTGACGAGCGCGACGGCCGCGTAGCTCAGCCCCGCCTCCTTCGCCAGCACCACCTGCACCCGACTGACTCATGAGGTAGGGCACACGAAGAAAGAGCAGCCCAACTGCGAAACTACCTCAACCTTTCAAAAGTATTTGTGTTATAGTAACAATCATTTAATGTATGTATGTTTAAGACAATTTTATTATATAAGGAGTATTTTAGTTGTGAACTTCCTTTAAATAATATCATCGTTTAGACTGATGTTCATATTTGAATTAATAATGAATTGAACCCTTAAAACTACATTACAATTACGATAGTAGTGTGTAACGTTTTTAATTTATAAGGATGTCTCATATAGTCTAACTCTTAATACTACGAGTATGTGGTTCAGAATTTACTATAAAATGTTAATTACTAACTAAATTTTGTTCCAATTTACAGAAAAATCATACTTCCGGTACAGTAGTCATGTTAACGACGTGTCCGCCCCATTGGCGATGCATTAAACTTTCAGCACGGCTGGAGAATCTGTATGACGAAATTTTGAATTTAGTTATACGTGTCCGCTGCCCTAGTTGTGACTTATTCAACGTTCGAAATTGAAAATGAGATCGACCTGGGCCCCTGTATGGTGACGGCGGTCCCGGCCTCGTGGCAGATGTGTCCCCGGCCGCGGGCCGCTTTGAGAAGTGCTTGGCGCGCTTTCTCGCAGAAGGCGGGCCGCATGGGCAGGTGGCACACGCCGCGCGGCCCGCCCTCGGTGCGGTCGTAGAACGTGCACTGGCGACCCCACGTCCTGAACATGTTATAAAATAATATACAAACTATTATAAAATTAGTTTTGATTAATCTACCATCTAGCATATTAGAACAGAATCGTGGTACCCACATTGACGTCAACTAAAACTGCTATACATAAATGAGTTATATCGATTATCGCATAAATATTTTTCCGGTGCATTTATTAAAGATTACAAAGACAAAAAATACTATAAAAAAATATTGTATAGGCAAAATACGTAGTAGCTATTGTTGTTGAATTCAGTAGTAGTGGATCGTCCTGGCAGGCCCGAGGGCCTGTCCAGGTACAGGCCTTGAGGTTACCCTCTTTAAGTTCTTTGTTCAATTCAAAAAGGAAGTATCAGTAATTTGCCTGTCAATAAAGTCGTCCAGTACAACCAGGTCCCCAGGCCGGTATTGCTCCACTAGGGAGCCAGTCGCAGTGGTGGCTAGGACGTGCGTGCAACCTACCATCTTCAGCGCCCAGATATTCGCACGATAGTTTACATCACTGAAAAAAAAATTGATTTTTTATGTTCCTACAAAAGTAATGGTACAAACTGGTACTTCAATTTTATGAGTATTTAATAAACATCAAATAAAAGCAACATTACTGGGAAAACATTTCTTTTCACTACAAGGATTAGAGTATTATCCGCCTCATGTGCTGACTATTGAATCACCTGTTCTTTTATTACAAGCTTTTATTTAACTTGCAATGTGTGTATGTAAGTTCAAATAAAAGAAAAAATTCAAAAAAAACAAAATGTAATATAAATATTAAGGCCAATTACAACCATTCATAAGTTTAAAATTAAAAAGAACAAACGTGCAAATAAAATAAGAATTTTTTTTCCTAACACGATACGATTACAATAAAACTAAAAAAAATATTTTTATATTAAACTAATTAATAATTATTAATTTCGAAAAAAAAAAAATGCTAATAGCTGCAATACGACCATCTTTCCACATTATGTAGGTCTTATCTAAGTATTTTTCTAACTTAAGAATATAGATATTCTAAAGTTAATTGATTAGCTGTACTTATTTTTTATATTTCTTAGCATCTCTCTAAATCGAATCGTTTTTCATTGATACATTTAACCAAATAAATGAATGAATTGACTCTATAATAAGTATTTGTACTTTGCATCTCGTAGATTAAAGGCAATACAAATAACATCAAATTAATACCTGGGTTGATACTGATGTTTTCTTCCATGTCTGGCCAAGAGGACGCAAGATACGCCCTTGATGTTACCTTCTAGTAGCACGTCAGAAGGTTTCCCAAAAGGTGTGGTTATTTCTCTCTCAATGGGGTTCTCAAATAGATTCGGGTCATCGAACCCGGAACCACCAAGTATACCAATCTGCATTTTTAATTAGGAAATTTGAGTATGGAATATAAACTGCTTATTAACATCATTTACCGCTTTTCAGTGATAAGGCCGCGCCTTTTGTACCTTATGATACTTTGTTAAAATCAATCTTATATGTATTATTTCTGTTTTGGTGTACAATAAAGAGTATTGTTATGTTATGTTACCCCAAATCTATATGTTTGTTAAACTTAATAGATTTTTATATAATTTATTCAAAGTAAGGGGATAATATTGATTTATTTAAATGGTATTTTATCATTATAAAATGCTAGCTGCGCCACGCAGTTTTTCTCGCGTAGTTTCCGAACCCGTGGAAATGACGCGTAAAAAAGTAACAAACACATTTTTATCCATACTTACAAACTTTCGTTTTTGTTTTATTTTTATAGAACTAGGTCGGCAAAAAAGCGTACGGCTCACCTGATGGTAAGCGATTACCGTAGCTTATAGACGTCTGCAATACCAGAAGCATCGCTAGCGACCCTATCCCCAATTCCCCCCAGGAGCTCTGGTCACACTCACCAACAGGAACGCAACACTGCTTGAAAACAGTATTATTTAGCTGTGATCTTCTGTAAGAAGTAGTACCTCGAGGTACTACTCCAGTCGGGCTGCTACATATATTGATCAGGAAATTTCCTGCTGTGCCCTACCTCAGTTTTGTAATATTAGTAGGATTTGGCATATTAAATATTAAGTAAATAAATACATTTAACAACCGTTCTAAGAGTAGTGGTGCGTGAGCCGAGTAGGTGCGTAAACACCGGCGGTTGCGGGTTCGATTCCTGCTCGGGTTGGATATTATTAATTTGTATTTGTGCAAATATTTGTTTCTGATCTGGGTATCTATTCTTGTCTCCCCACCAGCCTCGGAGAGCTGTTAAGCTGTCGGTCCTGGTTGTTATCATAATAATAGCCTGATAGCAATCATTAATTATATTGGGAAATTTACTGTCAACTTGCAGTAAAGCTGCGTGGCAAATTAACCTCCGAATCTTCTCCTACCGATGAAGAAGGCCAATGCCAGGATGTTAAAGGCTAAATTAAGCAATCAAATGCTTCTAAAAACTCAGTCAATATCTGACAGACAAATGAGAAAACATTTGACAAGCAGTAATAGCAGAAGTGAAACTTCAAAAATATTATTCTTACACTGAATACTACTTTAATTAAAAAAAATATTATATCTTCGACTCATATCATCACTCATTACTAATAACATTGGTTATTTAAATAGACGATATAAAAAATGAGGTTAAATAATACAAAAAGAAACATCTTTAAATACTTTATTTAAATAGTAATATCGCTATATCAACTAGATGTATAAATTTTAATTAAAGCAGTTTAAATGTGAACCATATTTAAACTATGAATACTATTTATTTTCAAGGCCTTGTTGAAATTTAAGTTCCTTTGTAGTTTGATCTGCATTTTGTAGACTTTTGGCAATTTCGAAGTATCTTTTTGATTCGTCTAGATTCTTTTCAACCCCGTCACCTTTTTTGTACATCAAACTGACATTAGCACAGGCATAGACATGACCTAGTTCACATCCTCTCATTGCGAACTGAAAGGCTTGCTTTAGATCTGGTTTTATTAGGAAATCAAGTTTGGCATTTTTCTCTGGATTGTGAGGATTGTATTCTTTGGGATTTTTCGGTACACCAGTGAGGTACATGCCCGATAAATAGTGACAAGCCATAGGCTCCTTGTTGTCACAGCTTTTTTTGAGATAATTATAGCCTGAAAAATAATATATTTTTTATAGACTATAAAAATAGTATTAGTAGTATTCTAGTAGTTAATAATAGTAAAAATAATTGTAAGTATTTATTTTTATTAAAATGTAATGTTGTTTCTGTAAAGTACCCCAAACGTCGGGCATTTAAAAAAACTTTATAAACAGCGATCAAATCCGAAAACATTGTTTCATTATAATAATACTAGCTGACCCCGCAAACGTTGTTTTGCCATATATGATATTAACCCCCGCAACCCCCTCTTGTGGGTAGAATTTCGTAAAACTCGTTCTTAGCTGACCTCTACTCGGTGAAAGGAATATTCCTACCAAATTTCAAGTCTCTACGCCTTACGGTTCCAGAGATATCGTGATGAGTCAATGGGTGGAAATCTCTTATATAATATATAGAGATATAAATAAGCATTATTTATGATTCTAATATATAAAAATTAATATTGCAGTGTATCAATTTCAAATAGTAGAATTATTAATAAATGACATAAATTTGCGCCATGTATAAGGGTTAGGGCTGAAGTTCGAATATTTAAAGTTATCTATCCGTACTAACCTTTGGGTATATCCCGCTGTACTGTGACATTAGGACCAGTTGCTGTTAAAAGCAATCCGGCGTGAAGACATGACGTAGCATTGTTTAACTCGCAACCCTTTTCGAAAATTTGCAACGCTTCTTGAGTATCACTTTTATCTCGCCCTCGCCCGATCAGCGCGTAGTTGCCGTATTTTAAACACGATTTTCCATAATTATAGTCTAAGCAATTACTTTTATATACAGTGGCCGCTTTACCATAATCTTTTTTAATAGCTTCTAAGTAGTCACCAAGAAGGTGACAAACTTCGGGGTTTTTTTCTTTGTAACATCCGAACCGATACTCAATTCCGAGGTTCTCAATGTATTCTTTTACTTCCTCTTCTTTTTTTAAGTCATAGGCCATTCTTATTTCGTAATTTTTAAATCGGTCCGTACCACGATAGGTTAGATAACACAAATCGGGTTAAATGTCAAAATGATAACACATATCAATATCAACACTGTGTAGGTTACCGCCGTTGAGCAACTTTTAATTTTTTATTATTATTAAACGAAGACGTTAAATTGTAAGATATCGACAATGTTATTATAAAAAGAAAATTATAATATATCTTAGCAATTTACAACCTTTTATTCAATAATAACATTAAAAATAATTACCTTAACACTTTTTCTATCAACCATTATGACTCGAAGACGTATTTGCTTTTTACAGAACTTCAAATTATTGTTATTAACTAAATGTTATCTCAGCACTTCACTGATGTAAATGTTTCAATTTAAGTTATTATCAACATTAATTAAAATATTTTATCAATTTACTATAAAAGAGTAAAAGACCACAGATTAGTAAATAATAATTTGTGCTCTTTTGACATTATTATTATTATTATAGATTATAACTTTATAACTAAAGTGCGTTTCACGAAAGAGTTCCCTTCTGTTTTAAATGTTGGTAGCTCTGTTTGTCGGTTGTCGTACTGTCAGCGTTGCCAACTCAGTAGTTTTACCACTAAATTTACATACAAATTCTTTACCCAACCTGATTTTTGATAGATACACAATACCTTTCTCCACGAAAGTCAAGGATCTGGGCATCATTATTGACAATTCCCTCTCCTGGTCCGATCAAGTAAATGAAGTTTCGCGTAAATTCTACTCAACATTGCATCCCTTACTGCGCTTTAAGCATTTCTTACCAACTAAGGCTAAGCTTCACTTGGTGAATACCTTACTTTTGCCCATAATTGATTACGGCGATGTGTGTTATTTGGACCTCAATCAAGTCCATTTGAACGAACTGGATCGATTGCTCAACACCTGCATTCGTTTCATTTTCGGTCTGCGGAAGTATGATCATATTTCACATTACAGATCTCTTCTTAAATGGCTACCAATCCGTGAACGTAGGCACTTGAGAATTCTTTGCTTACTCTTCACTCTTTTATCCCATCCTACTACCCCTCCTTACCTTAAATGTAATTTCACTTTCCTTTCCGAATTACATGAAAGGCCTCTCCGCTCTTCAAATAATCTATCTCTTGCTACTCCTATTCATCGGACTGGGTTTTTGTCTGATTCATTTGCTGTTACTGCTGTTCGTCTCTGGGACATGTTACCTGAATCCATCCGTAAAGCTCCTTCACGTGACTCATTTAAGAGACAAGTTAAAAAGTTCTTCTTAGCTAAAATTTAACATTATTCGGTTTTATTGTCGTCAGATTATTAATATGTATTAAGTATTTTGTGTGTATGTATATATGTATGTATGTATGTAAGTAAGTATGTTTCTATGTATGTATGGATATGCGTATCTATGTATGTTTATATCTATACTCATATTTCGATAGGTATACTAATTTTTTTTTTTTTTGCACACCTACAAACGTCCGCTCTTGTACGTCCTAAGGTTGGCTGGTAGAGAATGCTTTTAGCATTAAGCCCGCCTTTTGTACAATCATGTATGTATTGTGCAATAAAGTATCAAATAAAATAAATAAAATAAATTTAGTACTTTTTATTTTTGAACAGTAGAAAAAAATTTTTTTTAGTAGTTAGTAGATTTTGTCAGTAGCATGGTTAGTCATCAGTATATACAAATTTTAATTTCTTAACCATCACATGCCTGTCATGTTTCATTAATGTTTTAGTTTTTTAAACAACTAAGAACATTTTAGAATAAATAAATATAGCAAACCAATTGATATTTAATTAAGTTTTAGTAAAATTAAAATCTAATTTTAGTAATTTGTATTAATATTAAATAATTAGTAAGGGAATTTTATATCAAGATATTATAGCAACATTAAAATCAGTTTAGCCAATATAACCACGAAGGGAACTCTTTCGTGAAACGCACTATTATAATAAAAAAAAAAAATTATAAAAAAATTAAATAATATAATTAAAAAAAAAATTATAAGACCAAGAATACTAAAGATCCTCAAACTTCAAAGTTCAAACCATGGAGAATAGAGAGTTAAAACTAAAAGAATATATCAGGCAAAATCCGAGGGCAAAATGAAACCCAGTCTCTTATTAGTGTAAATTCGAGACAACATCTGTGAAAGCGTAGAAAAAAGCGTAGACGATATTTTTGGGACAATATTTTCTACGGCGATCGTTCTCCTCCTCTCTATGCTCCATGGTTCAAACAATTAAAAATTTAACAAAAAAGTAACATAAAATAGCTCATTCAGTGCCACTGCTGGGCATAGGCCTCTTTCTCCATTTAGGAGAAGGATTTATTAATTTATTATAATAATTAAAACAGTTTACACCAGTTACATTAATTTTATTAACAAGAAATATATTAAAAACATAATTAAACACAGCAATCAGGATATACAACAAATAGAACTAAAACAAAAAAAAGATTGAGAAAAAAAAATACAACAATCACTACAACAATTATACAATTCGCTCACAAAACTTCTTAAATACAGACAGTACTATCTACCTTTTTTTTATAACATGTGGAAATGCTTTATGCATTTCCGGCCGCTAGGGAAGCGGTCGGGGTATGTGGGACTCCCGCCGACTCCCTGGCAGGTTACCCACTAAAACCACACGGTGTCCACCTTCATCGCTTGTGCCGGGGTCGCAGGAGTCCGGATTCTTCTGCAAACCCCGGCGGCGTGCCTCGTCAGGCCCTTTTACCTATCGGGTGGCACGCGGCGGACACCGCGCGTGCCTACTCGGCAGATTTGGTGGACGGCTGACTTCCCCAAGTCAACCGCCCCTCTGCCTGGCTTTTAGGGAGGAAGGCGGCGATCAAGACCCACCTTCAATGTATCATCTCCTTTAACCTTAGGGAAGGTTGCCTGGAAGAGATTGCTTTTAAGCATTATGGCCGCCTTTTGTACATTTTTTTTTAAATAATCGCTGTTAATGTTGCTTATTTATTTTGTTTCTTGTTTGGTGTACAATAAAGTGTAAAATAAATAATAAATAAATATTTTCGACCATTCATCCGCAAACAATAAATCACTCTCAGTATGCATTCAGAAGAGCGTTGAGCGTGGCGAGAATGCAGGGAATAGGCGAGTTCGCTCTCGTGATAGTACGCGCTGGAGGTACGGCAAACAGTTTATGCTTGCGGAACTGAAGGTAGTTATGTGGGACAGCGAATCGACACAGCCCGTCACTCAGGTCCGGGGCGTCAATCCTACCGAGGTATACTTTGCACGCTGTGATGAAATAATTATAATTTACTTCGGGTTGGCAGATAATTATGTTCCCTACTAATAGTAACGATCGCTATCAGGTATTTATGGTAACAAGCGGGACTGACGGCTTAACGTCCTCCCCGAGGTACGGTTGAGAGACCCACGAGGACTGCACAAACACCCAGACCATATACTTTGCACGCTGTGATGACTTATAATTTAGGGAACCCAATAGAAAGTTTGTTGGATACAAGTAGGGATAGTATCGTACAATAAGATTGGAGCTGACTTACTCTACCACGCTGCTCCACTGCGGGTTGGCAGATAATTATGTTCCCTACTAATAGTAACGATCGCTATCAGGTATTTATGATAACAAGCAGGACTGACGTCTTAACGTCCTCCCCGAGATACGGTTGGGAGACCCACGAGGACTGCACAAACACCCTGCAGACCACGGCAAACATATGTATGACCAATACAAATGATTGTCATATGCGGAGATTGAACCCGCAACTGCCCATTCCATCGTTCCACCCACGATCACCCGCATCGCACCACATCGCACCCACTTCACCCACAAAATATAGGTGGGTTATAGTTGGCTTAAATCGAAACGTGGCGGGAAATTAAAAAAACAAAGTACTATCAATGTCAAATTGTGATCACTCATTTGATTCAGCAAAAACGCAACGATAAATTCCTGGGAATCCATGTTGAATTAAGTTTTACTCAAATCCATGCGAAACATTCACTCACAACCCCAGCTGCATGTTTTCAACATGCCACCATATTGCGAATTTGCGATCACACAGCTGACACCTGACAGCGCTCAAATATGCGTTCCACTTACAAAATTCGCCTACAACGCCTGCGGTGCTTTTTACGCTAACCGCTAAAATTGTCGTTCTACTTCTGTAGAACGACAATTTTAGAGGTCGGTGTCGGTTACGTTGCGGGCCTTAGGTCGAACGCGGCCAATGCAATCGCAATGACAATGTCATTGTCACTTTGTTGTCACTGTCACTTATCAAACTTTCGGAGCATGATCATGATAAATTAATTTTTTAAGAAAAGGAAAAGTGCAAATACACAAAAAATAAGCAATTTTAAGAATGGCGCAAAGTGAAGAATTGTTTACCACTCGTATGCGTAAAGCTACAAGATCTATTCACTCCTTGAGTGACGCTTTGGTTAATGCGAAATTTGCACTCTGTAAGATAACGTAATATTGTTTAGACATTACCTTGTTTTTTCAAAATAAATAAATAAATTTATAATTATGTTTAATATATTTCAGCATTAAGTGATGAAACCGTTTGGGGTGGAGGATTGTTTGTTTTTTACCATATATTTGCATATCTCGAAGATGCGAAGAAAAGATTGAATATGAGGGACTATGAAAAATTATTTGTGTCTGACGTATTGCTAAGGTACTTTGTTGCAAATTTCTTACTTTTATATTACATGGCTAAATTTTATTAGTAATATGCTTTAATATGTTGTCTACTGTTGCTAAATATGCACTATTTAAATCTTCATAATAATAATTATGTTTAACTTGTAGTACACTTTACACTTCGAAATAGCTTAGTGTTTTTTGGTGCATATATAAAAGCAAAATTATTAATTTGCTAACAGTGATCTAAATTTTAGCAAAAAATAAAAATTGTAAAAAGTACTTATTATTTAAGTTATTTAATATTGGTATAGGATAATGTATAATAAACACTGTGCTTAAATTTTCCTTCATTTTGTAGAAAAGATGCTTTTGAAGATGATTTACTGCATTACCTTGGAGAAGACTGGCATTCCACACCCAAGTCAATGGCATTGGAAAACTATTTGGAACATTTGCAAAATCTTGAAAGAGAAAATCCAAAGCTTCTTCTGGCTTACGTGTATCATCTGTACTTAGGCTTGTTGAGCGGTGGCCAGATCCTTGCTAAGAAGAGGAGCGTTTTTGGTGATGGTACTTACCTTTATCTTTCTACTAGCTTCTGCGCGCGACTTCGTCGGCATGGACTCCGCTCCTATTGATCTTAGCGTGATGATACATAGCCTATAGCCTTCCTTGATAAATGGGCTATCTAACACTGAAAGAATTTTTCAAATCGGCCCAGTAGTTCCAGAGATTACTGCATTCAAACAAACAAACAAACTCTTCAGCTTTATATATTAGTATACCTGGTATCTTAAGCGGGAAATAGGTATAGGATGGTGTATTATATTTAGTGATTTGCATGATTTTATTAAGACGGAATATAATATATTATATATTTTAATTATACTTTGGGGTCGTTTTCCTCAAAAGTAATGGAGACACCAGCTGCCATGCATTGTGAGTCGCCCTGCCACCTGGCTGGGCAATTTGTGTAGATTATGAAGGACAAATTTTCATCTGGAATAAAATTTTCAAAAAAAAGGAAAAATTGACTTTTTACCATTTTTAGATAATATAAAAACAAATATATTGTTTAGGATTAAACAAAGTTATTGTTTACGATTAAGGTTCACATATATCCAATTTTATGCACAATTTTCTAAATTTTTATTTTATAGGACTTTCTACAAAGTATTTGAAAACTTTTTAGAAAAAGATGAAGGAAATCGGTAAAATCGTTAAGATATATGGTCGAATATCGATTTATTGTAAAAATATATGTTTAGATGGCATTTAATAAGAAATTTTAATTAATATTCAGGTAGCTCACCAGTACGTAAATACATCGATAGAGTGACAGATTTCACAGACGTTGATATTCCGCAGTTAAAAAAAGATTTCAGACAAGCAATGAACGAGATAGCAGCAAACATGTCAGAAGAAGAAAAGCAAGCATTTATAGAGGAGAGTAATCAAGTGTTTTTGATGAATAACTTGATTGTGAACTCCGTCGGTGGTCAGAATAAAGTTCTCTATAATGTGCTGTACAAGACATCAGCTATAGTCCTACTTGTTCTCGGTGTGATGTTGGCTTATAAGATTAATAAATAATTAATTATTGTTAAGTCAAAATAATTAAATAAATTATTGAATATTATCAAATCACTATATCAAAAATATTACATATTAATTATAAAAAAGAAATTATAATTATATAAAATGACCTATTATTGTATAAGTAATTGTTTTTCCTATTACATACTATTAGAATTTATTATAAATAATTGTAATTTGTTAGCAGAAGTCTATTTGTCTAGTTAAGAGCATGTTTAGTACTGTTATTTATTCATATTTAATTTTTTTTTCTCTTATCATTATAATTTCTATAAAATTGTAAATTTATTAACAGTCAATATGTCTCATTTTTATATTACTAGAAATTTTGTTTGATTAATTTGTAGATGTGTTGAAAATACAACTTTAGAATGCTCAAACGTAGAATGTGTGTAATATTGATGTTATTTTTGTTATTATTAAAAGACTGATTAAGTATCTTCTTCTTCTTCTTTATAAACTATGGCTCCATCAGCTTTTCGCTGATGATTTTGCCAATGAAAAGTTCTAAAAGTAAATTATAAAAGGCCAAAGACAGAATCTGGCTTTGACACTATAATACTGGGATAAACTGTGGTTAGTTGAAGTGGTTATTTAATTTTATTTTTTGGTAAATTACAGTTTTATATCATTAATTTTAATAAACTTAGCTAAGATAACATAAAAAAAAGTTGAAACTAAAGTTAGAAGAAAACTAAAATTAACTGGACGGGGAATGATTTTGTACTATAAAGTTAGAAGAAAACTAAAATTAACCGGATAGGGAATGATTTTGGGAAGCATATAATATAATGATACAATTAATTTCGGACAGTTACAAAACAAATTATCGAGAGAACCTTTCTCCAAACCACATTTACATAATGGTCCGGGAGCCAGTGATAGATTTTTATGATCAATTACCTCCCAAGCGAAACTTCGTAAAATGGATTAGGGATTTATATTATGAATATTCGCGACCGTCAGCTGCGACTCCGTGGGTGGGGTGAGCTGTGGCAGCCTCCCACGCATAAAGAAAAAAAAGTTTTTTAGTCATTTCATCCCACTTTAAAATTTGTCAGATTATAGTTGACTTATTATCTTGAAGGAAAAATAAAGTCAGCTAACCATAACATGGCGGATTATACGTCAGCTGGCTGCTTGAAAATGAAAAAAAAAAATATTTTTAATGATTTTTTTTCTAGAAAAGGAATGAAAAATAAGGATTTTTGTGAAGGAACTGTGCGAAATTAAGCAGACGAATAGATAGACCAGGTCTTTGAACATATTTCAATTTCGAAATTCATCCCCTTTTCAAAGGGGTCTTTATAATCATGACTATAAGCAATACAATTTTTTTTTCTTATAACACGTGGTCGCCTGTTCCTATGATAAGCAACTTATGCTTTTGTTGCCGGTAAGAGCCGGCTGATATAGCTACACTTTTTTTTTTGATAAATGTACATGGAAATAATACATATATGTATAAATACAAATGTTACACCCAGACTCAGGCGGCAATCGAACCCGCAACCCGCGGAGCAGAAAGCAGGGCCACTACAAACTACGTCAACGAGCTATCTGTAAAATATGGATCTGTATTCGTATCTTGTGCAGAGGCAGAGGGAAGAGAAACTTTGTAAGCACTTTCAGGATCAGGTTCGATTGACAAGCGCCTTTTATTGGCGCCAACGCCGCCACCTCCCCCCCCAGGAGGAGGTGAAGTTTCCCTCTCCATAATGGAGACTATTTCTAACTGCATACACAAAAAAACAACACTACGATACGAAACAAACTGAAACAATACACAAAATATAACAATAAACACAAAAGTTACCGCCAAACAACAAGAAAAATAGATTGGAAGAGATGTCTTCTAGAGATAAGTCCAACGTTGCTAATTAAATTTGTATATGAACATATACCTACAAAAACTTTAAGTGTAATAAAGAATATATACAAAAAATATACTAGCACGTGTTATTTTTCACCTAACTATCGTTCTCGCTCTTATTTTTTTTTATAATTTTGATTACTTTTTTTTTTTATTGAATTTTCTGCTTCATGGCAATCTGTTTTCTAACAATAAGCCACTTCTATGTCTGATTTCTCAGTATATGTTTTCCTCGAGAGCCATACTTGAGTGTGAAACTTTTCACACGACTCTCTTGATGTCAAGTGTTAAATCTTTTATGTAGGCTCGGCATGTCGCTTCTTTTTAGCCGGGCATGCTGAAGAGCGCCTACTCCGCTCAGAGCGTGAGCCAGTTTATTAACATGTACGGTCAGTTTATCCTGGTATTTCAGGCTGTTTTGTGCTATCTCCTGTCGAACCGTTCTTAGGCCTAGGTCGAGGTATATATATCTATACACCAGCATCTTACTGTTAGTGTTCAGCTGAGATTGGCGTCCCAGCAACCAGTTCAGTGACCGCAGTTTTCCATCCAGTTGCTTGCGCTTTGTCCAAATATGTTTCTGCCATGTAAGTCTCCTGTCCAGGTAGTCGTAGTGCAGTCAGTAGTTGGGATATCTGCTGTAAAAATGAAGTACAGTATAGGGCCCAAGATACTGCCCTGAGGGACACCTGATTTTAATTCGTGTACTTCTGAGAGATCATCGCCGCACTTCACTTGGTAGCATCTTTTATCTAAGTAGGATTTCATTATTAGGAATAGACAATGCGGGAGAGCTTGAACAGGAGGCCGTCATGCCATACCTTATCAAAAGCTTGGCTGATATCCAAAAATACTGCAGAGCAATATAATTTGTTTTCAAGGCATCTGCTGATGGTGTCAACTATACGGTGTACCTGTTCAATTGTCCCGTGTTTTTCCCGGAATCCAAATTGGTGGTTAGGTAATACTGTACTTAGATGTTCCTTCATCCTGTTAAGCAATATCCTCTCAAACAGTTTGCCCATAACCGGGAGCAGGCTGATAGGTCTGTATGAAGTAGCGTCGTGTGGGGGTTTACCGGGTTTCGGCACCATGACAACATGTGCAATTTTCCATTGCCCAGGGAAATGTTGAAGTCTTAGGCTGGCATTAAAGATGTGAACTAATTTCATTATACCTTTATGCAAGGGCGGATCCAGCTTTGGCGCCAGGGGGGGGGTCACAGTCATGGTCAAGGCGCCAGGGGGGGGGTCACAAAGTCATGGTCAAGTAAAAAGAAGTTATAATTTAAATTTTTTAATGATAGATACAGGTAAAAAGTAGGTATTTTATTAATCTTTGTAGGTAATGTACTTAAAAATACCTATATTGTGACAAAAATCTTGTTTACAATTTTAATTAGTGGTCCACCTAGGTCCTGGACACAGCCCAGGGGGGGGGGGTCATGACCCCCGTGGCCCCCCCCTGGATCCGCCAGTGCCTTTATGAGGCAGGTTTTTGAGTAATGTGTCATCAATAAGGTCATAGCCGGGTGCTTTACCATCCTTGAGGTTCCTTATTTCTTTCGCAATTTCTTTTGGGCTGGTACTTTTTAGTGGTAAGCACATTTGATTAAATGAATTGAATTTTGATTACTAGCTTTGATATTCTCATCTATTTAAATAAAAGTCATGTTAAAATTAATACATTATAATTTACAAAAATAATTAATTGCTGATAAGTAACAATTACATTTAAAATTGTATTTTATTTACTAATAACACTAATTCACGTTAAGTGCAGTTATCAACTAAATGATGGCAGCGAGGGAGGGTCCATCGCCATGTCGATCAATTCGTCAATGTCATCCGAATTCCAAAATGATAACTCCAACTGAAATAATAAAAAAAGCATGTTACAATTGATACGGTCTACTTACTGAAATAAAATAATTATTACAAAATATTACAATAAAACAGTAATAAGTTTAGTATAGAGAACAACTATATCAAATTTTAATGTTAGAAGATAGAAATTCAAAATTGACGTGTAGCGTGTACAGCAATATTTAGTGGATACTGAATAGTGAACAGAACCGATTACAAAGTATAAAAAATTAAAAATACATGTTAGTTTAAAAATGTTAATTAGAATTCCTTGTCATACAATTTATATAAACTAAAAGTACATTTTACTTATACATGCTATGTACTCGGTTCGGTTACACTTAGGGCGCGTTCCCACCATGTCGTGACGATTAATTATCGTTTTACGACTGTCGTCTCTAGCTGTTCCCATTATAACGATTGTTTGTCGTCAAAAAATTTTTTCGTTTAGCATACTATCGTATCTAGCCAATGACCTTCTATACACATGGACATTGCATGAGCGCGCTGTAAACGGCACGGCAGAACTGTGCTCAAATCCGAAGTGCGCACACTTTTACGTTAGTCGTGTTTTGAGCGCGAAACAGTAAGGATGCCGAAGTGTGTCGTGAAAAAGTGTAGAAACAATACTAGAACAACGCAAAAAAAGATGGTGTGACCTACCACCGGTAAGTTGATTTTATTTATAAAAGATAACAAGCGAAAACGTGTAAAAAAGTAGAAAAAACACTGAAATTTCAATAAATATAGTAAATTATTAACAAGTATGCCTGTGCTATTCCTATTCTTTTCTTTCACGTGCGTCAGAAAGAGACAGGCAACAGGACGCGACAAGAACATAGTCAGAAAACAAAAAAGTGGAGTCGCTTTTGTTTAAAACTTTTAATTATAATAGCCATTATTTTTACTTGAAAAACAAAAACTCTTGCAGAGTTAAATATAACATTTGTGAATAACTGTACTTTCTTAATAATATTTATCACTTTGTGGGAATCATACACATTAATACCCACGTACACACAAACACACTACACACACAAACATACACAAACACACCCACACATACAATAATATTTATATATTTTAAAACAAAAATTATATATTTAATATTATTTATAATAATAGCGGTACGATTTAATTGAGATCTCAACTAACGGGATATCATACGGAGGTCAACGTCCTGTGAACCACGCCCCTTGCACCTGTCGACCGCCGAAGAACTCCAGCGCCGGTGCATTCACACCAGTCCAATGCATGACTTCAGTTCGACGCCACGTCGCTTGCTTCTACCGCTATATAAAATTCCCGTGCATTTCGCGAACGTAATAACGTGTATAGTTTTTCTGTGTTAGCTTTTATCTGTATCTGACTATCGGCTTCATTATTTCCTTTCTTCTCCTAATTAATTACTTACTAAATTCGCTATCGCCTTGATTGTATCGTTTCTCCTATTGTACTTGTGTGGTGTGTAATAAACTATTGTGTTTATCATGTGGACTTCTTATTTTATCTTAGTGTCGTGTATATTGAACTTTTAAGTATAACTGAACATTCTATAGTGGACATTCTAAAGTGGTGACCCCGATAAACGAACATTATAATTTGAAAATTCATCATGAGTTTTAACAAAGATAGTGCAGGTGAATCAAAAAATTTACCGCGCGGTTCGATGGACTTATCCGGTGAATCGTGCCGCGTTGGCGTGCGTATACCTCCTTTTTGGCCTCAAGAACCAGCATTGTGGTTTGCTCAAGTCGAGGGACAATTTACTTTAGCAAATATTACAAGCGATTCTACAAAATTTTATTATGTAACGGCACAATTAGACCACATCTACGCTTCAGAAGTGAAGGATATAATTATCGCCCCACCCGAAACTAATAAATACGAAAAATTAAAAAATGAATTAATAAAAAGATTATCCGCGTCTCGGGAAAAGGAAGTACAGCAATTATTGATGCACGAAGAATTAGGAGATCGTAAACCATCGCAATTTTTACGACATCTGCAACATCTCGCGGGACCTGATATACCTGAGGATTTCCTCAAAACTATCTGGACCAGCCGCTTGCCTAGTAGTATCCAGGCAGTCCTAGCAGCTCAGCCAACTACTCCCTTGGCGACACTAGCGGAAGTAGCAGACCGGGTGAATGACATTGTTCCCTCTTCTCCAACTGTTGCAAGTACTTCAACGTCAACTCAGAACACACTTGACCAAATGGCAAAAATGATCGCGGACCTCACACAGCAGGTACAGGCTTTAACTGCTCATCAAACAAGAAGACCACGATCAATGTCTAGGGGAAGATACAGGCGCACGCGAAGTTCCAGCAGATCGTGCTCCTCTCACAAGAGGTATCCTACATGTTGGTATCACACAAAATTCGGTACTAAGGCAAAAAAATGTGTTAAGCCTTGCGATTTCACCTCGGGAAACGCTCCGGACAGTCGCTAATGGCGGCTGACGATTGTCCGAGTTCTAGTCGCCTGTTCATCACTGATCGCAATACAAAGACACAGTTTCTCATTGACACGGGCAGTGATCTCTGTGTTTTTCCTCGAGCGTCAATTAAAGAACGTAGACCAAGAACTAATTATCATCTCTTCGCCGCTAACGGTACCACTATCAACACCTACGGGTATAAAAATTTGGAATTAGACCTGGGACTTCGTCGTACTTATTCTTGGAGGTTCGTAGTCGCTGATGTTACGAGGGCTATTATAGGCGTCGACTTCCTAAGTTTCTATAACTTAGCCGTCGACTGCCGACACAAGCGACTGGTCGATAACACAACTAGTCTACAAGTTTCCGCGACCTCAGCTGCGTGCAACACTACCTCTTCTATCCGCACAATCTGGGGTGAATCTAAGTACCTGCAAGTCCTGCGAGCGTACCCAGACATTACGCGACCACCTGGAACACAACGTACGGTTAGTCATAACACCGTACACCATATTAGGACGACACCTGGGCCACCAATATCATGTACACCGCGACGTTTAGCTCCTGATAAATTAAAGATTGCTAAAAAAGAATTCGAGAGCATGCTAAAGAGTGGTATCGCTAGGCCATCAGAGAGTCCCTGGGCATCACCTTTACACCTCGTTCCAAAGAAAGACAATGGATGGCGGCCTTGCGGTGACTACCGCATGTTGAATGCTCGTACAATACCGGATTGTTACCCTATACGTCATATACAAGACTTCGCTCATAGTATAAGTGGTTGCACGATATTCACAACACTGGACCTCGAAAAAGCTTACCAGCAGATCCCTGTTTACTCGGAGGACGTTCCCAAAACAGCCATCACTACACCATTCGGGCTATATGAATTTCCGTTTATGACGTTTGGCCTACGTAATGCAGGTCAAACGTTTCAACGATTCATCGATGAGGTAACGAGAGGACTAGATTTTTGTTACGCATACCTAGATGATTTTTTAATTTTCTCCCGCGATGAAAAGGAGCACGAATCTCATCTACATCAACTATTCCAGCGTCTACAAGAATATGGCATCGTCATTAACACCTCTAAATGTGTCTTTGGAGCTAAAGAAGTGAAATTTCTAGGTTACACGATATCAGCCGAAGGAACTAAACCCCTGGATACAAAAGTTGAAGCCATCAAGTCATTTCCCGAGCCGAAAACCATTAAACAACTACGACGTTTCTTAGGAATGCTTAATTTCTATAGAAGATTTATACCATCAGCAGCACAAATACAAGCACCCCTAAACAACCTTCTTACCGGCTCAGTAAAGGGCTCACACCCAGTTATCCTCCAGGATGACACCTTGAAAGCATTCGAGGCCTGTAAGGACAGTCTGTGCCGTGCTACTTTATTAGCACACCCAGATTGTGAAGCACCCCTGGCATTGGTTACCGACGCATCCGATAAGGCTATTGGAGCAGCACTGCAACAATATAAAAACAAAGGTTGGCAACCACTCGCTTTCTTTTCGCGCAAACTGAGCTCAACACAGAGCAACTATTCACCATACGATCGGGAATTACTGGCAATTTACGAAGCAGTTCGGTATTTTCGACACATGCTGGAAGCTCGAAATTTTACCATCTACACCGATCATAAACCTCTAACGTTTGCATACCACGCACGGAAAGAAAAAGGCTCTCCTAGGCAACAACGTCACCTCGAATTCATATCTCAATTCACCACCGACATAAGGCATATTTCAGGTACGGAGAACGTAGTGGCGGATACCTTGTCAAGGATCGAGGAAGTCTTTACTCCTATAGACTACAAACAGTTGGCTGAAGCTCAAAACATAGACGAAGAATTGAAGTCGCTACTTAAAGACGGATCATCGTTACGTCTTAAGAAAATCGTGTTGCCTGATTCACAAGTCAGTTTATATTGTGACGTCAGCACTGAATTTACAAGACCATTCATTACCAGTCAACTGAGACGCCAAGTTTTTGACAATCTTCACGGGCTTAGTCATCCAGGAGCCAACGCCACAGCGAAACTAATCTCTCAACGCTTTGTGTGGCCAGGAATAAAGAAGAGCTGCAGAGAGTGGTGTCGATCGTGTCACGCCTGTCAACGAGCTAAAGTCACTCGTCATGTTTCTTCTCCCCTGGGCACCTACGAGCTACCACAGATAAGATTCCAACAAATACACATCGACCTTATAGGACCACTGCCACCATCTCAAGGTTTTCGTTACTGTCTTACTGCTGTCGACAGATTTACGAGATGGCCTGAAGCAGTACCTATAACAGACATCACAGCCGAGACCGTTGCGAAGGCTCTAATGACCTGCTGGATAGCGAGATTCGGATGCCCTACTGATATAGTGACAGACCGCGGCGCTCAGTTTCAATCGGCTCTCTTTAAGCACTTGTCAGAACTAATCGGCTTCAATCACAAAAAAACTACAGCGTACCATCCATCCTGCAACGGTTTAGTGGAGAGATTCCATCGGCAACTTAAAGCCGCAATCGTATGCCATGCAAAGGAAACCTGGACTGAGGTTTTGCCTTTAGTGTTGCTCGGCATACGTTGCGCTTATAAGGAAGACATTAAAGCAACATCTGCAGAACTGGTTTATGGGGAAACACTGCGGCTTCCAGGACAATTCTTTACCAGTCCTGATGTAACACCTACTAACGACGTCGCTGATTTTGTCGCACGCTTACGCGCATTCACTCAAAATATTAGACCGCAACCAGCATCAAGACATGGCCAGAGGTCGTCCTTCGTCTTTAAGGACTTGGCAACGTGTACCCACGTATATTTACGTGAAGACGCCAAACGTGGTGCACTACAACCAGCTTATAGTGGGCCATATGCTGTGTTGAAAAGAAGCGATAAAACAATGACACTACTAGTCAGGGGCAAAACCACCAAAGTAACCATAGATCGCGTAAAACCAGCGTATATACTTCTAGATAGACCAGCAACAAAGTCCCAGCAACCTGAAACAGAGCCAGGAAAGAGTATAGAAAGGCGAACCCGATCAGGTCGCCATGTACACTTCCCGCAGTTTTACCGCCCGTAGTGACGGTCTCCGCGGGGGAGTGATGTGGGAATCATACACATTAATACCCACGTACACACAAACACACTACACACACAAACATACACAAACACACCCACACATACAATAATATTTATATATTTTAAAACAAAAATTATATATTTAATATTATTTATAATAATAGCGGTACGATTTAATTGAGATCTCAACTAACGGGATATCATACGGAGGTCAACGTCCTGTGAACCACGCCCCTTGCACCTGTCGACCGCCGAAGAACTCCAGCGCCGGACGCCGGTGCATTCACACCAGTCCAATGCATGACTTCAGTTCGACGCCACGTCGCTTGCTTCTACCGCTATATAAAATTCCCGTGCATTTCGCGAACGTAATAACGTGTATAGTTTTTCTGTGTTAGCTTTTATCTGTATCTGACTATCGGCTTCATTATTTCCTTTCTTCTCCTAATTAATTACTTACTAAATTCGCTATCGCCTTGATTGTATCGTTTCTCCTATTGTACTTGTGTGGTGTGTAATAAACTATTGTGTTTATCATGTGGACTTCTTATTTTATCTTAGTGTCGTGTATATTGAACTTTTAAGTATAACTGAACATTCTATAGTGGACATTCTAAAACTTTTCTATGAACAATAAATAATAAAACAAATTAATAAATAAATATTTGAAGTACAAATGGCAAATATTCTCGAAATTTGAAATTTTTTTTTATAAAGACTGCTTATTTTTTAGCTTTCCTGTAAACGAGATTATGAGAGAAAAATGGCGCAAGTTGGTAGCAAGAGAAAGATCCGAAGATTTTTACAAACCAAATGAGTCGAGCGTCATTTGCTCGGATCATTTCCTCGAATCTGATGTTTACTGCACCGCTAAAGGATTTAAGCGATTAAAAAAGACAGCTGTTCCGCATATAGAGGTAATTATTACAGTCCAAGTTCATATTTTATTTTTAAAATGTAATATGTATTCCTTCAATTCAATTAATAAATTTTTCAGTTTGGCGTTGATTGTGGACCTAGTCAACCAAGGAAGAGAGGTATGGAAGAGGCATCTGATGTACCTGTAAGTCTTTAAAATGAAAATTATTTAAATATTACCTATCTGCATCTTTTTACAATAAAACTTATTTTTTTCAGGAGCTGACTTCTGCGCATTGCAATTTATATTGCACCACTGACGGAGTTAAACGTTTAAAAAATACAACTGTTCCGCACATAGAGGTTAGTAATAGAATTGTCCTATCTATACATATAAATAAAATTGGAGTGTCTGTTTTTAATATTAAAATAACCACTTTTTACTAAATGCATATGGTCTATACACGAAACATATACCAAAATAACATTTTTTACAATTTTTGTCTGTCTGTCTGTCTGTCTGTCTGTTTGTTCCGGCTAATTTCTGAAACGTCTGAACCTATTTAGACGGGACTTTCACTGTCAGATAGCTGATGTAATTGCGCGTAACTTAGGCTACTTTGATATTAGAAATTTATTTATTTTAATTTATAAATATTACGAAACGTCTCGAAAAAATTTACGTTCCGTCACAACTTTACGTTGTGTCCGTACACTCCGTACAATCGTTTATTATCTTTTTGACAGTTCCAAACATTTTGAAATTAGTGATTGCCTCACAGGTCATTCATTCGATTTGAAATAATAATCGATTATATTTAAGAATAACTTTCAATCGATTTAATGAAATATTTTTAGTTTAAAAATTATAATTATTCGTTTATTAGTTAGTTTGTTAAATAAATTAGTAGTTAGGTATGTGATTTTCCAAGTATATTAATTTGCTCATAGCTCTTGATTTAAACTTTAATTTTTAATTAACTTTAACATTTGAAAGTTTAATTTCACTAACGCGTGCATAGTTACATTTTAGGGCAGCTGTCAAAAAATAAATAAATGAATGAACAGAGTTATTGCTTTTTACTCTTGGTTTGAAATTAAACTCCAAGATTTCGACTTAATACCTTGCAAATAATCAATCTTGGAGTCATAGATACTATATATTTTTATTTCCTTTTTTTATTAAATTTATTGAAACAATAATTACATGACGTAAAATTATTTTTACAATATGATAAATTTATCGTATTTCAAGAACTGTTTCATAGTCTGTGGTTGTTTGTTATGCACAGGATACTTCAATCAATCAATCAAATCGTCAATAAAGACATTACTGGAGAATTTTTAGTACGTTATTCCGAAAAAAAAAACTGTAATATCATGTCTGTCACAAAGATAATGAACGATTGGACGGAGTATGTCTTTTTTTTTAAATACTAAAGTGTTGTAACTAATTAATTACTTAATTTCACCAGCTTCATTCGATTTAAATAGTAATTAAATATTGTGTAGTGATCTCTACTAAAAAGAAAGATGAATCAATCAATTGATTGAATGATTGATTGACTGATCTGTACTGGTTGTATGGCACTCAAAGGCGTAAATAAAATTTTGAATTGGTGGTACGTGACTTAACGTCCACGCGCGTACGTAACGCATACGCAGCGGAGGGATGTTAGATGAAAGACGACTGGGCAAAAGTGGTAGAAAAAACTCGAAAATAATAAAGGAAGATTATGACAGAGACGTCAATATTGATACTATAATTGAAAATGAAATAATTATATTTACAGATGACGATAGCTCAACTAACGATTTTGGCTCATCATCCTATGAAAATAATTGAATGACGATTCAATCACTTTTGCTTTTTCTTTATTTTTATCGCGGTTTATTGGGTTTTTTTGCATGCCTGACGTTTCGGATACTTTACAGCAACCATGGTCACGGGAGGACCATGTCCTCATGTCCAGAACCTCATAAACCATGATAAAATTCGTTCGTTTTAATTATTGAAATTCGCGTAAACATTAGAAAACAATATAAAAAATAAAATAAAGACAAATTGATTATTTCAAATTACCTACAATATTTAAGTTTAAGTTAAATTTTGTAATCAAAATTTTAATCCAAAGCACTTTACATTACATAGTCAAATCCATCAAATACTGAAACAAACTTGAATCGATTTATCGTAAGTATCGAGTAGCAAGTCGCATACGACTAACCGTAACCATAGTTATAATAAGTAACCATATTACCATAGTTACTTGACTATTTACATCGCGATGACAAATGTCAAAAAATGCTTATTAAATTGTGATGACTATAGTTATGCCTAAATAAAGCAGGAGGCCAAAATCCCAAGATTGCGACGTGAAAAGGAATCTCAACAGGATACCTATGGAAAGTCGTCTTACAAATTGTAGAATGAGAGTAGTTCTGGGAGGAATGAAAATTACTTCATAAAATACATCAAAAGAAATTACATACTTCATCGTTATCATTTTGTACACCAAATACCGCCGAGTCTGAACGTTTATTGACATATTTACAAATGTAATTTATAGACGTTGATATGTGGTTTAAAAGTGCGCGACAGTACTAGTGAAAATGGGAACAATCCAGCGATTGTCGACATCTATATCGTTAGTTCGTAATCGGATTGTCGTCCTCTACTGAGTCTACTGACAGCAGCCGATCGTTCCGACGATACGTTCTAGCCCGGGAGCCAGTGACAACGAAATGAAACTTCGTAACATGAATAAGAGTTTTTTTATGAATTTTCGTCTTTGTCAGCTGCCACTCCGTGGGTGGGTTGGGCAGTAGCAGCCTCCCAAACATCGAGAAAAAAAATATTTTAGTCATTTCCTCCCACCTTAAAATTTGTCAGATTATAGTTTACCTAATATCTTGAAAGGAAAATAACGTCAGCTGACCATAACATGGTGAATTAAAAGTCTAAAAAAATTTTTTTCAATGATTTCCTCTCAACTAAAAATTTACCTGATGATAGATTACATGCTACAATGAAAAATAACGTCAGCTGGCTGTATCTCGGTGGAAAGTTTGTTGCGTTCTCTGCCTCAGGAGACAGATCGCAACTAATCGGCGTGCGATCACTAGAACGCGTGCGATAGATCGCAGGCAGTGAGAAGGCGTACTTGGGCGGCCATAGGCTACAGAGAACGCATGCGTTCAGATCATAGAGCAAAAACAAAGGTTCAGATCGCATCCTTAGATCGTATCGTCGAAACGGATCGGGCGCTGTCACGATTCAGCCTGTAATATCCCACTGTTGCGCATAGGCCTCTTCCCCATGTAGGAGAAGGATCGGAGCTTAATCCACCAAGCTGCTCCAATGCGGGTTGGCGGATATATTCCCTACTATGAGTAACGATCGCTATCAGGTGTACATCATAACAACCGGGACCGACGGCTTAACGTGCTCTCCGAGGCACGGTGGGGAGACCCACAAGGACTGCACAAACACCCAGACCATGGCAAACATCTGTATGGCCAATACAAATGCTGTCGTGTGCGGGGATCGAACCCGCAACCGCCCGCGCAACAGCCAATCGCAATACAGTAGCGCTGTCAGTAGAGGCCTTTATACCGCCATGTTCAGGTAAACAACGTCTGTAAAATGGATAACCATCCTCACCTATAACAGTATCTGTGGTAAAACTTTTAGGAAATCTTTTACATAATAATAACTGAAATAAAAATGCAAAAACGAATAATAAACTAAATAACTTTTTTGTTAAATTCCACGCGGACGAAGTCGCGGGCACAGCTAGTTAATAATAAATGTGTAAAAGTGTGTAAAGTAAATGTGTATAGAAGGTCATTGTATCTAGCCGTTCCCACTGTCACGACAATCTATCGTCACTGCAAAGTGTCGTAGACGACAGTTAGTCGTGTCGTTTTATATGTGAACACCTCCATTTAAACATAATTATGAGCCACGACACACACAACAACTACACGATTATCTGTCGTCAAGACAGTGGGAACGCGCCCTAACACTTATAAATGCGACAAATCGCTATAACCTGCAAGGCGGCAAGACAGGGAACTTACGGGGGGACAGCGCGTACGCAGTCCCCACTACCAAAAATTACGCGTCCGAGTTATCCGCATTAGGGATAATCGCAGAGGTCAACCCCACCACAGTGCAATGATAGGGCCTCGCTCTGGGGGAACCGCCTTCATGATCACGGTATCCCCTACGCCAGGTAAGTATGAATTCGATACTTCGGTTCACGGTAGTCATTATACGAGCAAAGTTTTAGCCAGCGCGATGCAAAAATACGCGTTAATGGTATAACGCCATCTAGAAGAGGAATCACAAACTAGATCTCAAATGTTAAAATGTTTTGAATTTTGTTTCCTCGTTGCTAAACTAGATGGCGCTTTAGAGAACAATCTATACATATAATAAAATGATAGAAAAGTCAAAACTGTACATTGAATATTTTTTTAAAAGAATACTTGGGGTGTGATCTACAATCGATACCGAAGCCAAAAATATAGTTTTTAGAATTTTTGTCTGTTTGTCTGTTTGTCTGTTTGTCTGTATGTATGTCCGGGATAAACTCAAAAAGTACTGCATGGATTTACTTCAAATTTGGCACGAATGTTGTTAAGAAGTCGGGTCAGAACATAGGCTATATATTATCACGCTATCACCTACGGGGAACGAGCAGTGAACCTTTATTTCTTCAAATGTATGTCCGGGATAAACTCAAAAAGTACTGCATGGATTTACTTCAAATTTGGCACGAATATTATTAAGAAGTCGGGTCAGAACATAGGCTACATATTATCACGCTATCACCTACGGGGAACGAGCAGTGAACGCACGCAGACGACGTCGCCGGCAGCAGCTAGTGGAATAAATAAAATTTAGGTTGTGCTTTTGTAGTATGACTGTGTGATAGTAAAAAAAGGTGTAATAAACAGAAAACATCTATAATAAAAATGTAGGTTTTTAGTAAGCGTATATTAAATTATCTGTGTTAAAAATTAATAATAAAAACTGGTATTTTGTTACTAATGTTATTGTAATTACCTACATCAAAAGCCATTTAAAGTAAACATTTTACTGGGATGATTGTTAAAAAAAATATATATGTTGCAGTCAGAACTCTTAACCGTAAACCGTAACTTCGTAATATTACTATTACGAAGTAATATTACTTTAGACTAAGTTTGAGTTTTAAGTAACAAATAATATGAACCATATTAGAAAATAATATGAACTCAAACTTAGTCTAAAGTAATATTACTTCGTAATAGTAATATTACTTTAGACTAAGTTTGAGTTTTAAGTAACAAATAATATGAATGGTTTGAAAATAGGTAATTTAAAAAATAATTAGAAAAAAGAGTGTATAACAAAAATAAAGTAATTTTGTAAAGAGTATTAAGGGTTCTGAGGGAACATATTTCATGTAATGGATTTTAGATTTAATAGATTTTCTCTCTAAGCTATGACAATGATATATTCTGACTGACTGTTAAATGTACCTATGTAGAATGTGAAGTAAACTCTTACTTCACATTCTACATGTTTAATATGGTTAAAACTCATCTTTATTTAAATTAATTTCATTGGAGATTGGAGATAGTTTAATTTATAATATTAGGGTCACTCACTTTCACATAATGGTTTTGACAGCTCATTTTACTTTTTATACATTATTTAAGGCTTACGAGGTAACAGTTCTTTACCAACTACAAAAAAAAAAAAACTTAAGTAGTCCTTGTATTCTTACGCTCTGTCATAACTTAACGTGTGTATTCTTATCTTAGTAATAGAACCCAGCCTCAAGATTAACCGCAGCAAGACTAAAGTCATGATTGTCAACCGAATAACAACAATTCGCCAGAAGTGACACAAATAGCGAACTGTGAGGTGGTGCAATCTTATGTCTATTTAAGAGCGTTGATCTCGAACAACGGAGGCTGAATCGACGAAATCAAACGGCGCATGGCGATATCCAGATCAGTGCCGTAAATAGGCCCTGTGCCACCGGTGCCCAGGCACAGGGCGTACACTCTGGGAAATAATGGAGATAGAGTTCCTGGAGCTGAGAGTTTTTTATTGGAAATGTCCTTCTTTTTCAGAATCTTTTTTGAAATTTCTTAAATATCAATAGTTTATGGACGCCGCGTTGGCGCAGCGGTCACAGCACTGGATTGCGATTGGCTGTTGCGCGGGCGGTTGCGGGTTCGATCCCCGCACACGACAACATTTGTATTGGCCATACAGATGTTTGCTGTGGTCTGGGTGTTTGTGCAGTCCTTGTGGGCCTCCCCACCGTGCCTCGGAGAGCACGTTAAGCCGTCGGTCCCGCTTGTTATCATGTACACCTGATAGCGATCGTTACTCATAGTAGGGAATATATCTGCCAACCCGCATTGGAGCAGCGTGGTGGATTAAGCTCCGATCCTTCTCCGACATGGGAAAGAGGCCTATGCCCAACAGTGGGATATTACAGGCTGAATCACAATAGTTTATGAAATATAGGCAAAAACGAAAGGCTTTTTCATTTTTTTAATTGTTTATAACTTTTGCAATTTTTTATGTGCTAATACACGCTTTTAGAACATTTTTCTAGACGCCATTCTGGATCAAATGAGCTATCACACATAATTTTAAGAGCAGTATCTCTATTTTCGACCATTTTAAACTTGTCAACTAACTAGCGGGCGGGTACGGGCGGGCGCCGCGGCCTGTGTGGACTGTGGACAGGTGTCCGCGTGTGTGCGTGCGGTGCGAGACGCGAGGGGCATCGTGTCCCGCGCGTCTCGCAACGTATTCATTGTTTGTTTGCCGACATCAGTTCTTTAAAAAATCGGCCAAGTGCGAGTCGGACTCGTGCACGAAGGATTCCGTACCATTGATTGAGTAAACAACAGTCGGTACTTACATTGATTTTAATATCGGGTAAAAAGCGGAAAATAGTCGCGTTTGTTGTATGGGAGCCCCAGTTAAATATTTATTTTATTTTGTTTTTAGTATTTGTTGTTATAGCGGCAACAGAAATACATAATTTGTGAAAATTTCAACTGTCTAGCTATCGCGGTTCTTAAGATACAGCCTGGTGAATGACAGACGGACGGATAGACAGCGAAGTCTTAGTAACATGGTCCCGTTTTTACCTTTTGAGTACGGAACCCTAAAAATAGATTTTTCTTCCAATATATTAGATAATTGGTTCATCAACACCAAGTTCCTTGTGCTTTATTTTATCACCCTGAATAAAATAAAGTAAGCCTAGCATTGCTCTAGGGTACCAATAATATTTAAAAAAACAAGGGCCAAATTATAGAAGCTCACACAGGGCGCAGAAAAAGCTATTTACAGCACTGATCCAGATCAGCTATTGATAAGCTGCAAAAAATATGAAGGAATCGTAAAATCACCAAGGCCACTAAGACTCGGCTAGTTAGAATGCTGGTATTCTCCATATTCCTCTACGCTTCGGTGTGTGTGTGTGTGTGTGTGTGTGTGTGTGTGCGCGCGCCTGTGTGTGAGTGTGCGTGTGTCTGTGTGCGCGCCTGTGTGTGAGTGTGCGTGTGTGTGTGTGTGCGCGTCTGGGTGTGAGTGTGTGTGTGTGTGTGTTTGTGAGTGTGTGTGTGTGTGTGCGCCTGTGTGTGAGTATGCCTGTGTGTGTGTGTGTGTACTCACGGGGTCACGCGCAGCGCAAGGGCGGCAGGTGAGCGCGGCGGCGCGGCACTCGCAGCGCGGCGCGGCGCAGGGCGGCGCGGCGAGGGCGGCGCGCCCGCCCGCCACGTGTGTGTGTGTGTGTGTACTCACGGGGTCACGCGCAGCGCAAGGGCGGCAGGTGAGCGCGGCGGCGCGGCACTCGCAGCGCGGCGCGGCGCAGGGCGGCGCGGCGAGGGCGGCGCGCCCGCCCGCCACGTGTGTGTGTGTGTGTGTACTCACGGGGTCACGCGCAGCGCAAGGGCGGCAGGTGAGCGCGGCGGCGCGGCACTCGCAGCGCGGCGCGGCGAGGGCGGCGCGCCCGCCCGCCACGTGTGTGTGTGTGTGTGTACTCACGGGGTCACGCGCAGCGCAAGGGCGGCAGGTGAGCGCGGCGGCGCGGCACTCGCAGCGCGGCGCGGCGCAGGGCGGCGCGGCGAGGGCGGCGCGCCCGCCCGCCACGTGTGTGTGTGTGTGTGTACTCACGGGGTCACGCGCAGCGCAAGGGCGGCAGGTGAGCGCGGCGGCGCGGCACTCGCAGCGCGGCGCGGCGCAGGGCGGCGCGGCGAGGGCGGCGCGCCCGCCCGCCACGTGTGTGTG
This sequence comes from Melitaea athalia, assembly GCA_905220545.2. Classification (NCBI taxonomy): domain Eukaryota; kingdom Metazoa; phylum Arthropoda; class Insecta; order Lepidoptera; family Nymphalidae; genus Melitaea; species Melitaea athalia. The sequence goes on from HG992198.1 coordinate 9,299,286, forward strand.
TGTGTGTGTACTCACGGGGTCACGCGCAGCGCAAGGGCGGCAGGTGAGCGCGGCGGCGCGGCACTCGCAGCGCGGCGCGGCGCAGGGCGGCGCGGCGAGGGCGGCGCGCCCGCCCGCCACGTGTGTGTGTGTGTGTGTACTCACGGGGTCACGCGCAGCGCAAGGGCGGCAGGTGAGCGCGGCGGCGCGGCACTCGCAGCGCGGCGCGGCGCAGGGCGGCGCGGCGAGGGCGGCGCGCCCGCCCGCCACGTGTGTGTGTGTGTGTGTACTCACGGGGTCACGCGCAGCGCAAGGGCGGCAGGTGAGCGCGGCGGCGCGGCACTCGCAGCGCGGCGCGGCGCAGGGCGGCGCGGCGAGGGCGGCGCGCCCGCCCGCCACGTGTGTGTGTGTGTGTGTACTCACGGGGTCACGCGCAGCGCAAGGGCGGCAGGTGAGCGCGGCGGCGCGGCACTCGCAGCGCGGCGCGGCGCAGGGCGGCGCGGCGAGGGCGGCGCGCCCGCCCGCCACGTGTGTGTGTGTGTGTGTACTCACGGGGTCACGCGCAGCGCAAGGGCGGCAGGTGAGCGCGGCGGCGCGGCACTCGCAGCGCGGCGCGGCGCAGGGCGGCGCGGCGAGGGCGGCGCGCCCGCCCGCCACGTGTGTGTGTGTGTGTGTACTCACGGGGTCACGCGCAGCGCAAGGGCGGCAGGTGAGCGCGGCGGCGCGGCACTCGCAGCGCGGCGCGGCGCAGGGCGGCGCGGCGAGGGCGGCGCGCCCGCCCGCCACGTGTGTGTGTGTGTGTGTACTCACGGGGTCACGCGCAGCGCAAGGGCGGCAGGTGAGCGCGGCGGCGCGGCACTCGCAGCGCGGCGCGGCGCAGGGCGGCGCGGCGAGGGCGGCGCGCCCGCCCGCCACGTGTGTGTGTGTGTGTGTACTCACGGGGTCACGCGCAGCGCAAGGGCGGCAGGTGAGCGCGGCGGCGCGGCACTCGCAGCGCGGCGCGGCGCAGGGCGGCGCGGCGAGGGCGGCGCGCCCGCCCGCCACGTGTGTGTGTGTGTGTGTACTCACGGGGTCACGCGCAGCGCAAGGGCGGCAGGTGAGCGCGGCGGCGCGGCACTCGCAGCGCGGCGCGGCGCAGGGCGGCGCGGCGAGGGCGGCGCGCCCGCCCGCCACGTGTGTGTGTGTGTGTGTACTCACGGGGTCACGCGCAGCGCAAGGGCGGCAGGTGAGCGCGGCGGCGCGGCACTCGCAGCGCGGCGCGGCGCAGGGCGGCGCGGCGAGGGCGGCGCGCCCGCCCGCCACGTGTGTGTGTGTGTGTGTGTACTCACGGGGTCACGCGCAGCGCAAGGGCGGCAGGTGAGCGCGGCGGCGCGGCACTCGCAGCGCGGCGCGGCGCAGGGCGGCGCGGCGAGGGCGGCGCGCCCGCCCGCCACGTGTGTGTGTGTGTGTGTGTACTCACGGGGTCACGCGCAGCGCAAGGGCGGCAGGTGAGCGCGGCGGCGCGGCACTCGCAGCGCGGCGCGGCGCAGGGCGGCGCGGCGAGGGCGGCGCGCCCGCCCGCCACGTGTGTGTGTGTGTGTGTACTCACGGGGTCACGCGCAGCGCAAGGGCGGCAGGTGAGCGCGGCGGCGCGGCACTCGCAGCGCGGCGCGGCGCAGGGCGGCGCGGCGAGGGCGGCGCGCCCGCCCGCCACGTGTGTGTGTGTGTGTGTACTCACGGGGTCACGCGCAGCGCAAGGGCGGCAGGTGAGCGCGGCGGCGCGGCACTCGCAGCGCGGCGCGGCGCAGGGCGGCGCGGCGAGGGCGGCGCGCCCGCCCGCCACGTGTGTGTGTGTGTGTGTACTCACGGGGTCACGCGCAGCGCAAGGGCGGCAGGTGAGCGCGGCGGCGCGGCACTCGCAGCGCGGCGCGGCGCAGGGCGGCGCGGCGAGGGCGGCGCGCCCGCCCGCCACGGTGGCGAAACGCCGCGCCGCGCCGCGATCGCTTGACAGCTTCGAGCCAGCCCAGATTGTACCTGCGGGCATCATCCTTTTAGTACACTAGGTAAACTAGTACAGCATCCAGTGAACACACGACTTTCGTATGACGTCTCATGACGTCTTAGGTAGGTCATATAGAGATACTTAACTTTTTTAGACTTAGACACTCGCGGTTTTCAAACATAGTCTATTTTTTAAAATATAACGGGTACATACCACGATATAGATTTTTGTGATTGTATGTCGATATTTCGGACCAGTTACATGGTCCGTGGTCACGACGAGACCACGTATTTAAGAGAGAAAAAAAATGTAGGCAGGTGAAAAAAAACTTACAGCATACACTTAAGCTACAAGTTACGAACAATGTTCATTTTGTATTTATACGGTTTTTATAATATTATGTCTAGAAATGTCTAGAAGAATATCAGACTAACAGCTCAACTATTAAGTGAAAAAGTGTACTACCAGATAAATTCATCAATTAGAGTTATTTTTTACCATTAGTTTCTAAAGCCAGTGAAGTGCACAGTCCGAGTTTTTCCTTCGGCAGTTTCACTTGTTTGCGCAGGCCGGGGTCGCCGACGAGCCTCTCGTAGTCTTTATTGGTGTACGCCAATGTACTGTCCACACCTGGTTACATTTTACATATTTTACTAAACTTTACATTTCAATTACCTCTAAGAAGCACTATAGTCTATTCGCGTTAAAAAAATAGTGATTCGTTGCTGTCGCTTAGATTATATCCAGGCCTTTGACAAGTTTGTACGTAAAATCAAAGTAAATTAGTAAGCTTTTCTGAATGTGTAACTTCAACTGGTTAATTTAAAAAAAATTAGGTACGTGCGTACAAAGTACACATGTCAGAAGTGAAACTTCTTTGGAAAACTAAAAAAAAAACTAATTCAAAAAAACTAATTAAAAAAAAAGTTATTGAAAAAAAAAAACATAAAGCCAACGTCACGCGGTGTTCCCATGCTGTCACCCAAGTACTGACCGACCCTGACGTTGCCGCGTTAGTGGTCGCTCAAATTTTACCCCTCATACGCCTAAAGAAGTTTTACTTCAACCAGGAGTTTTTTGTTTTTGTGTTTTAAATTAATGCGTTTTACTTGTAACCAATCTGTATCGTAGTTTCAAGATATATGGACTAATATTGATACGCTTTTTGTAATAGACAGATATAGATAGATGTTTTATTATGAGAGATGAATTTAGAAACTATTAACTAAAACAAAATTAAATAATTTATAGGCTACCTAGCATTTATTATTTATTTATGTATACTATACGAGTATTTTTTAGTATTACACATAATATATCGACTATTATATTTAATCTTAATATAAATAAATCTCGTGTCACAATGTTTGTCCTCAATGGACTCCTAAACCACTTAACCGATTTTAATCAAATTTGCACACCGAGTGCATTTTGATCCAACTTGAAAGATAGGCTATATTGTATTTTGGTATATGTAATTATTATATTTAAGAAAAAAAAGGCGGTACGAAGTTCGCCAGGTCAGCTAGTTTATTTTATATATATTTAATAAACAAGAATATCCGCACGATACCCGTAGTATACGGCGTATGTGACATTAGCTCGTTCTCTCGCGATTTTTAAATACAAATTAATTTTGGAATTTCAAAAAGAACGATCTAGAAAGAGCTTAGAGCGCAAGAGAGTCGTAAATTGTTTTTTTTTTAAGAAATAAAATTGAATTGTAAATAGTGAATATATTTGTTCATTCTTCTAAAAATTTATAATATTGACAAACTACAGAACTATAATGTTGACTAAGAACAAAACTAAATTATTTACAATATGGACTAAAATGAAACGTTATCTAAGACTTAATCAAGAACTTACCAAACAGATACTTAGCGACTCGTTTCTTCGACAACGAAAAGTCATCGTCCATCAGTATGTGTAGAGTTATCGAGTTCTCCATCAGGTTGTGGTAGATTGTGGAATAGTCAAACTGTAAATTTTTTACAAAGTTATATATAGATTTTATATGGCGCACCTATATTTTTATTTTAGAAATCAAGAAAATCGAAAAAAATAGGTCATGATTTTACGGTTGAGTTTTCAAACACTGAGTTAAAATTGCGATGTAATGTGCTTCCAGGTCTTTCATTATACAAACGTGTTAGTAAAAATTAAATCACTCATTAATCATTATCTTCTAGTGTAAAAGTTTGCCGATCTCTTAGTACTATGACAGGTGTGAAAGAGCAGCAGTAACTAATGTGTAACTGATTGATTCAGCCCGTAACGTAACGTATCATTGCTGGGCATAGGCCTTTGTCTCCATGGAGGAGAAGAGTCGATGCTTAACAATGGTAGATACCATTTTAATTATATGTTTACCGTTATACCATTTTGATTTTGCAGAACTACGTTTAGTCGTGCCAGCGCATCCCATATAATCACCACCCTGGTGGGATGCGTTAAGGTATTTCCTAGAGTGGAAAAGGAGGATCTCTCTTACAGAGAGAATAAGAAAGAGCGAGAGTTGGAGTACGTACGGATCCCCGCTGGAACGGTCGGTATTTTTGATATGATATTAAAAATGTGTATAAGATGTGTAATGAGAGAGAGAGAGAGAGAGAGAGAGAGAGAGAGAGAGAGAGAGAGTGAGTACGCACGGAGTCCCCGGCGGCGCGGTCGCAGCGCGTGCAGGGCAGCAGCAGCACGGCGCGCGGCGCGGCGGCGCGCAGCGGCAGTGACGTCACGAAGCGCAGCGCGCGCAGAGCGTCCCCGCGCGCCGTCGCGTTGCCGCGCACCAGCGAGCTCTTGTCTGTATCACACATTTAAAATTACTATCATTTCTGGCCTGCTGTGTGGCTACGGCAGTAAAGAATACAGCCACCTCTCTTCGCGTGGGTGTCGTAAGAGGCGACTAAGGGATAACACAGTTCCACTACCACCTTGGAACTGTTAAAGCCGACCGATAGCGGGATAACCATCCAACTGCTGGCCATTATATTACCTAGTGTGACGTCACATTATGCAGTTTTACACTTACAATTAATTAAATTAAAACAGCTAAATAGCATCGATTCGCTTTTTAATACTTACAATCGGATACAATCATTATAATTTAAAATGGGATGTCAAAAAGTTTAGGACCCCGTCTACTTCATGTCACACATTGACCAGCGTGTGACGTAATTTATGGATACCTTCTTATTGTATTTACATTTTTTCATTTTTATATTTTAGTGTAAATGTAAACTTAAACTTCACACAAAAACAAAATTTAAATGGAAAATGCCCTTACATTCAGTGTTCTCGTAAATTAAAGGAAATACCAGCGTATGTATTAGGAATATGTTAAAAATAATCGATTATTTTCGCTGAAAATGTTTGGCCGAATTTTTATTATACCTAGTTATACAATGGATATTGTTGTAAAAATCGATTAATTTTTCACATCCCTAGTACGTATGCTCGGCTTGCGCGGCTCCTCGCAGAATTCTACCCCGGGCCCTATGACCCTTTTAGTCCTAGGGTAAATACGCCCATGATTATATCTCATTTTAAAACTTGAGTAGCTTTGAAAAAAAAAACAACGTTAAACTATATTCAAATTCCAAATATATAATATTATTGATATCTTACCGATTTCGAAAGCCTCGAAGTGTCTCGGTACATCAACAGCGCTCGTGAACAGTTTTCCTTGTACGTACAGTGCTCGCGGTCGACGGTACACGCCTGCACCACCGTACACCACTACTGCGTATCTAATGTAAACAAATCGCTTGCCATTTTATTTGTGTTCTTAAATCACAGTTATAATTATATGAAATATAAATAAATTATTAAAACAATGTTACTGATGAAGGATATATATAGGTGTACCCACACCTATTAATCCATCCTTCAATACTTTAATTTGGATGATTGTTACTCCTTCACGCAACACTTTAAGTGTTTGTGAATGTATAATTGTATATGTATGTTTATGTACAATTTAAGATTCGAATAAACACACGAACAGTGGAAGAGTAAGAACAAAGTTTCGGAATACTACATAAAGATAATTACATGAGACATTTTACACATAATATTTTATTAAAATGTGATTCTGAAAGAGTGTTATAGTTACCTGTTGTCAGAAAATCCGTTCCCTTGCAACTTGCTGTCCAAGGTTTCGACAAACATGTCGATATTCTTCGTTTTCCGTATATTCTTGTTGCAGTACTGAGCTTCAATGACGAACACAACATCCATAGAACTGGGAACGTTTTGCAACTGAAGAAAAGAACCTTCTTCCACGATGTCTCCTTCAGTAGTTGTGCATCTGTAAAAAAATGATCCATAAATTATATTTTATGGTAACATTAAACATCAATCAAATCTATAATAACATATTATGAGCATCAAAGGTAAGGTAGTGGTCTGGCACGTGCAGTTGAGCAGTGCAGCTCGTAGTAGGATGTGAGGTGCCTGTGTCGGTGTCGGTGTCGGTGTCGGTGTCGGTGTCGGTACAGACGAGGTGGTGTACGCACGTGAGGCAGTGGTCGGGCACGTGCGTGGGCACGTGTAGTTGCGCGCACAGCTCGCGGTAGGCGGCCGCCAGCGCACACGCCTCGGCTCCGTGCATGCATTCCAAGTAGAACGGCAGCGCGTCGATCTGTTCCAAGAATTTAATTAATTTATTGCTTTTATGCTGTGTGGCTACGGCATAGAATTTAGCCTCCCCCTCTCTTCCCGTGGGTGTCGTAAGAGGCGACTAAGGGATAACACAGTTCCACTACCACCTTGGAACTGTTAAAGCCGACCGATAGCGGGATAACCATCCAACTGCTGGCTTTGAAGTACACAGGCCGAAGACGGGCAGCAGCGTCTTCGGTGCGACGGCGCCAGCCCTGCGGTCACCAACCCGCCTGCCCAGCGTGGTGACTATGGGTAAAACACACGAGTTCACGCCATTATTGGCGCGAACTTGTGGAGGCCTATGTCCAGCAGTGGACTGCGATAGGCTGAAATGATGATGATGATGATGATGATGAATGATTGCTTTTTTAGTAAAATAACAAAAAAAGCTTAATTTATAAAAAAATAGATCAGAATTAATACATAAGAGAAGAAAGAGAGACGACCGTACCATTGGACGCAAGTATGTTCGACTGTAAAAGCCAACTCTTCATAGTTTAGAGGAAAAATTTGAGACAACGGGCTTGTTAAAAAATCAGCCAACACCTGAACGTTCAAAAACGTAAGGTCAGCAGAAAACATCGACGCGGTTCGTGAAAGTGTACATAAGAACCTGACACAACCGGTTTCTCGCTGTGCTCAAAAACTCCGGCTTTCGAAGACTAAGTTGGCGAATTTTGCTTCTGGCCTTTGGCCTATACCTGTACAAGATCCAATTGACATAGGAACTCAACGTTTTCATTGAGCCATTTGTTTGCTGACTGCTCTCCAAATTATTTTGCAGAGGACCCTAATTTTGGCGAAAAAACATCTCTACAGACGAGGTGCATTTTTTGACAAATGGTTATGTTTACAAGAAAAATTGTCGTACATCTGTCGATACCAACCCACACGAGGATCACCAGGTGATAATGCATCCGCAAAATAATATCGTTTGATGTGGATTTTGGGCCGGCATCGGCAGTGTCGTTGGTCGGTACTTTTTTGAAAACGACTTTGTTAAGGCAGTCACTGTTAACGGCGAGTGTTAGGTCAGTCAGAACACATACAGTCAGTCAGAACGATGATAATCAATTTATAGTGGCCCAAAATGAAACTAAACTTCGTGTAGTTCCAGCAGGATGGCACCTGCCACACAGCAGATACCAAATTTGACATTTGACATTCAACATGAACGATGTAAGGGTAAGTGTATCTCTTGTAAGGGTATGTGGCTTAGCCAGCAAAGTCATGCGATTTGACCCTGCAAGACTTTTTCTCATGGGAGTTCTTGAAGTAGCAAGTCTATGCAAATAAACCACAAATTGTATGCCATAAAGGTGAACATAACACAGGCTGTCACTCAAATCTACGCATAAGAGCATAGAAAAATTGGATAAGAAATTTGGTAAGCAGCCGAGGCGGACATTTGAACGATGTCATCTAAATGACATATACATATACCCTTCTAATTAAAAAGAGAATTTTGTATTAATTTTGTATTGTTTTATTCTATTTTAATATCTAGTAGCTCTTATTGAAAAACCCAATATAATAGACAAATATATTTAATATAACTTACCAAAGAGAAGCAGGGATGTAATGGAGAAACTTTGTTCTGGAAGAACTTCTCACATGACGTATTGTTATATTTGTCTGGATTAGCGGGGGCCGTTGTATTTTTCACTGTCCACGCGTGGGCGAGTTTGGCAATGTCCGTTTCTATGGAGTTGTTGGGCAACTGTCTCTCGTCATACTGTTCGTTGTTGTATGTGCCGAGGAGGCCACCGAGGCTTGCGTAATACCAACCTATTATTATGATAGTAAACAGATAAAAGATACATTTCATACGGGAACATATACAAGTACATACATGAGTAATAACTGAACATATAGCAGCGGGTTTTTGTCAATATTTAAGCTATTTGCGATGAGTGCGATTCCGCATTTGTCAATCAATTTATACAGTTACGCTAAACCTTTATACCATGCTAGCAACGAACACGTTACAACTGTTCGAGATATTTTCAAGTTGATGCCAAATAAATTTCAATCAGATCATAAAATAGTTAATTAAATGATGACACCGTGTTAATTAATATAGCCCAAAAACCTCCATTATTGTGTTTTCCTGGAAGTGCAACTGGCAAGGCCACACAAGTAACCTTCAAAAATAATTTAGGATTAAATCATATGACCAATCGAACTGCAAGATCGTTTGTTCTAACTTTTTAAGTCAGTTAGAACTTGCTATTTGTTAAGTACATATAACATTAAAACTAGCGGCAAAAACGTTTAGTAGTAATGGCTTATAAGCCATTTTTAAGCCTAATATTTTTTAGGACTCGCTAGAAAGAGCACTAATGGCTTCTTTGAAGCTACTCTGGAATGTAATAAACAGGGCTATATGAAACCAAAATATTTTCTAAGTCGAAGTAACACTGAGTAAATCTTCAGATGAGTGGGTATTATTCGTTTTGCTTAATTTTATAAGTCCTACACCACTTTCCAGATTATATAAGATAGTAACAAATATAAGAAAATGCTTACCAGTAACTTCCAACTTGCAAGCACGGAAGATGAGGTTACATTCTATTTCCAAGCCAATTTGTCCTTCGATCGTCAGTGTGTCAGTTTGTCTGTCAACCACGAGGTCATCAACTACGGCTGGAAGATTTAATGGAGTCGATCGATCCAATGATACTTGCTGCAAAAAAAAAAAAAGTTTTAATTTTTGTATTGAAATAGTTTTTAAAAGTAGTTTTTAAGATTCCCCCCGTGACCATAGTTGCTGTAAAGCATCCGTAACATCGGGCATCTAAAAAACTTAATAAACCGCGATAAAATCCGAAAAAGTTATTTCATAATAATGAGTGAAATTCGCGTATGCATTAGAAAACGAAAAGTAAAAAAAAAATGTTTTACTCGCACTTATGTACCCCTTGATAACACCATCATTCACTCCTATGGGTAAAGATCTCTTTTAGAGATAAGTTCGCCCTAGCCAACTGCCATTGTAATAATATTTATGTATGCGTCTTCTTATCTAATTGTTAATAAAGGCTATTATTATTACAATTTGTCTTAAAAAATCCTCACCTTATTATACAAATCGACGAAGATGAGATTCTTCTTGGTGAGAATGACTAAATCGTATCGACCCTCGGCGTTACTCTCCATGAGTACAGTAAAGTTGTTCTGTCTGTAATCCTTCGTTAGCAGGAAAGTACCAGGTTCGGATACAGTGAACACTTCTTTATCGAAGGTTACTAGTGTGCCTTGACCTGTCATTATTGCCAGTCCTAAAAAATAGGAAAAAACTTTTTATAATCATGAAACAACGATTCGATCGCGATCACGATTCAGCCTGTAATATCCCACTGTTGGACATAGGCCTCTTCCCTATGTAGGAGAAGGATCGGAGCTTAATCCACCACGCTGCTCCAATGCGGGTTGCCGGATATTCCCTACTATGAGTAACGATCGCTATCAGATGTACATGATAACAACCGGGACCGACGGCTTAACGTGCTCTCCGAGGCACGGTGGGGAGACCCACAAGGACTGCACAAACACCCAGACCACGGCAAACATCTGTATGGCCAATACAAATGTTGTCGTGTGCGGGGATCGAACGCGCAACCGCCCGCGCAACAGTTAATCGCAATCCAGTGCTGTAACCGCTGCGCCAACGCGGCGTCATGAAACAAAGCATTAAACATTATTGAAGTAGAATCTAAAAACTTAAAACGTAAAGCAATAGACTCTTTAGATCGATTGGTCAGTAAATATTAAAGAAAAATATACTTTTATAATTTAATCATATCTACATGACAGTCCTACACTAAGCTTATCTATATAAAACTAACAATCTTAAAAATTTTAAATAAACTAAATTATAGTACTAAATTGTTACATACTAAATCTTAATACCACTAAATAAACTCTAGCATAGTTTTGGTGCATTGGGACGATATTTTAATCTTGTATCTAGCCAGGACTTCTAATAAAACATTGACAACATCGAAGTCTTTGACAATCACAATCATCAAATCATCAATCATCAATTTTGTAATCATCAATTTTCAATCATCACAATCATCAAGTCATCAATCATCAATTTTGTAATCATAAATTTTGTAAATCTTAAAAAATTGCAGGTATATATCGTGAAGATAACCAGAGAACAGTCAGTTTGAAGCTGACTAAAAAGACATTTTCTAATATTTTACCTGCAAATGGTGGTAGCACGTTATTGAAGTCCAGATATGGTCGTATATCATAGTAATAGGACCAGATGCTCTTATTGCTAGTTAGCCATTCATCCATAAAGTCTCTAACGGCTCTGTATTCGGATATTTCCGTGAAGTCCGGAGTTCGGTTGAAGGCGTGCCATGACATTGGCAACTTTTGTTCTAAGATAATTTCGCCCTTGTGCGGATCGAATATGAAATTAGTTTTCGGTGTGCGGTGTCTGTGAAAAAATATTAACATTATATTATTCAGGTACTATCACGTATTGTACTATAACAGCAGTAAATTTCAAGGAAAATTACATTAAATTGTCTGAAATTCTGCCATATTGAAACTATAATATTCCAGTGGATATTTTGTCTAGCGAATTTTAATCATTTGGCGTAAGATTTAATTTAGTATCATCATTTATAAATTTTGGGGTGTTTAAAATTTATCTAATTTTTAATCATTTTATACAACATCGCAAGAAATCATAGAGACTAATTAATAATAATAGTAAATATCTTTATTTCACAAAGTTACTTCTATTTTACAATGATAATGTGGCAACAATTTTGTGGCAACTATCATTATAATTATTTTTATTACTACATACTTGTATAGAGCTGAGAAAGGCCGTGTAGTATATGTATGTGATTTAATTTAATGGATGTATGTACAATCTGTATCTTTATCCATAATGTACAATCATTTTATAAATTAGGCTATTAGGGTAAAAACTAAAAATACACGCATACTTACAGTTCCTCATATTGCAATGCAGTTCTGGCCCTATCGGTTACTTTGGCGTAAATGATTTCCCACACATTGTTCACCCCTTCTCCTATCAAGAAGTAATCATACCACCACTTCAGACGAACGTACGCTTCATGGTACTACAATAGGAAAAATAAGAAAGATAAGAAGATAAGAATTATTTTTTATTTTTATAGGTTATTTTAAGTTCTATCGGTAAAGAAAAAATGGATAAATCTATCTGTACGAGTTAACGCACATTGAGCAATATGATTGTCTTGCAAAGTAATAACCTCCTTAATTTAGCTTATTTATTACGAAATTGTTATTTCTCTTCTGCCTATATATACTCAAAATAATCTTAATAAACTTAGTGTTAGATCGACTTACATTGGGTTTGGTTTCCCTCATAAGTCATCTTTCACTCCACCCTTGACTGTACTCACACTGTACTATACACTATCTAATGTTAAGAAAGTCTTAACTTGTATATTTTTAAAGCTAATACGAGAAATATTAGTATATACAATTTCATTAAATTTAAAACGTAAATCAAATACATTTTAGAACGTCTTTTTCTAATAAAAACCGATTTCAATAATCTAGCATAGAATGAAATTTTATTAGAACTTTTGAACTGAAAAGGTCACTTTTTGATCAAAAAAATGTAGGTAGATATCTAATATGTTTGTATGATGTAGTTGAAGGATATAAACTTACTTTATCCCTCACGTAAACAACTGGCGCTGTCTTCAAGAATGTCTCCCAGGCGTTTCTGAACTCGTTATACAACTGTTTGAACTCGTCAGTGAAGGGGATGTACTTCTCTATCTTGCCCCATACAACATTCCATAGCTTTTTGGTATACTTCTTGATGTTTGTTATTATATCGTTGTTCACTAAATCTTTGTAGATTCTGTGGAAGTTTGGATTTAAAATACTTAATGTTAGGCAGAATCATCAATATAAAACACTACACACTAGATTTCTTGTAGAAATCACTGATTGGATTTTTTTAGTTAATTAAGATAATTTCAAGATGAATAAATACTTTATTACTACGAAAGTAAACTTTTGCTTACAATTATCTTTTATTTGTTAACTTTTTTATTCTGTATTTATTTGTGACATACAATAAAATTTATCTAACTAATTTAATCATTCATTTATTGTATTAGCGTAACATATATCATATGTTATGTACTTACCGATCCATTTCATGTCCAAACGTGGAAACATAATTGAAATATGGCGTATCCGTCAACTCATGCGTTCTTTCATGGAAGAAATCCATAACGCCCCTCCAAATAGTCACCACAAATGCTTCCGTATAATGCAATATTTTAAAGAACAATGGCTCGATAGATTTCAGCAAATCATGCCAATACTTAGACAATCTGTTAGTCGCGTTCACCCAAGTCTCCTCCCAGTAATCCAAAAACTTCATGTGCAAATCTCGCACAAAGTTATCGTATTGTAATATCATGCTTTCTAATTTATCCGATACCAATTCCATAAGATCAGCTTCGAGAATTTTGTTCATCGATTCCAAAAAGTTTGCGTACGCCATTTTTATCGAATCGACGACGTATGTTAGACTTTCTTTGATCGAGGAACTTGTGTTACCCATCATTCCCCACATATCGTTCACGAAACCTGGTAGACTTTCCAAATGATTCCTAATTGCCATTTCATCCAATACGTAGTACGTAAATTCGACTATATCCTTAACATAAAAGTCGTTGTGATCGTAAGATTCATTCAAGAATCGTTCGAATTCATCTAAATCGTCTTTGATAACGTGTAAATCGTTCAAGTCGTCCAAAAATTCTCTGACTCTCGGTTTTGCATCACTCCAAATATTTCTCAAAGCGAGATGAGCTTCCATTGGCGCTTCTTTGAGAATGATCAAGGTGTCGTTAATTTGGTTGTACAAAAGTTTGAATGTATAAAGCGCTTGTGATTTAACTTCGCTGAATATTTCCGGTCGCCATACTATTGCACTAGTAAGAAGACGTGAGTGGTTCAAACGTATGTAAGAGGCTATATCTACTGTAGTGACGTCATCGTAGTTACGCCACGCATTTAGTTTGGCAGACCTTGTGTCTACAATTTTACCTATCATGTGGTACGAAATATCTGTAAAAATGTAAAAAAACAAGTCAAAATAATTTGGTCCTTCGAGATGGATTTATATTTTGTACTATTTAAATATACTTACCATCTGAGCTATTATAATGTGCGACTAAAGCTTTATCGACCATAGATAGTTCGGCAAAGACAGTGTCGTTAGCGTTAGGACGTAATACAATGCCTCTAGCTTGATATTTCGGATACACTAACGTCCAGGTGCCGTTGACTTTGTAGAAATATGTTTCATTTGCACGCTATATTGTAATGAAAACAAACGCCTTTAGAATAATTTATTACAAATCAAAACAGGTAATAGATCAATAAGCCATAGTAAACTGGTTTTCAACTCACGATTTAAAGTTAAATAGTAATTCTAAAACAGTTTTAATTAGGAGAATAATGAAAACAACTTAGCTATACTTGTCATCAACAAATATGGAACTGTCTAAATTGATTTAGGTAAATAATTTGCAGTTATTTCACAAACAATATGTATATAATTGGATATTGATTAAAGAGAAACTTACCTCCCAGTTAATTTCACTTTGATTCAAATCAATCAAAAGTTTATTACTCCTCAACTTTTCATAGAAAAGATTTTTCTGGAATCTGTAATAGTTCGTCAGATAGTACCATCGACTGTGTATATTTATATCAGACTTCATATCGAGATCTAAGTTTGTTGAAGGATGGATGCATTTAAGAGCGAACGTGTAGTCTCTTATTGGTCCATTAGAGTTATCAGTTAAGATGGACCTCAGTTTAAGATATTCGTTTTCGTAATCCGAGTATTGTAGCTCTATCGATAGATTCGACATAACCGCCGGTGTGGTTATATATTGGCCTTTTAGAGACACGTCCTGAAATAAATATTTTAGTTATATGAATTGTCTTGGAAAATGAAATTACGAATTATTTTTTTCTAATGTTTACGCGAATTTTACTCATTACAATGAAACAACTTTTGTCAGATTTTATCGCGGTTTATTAAGTCCTCAGTCCTCCCGTGGTCATGGTCGGGTATCTAAAAAACTTAATAAACCGCGATAAATTCCGAAAAAGTTGTTTCATTGTAATTATTTTTCTCGTCAAAATCTTAAATCTATTGGGAGAGATAAAACTTTACAGTGAAAAACTACAAAAACTATTTTTTTAAATGTTAACATTTAAAAAAATAGTTTTTGTTATGGTTAGAAATGTATAATAGGTAGGGATCCCTAGTACATTTTTTTCACCTGATTAGTATCAACCTAATTTTTTGGGAGTAGCTTCATTTTGATGAGGCGAACAAAAAGTTCCTCTTCGAAAACTCTTGATTGTGGTAGCTAACAGAGATAGCAGGAGGTAGAGCAGCAGTGAGCGTAGGACCGCGATAACGTACCACGCAATTTGTAGGACAATATTACTATTAAATTATATAGATAATCACTAACGAAAAAAAAAAAACTAAAGAAAAAAAATTAGCTAGTTAGTAATAATTTTTGATGACCTTACGAGGTCATCAAGTTGATGACCTCGTAAGGTCATCAAAAAGTAATTTTTTTTAAGATTTTTTTTTGCTTTTAGTTAGTTAATATCTATATAATTTAATAGTAATATTGTCCTACAAATTGCGTGGTATGTTATCCCGGTCCTACGCTCACTGCTGCTCTACCCCCTGCTATTTCTGTTAGCTACCACAATCGAGAGATTTCGAAGAGAAATTTTTTGTTCGCCTCATCAAAATGAAGACACTCCCAAAAAATTAGCTTGATACTAATCAGGTGAAAAAAATGTACTAGGGATCCCTACCTATAATGGTTTTCCAGTTTTAAAGAGTATATTTAGTGCTCTCTTTATTTCAAAACTGTTGATTATATTGTTTTGCTAATTTTTTGGTTACCTTATTGATTTGGAAAAATCGTCCGAAGTATTTTACATGTACAATTTTCAAATAATACAACAAGTGTAGCATAACAATACCTTGCTGAAAGAAGGATGAGAAAGTGCCAAATATATATCATGAAGGTTTCCTTCCTTAGTGGGAGGGTTTTCCCATCTACCCTTTAGTTCAGCACTTTTATTTTCAGCGCGTACATTCCATAACATATGAGCGGTTCCATCGAGTAGTGTATCTTGTAAGCGATATAGAGCTATCACACGGAATGTACGCATTGGATAGCGGACGTCCATTACTATTTGTTGAGATTCTGTGTCAGCCTGAAAAATAGGTAAATTTGAAGTTAATTGATTTATAACTTTAGTAGACTTGCCATGAATGGTGTGTACTTCCTTTGATAATATAAAATGTATTATCAAGATTATATAAAAAATAGAACATTTAGACATAAGTTAACTTTGCTAGTAATAATAATAATAATAATATAATAATACACTTTATTGTACACCAAAGACAGAAATAATACAAAGAAATTTTTAACAATATATCATTAGGTACAAAAGGCGGCCTTATCGCTAAAAAGCGATCTCTTCCAGGCAACCTTATCTTATCTTAGTATTGAAGGAGTGCTATCAAAATGAGAGATAAATGAAAAAATTACGAGCTTTTAACACTCTATATTTGCCATACAGATGTATTTTGTGATCTGAATTATAAATTTATTGTTAAACTTTCATTGGGTCTAATTTTTTACATTTTTCTTCCCTTACTCAATTATAAACTGTACACAGTCATTACAACATCAACAAAAAAAAATACGAAAAAATACTTTACAGACTGAATGTCCTGAAATCTGAAAATCCAAAAAAAAAAAAACACGAAAAAATCCTTTACAGACTGAATGTCCTGAAATCTGAAAATCCAAAAAAAAACAAAACAAAAAAAAAATTCTTTACAGACTGAATGTCCTGAAATCTGAAAATCCTTTAGAGACTGTTGAGTTTTAATTTTTTTTTTTGTTTAAGTAAAAATCAAATTTTGGCAAATGTTTAAACATTCTACTTAATAGTTAGAATATTAAAAATGGACAATATGGTAACTAAAACATTAGACACATAAAATCACTCACCACACTCATATTAGTAACATGAATATCATAATTGATCCAAACATCTTCCGCCCAAGTCACCTTACTTCCTTGCTTCAGTTCTTTGTCAACAGCCTCGTACTTGTTCTCGAAGGTCCAGGTTCGATTCCTGTGTATAGCTGTAAATTTCAACTCCTTGCCAATGTCATATGTGTACATGTCGAGTCTGCCCGTTATGTTTGCCATTGTGGCGTTGTGGAGATGGAATATTGTCGCCTGTTTTGCGTCCTGGAAATTTATGTTTTAATTTATTGTACAGAGTAAAAGTGTTTAGACCCAAAAGCTTCAAGATATTTTATGCCTGTGTTTAATCATATAGAAGTATTAAGAAGATAATGGAGATGAAAGATTTGGAGTATTAAGTTAGAAAGTCCTGACTAGACAAAAAGAGTTATTAATGGTACACCGCGTGTTACCGTATATTTAATTGTCATCTGAATTAATGATTATATTTATGTTTAATTAACATCATTGGTGGAACGTTGAGTTTTGATCATCATCAGATTGGTTAAAATTCGTGGTTAATGATTTCGAACCAAGTCATGAAGTTATATTCGTATAGCTTAAACTTTCTCTCAATAAATACGCTTCGTAACGTGAACATTTATCAAATGACTAATTAAAAAAATAATTTCTTGTACCTAAATAGTAAAAAGTATTTTACACTGAAAATATCTTATATTTTTTACAACAACTTCTAAAATAGCATGTTCACAATTTGACTTTATTTTTATTTTTTGGATGTTTAGAATTTTTTATTAGGGGTACCGATTTCGATTACTCTTTTTTTATTCGAAAGGTGGTGCTTGTCACGTGGTCCTATTTACATTTAAGTTAGTTAGTCATTACATTACATTAAAATTCGAGATCTCATAAGTACTTTTCGAGTTATACCTAATAACGCGTATTGACTTGACTATTTTTTCGTCTTTTCGGTCGGTTTTTCTCAATTCGTTTTTTTTTCGTTTCCGAGCAAACACAATAATTATATGACAATAAATAAACCTTACTTTTAGGTTATACTTACTATATTTCCAGTCGTGTCATATTCGTGGATATACTTCACACCCACTGGTGTATGAGCATTTTCGACCTTTATATTCATAGTCGCAAGATCTAGATTCCTATCACTCTTACTCAAAACTTTATCGAAGAAGAATTCAACAAATCGTTCTCGATCGAAATCAATAGTGGCAGTTCCATTGCTCCATTTATCCTCTTCCACATAGAAGTACTCAGTATTTACTAGATGTTGAGTGCTCAATGGAATTGAAAGTGATATTGCTCCGTTTTGCGTGAAACCGGCGTTTTGTTTCTGATACTTGTGTGTTGTGTTGATTGTTGCAGTGTTGTTTGGCCAAAATAGGTCGATTTTGTTGTCGGAGATCTCTTCTAAATTGTTTATCTAAAATAAATTTATTGTATGATTTGTAATTGTCAATTTTTATTTACATATTACCTAATAGAAGTCAATTTACTGTATTTATCCATACTTGAAATTTGAATTTTGAACCCAGTAGTCATTGAAATAGAGTTTAATTTTCTTTGTTCTATCTAGTGCTGACTGGCTATTTTGCACTACAATTTCCATAATTACTTTTGTGAATAAGTGAAAATTGCTTATATTTTATTAAAAATAAATTGTGATCATTTGAATTCCATTTTTTTGGGTCTATAATATGACACTACGTTTTAAATTTATAAACGTAGTATAAATAAAAATGCTTAAAACCGAATAAAATCATATCAAAAATTTCGATTCGGCGGTTACATCGTTCCATAGCTTAATGGCTAGAGCACCGGACACACATCGAATCCCGCTAGATCGAAATTTTGATATGATAATAAAATACATTTCAGAATTTCCTCATGTGTGGGAAACACAAAAATAAAATAATACGAATTAAAATAAAAATGTTTAACTCATTTATTATAGTTGATTGTGCATTAACTCAGCATTTAACGGCTGTAGCTTGCGGACACGACATATAAAAAAAAAAAAACATAATTTTTTCGTTCTCCAGCTCTAGTTAAAGCAATTGAAACTTACATTGAATATCGACCTCAGCCACGGCAGAGTCTGGAAGGGCGTGGTCATGTTGAAGTGTCCGTCCGTGTGTCTGAAGCCGCCGTAGCGCATGTCTATTTCACCTATTTGACGTGAAACTTACATTGAATATCGACCTCAGCCACGGTAGAGTCTGGAAGGGCGTGGTCATGTTGAAGTGTCCGTCCGTGTGTCTGAAGCCGCCGTAGCGCATGTCTATTTCACCTATTTGACGTGAAACTTACATTGAATATCGACCTCAGCCACGGTAGAGTCTGGAAGGGCGTGGTCATGTTGAAGTGTCCGTCCGTGTGTCTGAAGCCGCCGTAGCGCATGTCTATTTCACCTATTTGACGTGAAACTTACATTGAATATCGACCTCAGCCACGGTAGAGTCTGGAAGGGCGTGGTCATGTTGAAGTGTCCGTCCGTGTGTCTGAAGCCGCCGTAGCGCATGTCTATTTCACCTATTTGACGTGAAACTTACATTGAATATCGACCTCAGCCACGGTAGAGTCTGGAAGGGCGTGGTCATGTTGAAGTGTCCGTCCGTGTGTCTGAAGCCGCCGTAGCGCATGTCTATTTCACCTATTTGACGTGAAACTTACATTGAATATCGACCTCAGCCACGGTAGAGTCTGGAAGGGCGTGGTCATGTTGAAGTGTCCGTCCGTGTGTCTGAAGCCGCCGTAGCGCATGTCTATTTCACCTATTTGACGTGAAACTTACATTGAATATCGACCTCAGCCACGGTAGAGTCTGGAAGGGCGTGGTCATGTTGAAGTGTCCGTCCGTGTGTCTGAAGCCGCCGTAGCGCATGTCTATTTCACCTATTTGACGTGAAACTTACATTGAATATCGACCTCAGCCACGGTAGAGTCTGGAAGGGCGTGGTCATGTTGAAGTGTCCGTCCGTGTGTCTGAAGCCGCCGTAGCGCATGTCTATTTCACCTATTTGACGTGAAACTTACATTGAATATCGACCTCAGCCACGGTAGAGTCTGGAAGGGCGTGGTCATGTTGAAGTGTCCGTCCGTGTGTCTGAAGCCGCCGTAGCGCATGTCTATTTCACCTATTTGACGTGAAACTTACATTGAATATCGACCTCAGCCACGGTAGAGTCTGGAAGGGCGTGGTCATGTTGAAGTGTCCGTCCGTGTGTCTGAAGCCGCCGTAGCGCATGTCTATTTCACCTATTTGACGTGAAACTTACATTGAATATCGACCTCAGCCACGGTAGAGTCTGGAAGGGCGTGGTCATGTTGAAGTGTCCGTCCGTGTGTCTGAAGCCGCCGTAGCGCATGTCTATTTCACCTATTTGACGACTACCCGGCCGGTGCATGCGACCTCTAGGGAAATTAATAATTAATAAATAAACCCTTAAACTTAACGGCACTCAGTGAAATTATCAGGAAACACACATAATATGAAACAAATATATAAAAAATACACAAACACAAACGATCAATCATCAGACCACGAAAAACACATGTATGGCCAATACTAATGTCTATCGTGAGCCGGAATCGAACTCGCAAAGTCAGCGCAACAGCCAGCGCTGTGACCGCTGCAACACCACGTCGTCTAAAATGTATATGTTTATTAAAATAGTAATAAATTGCGTACCGTCGTATAATTAAAATCGAACAAATAAACCCGCTATAACTTTGTTTCACTTATGTATGTAATGTAGGATACATGAAATTGTAACCATTTTAGATAGATTTTAACTTGAAATTTTTTTGGACACTGCTCTTAAGTCTCAGTCTTTTAAGTACTTTTGTATTTCATGTTTCTTGTAATGTTGGTGGCGTCTATAGGCAACCATAACCTTGTTTACCACCATAAGCTTGGACCATAAGATTGTCTGCCAACGTAACGGTATGAAAAAAAATTTCAGAACTTACTTCACAACTTGGTATCCATGCACCATATCCTGTTGGTACGAGCCTTTAAGAGTGAAAGTGTGTTGTCCTTCATACATCGGCGTGTTCAGAGCGTAGTCAATATATTTAGAGCCATTCACGTCCCACTTGCAAGACACTATGTTGTCAATGTTCTTGTATTGGGAGTTTGATGTCCAAGTTATTGTGGAGTTGGCATCAAAACTATCTTCAAGTGTTAATACCTATAAAATTTAAAAAGTTTTAAGGAGGCCATTGAAAAGTACTTTTTAATGCTAGTTTACGGTGTTATGTATTTATTGAATAATAATTGAGTGAACTAACACGAATCAGCAAAAAATATTTCATAATTGATCATAGATCCATTCCTGAATAAGATACATGAAGTTCCACCACGATAATCCACGATAATTGAACTTAAATCAGCTGCTATAGCCATTGGCATATATATGTATAAATATTTAGTCACATTTTGTCACAAGTACTCTACAATAGGTATCAGGTCAACAAAATATTAACATCGATTAAAAAAATGGATTTTGATGTTTAAAACTGGTAAGAAACTAAGCAATCAGCATTTATTTAAAATAAAAAATGTTTTACACACCTGACCCTGTAATCCCACGTTGATTTTTGTTACATCAGTGCGATACATTGCTTGTAAACTATGCGCGGGGCGCGCTCCTCCAGCCAGTGAGCCAGTAATGGACAGCGAGTGCACGTCTACGTTCGGCTTGGGTAGTATCGCGTTGATTACCAGGTTAAGACGCTCGTTTATTATAAGGCCGAATGATGCGTTCGCTCCGATTCTATATACAGAGTTTTTTAATTTTTAATTTATTTATTTTCTATTGTTGTTGTACGTACAAAAATAATAAATAAATAAATATATTTAAAATTCACACAGACGACTGATACAGTTACATTTTTTGCTTACATTTAGGCAAACGTATACGTATTCACTGACACATATAAGCCTTCACACACAAATGTACTCATTCACGCATTTACGTAAGCACGCACGCACATATAATTGAAAACAAATAAATTATAGTTTAAAAAAACAAAAAAAAAACACGCTTTAATAGCAATCGAACTAAAAAGTAGAAAATAAAGTGAAATAGCGTGGGGTGCTTGGTATCGAATGTGAGGATCATTTTATTAGTTACTGTTTGCAATATTTTCTACTTTTTAGTTCGATTGCTATTAAAGCATGTTTTTTTTAAACTAATTTATTTCCTGAATTTTTAGTGTCAAGGCGTCAATTAAAAAAAAAGCGTGTTATATTGTATCGTCATCAGCCTTTGACCTCTGTGCAAATTTCCAAGTTAATCAGACTCCTAGAAGTAGGTGAAAATGAAGTTCAAAGATTCCGTTACAGACATACATACAGGTCAAGCTAATATAAAAGCGTGTTAAAAAGCGTGTTAAAAAGCGTGTTATATTGTGTTGTCATCGGCCCTTGAACCCTGTGCATATTTCCAAGTTAATCAGATTCCTAGAAGTAGGTGAAAATGAAGTTCAAAGATTCCGTTACAGACATACATACAGGTCAAGCTAATATAAAAGCGTGTTAAAAAAGCGTGTTAAAAAGCGTGTTATATTGTGTTGTCATCGGCCCTTAAACCCTGTGCATATTTTCAAGTTAATCAGATTCCTAGAAGTAGGTGAAAATGAAGTTCAAAGATTCCGTTACATACATACCTACATACAGGTCAAGCTAATAAAATCGTGTTAAAAATTAATCTTATTGAAAAGATACCTTTAAATATGTAATTCATAAGTAATTTTCCTTAACAATTATAATATTTATTGCTTATTTAATAACATTTAATACTCACTGCCATATCCGATCCAAATCCATTCTGAAACCAGCGTTAGTTTTAGGCAGTCCGTCCTCCGTGTTATTGCCATAGTAGATGTCTAGGTCAACGCTACGTTGGATTTGCTTTACGAGTTGCTGACCTATTGCCTATGGAATAAGGTGTAAATTCAGTTTGATTTAGGTACACAGCTTCGCATATGCTTCGTAAAATAGTTCATTAATTTTTTTACACGTTACTAATATTTTGCATATTTTATACTAGTAGTTTAATTTCGAAACAATTGCGTGTAAAATGTAATGTTGTGTCCAAATATTGTAGTTTGTAGAAAATAAATTCGGATCACACTGAGGCATTAAAATTAATGTTGTTAGCCAAATTTTACTTTAAAATATTATGCTCGATACTTATTGAACTAATTTAAAACATTCAAAAATATTAAAAAGCTAATTAATTAAGTACAGCGTATTTATTAAGAACAGTTATATATTTATACAAAGGTTACAACTTATGCACAAGTTGTTTTAGAAAGTATGCACTTTATGTGAGTGAAAAAAGTTTCCGTGCTCTGAATATGACACTAAACGTTAAAACGCTTTATACAAACGTCAGTAAAATATGTTTGTTTGAGATTCATTCTAACTTACTCGTATAAAAAGGTCATCAGATAAGAAACTCCACTTGAGGTCACCTTCTCCCTTCATTTCAGGTAGCGCGTAGTTACATAGCAGGTAACCAGTTTTAGGTGCAAATCTAGAATACACACACGTATATTTATTAACACACACACAACTTTTTTTTTAAAATAAGAAGTAAAAAATATACCACGAATCATTATGAACGCCAAAGTTTTTGAGGACAGATGGAAGTATGTTTGTTACTCTATCACGCTAGGAATAATAAATTGATTGCAGTATAACTTCGTTTTTTTTTTATTTATAACTAGGTCGGCAAACAAGCGTACGGCTCACCTGATGGTAAGCGACTGCAATAGCTTTTAGACGCCTGTAACACCTGAAGCATCGCAAGCGCGTTGCCGACCCTATCCCCAATTTCCCCCAGGAGCTCTGGTCACCTTTACTCACAAACAGGAACACAATACTGCTTGAAAACAGTATTATTTAGCATTAGCTGTGATCTTCTGTAAGGTCGAGGTACTACCCCAGACGGGCGGCTACAGATTAAGAGCATGTTAACTCAATAACCTAATTATAAGTTTAAAAATATATACATACACGAAATCCGTATCAGCTTTTAGATACTTCAGTTTCTGTAAAGGTGTCGCAGCTTGTACCGTCACCACTCGCCTCAGTTCAGGGTAGACGTCCACACGGGATTTGAAGTAAATCTCTTTGTTCTTGACTTGTGGCAATTCAACCTAGAAATGAGACTTTTTTATTTTAGATATGAGGTCGTTATACATTTTATGAATTCCAGAAATTGGCTTTAGACCAAGCGACTGAAGTAAAATTTCTTTAGCTCCATCTATATCTCCCTCTTCAACTTCCGTTCAGCTCGCGCGATCACACTTTTCGTAATCCTCTCGTCACGCTTTCACCAGCCTACTCCTCAAATCAAGCGTGCGTAAAGAAGTTTTACTTCAAAAAATACATAAATAAATACATAAAATTTCTGCACTAAATAATACTATACCTTAAAAGAAACATCGGTGAAATTCTTTTCCATTTCAATTTTCGCGCGTATTGTGGTCTCCATCGTGCTTACTATGTGAGCTGTTATACCGTACACGGTGGGCGACGACTCGCACTTGGCCCTTATTGTTATCTCTTGACCTTGACCTTTGGGCACTAATGTTAGCGATAACTGGAAAAGAAAAGAGTATAAACATAATTAATTTAGAATGTCTTTCTTGTTAATTTTAATCCAATTATCTACTGTTACAAAACATGTCTAGAATTTTTTTTATTCTGACAAACAGAAACAAAACTAAGGGAACTAATAAAATTGTAGTTATATTGATTTTGTTAATGTGCGTACTTGTAATAGACCAGTGCTTTTAGCTTTTGAAAACAAAAATTTGGTTTTAAATTTTGGTTTTTACCATTTTCAAAGGCTAAAAGCACTGGTCTATAAACTGTTTTTTTTTAATGTAAGTAGGTTGGCAAACAAGCGTACGGCTCACCCGATGGTAAGACCGTAGCCTATAGACGCCTGCAACACCAGAAGCGTCGCAAGCGCGTTGCCGACCCTATCCCCAATCCCCCCAGGAGCTCTGGTCACCTTACTCACCAACAGGAACACAATACTGCTTGAAAACAGTATTATTTAGCTGTGGTCTTCTGTAAGGTCGAGGTACTACCCCAGTCGGGCTGCTCCATATTTTGAGCAGGAAATTTCCTGCTGTGCCCTACCTCAGTTAAAAAAAATGTACTGGAAGAACAAAAATGTTTATTTCATGTTTTATTTTGTTGTTTTTAATTCGATTAAAAAATTATATACCATTAAATAAAATGTAGTGTTAGGAAATCATTCTTATGTGTTATATAGCGTGTTTTAGTTCGTAAGTACATGAATTAGTTTCACATTACCTCAAGTGGCTCACGTTTGAGCACTTTTCCAGAGATGCCGTATTCTGATGTATCTGTCACAAACGATCCTCGTATGTCGTCATTTTCTACCTCGCCTATAACTTTCACTGCCCTGTTTAACAAATATAATATTTATTAATTATTATTCAAGAAATACTTTTCTCAGTCTATTCGTGTGCCTTTATAAGTATTTTAACTTACATCAGCTATTTAGGGCATCAAATTAAGACAATTATCAAGAGTTGTACATTTTTAATGACGATAAAAAAATATGGAATCGTGATAAAATTAAATAAGATAGAAGTTAAGTTAATTTAATCAATGTTGGAAAGTTGCCCATATGTTAGCTTAAAAATTATTTTAGTTAGGTCGTATGAATGACGCTATATTATAACAATTTTATCTAATACTATATCAAAGGAGTGATAGCATTAGCGATGGCAATAATGTATGTTGTTATGAGTAATTTTTGAAGGAAGAAGCGAAGACAAACATATTCTCTAATATGAGTAACGATTCCTATCATGTGTCAGTGATAACAATCAGAACTGAAATCTTAATGTGCTCCCTGAGGCACGGTGAAGAAATCACAAGGACCCGACACCCAGCCCAGAAACAAATATTTGCGCAAATAGTCATTTTAGGGAACCGAAGACACGTCTGTGTTTAAACGTTTAAACGAAAATCTACACTGGTCTTCTAAAATCTAAATAAGACTTAAGTATTATTGCACTAGTATAATGACTGACCTGAAGAGCTTTTTTATTTTTTTTATTTATTCTTTATTGTACACCACATAGAGTAATTGTAAAGTAAAAAGTATAATGCACAATGAGGCGGCCTTATCGCTCGGTAGCGATTTCTTCCAGGTAACCTTAGGGTTAGGATTAAGAGAAAGAAAAGAAATAAGGTGGTGTATAATAAACGTATATCAAACAGCTTTATTGTACTAGTATAAGACTGACCTGAAGAACTTTATTGTAGTAGTATCAGACTGACCTGAAGAACTTTATTGTAGTAGTATCAGACTGACCTGAAGCCATCGTGCGGCGAGCTGAGCGCCACGCTGATAGACGTGGGCCACTGGTCGGCCTGCAGCGAGTATGTGGTGCCGGCGAGCGCCACGTCCAGGCCCAGCGCGCGCTGGCGCGGCAGCTCCGAGCAGCGCAGCGACAGCGTGGCGGGCGGCAGCACCGGCGCCAGCGCACCGCGCGCCGCCACGCTCAGGCGCCGCGACGAGCCGCCCGACCAGGACGTCTCCGCGAACAGCTGCACGACCACACGTACACTCGCGACTGGGTTGTAGGTGGTGGTTACAGCAGTAAAGAATTTTGGGATGTGAGTGAACCGGGGTGTTAAGTTCCTCGTCCGCCATCGAAAAGGGAGGATTCTCCGACCAGACGGGCGTTGTGTCTGGTGGGCTACTGCCGCGACGGTTGTTGTCCGGTTCTTGTACATATATTTTAATCGATCAGAAACTTTAACATCGTGATGTACGACATGTCAGTTCATGTGTGGATGTCGCGATAGCTCGCTCTCTTCCCGTGGGTGCAGTAAGAGACGACTAAGGGTTAACACAGTTCCACTACCACCTTGGAACTTAAAAAGTCCACCGATGGCGAGATAACCATTTAACTGCTGGCTTTGAAATACACAGGACAAAGACGGGCAGCAGTGTCTTCGGTGCGACAAAGCCAGCCCTGCGGTCACCAACCCGCCTAGCCAACGTGGTAGTCACCATGGGCAAAACACATGAGTTCACGCTGTTTTTAACGTATATACTAAATGAAAATGTTTGTCTGTATGTCCTTTATAGAATCGTAAACTAACGTGATCATGTCACGATCTTCAGACTTCAGCAAAGTGTTGTGCATGAGCCCACAAAACTTTCTGAGTTGGTACGACAAAAAAAAAGTGTAGCAACGAACGCAGGGTACAGCTAGTATATCAATAAAATTGTGAAGTAAAGCAGAAAATCAACAATCGATATCCATGACCATAATTATACTATTTTAACCAACTGCAGCACAACATTGAAATTTTGATTTTTGTTATAAATATTATTTAAAAAAAAAGAACTTACATAGTTGCTTTGATTTCCCTGTTGTATATGAATTCCGCCACCTACAAGGTTGTCCGTATCCGAAAAGTCCTTTTTAAACTCCATCTTTATGAAGTAGTCTTCCAAGTAAATCGACGTCAAATTCAAACT
Source organism: Melitaea athalia (assembly GCA_905220545.2). Taxonomy (NCBI): domain Eukaryota; kingdom Metazoa; phylum Arthropoda; class Insecta; order Lepidoptera; family Nymphalidae; genus Melitaea; species Melitaea athalia. The sequence goes on from HG992198.1 coordinate 9,326,576, forward strand.
GCCAGATGTTTCGACGAAAGGATCGTCCAGCTGGTAGAATAATGTTAATTGCATTATTATAATAAAATAATATTATATATCAAAACTATAAAATAATATAGTAATATTATTTTATAGTTTTTATTTTCAATGAAGAAAAGAAGATCAAGACGAGAATCGCAGAGAAGAAATAAATAATAATAATCAAATTGAACAAAACTTTTCTCTAAGTAAGTAAAACAAATAATAACTTATGTTAATTTATAACAATCTAACAGTCTCAATTTTCTCTTTACATCGAAAGGAAAGAGAATAAGTAAACAATTCAAACCAGATCGATTTTCTCTTACTACTTATTTTTTTTCTTAACACCTAACATCAAACTTTATATTTCTTTCAGAAAAAAGAACGAAACGTCATCAAGTAACATACAAACCTCAAGTCTAGCTAGAGCAGTGACAGTGAACGAAGGCATAGCAATATCAGCAGAGAGTTTCCATAGAGCATCTTCCAGTCTAGCGGACACTCTTGCTTCTAGAGCTGGCAACACAGCCAATGGAGTGGCAATACCGACTGAGGCTAAGTACGAGCGATAAGCGTCGTCTTCCCCTGATTCAGTTTCATAGTAAATTTTGTATGATATCTGTGGAAAGAAGAATACGAATAGATTTTTTTTGTTACTCTGAGATGAGATACACCTTATTAAAAAATACACAATAAAATATAAAAATTAACAAACATAAAAATGAAGTTGTCAAAATGTTTCAGACTGTTAGTGAAATTATAATAAAAAATTCGAAGATTTAAAATAGAAACAAAAAGAAAATAAGGGTTTAAGATGACTACAACTACAATGATGGAATAAAAATAATATTTGTCATTTCTGAAGACAAAGTATTTGTCGTCGAGTCCTTCATATATGCAGTAACTATAGTTTCATAGTACGAAATATTATTATACCGATAATTAACATCTTACTAAGCCCAAAAGTAAAAAATTTTTTCGATTCAGCCTGTAACATCCTACCGCTGGATATAGGCCTCTTTCTCCATTTAGGAGAAGGACTGCAGCTTAATCCACCACGCTGCTCCACTGCGGGTTGGAGAATATGTTCCCTATTATGAGTAACGATCGCTATCAGATATTCTCTCTTTCTCTCCAAGGCACAGTGGAGAGACCCACAAGGACAGACATCCAAACCGGAAAGAAATATTTCTACAAATACGAATATCCATCACGAGTGGGAAACGAACCCGCAAACCACAGGTGTTTAGGCGCCTACACGGACTACTATACCAGAGCGGTCGAGGTATATTTTCTTACCTCATGCCAATAAGTCCCATTGTACAGCAAGGCAACGCAAGTGACGTTGAACTTCTGCCCGATGGCGATATCCACGGTGTACACTGATTTCAACTGCCTTACAGCTTGGAAAGGTGTCACTAAGTTGAGAGTGTTGCGTATTACTGCATATTCCTGAAAAATTAATGTTAAAGAATATAATTATTACTTTTTCACCGGGAAATGTATTAAAAATTCCGAAAACATTCGAATCTGGAAAGATTTTTCTTTTTAGAATTGAACTTGGCCATTGTGTGTGATAAAAATGGCATCATTTTTAGTCAACCATATTCGAAGAAGTATTTAAATTTTTAAGATCAATTTAGATATTATTAATGACTATCCATATAAATTTGTCATAAAACAAATCATCAAAACAAAGATAATTTATAATATATTTTTTATACTTTTTCCGGTTTTCTTAGGAATAAAGTTTGGTAAATTTTGATGTGTTTGGTCACTTACCTCCATAATAAATACATCTGTCAAAACTATGGGAGGTTTATTAGGTAGGTATAAAGTAGCATTGGCTTCTAGAATGTCTTCTTCGTCTGGACCAACAAACTGTAAAACATCGCAAAATTGGTAAATGTAATTTTCATAAATATATATAATTTAAGTTAATTTAAGGATAAATTAATTATAGCTAATGTGACGCTACCATCGATTCAGAATGTAGATTCTACAGTGAAAAATCAGCAAGAAACTATGCAGTTACTCATATGCCCGTCTTATTATTTTAAAAATAGACGAAAAAGGGATTTCAAGGAGTTCAGACATAAAACTGGGTGATATCTTTATTATTTGTATTTATACTGTTTGTTTCATTACTATGTTTTTGAAGTGAAATTTCTTTAGGCGCATGAGAGGTAAAATTTGAGCGAACGCTAACGCGGCAACGCGTCACGCGGTCAGTAGTTAGATGGGTGACCGCCTGGGAACACCACGTGACGTTGGCTTTTTGTTTTTTTTTCAATTAGTTTTTTTTGTATTTTAAATTCGTTTTTTTATTAGTTTTTTTTTTAATAAGTTTTTTTAATTAGTTTGCCAAAGAAGTTTAACTCCTGACATGTTTACTTTGTACGCAATTTTTGTAATCTCTGTACACAGGTTGGTTGCATTTATGTTTTTACTACATAAACGCAAAGTCTGATAACAGCAAAACTATTTTTGCGAAAACAGTGTGGCCTGTAACACAAATTTTTTAAGCTAGCACAGGCCGCAACGCTTATAGATGATTTAAGTAACTTTGAGAAAAATAAAGCACTTTTTAATTTAATTACCTTCATCATATGAGCGTGGAATGTAATAGTTGGGTAGTAGAGGGTGTCCAGGGTAACAGTGGCTTCCGTGTCGAAGTTATCCACAATCATATCTGAGTTACGAGGCTTGTGCTCAACAAGATCCTTTATCACATCCAGAAGACCCTTGTCTTTGTCCATCAGAAGTACTGCTACACCGAACTTGGAAAAAATATATAAAATTAATTATTAATTTGTTCAAAAATGTAATAAATCGTGGCTACTTTCATCATAAAAGTAGCGTTGCGCAGCGGTTACAGCACTGGATTGCGATTGGCTGTTGCGCGGGCGGTTGCGGGTTCGATTCCCGCACACGACAACATTTGTATTGGCCATACAGATGTTTGTCGTGGTCTGGGTGTTTGTGCAGTCCTTGTGGGTTACCCCACCGTGCCTCGGAGAGCACGTTAAGCCGTCGGTCCCAGTTGTTACCATGTACACCTGGTAGCGATCGTTACTCATAGTAGGGAATATATCCGCCAACCCGCATTGGAGCAGCGTGGTGGATTAAGCTCCGATCCTTCTCCTACATGGGGAAGAGGCCTATGCCCAACAGTGGGATATTACAGGCTGAATCGTGATCGTGATCGTACTTTCATCATAATGTCTGATGTTGCATATTCAATTTAGGTTAAAAAATTATACAAGAATATAGTTTAATATAATTTAGTAGTGTCAAGTTAAACCTTTCACCAAAACAATCATAATAAAATTCTTATTATAGTTGGTCACATCAAGAAATAGTATTAGTACAGTTCAAGATATAGATTATGTATGAATTGGATAACCATATTACTTTATGTTATGACAAGGATTTACTGAACGATGGTTAAATATGCTTGAGATATTAGTAATAAATGGTAGTTTTTTTTTTACTTTTAGAATTATTTGTTTAACATGTAAAATAAATAGTATTCTGGAGGGTTAAAACAAATTATGAAAAATTATTTTTTTTTAGTTATTTTTTCTTTCATTATTAAAATAATGTTCTATACAAAAATTAAGTTTTATACGGTTCTCACCTTATGTTTAGACAGACGTATAGACAGCTCAGTGTCGAGTCCGTTTCTGTAAATATTTTTCAAGACGAGACCATTTTCTTCAAAACCATCTAACGGCGTGTACAGCTTGTAAACGTAGACAAAATCTAAAATCGACTTCCACTGCCATATTCCTGTACAACCGAAGTCCATTGTTCCCCAACCTACCCTGAAGTCGATCTGTAAGTTAATAAAATTAATATAAAACATAAAGATTCTTGTGAAATTTTTACTACTTTTAAGGCATATTTAGCGGAACTAGGACATCTTTTAAGATAAACGTAAGTCAGTCGTAATTATTTTTTTTTTAATTTCGCAATTAGTCGAAGTATGAAACGATAATGACTTTTGTCACTGTGTTCACACACAAGTGATGAACCATGGTGTAAGATTAAGCTTTTTTCGTGTTTTTTATAATATAAATAGTTTTGCATTTTAAAATGAATTGATATATGTGTGTGTGTTTGTGTATACGTGTTTGAGTGTGTCTATGACCTATGTGTTTGTGCATATTTTACCTCTTGAGGCGCTCTTTTTGCAGTTATCATAGCTCTGTTCAAATACTGTATCGGTAAAGCGACGTGACCAAATATTTGGAAATTTTGAAGGGCTACAAGTTGCAGTAGAATTTCGATACCTAAAAAGAGGGCCAAGGTACAAATTTAGGTAAGTTAGCAGAATATTGGCAACACTGAAAGATGATAAATTTAGTATCATGAAATGTAAATAAATCCAAAGGTTTATTTAATCAATTTAAGCCTACTTTTAAATTTCAATAATACAAATTAAACTTTTTAGTTTTTTAAAGAAACTAAATATTATAATAATTTCTCTAAGCATTTTGCAACCATTACATTAATTATGACATCTAACTGAAAATAAAAAAAAATTATAAGATTTTTTTTTCTTCAAAAAACAAGTAAACGCTTTATTACTAGAAGTTATCTTACCAGTAGTAGAGTTAGGAGTGCCGATCATAGCCACGAGGTGTCTATCGGCCTCAACGAAACCGAACCTCGCCGTACTCTGAGAGAACTGCGGTAGAGGGCTGGTCACATTTACAACCAACATGCAGTTTGTTATACGACGCATGTGACCTGTAATATTATAAATATTGTCTTTTTATTTGTTATATTTTTTTTGTGTAAAAGCCGTATCGGTTCAGCTCTCCTCGAGTTTGTGTTAAGCAACATATTTAGCCATTCATTTTTACTTAAATTTAGATATAATTGGCGATAGCTGTCCTTTGAGCTAACAATGTCGCGATCGCATATTGCCATTTCCATTTTTTTGGACTTATTAAACTAATCCAATACATTTTACATTATTTGACATTCATGTCTTCCTCGTACCAGTAGTCGGCTTAAAAATTAGCCAACAAAAATCCTTTCAATTCGCAAATGTTTTTTAAATATATTATTACTACTAGTGCTTAGTACTTTTTGATTCTAGCATTTTTAAAGTCAAACTTCTTTAGGCGCATGAGGGGTAAAATTGAAGCGACTGCTAACGCGACAACGTCGGGCGCGGTCAGTACTTAGATGGGCGACCGCCTGGAAACACTGCGTGACGTTAGCTTTTTTTTCATTTCGTTTTTTCTTAATTAGTTTTTTTTTTAAATTAGTTTGCCAAAGATGTTTCACTTCTGAAATGTGTACTTTGTACGCACGCAATTTTTTTAGAATGGGAAAGACGATACTTGTTTTGGTAATCTCCGATCTCTCCTCAGAACTTTTACTATTTTTATAACTTACCGTTTACATTGATTTCGATCACTTTCTCTTCTAAGTCCAAATAAGTAATGCCTTTTATATCTCTCTTGTTTCCGAACATGAAATCTGTTTTAAGGAGTCCTTTCGTATAACCCTGGAAAGTTAAAAAATATATATTAGAATAGTATTCAAGCATGATCTGCAGTATGCATAAGTTTTAAAAATTGTCAATCTGATTCGACATTATTGTACTTACTTGGAATGGTGTTATGAGCGTTACACGTCCGGTAACGTTGTTCTCCGTTTGACCTTTTTCAAAAGCCCAGGAAGAGTTAATCATAAGGAGACCATCTTCGTTGTACTGAAAATAACATAAAAATATAATAAACAAAAAACAATGGCAAATGTTGGTTAAACAAATGTTATAAATAGAGAAGACAATATAAAATTAAACTTAGAAGATATATGTACATATAACGCCCATTATTCTGGGACATCTAAAAACAAAACCAAAAGTTTTATCTTCTACTATATTTTAAAATAAGAATATCTTTGTACCTGGAAACTTAACAAAGTGTCCGCAGTTTTCTTCCACACGACGGTATGTTTAGCGATGGCGGCCGCTTTTGGTAAAGTCGGTATCGTTGAATTGACTGATGCATTGATTTCTCCATAGAACTTAGTCGTCGTGAGTAAGTAGTCAGCCAATAAGCTGAAGGCCAGGTAATCTTTCTGCCAGTTCATGCTACCATTTAACGCTTGGAGGTTGTCGTGATAACGCCACCTGCAATAAATTATTATTATTATTTCTTGTAGTTTCAGACAACTTTTATTATAGAAAAAGACGGAATTAGGTAATAGCGTACAATTAGATGAGGCTTCATGATCGGATTCTTCACCTATTAAGACAGTAAATCAAGTACAAATAAAACAAAATTGTACCAGTAATCAAAAAGAAATTTTTATTACAGAAGTTTTTATGTAACAAATATTTAAAAAGCTTAACTTACATAACATTAAAGCTAGAATCTTCCCATCCAGGGAAGGGGGTGCTGAGGCTCGACAGAAGCGCGTATACGGTTTGCTCGTGAGCTTCCGAAAAGGCTTTCACTCGCCACACGATCGCCGCGGGACTGGCCCAACCCATCCGTATCATCCATTCGCAGAACCAATCTGAGCAAATATATTTTTATTGTTAAAATGGTTTCTGGAAACTTTGTCAGGTACATGTTACTAGCTTAGAATATATTTATTTTTATTACTGGGTCAGAGTTATAAGTGGCCAAAGTTGTGGGAAGTTTTAAATTATTCATACTCATCTTTGTAGTTACGGCTTCTTACTCGCTTATGGTTACCAATTAGACGCGCTGTGGTGATAAGTAACAGGTTGTATTTATCCTTATTTAAAAAGTTCAGTTAGTGCAGCGTGGCGTGGCCCGCGTGGTCCGGGCGGCGCGGCTACAGTGAGACACGTCAACGTTCGACTCACCGCGCCACAGGAACTCGAACTCGCCGTTGACCACTCGGCCGGGGTAGTGCAGCGTGGCGTGGCCCGCGTGGTCCGGGCGGCGCGGCTACAGTGAGACACGTCAACGTTCGACTCACCGCGCCACAGGAACTCGAACTCGCCGTTGACCACTCGGCCGGGGTAGTGCAGCGTGGCGTGGCCCGCGTGGTCCGGGCGGCGCGGCTACAGTGAGACACGTCAACGTTCGACTCACCGCGCCACAGGAACTCGAACTCGCCGTTGACCACTCGGCCGGGGTAGTGCAGCGTGGCGTGGCCCGCGTGGTCCGGGCGGCGCGGCTACAGTGAGACACGTCAACGTTCGACTCACCGCGCCACAGGAACTCGAACTCGCCGTTGACCACTCGGCCGGGGTAGTGCAGCGTGGCGTGGCCCGCGTGGTCCGGGCGGCGCGGCTACAGTGAGACACGTCAACGTTCGACTCACCGCGCCACAGGAACTCGAACTCGCCGTTGACCACTCGGCCGGGGTAGTGCAGCGTGGCGTGGCCCGCGTGGTCCGGGCGGCGCGGCTACAGTGAGACACGTCAACGTTCGACTCACCGCGCCACAGGAACTCGAACTCGCCGTTGACCACTCGGCCGGGGTAGTGCAGCGTGGCGTGGCCCGCGTGGTCCGGGCGGCGCGGCTACAGTGAGACACGTCAACGTTCGACTCACCGCGCCACAGGAACTCGAACTCGCCGTTGACCACTCGGCCGGGGTAGTGCAGCGTGGCGTGGCCCGCGTGGTCCGGGCGGCGCGGCTACAGTGAGACACGTCAACGTTCGACTCACCGCGCCACAGGAACTCGAACTCGCCGTTGACCACTCGGCCGGGGTAGTGCAGCGTGGCGTGGCCCGCGTGGTCCGGGCGGCGCGGCTACAGTGAGACACGTCAACGTTCGACTCACCGCGCCACAGGAACTCGAACTCGCCGTTGACCACTCGGCCGGGGTAGTGCAGCGTGGCGTGGCCCGCGTGGTCCGGGCGGCGCGGCTACAGTGAGACACGTCAACGTTCGACTCACCGCGCCACAGGAACTCGAACTCGCCGTTGACCACTCGGCCGGGGTAGTGCAGCGTGGCGTGGCCCGCGTGGTCCGGGCGGCGCGGCTACAGTGAGACACGTCAACGTTCGACTCACCGCGCCACAGGAACTCGAACTCGCCGTTGACCACTCGGCCGGGGTAGTGCAGCGTGGCGTGGCCCGCGTGGTCCGGGCGGCGCGGCTACAGTGAGACACGTCAACGTTCGACTCACCGCGCCACAGGAACTCGAACTCGCCGTTGACCACTCGGCCGGGGTAGTGCAGCGTGGCGTGGCCCGCGTGGTCCGGGCGGCGCGGCTACAGTGAGACACGTCAACGTTCGACTCACCGCGCCACAGGAACTCGAACTCGCCGTTGACCACTCGGCCGGGGTAGTGCAGCGTGGCGTGGCCCGCGTGGTCCGGGCGGCGCGGCTACAGTGAGACACGTCAACGTTCGACTCACCGCGCCACAGGAACTCGAACTCGCCGTTGACCACTCGGCCGGGGTAGTGCAGCGTGGCGTGGCCCGCGTGGTCCGGGCGGCGCGGCTACAGTGAGACACGTCAACGTTCGACTCACCGCGCCACAGGAACTCGAACTCGCCGTTGACCACTCGGCCGGGGTAGTGCAGCGTGGCGTGGCCCGCGTGGTCCGGGCGGCGCGGCTACAGTGAGACACGTCAACGTTCGACTCACCGCGCCACAGGAACTCGAACTCGCCGTTGACCACTCGGCCGGGGTAGTGCAGCGTGGCGTGGCCCGCGTGGTCCGGGCGGCGCGGCTACAGTGAGACACGTCAACGTTCGACTCACCGCGCCACAGGAACTCGCACTCGCCGTTGACCACTCGGCCGGGGTAGTGCAGCGTGGCGTGGCCCGCGTGGTCCGGGCGGCGCGGCTACAGTGAGACACGTCAACGTTCGACTCACCGCGCCACAGGAACTCGAACTCGCCGTTGACCACTCGGCCGGGGTAGTGCAGCGTGGCGTGGCCCGCGTGGTCCGGGCGGCGCGGCTACAGTGAGACACGTCAACGTTCGACTCACCGCGCCACAGGAACTCGAACTCGCCGTTGACCACTCGGCCGGGGTAGTGCAGCGTGGCGTGGCCCGCGTGGTCCGGGCGGCGCGGCTACAGTGAGACACGTCAACGTTCGACTCACCGCGCCACAGGAACTCGAACTCGCCGTTGACCACTCGGCCGGGGTAGTGCAGCGTGGCGTGGCCCGCGTGGTCCGGGCGGCGCGGCTACAGTGAGACACGTCAACGTTCGACTCACCGCGCCACAGGAACTCGAACTCGCCGTTGACCACTCGGCCGGGGTAGTGCAGCGTGGCGTGGCCCGCGTGGTCCGGGCGGCGCGGCTACAGTGAGACACGTCAACGTTCGACTCACCGCGCCACAGGAACTCGCACTCGCCGTTGACCACTCGGCCGGGGTAGTGCAGCGTGGCGTGGCCCGCGTGGTCCGGGCGGCGCGGCTACAGTGAGACACGTCAACGTTCGACTCACCGCGCCACAGGAACTCGAACTCGCCGTTGACCACTCGGCCGGGGTAGTGCAGCGTGGCGTGGCCCGCGTGGTCCGGGCGGCGCGGCTACAGTGAGACACGTCAACGTTCGACTCACCGCGCCACAGGAACTCGAACTCGCCGTTGACCACTCGGCCGGGGTAGTGCAGCGTGGCGTGGCCCGCGTGGTCCGGGCGGCGCGGCTACAGTGAGACACGTCAACGTTCGACTCACCGCGCCACAGGAACTCGAACTCGCCGTTGACCACTCGGCCGGGGTAGTGCAGCGTGGCGTGGCCCGCGTGGTCCGGGCGGCGCGGCTACAGTGAGACACGTCAACGTTCGACTCACCGCGCCACAGGAACTCGAACTCGCCGTTGACCACTCGGCCGGGGTAGTGCAGCGTGGCGTGGCCCGCGTGGTCCGGGCGGCGCGGCTACAGTGAGACACGTCAACGTTCGACTCACCGCGCCACAGGAACTCGAACTCGCCGTTGACCACTCGGCCGGGGTAGTGCAGCGTGGCGTGGCCCGCGTGGTGCCAGTCTCCACGACGGTTCAGTTGCGCGTCGATGCTGAGTTTTTGCGACGGATCGCGGTTCGCGTCCCAGTTGAACGCTGCGCTCAGTCGCTTGCTATCCGCCGTCACGGCTCGTTCATATGATACATGTACGTCACGTAATCTGTTGACATTGTGTATTTTCAATATGGAACTTCATTAGGACAGTAAGGACCATCTTCAGTAGGATGATAAGTTTATCAACAATAACAAGTAATGCCTATATAAGTATAGTTATAGGATCAAATCAGATTGCTGTCGCGTATTATTCCTGTTGAAAAGATCTGTGTTCTGGAAGAATCGGTTCTGAGATTGGAGGAGCATTTGATAATGATTATCGTGGTTTATCTAGAGTAGAGGGCACTTTATTAAAATGTTTTCGTGAAATCATAATTCATACCGCTTAGGTATGTTTGTCTTTAAGGCTTAGGCGACATCAACGTGATATTATGAATAGTTTTGAATCGAAAAAATATTTCGTAAATTCAGGAATACTTCAGGGGTCGCATATGGGTCAACTATTGTTTCTGGGTTTCATTAATGATACTATGAGTGAAATAATAAGTTCTAAGAAGTTTTTTTATATTTATAGACAATTAAAAAGAATCACAAATTGCGTGCGTACAAAGTAGGTACACAATATGTCAGAAGTGAAACTTCTTTGGCAAACTAATTAAAATAAAATAAAAAATTGGAAAAAAAAGCTAACGTCACACAGTGTTCCCAGGCGGTCACCCATCCAAGTACTGACCGCGCCCTACGTTGCCGTGTGTTTAATTACTTACTGGTCAATATGTATGTCCATGTTCACATTAGTATTGTTATTGAGATCAGCATTCAGATTAACACTGTAGGTCTTCCCGTTTATGTCTATTTCTCCATAAGTGGTGAAATTCTGTTCCGAGAGCAATAAATAACGGACTAACGTTTTGTATGTGTCGTCATTGTATTCACCCTGAAAATTTGTAGAATTTTAAAAATTAAGAAATTAAAGTTTAGAAAACATTCGCGGACATAGTATTGCAAAATTAAAAAAGTATAATAATAAAAAAGTATTTACATTTTTAGACAGTCACTTAATTATTTTGTCTTTAAATAAGACACAAAAACAATTTTATACATGACTGAGAAGTTTTCGATTTTTCTATCGAAATGACCAAGTTATTAAATAATAATAGTATAGTGTAAAAAATAAATGAAATATTACCTCAGCTATAAAAGTGATCTGCCTATTATCTTGCGTAAATCTCGCATCCACAGCAATGTCTTTGAAGTGACTGCTATTTATTAGAACTTTAAGTCGATGGGAAACTAAGTTTGTCTTAGATTGGTCTTGATACACGGCGTCTATGTTGAAGTCTACGCCGGTAAACCATATTCCGACTGCATTCACCTATATAATAGTAATTATTATTAATAGAATAATATTTTTACAAAACTAAACAAGGTAACTCTTAATATTAAAATTACTAGCGGTCGCCCAGAGGTCGAAAATCGACCATAATTAAAAATTTAAATTAAGGAAAACCAAAAATGTATGAAAATAAAGAACCTTTTTTAAAAAATTTCAATTTGACCACAGACTTTGACTATCAATAAAAGAGTATGATATGCGTGTGTGTGTCAAATATAATATGTTAGTGTGTGTAATGTTTTTTTAAATTGATTTAATGTACTTTTTATAGATAACTTAAAAAAAATTAGCACTGTGCACTCCTTCTGTATATAAACTATAAGTGTACGAAATTTCATACTCCTCCGTCCGCGCAATTTTCGTAAAAAGGGGTACAGAGCTTTTAAAGTGAAACTTTTATTACATCGTCTCAAACTTTTTCGTCTGTGTGTTGCATGACGCGTGACGGTCGGCCGCGCGGTAAGATTGATCAAGCGATCTTTATACCTTTAATGGAATATGATTCCAAAATTTTTTAGTTAAATGTCTATAATGTGAAAAAAAAGTTTCACTTTTATCGTGGTTTCATAAAACCACACAGGTTTTTTCTTGAACTGCAAAAATCGTTTTGTACTATCGTTTTGTACGCAATATTTCAATAGAGTGAACCTCCAAATAGTTCTATCAGGACCCTACAGGTTCATTTGGAGCCCCATTTGTGATGCGGAGAAAGCATAAAACTTGTAAGCTCTTAGCTGAAATTAATCTACATTTATTATCATACCCTAAATAGTTAACTACTTCAATGATTTCAATTTTAATTTTTTCAAATATAAAAAGTACTTTACCAAGAAGTTTGTTTTTTCTGGAACAACCATCTCTCATCACAGAATTATACAGCCACCGACCAAAATATTTCACCAAAATAACCAGCTTATTTTTATACGTACCTGAAATTCATTAGGTCGTTTTTCATGCACTTTGGCCTTTAGTTGGCAGGGATGTAACGTTGGTAGTGTGACGTTAAGTTCGGCGTCTGCGTATAATTGTGTACCGGGCGGGGCGAATAGATAGCCTGATATTAGGATCTCACGGGACTTGGGGTTGAAGTTTAGTAGTGCTAGTGCCGAATACTTTGGTCCGTTCTGAAATTTGTGGAAAATTGGTTGATATTTGGATATTTTTTTAATTTTTCTGATAGGTTTTAATCGCTGTTATGTTTATGGTTACTCTTCAGTTTCTGCGACTCATAAAGTCTTGCTAAACAATAAAAACAATACAATCATCGTACACAACAAATAGAAAACAAAATTTGAATACAAAGCTATATTCATTATTAATCAAAATCCTATTACCATAAAATCATATCCGACAAAAAAAAAAAACTTGTAAAAAAATATATTATAAACTCTTACAAAAAAGTTTTAAGAATGTATCCAAGATATTATTGTACTTACTTGATCGTACTGGAATTTCATTAGAACCGGCCTGGGTCTGTTTAAAGCGATTCTTGTGTCCAATTTCAGACCATTAAGCCTGTCTATACGTCTGAACGCAAATGTGAAAGCTGGGTCTAGTCTTTGCTCTTTGGATGCACTAACATTGAATCCTATGTCTACGTGACTTTGTGTTCTCTGAAAATATTAAAATACCTTTTGGTAAATCTGAATCCATTGCATGCACTCACATACACATATAGTCTACATTGCATATAGAAAGTTTCCAAGTTAGCGGTAGAAATATTGCAAAAAGGAAACATCACAATAAACAATTAATAATTTGCATAAAAAAATCGTTTTTGGTTAGAAAATTATATATGAAACAATTCTATTCATAAATAAGGTAAATTTTCTACTACTGCCCCAGACTAAAAACAAACTATGTTCACAAATAAGGCAAACTTTTTTAAGTCTGTCCCATTCAAAAAAATATAAAAACGTTCCTAATGTACCTTGTTTGATAATAATACTAATAACGATATTCTTTATTATACTCTATTAAAGAAAACAAAAGTAGTTCAATCGAACAAAGATGTACCAAGGCGTCTTATCGCTAAAAGAGCGATTTCTTCTATATATCATATATATCTATATTACCTATAATTATTATGCTAGTCAAGTAAATAATAAAGAAAAATTATTATGTCCATGAGAACAAGTCCTACTTACCACATTTCGTAGAACTGAATAGAAGTTATAAGCCTGATAAGCAGTGAATTCCATAGCCAATTCACTGTACATATCATATCTATATCCAATTGATCTTTCACTATATAAACCTTCAATATTAATAGTTTGTTTGGGGTATCCATAAAATTGATAATCGAGATGCAATTTTGTACCAAAAGTTGGACCGTTCACTGTGTAGTATCCTATCAAATGACTCGCCAATTGTTTCGTTTGGAAATCTGCTGTTATGTCCCATTGTGTGACACCACCTTTAGATTTCACTTTTAGACTCCCTGAAATTAAAGTTATTATAGATAATTGTTCTTTATCAAACGAAAAAATATCGACTTAAATTTATTTCGCCAAGTAGTAAAATTAGAACATCATCAATTTAGGTAGTCGAAAAAATTACGCATTTTTAGGGATAATTCAAAAAACACTAGTCAGATCCAGCTTTAGAATAAAAAAGAATCATCAAAATCAGTTCACAAACAAAATCATATAGTTTACATATTATTCAGAATTATTCAGGGTACCTTTGTTAAAGTCCGATAAAATATTAAGGTTTTAAATTATGTTTAATTTTACTACGTCAGATTAGGTCAAGATAAGGTAGGTAACAAACGGTATCAAGCAATTTAAAAAATTGTTTGAATCAAATTATTTTTCATAAATAAGTATTTACTAGAAAGCAGTCGCAGTTGCAAGGGCCAAGGTTCAAAATAAGTTATACGATCTTTTAGAGAGCCCACAAGGCAAAAAGATCTTTTTAGAATATCAAGAGAGAGAGAGAGAGATGAATGCAAGAGATGTAATACATATGAGATGTATAAAAGACGAAGCGGGGAAGATCTTGACGGATGATGAGGAAATAAAAGGACGCTGGAAGAGATATTTTAATAAATTAATGAACGAAGAAAATGAATGGAACGGAGTGTTACAAAATGTACGTAGTAATGAAGGAATGGTGAAAGAGGTAAGTATAGAGGAAGTGAAGATGGCAGTGCAGAGTATGAAGAATGGAAAAGCAGTTGGGCCAGATGGTATACCAGCGGAAGTATGGAAGTTTTTGAATGCGGATGGATGGAAGTGGCTGACCTTGTTCTTCAATACGTTGTTGCAAGAAGAGGTTATACCTGAGGAATGGTGCAACAGTTCACTGGTGCCCATTTTTAAGAATAAAGGTGACATACAGGATTGCAACAGCTATCGGGGAATAAAGCTCATGTCACATAGTATGAAGATATGGGAGAAAGTGATAGCGCGACGAAGGAGAGAAGAATGTGAGGTCACACAGAACCAATTTGGGTTTATGCCGGGCCGGGGAACTACGGACGCCATATTTGCACTCCGCCAACTTTGTGAAAAATACCGACTCGCACAAAAAGACTTACATATGGTGTTCATAGATTTAGAAAAAGCATACGATAGGGTACCCCGTAAGGTTCTGTGGTGGGCTATGAAAAGGAAAGGTGTGCCAGAGAAGTATGTACGACTAGTTCAGGCGATGTATGATAGAGCTAGTACCCACGTCCGGTCCGAAGCCGGAGTAACTGGCAAGTTCAATGTGGCTGTAGGTTTGCACCAGGGATCGGCTTTAAGTCCGTATTTATTCCTCCTAGTTATGGATGTTCTAACATCAGACATACAGGAGGAAGCACCCTGGTGTATGCTGTTTGCCGACGACGTTGTTCTTGTCGGGGATAATGCTCATGAGGTCCAAAGCAGACTGGGAAAATGGCAGGAAAGACTGGAGGACGCGGGGTTGAGGATAAGCAGATCCAAAACCGAGCATTTGTTCTGCAATTTCAGCGGTTTGTCCAGTTTTTCCCAGATTGCCTTAGATGGTGTATCCCTACCAGTCTGCTCCGACTTCCGGTACCTTGGGTCATTAATACAAAATGACGGCAATGTAGACAGTGACGTGAAAAATAGAATAAATGCGGGATGGATGAAATGGCGACAAGTCTCTGGAACAGCTTGTGATCCACGAATGCCTCTTAAACTTAAGGGGAAAATCTACAAAACGATCATAAGACCTGTCGTAATGTATGGATCAGAATGTTGGGCAACGAAAGTGACGGATTAAAGAAGAGTACACGCAGCCGAGATGAGAATGTTGAGATGGATGTGTGGAGTGACGAGGAGAGATCGAATTAGAAATGAGTATATAAGGGGAAGTTTGAAAGTAGCACCCGTGACGGAGAAAATAAGGAGCAGAAGGTTAGCGTATTATGGGCATGTAATGAGGAGGGATGAAAGCTATATTGGTAAAAGAATTTTAGGGATGAATGTCGAAGGACGAAGAGCGATCGGCAGGCCAAGAAAGCGATGGATGGATTGTGTGAGTGAGGACATGAGAATGAAATGAGTATGCGCTGAAGTTACGAATAATAGAGAGGAATGGAAGAGGAAAACATGTTGTGCTGACCCTATATAAATAGGATAAGGGCAGGGAGATGATGAAATAAGTATTTACTTTAAAAAATCTTAATCAATCAAATATAGCATTAATTGAAAATGTTTCTCATCAAACTTACCAGACAGTTCCGCTATTTTCTCATCATTTACAACCCAATAGGCATGAGGTAGCCAAACATACCCATATTTTATATCATGTCTCTTCAATGACATTACAGTGTCAAACTCTTTCTTTCCGTCGACATCAAGACTTGCTTCTACAGATTTGTCGTATGGAAGGTTACGGTACAGGGCTTTAGCTTTTATTGTGCTTTCTGATGATTGCATCGTGAGAGTTGCAGAACTTGACGTATTCGATACACTTAAGAGTGCGTCGAACATGCGTTTCTCCTAAAATTTATAGAATAAAATAAGAAAAAAAAAACATTTAAAAAAATATTATAATGCCGAATTACGAAGTAATAACATTAGCACTAAGTTCAAGACCATTTTTAATACTTCAATTTTAACATTTGTGAATTTATGGGTAAAGTGAAATTGATAATTTGAGTTATTTTAGGAAAAAAGTAAATGACACGATTTAATTAATTAGTAATGTTAAAAACTATTTTATTAACTTTTAGATTGTGACAGTATTAAGCTGCAAGAAATTTAGGATTTTTTTTATTTCATATTACCTTACTATTGGGCGTATTGAAAGAGAATCCTAGAACATCGGTTGTTTCATTTCTATCCCATTTATATTGGAATGCGTATGTTTTGGCAGATTTATCGGCTTTTTCTAACGACACGATGTACTTAGCTGGACCGCTCATTAGGAAATACGGCGCATTCCTGAGATTAGTCATATTGGGGAACTGAAATTAAGATATAATATATTTTTATTAGCTATTCAGTTTTATATGCAATTTTGTTCCAGAATTTTCTAGAAATTACAAATGATACATGTTTTCACTATTCGATTACCTGATAGGCGGCGCAAACTTTAATACCAATAGCCTTATCAAAAGTGGTCCAACTGCAGGTGTTTTGTTCTATTCTATTCTTGTTTAAGCCTAGCTGTTGAACTTCTTGGTCTCCATGAAGAATTAGAAGTTCTGATCTGAAAATTATGTAAAGTAGTACAAAACTTATATTTTTATGCATACAATATTTCTAAAATAATTGGTATAAAATTTCAAGGATCCCAAAAATTTTATGTGACCCAAACACCAATCTTTAGTTGGAAAAATGTAATTTTCATACTTAATAGAAGATTTATACAGTATGTCACATGGTAATACACTATAATAAAGAAAAGATATGGCTTCAAAATGAGTTTGTTTTTGATACACTTACTTCGCAGCAAATATTTCCTGTTTGTCCCTCGGTAATGATAAATCCAATCGTACCATTCCAAGACCACGTATGGACAGTTTAGCTTCAAATGCTGTAGCTGTATACAGTCTTGATGATAGTCTTATACCGCTTGATGCTAGAGAACCCGCTGATACACTCATTGTAGCCGCTATATTTACTGCAACACTGAAGTAGCGAAAAATGTTTTGGGAATTTCGTAATATAACGTATAGCTTTGCGTTAAAAGTCTGTGATTTTTTAGTAAGGCGACATGCTTGTTGCAAAGTTCAAAAATAAGATAGTAAGACTTCTAGAATTATAAAGAAAAAGACATTAAAACATTATATCATTATGTATGTAAAACTACAAAGATTGAGTATATCCAAGTTTTTTTATTTACACTTTATTAGTAATAATTGTTTAACTGTAGTTCTATTATTAAAAAAGGTAAATATTGCTTTCGAATCTAATTTACAAGTAGCTAATATTTATCATTTATTTAGTTATAAAATTGTTATTTAGTAATTATTATTTATTACTTGGTAATAACGTATTAACGTTTGAAATATTGGTTAAACTTTAACGTTTGAAATATTGGTCAAACTTACCTAGGTCTTATTTTTCCTTCAAAGTCTAAATTACCGGATTTGGTGTATTTATCGACAACTGTGCCAGACATTTTCGTATCCACATAGCTTGTGCCCATCAAGTTCATATTAAGAGGAAGACCACTGCCAGTTGGTACGGAGAACGTTGTGTCCAGGAATAAGGACGCTTTGTTGTACGATATTTCCTAGAAAAAAATCATTGATAATTATTTTATTTATTTCAAATTGTGTGATTATATGATTTGCTTATGGTTTTAAGAGGGTCTATGTATACAAAAGATACATAAAATGTTAAATAAGACCTTTAGGTACATAGCTGTGTATAGCGTGCACAATTTTACAATTTGACAAAATATATAAACAAAAAAATCAAAATACTTAAAATTTTAGTAAAATCTCTTGTCTTCTCCAGAGACACTGGTTGTCTGATATAACAAATAATATGTTTACTTAAATATTTGGACTGGTTTTTTAAATACATTAAGGTAAATAAGTCAGAACAACAAAATTTTCTATTTAAATATTTTTTAATTTCCTTACTCTTCCTGATAAAATTTCCAGAATCCTCATCTTCGGGTCGAGCCGCTGTAAGGATTTTCGAATTTCCTCATCGCCTTCAGCACTCCAGAAAGATATTTCGTTACCAAAAACTTTGAAACTCAATTCGGCCATAGGAAAACGGTGCTTGAGAGCGTTGTTCTTGTAACCAAGATCGTCGATTTTCTCACGGACCTCGTCTGCTTCGTTCGTGGAACGTAAGAATCTTAATTTGTTTATTTGCTCGTTCACTCTGTCTTTACTCAATGGCCCATTGTTTCCGAAAAGACCTTCGAAATATCTTTCGAAACCTTCGCCCCGGGCTTTTATCTAGAATTAAAAATTTGGAAAAATTAGAAAAATTTGGAAAAAATGAAAAAATTTTGAAAAATTGAAAAATTTGGAAATTTTTGCTTGTCAACTTTAGGAACACTGTTTTTAGACCACTTACCTCAAGTAAATTAATAGATTCTCCAAACATATCGACGGTCAAGTTGAGTGATACAGATCTCGGAATGTACGAGTCCGGAGAGAAAATCACGTTAGCCTCATAATTGCCACCTAAAATAAATGATATTACGAATTAATAACTTATATATTGTAAACTGTATAATTTTCTTTTTCAGCTTAGCTTTTAACCTAAAAAAAAACTACGAAATATTTTAATTTTTACATCCCGATTTTTAAAGTATACCCAAAGTAACTTACCAGCATTATACTGATCGAAGAAAACACTTTGCTCATAATTTCTCGAGAATAGTCTAAAATCTGGGTCGTCTTGTAGTTGCGGCATCGGGTTACCGGATAGTAACCCTTGGATTTCTACCCGAGACGGCAGTGACGACTGTTCTAAGTTACTGAGATGACTCCAGACGAATGTAGCCACTATTAAAAAAAGACAAATTAAAACAACTTTAATAGTTATTGCGTGCAATGCTACTAAATCACAGTTCTTCCAATACGATTAAGATAATGTCTTGTGGCTAGAATTTTTGACAGAACTTTTAATTTGAGTACTATTAGATAAATTAGATTGAGTTGGAAAACCAAATGAAGATAAAACGATGATCTACTTTAAGATAAAGGGCATTTATGTTATTTGACTTTTTGTAGGAGTTAGTTCAATGTTATTCTTTTGTTGTGATTACAGACAATTTCAAGAACCCTTAAAAATATTCATATTAAGTTTTTGTTCATGTAAGAATTATTAGCATTTTTTAAATTGCCATTTATAGAGGGGTGATGTAACTGCAATAAAGTATTACCTTGATTAACGGCTTCATTCTTCAAAGAGTGGAATATCTTCCTGATAGTGCTGAGGTTTGGACATCGCATTACTTGTAAATACGAGGCTATTCGTACTTCGGCATCGACCAAGTGTTCTCTGTATGTTTCTAGGAAATATTCCCTGAAAAAGAAAAAAAAATAGGTTCAATCGTAGAATTACAATAGATTAAGTACAGAAATATTTGATTAATTCGTTAAGTAAAAATATGATGTTAATTTTTCTAATATAAAGCATGCAATAATAAGGAAAGTTAAATATTTCAAAATTACATTTTTAAAAGAAGACAATTTTTATGAAATAATACCTGGTCTCAGTACAAGGCGTTCTCCTAAAAGCATCGACAGCTACAAGTCGTGTAGGAACAGGTATTGTAGTGTCTCCGATAATGCTCATTAGGATATCTGAAAATTCTTGTTTAAAGCCTCCTATATTGCCCAGAGCTTTTATTGCTATAACGAGCTGAAATAAAATCGTGAATTTAAGAAATTAGAGTCAGTGTGTAGAAAATTTGAAAGTCTTTTTGGATTCTTACGCTATCCTAAATCCATAACAGTTGGGTAAGGTGATATTTAATACATAATTTTTAAAAAGTTTGTAATGAGTGAGAGAGAGAGAGAGAGAGATTCTTTTTAATGCTAAAAAAAGGGACAAAACTTGACTCTTTTAGATTGCTCTTGATTTCGTCTAAAACTTACGCTGTCTCTATTTTCTCTTGGCGCGTTAACGACTCCCTCGCTGAGTCTTTCGTTTACGATATTTTGGAATTCAGATAAAATTTCGTTTGGATATTCTTCTTCGCAGCATTCGCGAACTAAAAATGAAAATTCAAATGTATTTTATACTTAGAAAATCGGTTATTGAACTTAACGTTCCTTTAAGATTTAATTTCACAAGCACGATGATTATAAGTATAAAAAAAACTTGAAGTAAGATATCATACGAGATTTTCCACTGTGTTTGCAATAAGAGTGGACCATAGACGATACGGTGAAGCTTATTACTTTGTCGTTCTTCTGTTTCTTTAGTAATTCCAACATACTCTTCAACATTTCTAGTTTAGGTCTGCAATATAACACATTATTTAGAATAACAAGGTCCAGTTGACTTCGTTATTAACTTTATATTTACTGACAAATATGAAAATATATCACAACTACCTGGGTATCATAGCCATGGACATAAGCCACTCGTGTCTAGTTTCCCTGTTCACTTCATTGTTAATTATCATGTTTTTTATCAGCTCCACTGAGCCAGGACTTGCTATGTACGGTAGCGCATCTAGAATGTGTTTGCTGCAAATGAAAAAAGACAATGAAATAAATTATAGACTGGGAGATAGTGACACAAAATATTAGGTCACTAGCTTCTGCGCGCGACTTCGTCGGCGTGGACTCCGCTCCTATTGGTCTTAGCGTGATGACACATAGCCTATAGCCTTCCTCGATAAATGGGCTATCTTACGCTGAAAGAATTTTTCAAATCGGCCCAGTAGTTCTAGAGATTACCGCGTTCAAACAAACAAACAAACAAACTCTTCAGCTTTATATATTAGTATAGATTTGTACCAGTATGGCGGTTCGTCAGGGGTCTAATTACGTAAAGGCAAAAAGGAAAATGATGGTCATAGCGCTCGCACCCTCGGCCCAATCGCGTGGGCGTTAATCGAACGCGTCGGATAAATAACGAGTGTCGAACGATTTGTTCCACAAAAATGCTTGTATTTTCATATAGTCGAAAAAAAAGAAGTAGGCGGTAGCGTAATGCCATACTTCTCGGATGTGACTTACAGCCCGCCATACCGATCGAATACATTAATTTAAATAAAACAATTCAACCATTTGTACCAGGCTAATTTTAGCAAAGCTAATCATCGTCGAGTAGCCATTCACTAAAATCACCTTGCCATACTTTTCCGACAGTTCCCAATGGCCGCCATACCACTGCAAAGGAGTAATTTTTTTTTTTCGCCAAACGATTTGTACCACCCTGAAACTTTTTTTAACAGTTCCCTGTATGATCATAAATAGAAGTCTGATAATGCCATACCTGTGGAAGGTGGCGAATGTGAACAATATTTTTTCAAAATCCTAAGATTTTATTCGTAATTCGAGTTTTTTTTCAAGTATGGCGCCACTTTTTCCCTCTACTACAAGTATGGCAAATATAATAATGGTCACATTGTATCGTATAATTTCCAAAAAATCGAAATGCCATACTGGTACAAATCGTCAATTTTTTTTTTTCACCTTTTAGCTCAAGTCAATCGCCCGATGGTTACAATCTGTTATAATTTTTTTTAGGTACAATTGCATCCAAATGACGAGAATACAATGATGCCATGATGTAAAAAAATGATTTTACGCATTTTACAGTCGTATTTTAAAAACGTGTCAAATAAATAAGTATTTCAAGTATGGCAGCACTTTTCCCCCTACTAGAAGTATGGGATAAATAATAACGGTCACATTTTGTCAAATACTTTCCAAAAATTCAAATGCGATACTGGTACAAATCGTTTGGCGAAAAAAAAAAATTACTCCTTTGCAGTGGTATGGCGGCCATTGCGAACTGTCGGAAAAGTATGGCAAGGTGATTTTCGTGAATGGCTACTCGACGATGATTAGCTATGCAAAAATTAGCCAGGTACAAATGGTTGAATTGTTTTATTTAAATTAATGTATTCGCGTCGGTATGGCGGGCTGTAAGTCACACCCGAGAAGTATGGCATTCCGCTACCGCCTACTTATTTTTTTTTCAACTATCTGAAAATACAAGCATTTTTGTGGAACAAATCGTTCGACACTCGTTATTTATCCGACGCGTTCGATTAACGCCCACGCGATTGGGCCGCCGGTGCGAGCGCTATGACCATCATTTTCCTTTTTGCCTTTACGTAATAAGACCCCTGTCGAACCGCCATACTGGTACAAATGACCTAATATTTTGTGTCACTATCTCCCGGTCTATTAGGAATGATAAAATTATTTATGTGAAAATTTCGAGCATAAAATGCTTTTGCTTATAAACATATTTAGCATTAAAAATATAGCTGCCATGTTTAAAGGAAAAAGTCAATTTGTCGGCGATGGCACGAATACATAGTAGGGTAGGAAGAGTATGGTTGGTTGGTTTTTCAGCTTCCATTTTTTTTCAGTTTTCGCACGAGATAAAAGTTAACTATAATTATTAGTTGACTCAAACAAATTTTTCTAAAGATTGGCACCAGGCGCCCCCACAGCCCCACAGTGGACCCGCTGTCCGTGTTCTCGTACTCGTGTATCAGCAGTGTACTCACGAGGCGGTGGGGCAGATGGTGGGCGCGCGCGCCAGTAGCTGCGCCAGCGCGGGGTGGTGCAGCTTGCGCGCCGAGCGCACCAGGCGCCCCCACAGCCCCACAGTGGACCCGCTGTCCGTGTTCTCGTACTCGTGTATCAGCAGTGTACTCACGAGGCGGTGGGGCAGATGGTGGGCGCGCGCGCCAGTAGCTGCGCCAGCGCGGGGTGGTGCAGCTTGCGCGCCGAGCGCACCAGGCGCCCCCACAGCCCCACAGTGGACCCGCTGTCCGTGTTCTCGTACTCGTGTATCAGCAGTGTACTCACGAGGCGGTGGGGCAGATGGTGGGCGCGCGCGCCAGTAGCTGCGCCAGCGCGGGGTGGTGCAGCTTGCGCGCCGAGCGCACCAGGCGCCCCCACAGCCCCACAGTGGACCCGCTGTCCGTGTTCTCGTACTCGTGTATCAGCAGTGTACTCACGAGGCGGTGGGGCAGATGGTGGGCGCGCGCGCCAGTAGCTGCGCCAGCGCGGGGTGGTGCAGCTTGCGCGCCGAGCGCACCAGGCGCCCCCACAGCCCCACAGTGGACCCGCTGTCCGTGTTCTCGTACTCGTGTATCAGCAGTGTACTCACGAGGCGGTGGGGCAGATGGTGGGCGCGCGCGCCAGTAGCTGCGCCAGCGCGGGGTGGTGCAGCTTGCGCGCCGAGCGCACCAGGCGCCCCCACAGCCCCACAGTGGACCCGCTGTCCGTGTTCTCGTACTCGTGTATCAGCAGTGTACTCACGAGGCGGTGGGGCAGATGGTGGGCGCGCGCGCCAGTAGCTGCGCCAGCGCGGGGTGGTGCAGCTTGCGCGCCGAGCGCACCAGGCGCCCCCACAGCCCCACAGTGGACCCGCTGTCCGTGTTCTCGTACTCGTGTATCAGCAGTGTACTCACGAGGCGGTGGGGCAGATGGTGGGCGCGCGCGCCAGTAGCTGCGCCAGCGCGGGGTGGTGCAGCTTGCGCGCCGAGCGCACCAGGCGCCCCCACAGCCCCACAGTGGACCCGCTGTCCGTGTTCTCGTACTCGTGTATCAGCAGTGTACTCACGAGGCGGTGGGGCAGATGGTGGGCGCGCGCGCCAGTAGCTGCGCCAGCGCGGGGTGGTGCAGCTTGCGCGCCGAGCGCACCAGGCGCCCCCACAGCCCCACAGTGGACCCGCTGTCCGTGTTCTCGTACTCGTGTATCAGCAGTGTACTCACGAGGCGGTGGGGCAGATGGTGGGCGCGCGCGCCAGTAGCTGCGCCAGCGCGGGGTGGTGCAGCTTGCGCGCCGAGCGCACCAGGCGCCCCCACAGCCCCACAGTGGACCCACTGTCTATGTTCTCATCCACGGTCATTACTTCGTCGTCTGAGCTGGGTTTCACTCTACGCAAATAATTTACATTTTTCGTTTATTACTATGGCATACCAAGTTGTAAACGGTCAAAATGAGTAATATTTAGAGCATGTTGTTATTTATTATTTTGGTGTCAATGATCTTTTGGCTGTTTTTAAAATTCGAAATACAACCGTTTAAAGTAATATATTAAATCGACATTTTCAAAGTGTGTATGGTTTAAGAAACTTACAAACACAATAATTTCAGGACATCTCTCGCTGATTTCAATTCGCCAGTATCAGACCTTCCATATGGAGAGTGGTGATGTAGAATATTCGAGCGCTTTTGAATAGCAGCCCAGGCTGTGATAAAAGAATGTTTCCTTAAAATTAGTAGTACCCCGTAGTTTTACCCACGTAAAATCATTCAAATAATTGCCTATTTGTTATTTCAATTCTATATAAATTTATAACGTGTTGAAATATTCAGTTATTTTAGAACTAAATAGATACAAACATCAACTCGATTCCATACATCTTCACAAAATTTTGTATTTCTAATATAAATACGAATAATCTTTATTGACCTAAAATCTGTGCTCGGTCATTCGCATCAATTTTACTGTATTTATTTTAAAATAGTGACAGACAGAAACGATCAGAAAAAATCGAGAACGACGAGATCGACGAACAGAACAAAGATTTTTAATATTAAAAACTGGTGATATGTGAAGATAGTCATCATAACGATTACTCACCAATCAATAATTGTTAGAATAGACTCAATCCGGATAGAATACTGTTTTTGCATTAACCAAAATCAACAGGGACTATACTCTATACTATTTATCTATACTGTAGATGTTGTCTTATATTTAAGCAGTAGACAATGGAATCGGCTTTTTCGATTCCCACGCAATGTTTCTAACGTTTAAACAAACTTTACATGGAACATTACCATTTATTTTTCCTAATTTAAACATAATCTTAATGTAATGGGTCTGATTGTGAGAAGTTCTTACTATACTTTGACTTACAACAAAAGTCAAATCAAAAATACGTAATACTAACTCAGTTCGATACTAAAAATATTTTACATTTACAGACTGTTGAAGTATCAGGATTAACTTCACTTTACAACAGAATTATATTTTGTCAGGCGTTTTAATTGTCAAATCAGTAATGGTGAAAATAAATTTGATCAATATCAATATACTTCTAGCTTATTTTTAACTTTCCCGTGAATCAACAATTCCTTAAAACCTACACGCATATAATGGTCCTTCGAGCCGGATTGCTGACGTTTCTTATGGAAATATTGGAATTTAATCTTGAATGATAAAATGGTGGTTTTAAAGAATACCACACCTTAACTTTTTGCATACTATACTGCTAATAACAATAAAATAGCTTACCTTTATTTTCAGAGTACATGTACTCTGTGTCTGTTTTGTTCACTTCCTCCTTAAGCACTAAATCTTGTATGACAGTGGTCATAGCCCCAGAGTTCTTTCCCGAGAAGGGCTCGAACAAATGACGCTCTCGACAGTTGACTGATTTGTAGATATGATGGTCTACAGATATACGGCATTTGCTTTCGGATTTTAAAACAGGCCATGTTTGAAATTTCTAGAAAAAAAAAGAAACTTTTGATGATTTTCTCTACACTTTACTCAATGTAAATAACAAATTCCATTTAAAATTAAATTTACAAAATTTTTAGTGTACACAAAAAATTACAAAAGTAAAATGCAAGTATCATACTGGAAACATAGGAGCTATCTATGATATATATGCTTTACAACTTGTTTTAATAAACATTCGAAAACTTAATTTTTAATGATAATATTTAAGTTGTTTCAAAACAAACTTGACTGTTTAACTATTATTAACAAAAAATAAATAAATAAAAGCCTACATACACATAGTACAATATACTTACACTTTGAAAATCGTACCGTACAGTCTGTAATATAGACATGTACTTGTATCTGTTCGTACATTGAGAGAGGTCGCGGGTCTTCACTAGTATGAGACTGGTGTTCTCTTGACCCCGGACTGCATAATTCACATTGCACGTTCCGTGGATATCTTGCTGCAATTTGATTTGTTATTTATGATTAAGTATGATTATATTTTAGTATAGGTAGTGCTTAAATAATATACGCTTCACGCTATCCTTCAGCCTGTAATATCCCACTGCTGGGTAAAGGCATCTTTCCCCATGTAGGAGAAGGATCAGAGCTTAATTCACCACGCTGCTTCAATGAGGGTTGGCATAATATAAAAAAATAAATAATGAATTCTTAACCTACTTGGAGAAAGAGGCCTATGCCTGTTGTTACAGGCTGAATGTTAAATAATTAATTTTAATATTAAATAAGATATATGAAGTGCTTAGAGCCTGTTTCACTGGTTTCCGATAAGCTTTATCTTGTAATATCAGTTTCTGATATTCAGTGATGGATTAAGACTACTTGATGCCCTAAGCAATCCACGCCTGTGGGCCCCCCTATCCGTATGTCAACTAGAATCGTTCATTAAACCTTTACCCCCTAAAACATTAGTTTTTTTAAAAATAAGTTGATGAGATTGCAATTCCGGTTCATTCGAATTGCCGAATGCACTAGCGGGCAGCGAGTGGGCAAGCGGGAGGCTATGACTCTAGGTTGGACTCAACGCCCGAATTTTCAAATTAGTCCTAGAAGCTTTTTTGGTGTGGTTTTATGGTGACGTGAGAGTAAGACATGATGCCCTAAGATGGATTTTTGTGATTCTTCTGATGCCCCCCCAGACGTGATGCCCTAGGCAATTGCTTAATTTGGTTAAGGGTTAATCCGTCACTGCTGATATTATAACAAGACTAAAACCTCAATTAGCGGGAAGAATATTAGAGGACCACTGTTTCACCTCAATCTGATTAACTTTTGAATATTCTAGTTGTATTTAGAAATATCGAAGAGATAAATAGGAGTGTGGTGGTTAATCTGTTTTAAAGTCCTATTACTTAGATTCATTAGGTTATTTTCAAACATAGTCATCTCTATTTCCACCTATGAGAACATTTGAAATAAAATTGATAACTTATGAGCCATTTTTGAAAAACTTGAAACTGTCTTATTTATGTTAGGATTACTATTATGATTGTATACCGTAGTATACGTTGTTTGAAAGAAATGAAATTAGTTTCAATATCCAGTATAAGCGTTTCAAATATTTTCTTAAAAAAGTTATTATTCAAATGGAAATAGCTATTTTTAAAAATGACCTACTGAACATAATATAATACATATTTCTAAATCTTACTTCAACTCCTTTGAAGTTAATATCAAATCTTTTCATGCTATTTTGAAAGAGTGACAGTATGGCTCTTTTGAAGTTGAGTACCCAATCGTCTTCCGACTCATCAGGACAAATTTCTGATATAATACCATCGTGAAAGGAAAACCTGTAAAAATAATAAGTAGTCATTAAGATTGGCAATAAATAAATTTGAAACAATTAATTGTAAATTAAGTTGTTTAAGAATTTTTTAAAAACATTAGCAATTATATTAGTTTTATTGCAATTTTTTTTACTAAAAATATGAACTTCTTTTGGTATTCTTTGAAATCTTATATTAGGGATAAAATAGGTAAAAAAAATATTTTTTATAGTAGACTGTAATTTTTTTTTATTAAATCCTATTTTAGATTATTTATTCATTATAAACTTTACATGAAATATTTGTCTATTTTAATAAAAATTAGACGTTGTTAACATTTACCTAAGATCGTGAGCTGTAATTGATTGAGTGAACATTTCAGTTCGTTCAACAGGATAGTTCTCATCCTGATCTTCAATTGTGACTCCACGGAGTTGAAGCAGACCTTCACAAGGCTTGATGAATTGAACGATAGCCTGGAAAACAGAAACAAATTTTTAAGTTTGTTATGTGAATGTGAGGGTGACGTCCTCCAGCCTGTTGGACCGACAATCTACGTAGGATTGCCGGTGTAGGCTGGATGAGGATTGCGGAAAACCGGGATGTCTGGTGCGAACTTGGGGAGGCCTATGTCCAGCAGTGGACTGCAATAGTCTGAACTGACTGACTGAACTGATGTGAATGTATGTATTTATCTAACAGTAGTTAAACTAAATGTTTAGAATTTGTTCTGTTTGTTTATAGGTAAACAACAGTAGGTACATTGATTTTAATATCGGGTAAAAAGCGGCTAAAAAATCACTTTTGTTGTATGAGAGCCCACCCTAATAATTTTTTCTCGCTCGCCGAGAGACTTTAGCCATGTACAACTAAGTTTCAGTTTCCTACTTCTTGCGCTAGTTCTTGGTTTCTAAAGATAAATACATAAAGCCATTCCTTCATCTTCAAAAACCTTTCAGATCAAGGATAACTACACAGTAATATAGCAATAATAAAATAATAGTAGGAAAGAATAAAAATCTTCAAATATACTTACGTCAGCCTTAATATCTAGTGTAGAGCGATTATTACTCGAGCCGGCGAAATAAGTTTCCACATTAACTTTGTATTCATAGTTGTAAATTATTGGTGTTAGGTATTTAAATTTCTCTGACGCTGGAATAGAGATAAAAATATGTTTTTACTTAATATAGAAACATTTATTACTGAATACACGTTTCTATCAGTAAGAATTAAAAGAAATATTACTTGAAATGGATTTTAAGTGACTATGTTTGACTGTTAGAAAAGTTGTTTACAAAACAAAAGTTGAATCCAAAACAGCTGTTTTCTTTCAACAAGACAGATTGAAATGTCACATTTACAAATGTCACATTTCAATCTGTCTGTGTAGATATTGGGCGCGTTCCACCTAAGGCCTACAACGATATCAAGTTATCGATCACGACCGCTGAAATTACCATTCCAATAACGTAAAAAACGCCGCGGACGTTGTGTGCGAATTTTATAAGTGGAACACATATTTGGGCAATGGGCGCTGTCATGTATCAGGTCATCAGGTGTCAGCTGTGTGCTTGCAATATGGCCACATGGTGAAAAAATGCAGCTGTGGGGGTTGTGAGCACGGTCTTATACACAGATCGGGAAACTACAGTGGTGGCCTGGTGGGGACGTCGGTTTAATAGTTAAAAGCAGCCAGAGGCATGAGTGACATGACGATCACTTAGTGTGATCTGTAACGAAGACAGAATAGAATTCTGTCTCTTTTTCTGTGTGGTTACGGCACTAAAGAATGTAGCCACCCCCTCTCTTCCCGTGGGTGTCGTAAGAGGCGACTAAGGGATAGCATAGTTCCACTACCACCTTGGAACTAAAAAGCCGACGGATGGCGGGATAACCATCCATGCTGGCTTTGAAATACACAGGCCAAAGACGGGCAGCGGCGTCTTCGGTGCGACAAAGCCAGCCCTGCGGTCACCAACCCGCCTGCCCAGCGTGGTGACTATGGGCAAAACACATGAGTTCACCTCATAATGTCGGGCGCGAACTTGTGGAGGCCTATGTCCAACAGTGGACTGTGATAGGCTGTAGTGTGTTCTATCACACGTCACTCATTTATGTTATAAAATAGAACAAATTCCAATGAAAAGTCAGTCAATATAACCAACCCAATGAAACGTCACTCAATATAACCAATTATAATGAAGAAAGTCACTTAATAAGCCAATTACAATGAAGGTCGCCACAGCACCACGTGACTGCACTGAGCGATAGTAGTGAAATACAGCGGTGTTGAAGCGAACGAAATAACAATTATGGTCGATTTACATCAGACGAGCGAATGCTCATTCTATCCCCACTATATCAAATTCTTATCAAATTCTTTTAGTGTAAACAGGCGTAGAGCCATTCTTTCGTTGTTATATATATGAATACGAGTGTTCGAAGATCAAGAAATAATGCTCTTGTTCTAGTTCTAGCTCTTTGTTCGTTTTTTCTAAATCCACCTTTATCGTACTAATCTCTATCACCATTAAAATTGTGCTTAGGGTAAGGGCTGACCTGTGTATGACCGTGGTCGTGAGTGAAGTTTTTGAAGTGAAACTTCTTTAGAATCGTTGTGATTTCAAACCGGATGCAACGGAAAAAACGACATTGAAGGGCGCGCCGCGCTGCACGCCACTAATTTTAAATTAGTTTTTTTGAAGTGAAACTTCTTTAGAATCGTTGTGATTTCAAACCGGATGCAACGGCAAAAAGACAGGGAAGGACACGCTGCAAGCCGCTAATTTTAAATTAGTTTGCCATAGAAGTTTCACTTCTATCGTGTG
The DNA here is from genome assembly GCA_905220545.2 of Melitaea athalia. Lineage (NCBI taxonomy): Eukaryota > Metazoa > Arthropoda > Insecta > Lepidoptera > Nymphalidae > Melitaea > Melitaea athalia. Next base: position 9,357,181 of record HG992198.1, read on the forward strand.
TGAATCGCACACACACCTTTTTTTAAAATTAGTTTGCCAAAGATGTTTCACTTCTATCGTGTGTGAATCGCACACACACCTTTTTTTTAAAGCATAATTTTTGACGCGACAACGTCTAGTAATCATATGGCAATACACGAAAAAGGATGACTCATTGTAGCGTTACGCTCGATCATTGTACGCTTACGCCGCATCTATCTCTCTTCCACTCGATTGCCCTATGCGTCTGAGGAGATGTTTTGTTAAACTAATGTCTGTAAACCAACTTTATAGACAACCAATTTTTAGCATAAAAGATGACTTACGTGCACAAGTCGGTGGTCCACATATGTATGGATCCTTTAACGAATCTGTAAAAAAAAAACAAACTTTGTATTAACGATGTGAAAAATATCTATAAAACTTGCGATTTCGCAGAGAATCAGTTTAACTTATTAAAAATACTTAAAATATAAATAGACTCAAATTACAGTGCTAGTTTAAGTTACCATTAAGTTTTAGGACATTTTATTGAAATTATTATATTATATTATTTTCTGTACGTAGGTACTAGGTACTTACACAAATATTATTATTATTAGCTGGCGTTTATATTAGATAATGTACTGTACTGTATTGTATACCCCCTGTACTCTAATATGTTATATGTATATACTTTTTATTTGTCACAAGATAAAGTTTTAACAATAACGAGAAAATGTTTTAGTGCCACATTTGAATACTAGCTATCTAATCATCTAATGTGTAAAGTATTCTTCCTATCTAATGAGACATCTCAGTTTTACCTAAGCAAAATAACTTTTGAGAATAAATCACCTATTTATTTAAATATAAATAAAGTTAATAATACCTATTATGTCTCAAATAAATGTCTTACTTACTTACTTACTATTATAATGCAGTCGGAGTCGTTCTTAAAAAAGTTGACCTTAAATAAGTTTTTGTTTCTTGATACAAAAAAAAAAAACAACAAAAACGAAACGCTTATTCAAAGTTGCAGAAAATTAACCTTCCAACTTTATATGGGAGGATCGAAATGGTATTCCATTATCTATACTAAAACTCCAGAGATCCTTATCTCACCCTTGTCACAGAGGATCAGTTCGGTGTTAGTTACTCGAGTGAAAGGATAACTGTTACGCAACGATGCCTTGAAACACAGGATACGACCGTTTAGCACAGGATTAGGTTTACTAAAATCGGGATTGTTAGATATATATCCTAATAGTTAATAAATTAAAAGTAAAAAACTTAAAAAAAAGGTGTGTGTGCGATTCACACACGATAGAAGTGAAACTTCTATGGTAAACTTATTTAAAAAAAAACTAATTTAAAATTAGCGGCTCGTCCTTTCCTGTCTTTTTGCCGTTGCTTCCGGTTTGAAATCACAACGATTCTAAAGAAGTTTCACTTCAACAAGCTTTAATTTAAAAGCGCTGAAAAGAATAAAACAAACTCTGTCTTTTAAACCTTTATTATCAACATACGAAGCCGCCATCTTAACAACTCTGCCATATTCACTTTATTTTTTGATATATTCTCTGCAAGCCCTTTCGTAGTCATAAATGTATAGGAGAGATTGATATCTATACTAACATTATAAAGCTGAAGAGTTTGTTTGGTTGTTTGTTTGTTTGTTTGAACGCGGTAATCTCTGGATCTACTGGTCCGATTTGAAAAATTCTTTCAGTGTTAGATAGCCCATTTATCGAGGAAGGCTATAGGCTATATATCATTACGCTAAGACTAATAGGAGCGGAGTCCACGCCGACGAAGTCAGTATTAAATATTCTCAGTGTAAAAAAATATTTCGTAGGCTACTTTTCAGAAGTTTCACTTCTGCCGTGGGTGAATTGCATACACGTAATTTTTTTTAAAGCTCATTTGTTCAATTAACAGTTTTTCTTGTATTCATAATATATTTTTAAATGGTCAGTTAGTAGGTAGAGTTAGTTTACCTATACCTACATAATTTACACCGCGTTTTGGCTACATAATATCGCGTCTACGTAAGTAAAATAAATGGTAATTTGTTAATTCGATATTAGTTACATTACAACAATGTGAGTAAATGAGTCATTCATTTTTATCTAATTATGAAAACAATTTGTGTGAATCAATCTCATTGGCATGCCTTTTTACGCGTAAGTAATGCGTAAAAGGTCATCCTCATCTCATATCAAATCTTTTTCATGTACATACGTATATAACTATATATACATTAGTTAAATATCGGGAGTGGTTGATACCTAATATCTTAGAGTATGTACATTACTACTGTAATGAGGATCCGTAACGTTTTTAGTTGAGAATGCAGATTTATAGAACTAAGAAATCCTTAACATACAGTGAAAAAATTTTTGTTCTACGACAAAAATTGACGAAGTTATGATCAAATTACTAGCGGAGTTTACTAACCGGCCGGCGCGGAGGGCTGTGACGTCACTCCGACGTTCCATGCCAGTTAGCCCATAGCAGCGACAAGCTGCGATGGTGTTTTCGTTTAAACTATCTGTCCTACAAAAAATTTGTAAGGACATAATTTGTAGCAAATTGCTTTGCCTACAAATATGTTCATATAACTTTTTGCTAAATTTAAAAATTAAAGAAGTTATAAGCAAAAAAGTGAGAAATTTTCTATAAAGATTTTCTTTTTTGCTCTATAACTTTTTTTTTATACATTTCACAAAAAAATACCTCTGACCAGTCTTGTAGATGGTTTTTTGAGGAAAATTTTTCTCTACAATTTTTTGAATTTCATTCATTTAAAACGCTGTTACAGCGCTCCAAAGTTGACCGGGTTCGTCAATGCTCATGAGAATCCGGTCAAAACGAAATGTTTAACTTAGTTTTATGATCCGGAGTGAGTTTTATGAGTCGGAGTGATGCCACACGCATCCCGCATACACTGATCCCGCTTACATGACGACGCGTTGGCGCAGCGGTCACAGCACTAGCTGTTGCGCTAGCAGTCGCGGGTTCGATCCGCGCACATGACAAAAATTTGTATTGGCCATACAGATGTTTGTCATGGTCTGGGCGTTTGTGGTTGTGTATTGTGTGTGTTTCCGGACCCCGACACAGGAGAAAATCCTACTGGGGGCCGTTGAGTGTGAAACGTTTATTATTTATTATTATTATTACTGACGTAGCGGCAGGAACGGCATAATGTTTATAACTTAATATCTTCGTAAGTAATGGTCCGATTTGGATAATTCAAAAAGAAATATCTTTCTTATATCATAGAGAATAACGTGGATACTAGTTTTATTGAATTTGCTATAACTTTATTGATCCTCATTATACATAATATGTTTAGAATAGTACTTTTGAGTCTCAACCAGTTTCGGAAATACTAATGTTTTCCAAAAATGCGTTGACTTCTCTTAATCTTCTTCGAATGTATCTACTTAGGTAATCAAATATCTCATAAATCATATTTTTTTAACGTGGTATTCCCAGTAGGCCTACCCCACAGACAGCTTATGCCAATGAATAAGTAAAGTTGTAGGCAGGGATTTAACAAAAAAATTTTAATAATATATTTACAATAAAAAAAGGATCATAAAACTAAGTTAAGCATTTCGTTTTGACCGGATTCTCATGAGCATTGACGAACCCGGTCTACTTTGAAGCGCTGTAACAGCGTTTGAAATGAATGAAATTCAAAAAATTGTAGAGAAATTTTTTTCTCAAAAAACCATCTACAAGATTGGTCTGAGGTATTTTTTTTGTGAAATGTATAAAAAAAAGTTATAGAGCAATAAAGAAAATTTCTATAAAAATTTTCTCACTTTTTTGCTTATAACTTCTTTAATTTTTAAATTTCGGCAAAAAGTTATATGAACATATTTGTAGGCAAAGCAATTTGCTACAAATTATGTTCTTACAAATTTTTTGTAGGACAGATAGTTTAAATGAAAACACCATCGCAGCTTGTCGCTGCTATGGGCTAACTGGCATGGAACGTCGGAGTGACGTCACACGCATCCCGCGTACACTGACGTAGCGGCAGGAACGGCATAATGTTTATAACTTAATATCTTCGTAAGTGATGGTCCGATTTGGATAATTCAAAAAGAAATATCATTCTTATGTCATAGAGAATAACGTGGATACTAGTTCTATTGAATTTGCTAGAACTTTACTGATCCTCATTTATACTCTAAGCGTAATATGTTTTTTACTGTCATTGTAAGGTACCTACACGTGATATAATAACTTAATAAGTAATTATGTTCCCTTGTTTTTTAATTAAGTACAAAGTATCACATTTATATATTACGTTTAGATACGTTTATATAAACGTAGGCACGGAGGTTCTGCTGATTCTTCTCAGTAAAATATACATTTCGAATCGGGGGGGGGGGGGGGGGGGGGGCAGCGTCGTATTTTCTCTGATAAACGTTTAATTGTTATTAATTATTTTTCTTTTGATAAATAAAGATGCTTTATTGAAACGTCCGTATGTTTTCATGTACCTAGGTACTTACTTATTTGTTTTACTTGTCCATTTTAATCGTAACATACTATTAATAAACATTTGACCTAAGATTTCGCCAGATAATAGAAATGAAATCTTGGAAAACTGTTGATGGTAATGACAATGACGGTACCAAATTGAGACCTTTTGAATACGGAACAATAAAAATGGTACAAGGCCTAATACCTACAGTGAAAGAATGTAAATGTCAGTCAGCAATAGGGAAAATACTATGGAATCTTATACAGAGTGTCTCGCGATAAAGTGCAACCCCGAAAGAGGGTGAAACTAGACCATAAACTATCGACAAAAAACAGAAAAAAAAATGAAAAAATAATGTTTTTTTATTGACGACTTAAGATTTTTATAAATCTTATGTACACTCTCTGTACAAAAAATGATGATTTCTGTGCGTGTTTTTTGGGATACAGGCGTAAAAATTTTTTTTATTTGAATGGCAATATGGTAAGAAATAATAATAAATTATAAAATTTCCTGGTGTTGGGGGCATAATTCTGAGAAAATTAGAGATCATTGAAAAAAATAGTCATAAAAAATGGATTTTTTCACAAGAAGCATAGTTAAAGTCATAGTGCCACTTTTTTGCGAGCTAATTGCTATTTTATCCTTACCGCCAAGTACGTGGCGTAATATTTTATTTTATTTTAAAGTAATCGACCCACTACTTTGGAAGAAATCATTATTTTTTGTAAAAAAGTCTACGTAAGATATAAAAATCTTTATTCGTCAATAAGAAATAAAATATTTAAAAAATAGTTTTTTCTATGTTTTTTGTCGATAATTTATGGTCAGTAATAGAGATAAATTAGTTATTGTCGAACAAAACAATTCTCGTAAATAAGTATGTAGGTATATTTGTATAATCAAATTGATAGGCACATTAGGAATAATTTCCAGGAATGTTGACAACAAATGTATGTGAATATTTTTTTTTGTTTTTATTCAACGCCATTACTTGATAAAAACATTGTAGACTTAAAACAGAGAATTTTGAAAGAGAGATTTGACATAATTATGTATTTTTCACTGAAACTTCTTTTTTTTATGGTTTATTAATACTGTAATATGCCTACATTGTTTTTATAACTACATAATAAAAAATATGAACTTGCTCTTGCAAATTTAAATCACATATCTAGTATTAGAGTTTTAGAGAAGTAGGTAGGTATCTTCTAAACGTAATCTCTCAAGACAGAGCTCATTGTGAAAATTTACTAAACGTAGGTACATAAAGTTGGCTGTTTTAATTTTTTAGGGTTCCGTACCCAAAGGGTAAAATCGGGACCCTATTACTAAGACTTCGCTGTCCGTCCGTCCGTCCGTCCGTCCGTCCGTCTGTCACCAGGCTGTATCTCAAGATCGGCGATAGCTAGACAGGTGAAATTTTCACAAATTATGTATTTCTGTTGCCGCTATAACAACAAATACTAAAAACAAAATAAAATAAATATTTAAGGGGGGCGATAATTATTTAATTATTTATTACTCTCCAACGCCATCTATTAGAAATTTGGAAAACTTCATTGATAGACTAATAAGTTTTCCAATAGCGGCATAGATGGCGTTACAATTAAATAAATGTTTTACAGAAAATTTACTTACCTATATTTAGTTTAGTCAATGGTACGGAACCCTTCGTGCGCGAGTCCGACTCGCACTTGGCCGATTTTATATGTATGAGCACAATAATTTAATAAATAGCATAAACGCTATAAAATATAATATATTACATTTTTACATTACGTACGACTTTTAGTTACGGCCAATAAGAAAGGTAAACGAAAGGCAAGGAAATATCACGTTTTAAAGAATCTATCTACTATCTAGTATATACACTGGACCGCAAAGAAAATAGGTCCGTTATGAAGATTTTCTTCAATGACACCATATTTATAACTTTTTTATTGCAAATCTAAAACAAACGCGACACAATCGGTTTGAATTTTTTGGCACTAAATTAAAAAAAAGACCGGCTGAGTGCTTGACAACTTACACAACTTTGAACAATAGTTTTAAGTTTTAACAATACTTACTTGACACAATGAGGTTATATAGGACTTGCAGATTTTGGATATAAAAAAAAGTTACATCACGACGTGCTACTTAAATAATCTCAAGTGATTTCGCAATAATATAAAGTATATATTTATTTTATTAGATACTAGCTGTCCCGGCGAACTTCGTACCGCCTAACAGTCGATTTTATTAATTTCTTAAACTTTATGCTATGGTATTAAAGTTCAAATTGACTTTTAAGTATTATTACGAATCTTTTGTATGGGAATATAGAAAAGTGTTGTTTTTAGACTTTTTCAGGGAATTTTTTAAATTTTTCTCTCCGTAACAACCATCATCGTACTTCAAGGAATATTATAAAAAAAGAATTAGCAAAATCGGTTCAGCCGCTCTCGAGATTTGCGCTTAGCAACACATTCAGCGATTCATTTTTATATATATAGAGATACAGAGAAAATTCTATTTCTAAATTCTCAAAGTTCTAATCTTGAAAAACGAAATAAAATTTCGTCAAATTTTCATGATTTTCGAATGCATATATTGAATAAAGTAAAAGAATATCACGAATGGTAGAGTAAGCACTGCACATAGTAAAAATATGAACTAGGCATTCATCTTTCTACTGTGCCGTGTGGAAATCCTTGTTGAATGTGGGATGATTGACTATTGAAATCCGTCGACACGGAATAACCACTCTGAACTGAGAAATAACAATACAATACCGAGCGATTTGTGGAAATCGGCAATAGTTCTTGCTCATAGTTTACCTTTTTATTTATAAAAATGCATTAGAGTTTTTAAAGTGACTGAAATAGAATTTACGGAATTAGCTTTGAATTTTTTTAAAATATAAAGTGTTTTTACATTCATAAATGTTTTATTTGGGAGTTAACTTTATCAATACTTCAAAAAATGAGGAGGTTATTTAACCGACTTCAAAAAAGGAGATGGTTACTCAATTCGACCGTATATATATATTTTTCATGTATGTTCGGGGATAACTTCGTCGTTTATGAACCGATTTTGATAATTCTTTTTTTGTTGGAAAGGAGATATCCCAACTTAGGTACCATGATAAGGAAACCATGATCTGATGATGGGATCCCAGTGAAATCGAGGGGAAAACTCGAAAATCGTAGCGACGACTAGTGCCTTTGTTAATTAATTTATTATTTATTACTTGCCGATGCAATTGAAGTCGGTTTTTTTTTCGTTTGCTAGCAAACACAATTATGTACGTTAATAAACGACAAGATGATGCACTATAGACACAGTTCCATTTTAAATAAGTAGTTTAAGTAAGACTAATTATATTTAATAAAAAGCTCAATTAATTGTGCAGTCCTTGTGGTTCTCCCCACCGTGCCTCGGAGAGCACGTTAAGCCGTCGGCCCCGGTTGTTATCATGTATAGGTGCACCTGATAGCGATCGTTACTCATAGTAGGGAATATATCCGCCAACCCGCATTGGAGCAGCGTGGTGGATTAAGCTCCGATCCTTGATGGGGAAGAGGCCTATGCCCAACAGTGGGATATTACAGGCTGAATCGTGATCGTGTGATCGTGATGCATAACTAAATTGTAGTGGGAGAGATATAGATAATTAATTAATACACGTTTTGACAACAACAAGTAAATGAATTAATTGCATACTTCATGTGCACAATAGATGTCTGTTTAACCTAATTACTCGACAATTATCGACATCTCGTAATATTTGCAGCGGATATACGATGAACTGTGAGCACGATGTAATAAGCTGGTATTTTTTATGCAAACATTTCAAAGTATACTGTTTCTCAGGCGATATTTCATATGACTTTTTATTTGATTTTACGGAGAGTTTCAATACTTTATCTACATATCTCTGAAAGTTGCTTACTATAGATAGAATTTCGATATAAACTCAATACAAATTGTGTCAAAACCTATCGCTAGTAGTTTAAAACCAGAGATGGATTATATGATTGAAAATGGTCGTTAATGTTCAAGTGAGACCTAACTAAATTTAATAGGTAGGTATAACTTGGAAGGTTATTTGGGATTGACTGACTAAAGTATTTATAGTTTAACTAGCTTCTGCGCGCGACTTCGTCGGCGTGGACTCCGCTCCTATTGGTCTTAGCGTGATGACACATAGCCTATAGCCTTCCTCGATAAGTGGGCTATCTAACACTGAAAGAATTTTTCAAATCGGCCCAGTAGATCCAGAGATTACCGCGTTCAAACAAACAAACAAACAAACAAACAAACTCTTCAGCTTTATAATATATTAGTATAGATTTGAAGATACGACTTTTAAAAGATTTTGAATACTTGACTAGCGTGTAAAAACATAGGACAATTTTTTTAAAGCGAGCCGAAAAGTTACATTCAATTTAGTTTGCAATCTTTTCGAAAACTTTCAAAAAGTTTTATGGAATCCGATTAATTAATTAAAGAATCGTGTTTGTAACTACTGTTTGTCTAAAACTTGATCGCAGAAGATGTAGATATATATTTTTTTGTACTTATTTAGGAAGACATGAACCGTTTAACTCTTTTTGAAGATTCTTTTTTTGAGAAAATCTTTTTTTGATAATTGACTTTGAACAACTGATTTCTATTGAAGGTTGCTGTAAAGCTATTTCTTACGTGAAGTAACGTTAATTGAGACCAAAAGATCATGAATGTAATCGTATTGAAGCACGTGCTCTAACGGTATTACTTATGGGTAGGTATATAGGTATACATATATGTACATATAGGACTCTTTTGAGTAAATAGATTACAATAAGTAAATAAAAGTTGATACATACTTCCCGATGCACGAACACTTGCAACGCACAGACACAAAAATATCACACACCAATTCATATTGTCGGTTATCAATCCATTATTCAACTTAGCGTACCGCACATCACTCTTCAAATGACGAAAAACTCATTCAATATCGAGGGTCGTTGTGGGGTCAAAGTAAACACTATTATCTCTCATTTATCATAACGGAACACGCATTTCGTTGAATTTTATAAATTGTAATGAATATTGTCTGTAAACATCGTTTGTAAATCGTAAATTCGTACTGAGGGACCCGCTGGGTATTGGCGGAAGTACAAGATCGTGTTGCGTGGATGTTATTTGATAGATGTGGTTATAATGCATTTATTTTGTTCGGTAACTGATGTGTTAGCAAATATAAGTTTGTCTTGTCATATTGTATATTGTTTGATTCAGAATTTAGATGATAATATTGTTTCTGCTAATGACGTCTGTTGAATAATAAAACTTCTATTTGACGATACAAATATCTCAATTTATAATTTTGTGAATTTGTTACGTAGGTATTATCATATATCATCGCATTCCGTTTTCTAATTTAACATAAATGTACTTTTGTTTAGCGATTGCGATTGGCTGTTGCGCGGGCGGTTGCGGGTTCGATACCCGCACACGACAACATTTGTATTGGCCATACAGATGTTTGGCGTGCTCTGGGTGTTTGTGCAGTCCTTGTGGGTCTCCACACTGTGCATCGGAGAGCACGTTAAGCCGTCGGTCCCGGTTGTTATCAATTTACACCTGATAGCGATCGTTAGATACCTACTCATAGTAGGGAATATATCCGCCAACCCGCATTGGAGCAGCGTGGTGGATTAAGCTCCGATCCTTCTCCTACATGGGGAAGAGGCCTATGCCCAATAGTAGGATATTACAGGCTGAATCGTATACTTTTGTTTGGTGTATAGTACGCTAGCGCATCAACTGTCGTGACCACTGCGCCAACGCGTTGTCAATTAGTAAATATCGTTAAGGAGATATCGTTGAATTCATTTTAAATTTCTTCATTTAGTATTCTGAGTATCTATACTGCATTTATATGTTAATTTATTGACGTATTATTGTCTATAGCTCGTTTAGGTTACATTATCAAATAGATAGATAATATCAACGTTGACTTAATTCAGTGGAAACTTGAGTTGAAGTGCATTTGAATCATTCGATTGGATAATGATTAAAGCGAGTAAGAAGTGACCACCGGAGCTATAGATAAAAGTATACAGTTACAAATATATTTCAAAGTAAGTTAAAAACTATATACTTAAATAAAAATAAATCGATGAAATACGAGTAGGTATATTACCGCATAACTTTTAAACGACTGCATCACATTGTATTTTTTTTGTGTTCGTTTTTGTAAGATCATGTTTCATGTTTGTAGTTGTCACAGATAATAAAAAATTCGAAGTTTAACAGAAAAAAAATGGCTGGTTATGCTTTGAAGCTCTTATGACAGACAGACTAATAAACGCATTAGTGATAGAGTTTTGTTGACAAAAACTAAAAGTCATCTATCAATCGATAGTTATAGCAATCTTAATTGGTATGAAGTATCAGGCATCAGCTGATATCGAATCGTAACATAGGTAGAGTTTGTGAGCGCTCTCATACATCTTCATACACGTACAGACGGTCGATAGTTTTGATAAAACTATTCATCACACTTACTTGTGATACTGTGATGGTGATTATGATTAGGTATTATTGATCTCGTGTATAACGTTTATTAATTAAAATAAGATTTAATATCAGTTTTGTTTTCCAATTTAGGATATTAATAATCTGTAGTGTATAAAAAAATAAACACCCCACAGTCAAAGGCCCCAATAGGACGGGGATTCTGTGTAAAGGTCGATTTACATCAGACGAGCGAATGCTCATTCTATCCCCACTATATCAAATTCTTATCAAATTCTTTTAGTGTAAACAGGCGTAGAGCATTCTTTCGTTATATGTATGAATACAAGTTTTCGTTTACGCATAAAGATCAAGAAAGAATGCTCTTATTCTAGCTCTAGCTCTTTGTTCGTTTGGTCTAAATCCACCCTAAGAAGATATACCTAAGGGTGGATTTAGACCAAACGAACAAAGAGCTAGAGCTAGAACAAGAGCATTCTTTCTTGATCTTCGAACACTCGTATTCATATATAATATAACAACGAAAGAATGCTCTACGCCTGTTTACACTAAAAAAATTTGATAAGAATTTGATGTAGTGGGGATAGAATGAGCATTCGCTCGTCTGATGTAAATAGACCATCGAAGAAGTTCATTATTTATACTTCCAATTTAAGTTCAAAATTAGGTATACCTATATTGAATAATTTAATTTTACAGTAATATATTTTATTAAAAAACAAATGTGAGTAGGTAATGCAAGAAAAACATATAATAAATTAAAATGAAAGTATTGTTTTTCTAGATAAAAAAGCTTCGTTATTTATCTCTGCATGGCATCTAGGTCATACCCACGTTCAGGCTAATGAATAAGCACTAACAAAACAATCAGGATTCAAACCGTGGGCAGATTGCCTCGCGTCTGTTGCATTACTAAATAACGTAAATCACTATTAAATAAAACGTAATTACTTTTTAATTACTATCAGCATTTATTTATATATATTTATCTGTGAAAGTATGAAAATTATGTACCTAGGCGTATAACTTTCGATCGCCTGTACCTAATTGATTTTTTTGTGAGTTCATTATAATGTGTATTGTACAATAATAAATGATGATAAAAAAATCGATATATGCATGAAATAAATATGGCGGCACGAAGTTCGCTGGGTCAGCTAGCTGCTAGTAAATGATAAAATATTTTACGACGGAGAAATAATAGTAACGTTTCGATTCAGTAAAATTGTATAAAATAAATTTGTAGGCACTTTTGATTTGTGTTTTATTTGACGTTTAAATAAAAATTTTTTTGCTGATTATATCACCGCAATCAACACGACTCATCGAAAGAAGCTTTGGCTAGCTTCATCACAGGAACACAGCATTATTTGAAAGCAGTATTATTTAGTTAGGATCTTCTAAGGTCTAATTTACTTTGACTGTTGTGACCTAAAAATAAGAAAAATAATAGTACTGTTAAATTACAAAGTAAATTACAGAAATTATGCAGTTATAATCCACGAATTTATAACAGTTACACTATAAAGTTCACGAAACTCCGCAACTCAATTGAATGACAATTATGTGATACAATTTAATCAGCTCCGAATATTCAATTAACAATAACAGAACAACAAAGGATTAAGTTATATTATCGAGATCAGCTTAATACTGAATTATATTCTGTTCGAAATATTCCATCAGGTAGGTACTGTTGTATGCTCATGATTACAATTATTGAACTTTTACATGAGTAAATGTTTAAGGAAAAGTAAAAATACCTGTTTGTGGCTTGTACAGTGTGTACGTACTATTACTGTTGTACTTTTACGCAAAAACATGATTAACTCTATAAAGAAATTTCTCACTTACTTCGTCGTCTTTTTTAACGATTAAGCGTTCGGAAAATATTTTATCATATTATAACTCCATATAATTATATCTATAAAAAAATTAAATAATTTATATGCCTAGTAATTAAGTTTTTTAGTCCGTAATTATAATACAAAAAGAATATTCGGTCTGGTTACTCCAGGGATTTAGAGTCAAGAACTCTACCGTTAAGACTAAGTTAAGGTTAAGAGAACGTTAAGCGCGATTAAGGAAATAACAAACAAACTTAAAGTTAGGTACTAAATATTTAGTATCGTATAGGTACATAGGTACATATCTATGTATAAAAAATCGGGCAAGTGCGAGTCGGACTCGCGCACGAAGGGTTCCGTACCATTGGCTAGGTAAACACCAGTAGGTACCTACATTGATTTTAATATCGGGCAAAAATCGGCAAAAAATCATTTTCGTTGTATGAGCCCCCCAATTTTAATTTTATTATTTATTATTAAAGTAAATACACAATTAACTATTTTGTGAATATTTCAAGTGCCTAGGTACCTCTTACCATTTATTGATATCGAGCAAAAATAGGCAATAAATCGCGTTTGTTGTACGGGAGCCCCCCTTAAATATTTATTTTATTTTGTTTTTAGTATTTGTTGTTATAGCGGCAACAGAAATACATAATTTGTGAAAATTTCAACTCTCTAGCTATTGCCGTTCTTGAGATACAGCCTGGTGACAGACGGACGGACGGACGGACGGACGGACGGCGAAGTCTTAGTAATAGGGTTCCGTTTTTACCCTTTGGGTACGGAATCCTAAAAAGTACGGCTTTGGGTTATAAGTAAGACAGAAGGATATGACAATTATTTTTATTAACGAAAGACACGTCTTTACATACCTACGTATAAATAAGTTAGTCTAAGACAATCTCTTTTCAAAATTTATGATTTTTAAGGTAATGAAGTAATCCGATTGCTTCATTTAAGAATGTATTGAAGTGTGGTCTTACAGTACCTAAATACACTTCGTAAAGTCCACCGCATTTAAAGTTCAAGAGGATATTAGCGAGATCCAGGCGGGACATCTACCTAATTAGGACTCTCGGTGCGGCGACGATTTCATTACGAATGTATGAAGCAGACCAAGACGTGGCTTGCGAACACACGACTCTACGTACAATGCTCCTTCCTTCCAGCCAGCCGACCACTCTAGCGTGACACCCTTAGCGCTATCAACCTCTGGTACGGACGAACGTTTCCCTATGCACGCAGCGAGCATCGCGTTTCAGATTAAATCGGACAAAGTAAACCCTAGCACTTGCAGCGTGCGACAAAAAGTCAAAACGTGTGGGACTGCAGACGAACTCGTTTCTCCATACAAGGTCCTCCTCGACAAGTCGCTTCCCAACGCACCAGCTCACATAATATTGTTAGCCGCCGCCGATAGCTTTTTATGTCCGATGCATTATTCGATACTCATTTAAAATTCTAACATGAACTTATAAAGAAAGCTCGCCATTTCTGAGCGGTCCCCTGCTGTCGTCGGTCGTCTTTAACAGTGCTGTTACATCGGGACGAGTTTATCTGTGTATTATTGCTTAAATAAATATATAAGCAAAATCGCTTTGGGAGGCAGCTCCGGCAATAGGCGCCCACGCGCGAAAATTGCGGGGGCGAGCGCTAGAGGCTTCACGCATTCAAACGTGCGCGCGCGGCGATATACACGCGCCTATAAAAATCTTTTTTAAAACTTAAAAAATAAACACGACACGAAAAGAACCTTATCCGAGAGACCAGTTTATAGTCTGTGCTGTGTTCCGTATATTTAAAGGATTCATAGATCATAGTGCCGCCGATGACACGAATTGGTGATCGATGTTTATGAATGGAGTTCGATGTGACGTCATGCCTAGTGTTGTGACTGTGTGCACTGCGGTTTGGAGCGACAATTTGTTGACAATGCGTGATCATTAGACTGGAAAGGTGAGTGTTGTGACTTATTTGTTAGGGCAACACCGGGCCACCGTCATTTATCAGAGTCTAAACAAGCTGTAGCTATTGAAGTTATTAGCGGTAATCAATTTCATTCGAGGACAGGAAACCGTTCATGATCAGATGGTTCACGAATTTCTTTTTCTATTTTATTAGCATTGTTGAACTGTGGTGTCGTAAGATATGGGATGAGAAACGATTAATTTATAACGACAGGCGCTAGTTGTGTCGTGGGTGGCTGACTTGTTTAGAAAATGACTATCAATAACTTCTCGTGTACATGTATAACAGAAAATATATTTTAAATTATTAATGTTTGGGACAAACTTAAAAATTTTAATGGGACTCGACTATATTGTTCTTTTGAGGCTACAAAAGAAAATATGGTTAATATAAGAAACATTATATGATATCATTTTATAAAATCATTGCACAAATATGTATTTTTAAAAGGTTAACATACATATTAAAATCAATTTTTTTTTTATTTGTTAAATACTACGTCAAAAAGGATTAAATCAACAAATTCATATAAATTGTCTTTCTAAATGTTTTTCACACATGCATGTTTAACGAATAAGGTTTTATTCATAAGTTTTCTTTATTCTCTATGAGTGTATTACGCACACCTACAAACAGAATATTTGAATGGAAGCGTGGGTGAACAGACCGAATGTCGCGACATTTCGAAATTAGCTTTGTAATCCAACTTGAAACTATAGAACATACTTATTACTCTTACGATAAGATTCAAAATCACTTGACAATATCATATATGTTAATTCACAATTTATTCATACAAATAGCAACTTAAATAAATTCCAATTCACATTTGTAGCGTAATAACCTGTTGAAAGTATAAGTAAAATTGATTACAAGATCCATATAGCATATGTCACCAAAACAAAAATATTTTAATGTGTTAACAAAATAATGAAGTACCTAACTATATGAAGCTTCTAGTTCTTGGACTAAAAGAAATTTTGTTGTCCGGATAGTGTGCAGAAAACTTTTTGTTGTACCTATAGAGTATAAAAATTAATAAATTTGCTACTCTCCTGTTGAGTGAGCAATTATCCGAATAATTATATTTTTAGGATATATAGATAGGATATATAACTATTATAATTTTTATATTTACTCCATATGTTACAAAACCGTAAAAATATTTTTTAAGTTAAAATCTTGAGAATTAAATACTTTACTTAATCATAGTTTTGTAAATACAATTGTGTTTGCTAGCAAACGAAAAAAAAACCGACTTCAATTACATCGACAAGTAATACGTAAGCCGACGAAAAAAATTAAAAAACGCACTAGTTGTCACTACGATTTTCGAGGGTTCCCCTCGATTTCTCTGGGATTCCATCATCAGATCCTGGTTTTCTTATCATGGTACCTAAGTTGGGATATCTCCTTTCGAACAAAAAAAAAAGAATTATCCAAATCGCTTCATAAACGACGAAGTGATCCCCCGAACATATATAAAAAAAAAATAACGATTCAGCCTGTAATATCCCACTGTTGGGCATTGGTCTCTTCCCCATGTAGGAGAAGGATCGGAGCTTAATCCACCACGCTGCTCCAATGCGGGTTGGCGGATATATTCCCTACTATGAGTAACGATTGCTATCAGGTGTACTTGATAACAACCGGGACCGACGGCTTAACGTGCTCTCCGAGGCACGGTGGGGAGACCCACAAGGACTGTACAAACACCCAGACCACGGCAAACATCTGTATGGCCAATACAAATGCTGTCGTGTGCGGGGATCGAACCCGCAACCGCCCGCGCAACAGCCAATCGCAATTCAGTGCTGTGACCGCTGCGCCAACGCGGCGTCAATTTTTAATGAAAAAAAAAATAAAAAAAATATACGGTCGAATTGAGTAACCTCCTCCTTTTTGGAAGACGGTCAAAAAGCGTGGACTTATAAAATAATATTCTTGTTCTTCCTAAATCTTTTTATAAATTATTAAAAGAAGTCATAAAAATCTAACAATAAGTAAAACAAGGAAAAAAAGAAGGATGCAGAAAACATAATATCATTAATTAATTATGTACATACAAAATACCATGATTATTTTACACTTTTTTTTTCTTTAAGACGACGAAATACGTAGATTAAAACAGACAGTATTATTTTAACATTAGAAAATTGTGTATTGTTTTGGAATCCATTAGAAATGTAATTTACAAAACGATAAATTAAACAAACCAACGACAAGTGATTAGTATTGAAATAGCAAAGAGAGTTCGTAGGAACATTATCAAACGACTGTTTATTTAGTTGATAGTAATTTTCTAATGTTTTGTTTATTTAAAGTAACATGTATTTGCAGTTTATTATAAAACTAGCTTCTGCGCGCGACTTCGTCGGCGTGGACTCCGCTCCTATTGGTCTTAACGTGATGACACATAGCCTATAGCCTTCCTCGATAAATGGGCTATCTAACACTGAAAGGATTTTTCAAATCGGCCCAGTAGTTCCAGATATTAACGCGTTCAAACAAACAAACAAACAAACAAACAACCAAACAAACAAACTCTTCAGCTTTATATATTAGTATCATCATAGGCCTTTACGTCTATTACAGACGATTCAAACAGTGCCTGAAGAGCATTTTCTCTGATGGCTGTACAAGCCGATACGGGAGCGGCAGACTCTACCACACACCGAACAGGGAAAAGATGCGCTATGTAGTTTCATAATTGTCGCTGTTTTGATGTTTTTTGATTCTCCTGTTCGATAAGAGTCCAAACCAGGCTTCATCATGGTGTTTTCATGGTGTGTTAGGGTGATATTAGTATAGATGTACAGGAATAAACATAATGCTACTTATATGCTAATTAGAAAGTTGTTTGAATAACAAAAAGTAAAGTCTGCAGTAATTGCATTCACCTATTACGAGTACAGATAATGTAAGAACGAACTCTTAACATAATTATATAACTGACATATTAATATACAGGGTGTCCCGTAAAGAATGGATAATCCTGAACGTGCGTGTGTGGAGGGAAAGGTCCCTCCACACACGTACGTTCAAGATTATCCATTCTTTACGGGACATCCTGTATACATATAGCATATTAATTATCTGTTGTATTGTTATATAGGTCAAAAAATCTCCTTAGAGGTATATTTTGTTAGAGGTGTATTTTTCTGATTCCCAAACCTACGATACGCTTGCCCCCCAAGGGACGAGTGGTTTCCATGTAACGTGAAAATTATAGTGGAAATGGCGGCAATACTAAGAACTTAAATTAGTTAATTTATATACCTAAACGTTATTATAATGTAATGTCTAGAATATAACAGGTTTAAAATGTACCGAATAAGTAATAACTTGCTAAAATGCGAGAGTCAAAATGAAAATGAAAAATTATTTCATACAAATAGGCTTTTAAAGCACTTTTGAATCGTCATTTCACAATAATCTATACTAATATTATAAAGAGGTAAAGTTTATAACTTTGTATATACGGGGTAATCTTCGCAAATACTGATCCGATCATGAAAATTCTTTCGCTAACAGAAAGCTACACTATTCAGAAGTGACAAGATAAAAGGAAAAAGATAAAAATATATAAAGATTTTAAATCAGCAGGATTTGAACCTGCGCCCTCTGACGTGCCGTGTCAACAATTCAATCTAATCAAGCATTATTATTTGCCTTAGAAATTAATTGGTGATTTTAAAACATTTATATTTATCTGATTTGCTGAAAATAGTGAGTGTATTGGAACATATCAAATTTCACCGTACTCTTCTTATGTGAAATGGATTATAACGCCCAACGAAGTGGGCACGGGTCGGCTAGTGATAACTAAATTAATAATGAAAATGAGAAAAGTACGACATATTGTTAAGATAAGGTATGGAGTCATCAAAGACAACGTACCTACTCATTAATGAAATTTTTTATTAAAGGGTACGGGAACGAAAAAGGTTCGGAAGCACTGTTTTAGATAATGGTCATTGTGTTAGGTGTAGGGATTCGATTCCCGCTATGTTTTACGGTCTGGAGGGCTTTATGAATTAATTTTTATCGTCTCGTAGTCTTAAGGCGTTGACCTCAGTACTTGCAGAAGATAGGAGCAGTCACTTAATGGTATTAGAAAATTATTTAAGTGCTAAAAATGTATTTCTTTTCATAATTTTTTTAATGAAAATTTTATTATAATTATTAGAAATTCTCGTTCTACCTTTATCAATTTGGTATTTAATTTTTTACTAAAACTGAACTTCTAAAAGATATATGGGTCCAATCATATCTTTTTGGTCTAGAGGTTACGCTTTAAATAAATGAAAAAGTTATTATGTTGAACATACACAAACTGTGTGTTTTTTCCTAATTCCGAATGCATTTTAATAATATTCACCTTTAGAAATACATATATAATAATCGCTACATAATATACGACGTGAGTTACAAGAAATCTTACTACGATTTACAAAAGCGAAGCAGTTAGTATTAATGTCACTAGGATAAAAAATGTCAAGCATTACGATGGGTTTTAATGTAAACGGAGGTTACGTCGGGAGGGAAGTCTAGTTTCGAATTAAACTAAAGAATACAGTGGCACAGAGTTGAATTCACCTCACTATCCCACTCCGGATTACCGGATATAAATGTCTTGAAATTTTTCTCATTTCCGGGTTTTTTCGCGATACTTTATTTTCTGTACATGCGGCGAATTTAGAATTGTAGACGTAAAAGAAATGGTTGAATATGTAGTTTTTACACAAAATTGTGTTATACTCTGCCAGAGGTAGATAGAGTACTCGTAAAACAATTACCTATGCATAATATAGGCCCTCATCCTATCATCAATAAGTACAATGAGATTGAATAATTTAAATTAATTTGTAAAAATGCACATTTGCCTATTAGACGATGTTTTTGTTAACTTGACAAGAGATGAAAGTAGCGATAAAGATTTTTATAAAATGTCAAATGGAATGTCTTACCTTCTTAAAAATAAACTATGTGACTGCATTTATGCGGCGAGACCTACGTAAGCGGCTATCATCAGTTCAATATTGAATAATCCGAAATAGTTGGGCAAGAAATGAGGAAATTCATATATTCCACATAGGTACTTGCCACATATTTGATGATTGCCGCAAGTTTCTTCGTTACTTTGTTAACTTCTCGTTGTTAAAACATGAATGGATTGTGACCAATACGATAAAATGTTTAAAATGTAAAATATTAAATATTTAGCTGAAGAAATAAATTGAGCAGAAAATTGTCTCTTACACAGCATCCGACGTGTGTAAGATTTCGGAGTTTGTTATCTCGGCTCCTTTTGTTTCGAAGTTTGGAAAAGATCCAAGTGAACTTGGTCGCATCTAACAGTGGAGGGACGTGAACAGACAACGTAAAAAATTAAGAAGTATTATAAACTAGCTTCTGCGCGCGACTTCGTCGGCGTGGACTCTGCTCCTATTGGTCTTAGCGTGATGATACATAGCCTATAGCCTTCCTCGATAAATGGGCTATCTAACACTGAAAGAATTTTTCAAATCGGCCCAGTAGTTCCAGAGATTACCGCGTTCAAACAAACAAACAAACAAACAAACAAACAAACAAACAAACAAACAAACAAACTCTTCAGCTTTATATATTATATTAGTATAGATTGTTTCACTTATTGTACAAAAAAAAAAAAAAAAAAAATAAAAAAAAAAATGAAACACTAATGAAGTGTACTTATTTAACTTGACAAATACTCTTGATTAATATTTCGGTACATTCTTAAATATTTGAAGATGTTTTCTAACAAATTACTTTATGTTAATATTCTTGACTGAATATACTTTAATAGAGATTGAATGAATAAGCTGATTTAGTAAATGGTTTTTCTATAACTTAAAGTATAATTTAGTAGTATTAAGACTTTCATATATCTGTAAATAAATAAGAATTAATCGAAAATATATGTACATTATTATGCGCATAATTTTTGAACGAATGCACCAATTTTGGTTAATTCTTTTTTGTGTTCGTTCTTGTTAGGAGAAGGTAAAATAAATAAAAATGTACACATTTTTTGACATATAAATATAAATGGAAAAGTCTTGTTATTGTAATTAGGCGAAGAAGTTTATTTGTGGAAGACAATAGAACAAACAAAGTCTATACAGCAAGCAAAAATAAACTTTAATTAGAACACAATAAACATTAATACGAGTATCTTGCTTAACGCTACATGGCACTGCGTCCAATCACTTCCATGAGAAACATAAATAGAACTTAAACATTTGGCCTTTTTCTACTTTCTTTTATGAAACGTAAAAAAAAAAATCTTGTACTTCGAATTATTTTTTAAATTGATTGAAATCAGTTTTATAGATGAGCATCTAAAATTCATTTCCTTATAGGATGAACATATTTAAAAAAATCCACTAATCAGCTATGTCCAGGGTATTGTCCGCATAACTTTTGATATCACAAGAATTGAGGAACAAAAACCCTTTATATTATTCTGGATTTCCAGCTGTTTCCATATCAAGTTTCGTTGGATTCGGTTCAGTACTTTTTGAGCGAAAATAATTAACATTCATCCATCCACCTAAAACAGCCGTCGTTATAAGCTTTCAATTCTATAGTAGTAGTAGTAGGATTATAAGAATTGTAGACTCTACTATAAATATCACACATGCTTATGCAATAAACTCTTTTTTGAAATGAAACATTTTTTTAAAAGAATAACTGCGAGGATGTGGAGTTTCTTGTCGATTCTTAGCGGAATCTACATTCCGAATCGACGGTAACTTCACTTTCAACTAGAGTTTTTGAATCAAAACCAATATATTTTTAATTTGTAAAATGGTGAATCAAAAGTGGTTTTGAAGCATTCTTGAATTAAGTAGGTACTTTTGATTTTTGTGATATGATTATTAGGTTAGAAGAATTATAAAAGGTATTACATATATGCATGTTAATAACCTCAATTTTTGTCAGCTTTTTAAGGAAATGTGGTTTTGCATGGCAACGTATTACGTATATTTGTCATGACATTGACTAGGGTACTATGCATTCCTTATGGTCAAATAATTATTCGCGAAGGAATTCGATCCGTCCTTCAGATACGACCTTACGAGGAACGCTAACGTTTCGATGTTTGAACGCATTACTACACGTTTTCAGTTTTTATAGTGATACGAGTATCTTTGGTTTTTTGACAAAATACATTGTCGTTAAAAATTTAAATTTTTGTGAGAATGTATCTTTACGTTGAGTATTTGATGTTTTTTATTATTATAGTTATTTAAGTTTCATTCGATAGAATATTGAACCATAAAGGCCAGGCAAAGTATAATAAAGCAGTACAGTGATTTGGGCTTTGATTTCCTTAAAACGGAGAGCACTACCCAAGCAGTAGTAGTGGTCACTATGAGTATTAGTAACAGAATAGTATCTACATGTTTTAGTATTCTAAAACTTAGGATAGTGAAATATTTATCTAATCTATCTTCTAAAACTTTTTCACTTTATTTTTAAATTATTTTCTACCTATCTGAATATATATGTCCGTATTAATCATCGTTACTATTCTATGCAATTTTATGAGGTATGATACAACAGGAAAAAATCTAGAGCAGCATTGATTAATGATGTTCACGACTAATTTTGTAATTTTGCGGAAAATAAAATAGCCAGAGCTCTTCAGCAAACATAATGTATCCTTGCAGTGGAGGTAGAGTCGGCAACGCGTTCGTGATGCTCCTGAAGCGGCAAGTATCTGGTCAGGGGGGCTGCATGCTTTATTTTACAACTGCAGTAGTATACAATTGTATAAAAATTGCATTAAAATAAATTGTACAACACTTAATTTATGTTTAATCAATAAACTAATCTCTTTAATTATGTTACATGTATATGCGGTCAGATGTGTCGCTAGCTCATCCCACACAGAGGTCACCGGATGGTCTATTGTTTCTAGGACATGTATAGAGAGTACGTCCCGGTCCGTGAACGCTACTCTTTGTTCCGGTGTTCGCTAGCTTTTTTTATTTTCAATAGAAGCCACATAATCTGAGCCTGCGGCTTACGTACGTATAATACACTGTGTAATAAACATGATAAGAAGGTAAATGCGCTTGTTTTATATTAACATGTGAAGTATAATTTTTAAGTATTTTAAGTTAGATGCGTTTGTTCTATTTGAATATATGAAGTAGATTCACATTTGATTCATAACTTAAACATTCAAAAGTTTAGTGTTACCAAACCTACGTTAACTGAACTTAATTATACTATTCTGAATAAAGTGAGTAAGATTTTATGCTAAATATTATTTTACTTTGCGTGGGATTGTCATATTTAACTCAAATAAAGGTCTATTAGAATCTAGGTTTAACGTTATAAACACTACACTGTTAATATTTTGGAATAATACTACCCATATTAATTTACATTATTTAATATAGGAGCAGAGGTTAATAGTTGCTGTTTCAAACTCGTAGCAGAATATTCGAGCGTCATAAAATGTAGATTTGTATATAAGTATCCATCGTGAGAACATAATAATGCATTATATAAATTATCTTGCAGAAAACGAGGTAATAAATTAATAGAAAATTAATTTATTCTATCCCATTTCATCGTTATCATGAGTAATAAAAAATCGATATAAGAGTATAGTGACGTACTAATTTAATACAAATGAACTTTTGAAGCAAATACAAACATTATAATAAAAAAAACATTCTCTTGAAATGATATTCGTCAACAATTAAATACAATTTACAACATTCCAAATTAACCCAACTTGTATAATATGTATCTGACAGAGGCAATCAATTACAGCTTAGAGACCCATCTCAGTGTCCCCGTATAAGACTGACTATTCATATGATATGAAATGCTATGCTATACATATAAAGCTATAAGTATAACGTATATTAGTTGAAATTTTGACGTGACAACGTGTAAATTGTAATAAATCGATGAACGCCGGCTGCATGCACGAAAAAGGATGACTCATTGTCATTGTCACGCTGATTGTACGCTTGCGCCGCATCTATCTCTCTCCCATTCGATTGGCCAAAGCGTCCGAGCAGATGTTTTGTTATGACGTTGTCATGTTAAACTATCGCCCGTAAACCAACTTTAGATAGACAACCAATTCTTATACTCGTATGTGCATATCTTTCGAAGGCTTAGTTTTTTTTTTTCATTTGATTAGTATGAAATAAAATTATTTTATATACTTAGCTTGATAATCTGTTAAATATTAATTCAAGCAAAGTTAACATAATAAATAATGTATTGTGGAATGTGTAAAGAATTTACAATTAAATGTGAAAGAAAGTCTAGAAAAAATATTAGTTACTAAAATAATAATAATAATAATTGAAGACAACAACCTGATTTATATTTCAACGTAAGAGTAATTAAATTATTTTCTATATGTATAGCGGGCGCTCTCTAATCAATGAACGAGAAGCATTATTTCGTCGTTCAATACCAAAGATAAACATTTAAAGCACCTTTAATGTATGCGTATCACCTGCTTAAGAAAGTAGACCGAGATGGATGTTTTCACACCCACATCGGATTTTTAATTAAAAATCAGATTGGCTAATAAAATTTTGTTATAGTGTTACCGTACCATTGTAAAGTGAAAGAATGTAGGGAATTTCGAAATAAAAGATGTGATTTGAATAGGAACAGATATGTAGGTTGTATCATTTAGTTTTATGTTACTTTGACCATGGCTTTATGATCCAATTTGTAAAATACAAGTTTGTGTAACAATTTTTTCTGTAACGAGATAAATTGTTAAGTTTTTAGTTAGGATTTGAGCGTTGATACTTTTAATTTTAAAATTCATGGGCATACTAATAAAAATTGTGCAATAGGTGGATAATTTATATTAACTTTAATACGTGTCCATTTATTTAGGTCAATAGCTTTCTTAATAAGAATTACATTCCTTATCACATTTTTGGTTTGTATGTCAATTTCATACAATTTTGCCTTTGCAGTTTTACACTTCATGATACTGAGCACGTGGTTGAGTGATATAGTACCTACACATGTTTATTACTTATAAGTTATTAATTATATAAATATTTAATTATTTGCTATATTTCTATAATAACTGACTCAATATAATCTATCCAAAAGCATAAAATATTATTTTGATTTTACAGGCATTTTTCAAGTCGGATGTAATTTTTTTCCGTACCTTATATAAAGATAACAAACCTCATATAAATATACTTATATAGTATAAACATAACATTAGAAATTTTTATGTATTATACCTTGCTATGTACAGACATTTATTCATTCATAATATCAAAACCCACAATTAACATGATTGTTAAAACTACGTTTACGTTTACGTTTGAGAAATAATACCTACAGATGGGTGTCGTAACCAAATTAACGCGATATCTTATGCGGTGTCTACACCATGATTGATGGTGTTGTAGCGCCCACTACACGTTTACAATTAGTGTGTAAATTAGCTGTTAAACGGTATCTAGGTTATCGTGTACTTTGGGAAGATTTCTGTATTATTTATGGTGTGTATAGCGGTCATAAGAATCGTAGTGAGAATTAAGTAGATATTACTTACTAAAAAATAAATGAAAGGATTATTGTACAACATTCCCAAGGAGGGTTGATGTCAGGCAGGCGGCCGGTCGTAAATAATAACATGCCAAATCAATCAAATACAACATGAGTCTGAGGAAGAGGAGAACATGTTGTGCCGACCCTATATAAGTAGGATAAGAGCAGGGACATGATGATGATTATTGTACAACATATGTAAATTTAATTTTCAAAATTGTCACTTTGTTTGTCGAGAATAGTCACCGCTTCGTGCGTCCTCTAGCAAACGGGACTGACAGATTGACGTACTCTCTGAAGCAAGGTAGGGAGACCCACAAAGATATCTAGACCAAATTACTACAACAAAAAAAAAAAAAGACAAATAATGATCCCGAGGAAAATCTAACCCTCAACCGCTGGTATTTAGGCGCTTACACGCATAACTGCCAGATATACACAAGTATTACGCGAAAGCTAACCAAGTCCCACCACTTCTTACAATCATACATACTTATCTTCTGGTGCTTTAAACATTTATGATATTTTTTTTCTTCGAAATAAGTATGGTACTGACCCCAGTGGCCTTCATAAGTGATCGCTTCGGGGGACAGAGTACTGAGACTCATCCAAGAAAAGTGAACCCTTTAGGAGGACTCACAAAATTGGAGATTTGTCTTTAGGGTGTATTCTATCGAGATCACACCTCTGCTTAGGAAGAAGTCGAAAGGAAATATTTATGAGCGGTGTCGCACAGTATTAGGAAACTGCTAGATAATTTTTATAATTAACAAAAAGTACCCCTGTATACTGCAGTTCTGCTTATTGTATATAAATCATCTTAACTAAGAAACCGGAGAATCCGTCGAGTCATATTAATTGCTTTTCCTTTGTCTCTGGAATGTGCTTTCCGTATTTGGGCGTATAACCATTTTCGGGTTGTCATAATGAAGTTAATTAATATGAATCTTTTTTGTATAAAAAACGATGTTTGATTGTGTTACTAAAATAATTTGTGAATTATTTTGGTCGGACTATACTTGCGTTAATGTTATTTTAAAACTATTTAAAATACTAATCAGTTTTATATAAGCATAGTGCTATGTTTGTAATTATTGTATGTACCTATATATGTATTATGTGTGTATTTTAAATACATAAATACCACATGTTCTAATTTCCCTTAGTATAATGAAATAAATCTAAATAACAGTTGAACAGATATAAACCGCTACAAAAAACAAACAAAGAACTACGAAAAGAAATTTGGTGCAGCTATAAGTATAGACTTTATTTTCACATATATTATTTTAATATTTATGAATTTTGATAGCATAAGGATGCCTAAGGGTCTGTTTTAAAGGTACATGATGTAAAAATATAGTATTTTATAACTTTCGTAATTTATGATATTCGTTTTTAACATCAAAACGTCAACTTCAAACTTGTTACACCAAGGGTTACTTACTACACTTTATTAGTTATGGTAAAACAAGTCCTAAGGACCTATTGTACTTTTGCTGATAAAGATTATTAGTAACATATGAACTAGATTCAACTGAGGTAGGTCACATCAGTAAATTTCCTGTTCAAAATATGGAGCAGCCCGACTGGGGTGGTACCTCGACCTTACAGAAGATCACAGCTAAACTATATTTTTTCAAGCAGTATTGTGTTCCTGTTGGTGAGTAAGGTGATCAGAGCTCCTGGGGGAATTGGGGGGTAGTAACGCGCTTGCGATGCTTCTGGTGTTGCAGGCGTCTATAAGCTACGGTAATCGCTTACCATCACAGGTGAGCCGTACGCTTGTTTGCTGACCTACTTGTATATAAAAAAAAAAGATATACTTTTTCGGTTACCGATGAAACAGACTCTTAAATATAATAAAACAGATACAGTTAGTTAGAAGAATATTTAATATGTATTTATATGTCATCATGGCATAGATTAATTATCATTTAATTAGTATGCATTTGATAAAGACATGGCGATATAAACCTAATAGTCACAAGAGTCACGCGTATAATATATCAATAAATTAATAATAGGAATGCAGTAAAAACTCCTATCCGAAGAATTGTTAATAGATAAGTTTCTCACCATCTGGAGAACACAAATATCTGCCCACTACTCTGTCTGCGTGGGTTTTGTTAAGCTCAAAAAGAAAGTCCAAATTTTAAAGGTCAGTGACTTTTTGAATCTGTTTTTCAGTTTATTTTGAGAACATTTTTCATCGTAGGAAGATGTAATCTCTATATATATAAAAGAGTTACCCACCCATTGACTCATCACGATATCTCTGAAACCATAAGGCGTAGACACTTGAATTTTGGTAGGAATATTCCTTTCACCGAGTAGAGGTCAGCTAAGAACGGGTTTTACGATATTCCACCCCTAAGGGGGTTAAACGGGGGTTGGAAGTTTGTATGAAAGTCCTATGTTTTTGAAGTAAGAGACTTGAAATTCAAAATGTATGCTCTATAGATGGTGTGGAGGTGTACTAATAATGTATTTTTAGAAATCAACCCTTTTTGGGGCTGAAACGGGGGGTGGTAGTTTTATGTGAGCGAGATGAAAACATAAGTATATGTAAGTATATTATTTGCATCACAAAAATAATTAACGCCCAACGAAGTGGGCACGGGTCGGCTAGTATTAACATAAATAAATAAAAATATAAGAATTACTTACTTACTTCCAGCGGCGCTACAACCCTTTGTGGGTCTTGGCCTCCTCAACAACATTTTTCCACTTCGCTCTGTCTCTGGCCTCCTTTCTCCAAGCTGTTTTCTTGCCCATTCTCCTAAGATCTTCCTCCACACAGTCCATCCACCTCTTCCTGGGTCTTCCTCGGGTTCTTTTAAAGAAGACCCCGAGGAATATAAGAATTATACCACCACTACAGCCTATCACAGTCCACTGTTGGACATAGGCCTCCACAAGTTCGCGCCCGACATTATGACGCGAACTCATGTGTTTTGCCCATAGTCACCACGCTGGGCAGGCGGGTTGGTGACCGCAGGGCTGGCTTTGTCGCACCGAAGACGCTGCTGCTGCTGAAGAAGTGCTGTGTGGTTACGGCACTAAAGAATGTAGCCACCCCCTCTCTTCCCGTGGGTGTCGTAAGAGGCGACTAAGGGATAGCACAGTTCCACTACCACCTTGGAACTTAAAAAGCCAACGGATGGCGGGATAACCATCCATGCTGGCTTTGAAAAGAATTATACATGTATAATAAAACTTACATTTTTCATAATAAAGTCTTTGATATCGGAAACATGTTATAATAGGAATATTTCTACTAAATTAATTAATTGAACCTGAAACTCCCTCAGGGATTATTGATTGAGATTCATTATCATTAGCAGAAAATCTTTAACGTTGCTTAAATTTTGTGAATATTTAATTATTTAATATTATCCAAACGAAATTCTAATCAATTACAATTATTTTAATTTTGGCAAATATCTTTAGTATACTAACTCTTCTAATTGTAATGAAAAATAATTACTACCATTTTTTTGTCATGAATCTGACCTTTTCTTTTTTTCAACATTTACCCACTATCCCTAGGAACTTACGTTTATCCAGATCGTCAATCTTGGAAAAACATTTTCAGACACATTTTTAGAACCTAACACATTTTTTTTTGTTATATTCAATTAAATTTTAAGAAATAAGCTATAATAATTATTTATATATTGCAATGGAAGCATAAACTTAAACGCACAATTTATAAAAATGGAGAGACTAATCACAGAATCTAGTCATGATAATTGCCTGTTCAAATCCAAATTAGAATTGTTTTAGAGCAAAACGAGCAAGAACGTGAATGGTACTTCTGTAAAATTGCAAAAGCAGTATATATTTACCTACGACTGTCTAAATCTAAATGACTTCCGACTCTAAGTGACTTATGACAACGATTTGTGCCTAACTAATCTTAGTCGTAAGTTAGTTATTCATATTTCAACTGATACAGTTTTAAGCATATAGCTAAAATCCATAACATTATTTCGAGTCACAATATCTGGACAAATTTTACATCTTTCGTTTTAGAGGAAAAAGAGGGAAGATTTGATTCTTTGTTAGTTTATAATCGATAAATTCAAAATCCGATTTTAAAAATTCTTTTCCAGAAGAGTTAACTGAGTGACATCTAGGTTATATATTTCATCGTGAGGAAACAGAAAAATCTAATTAGTGTAGTTCTTGTTCTAGGCAAAGTCGCACCGGAGAGATAGTTTATATTTAAAATAAATTTTAATCATTTCAATCATTTTATCATCAAATTTATTTTATAGTTAACTTTACATAACAAAAGAATCGTTATCTCTACGATACAGCATCGAATTGTTTATGCAAATAAATCTACTTATATATGCATTTATTCAAATAAAGCACTAAATTTTTATGTTTAG
The DNA here is from genome assembly GCA_905220545.2 of Melitaea athalia. Lineage (NCBI taxonomy): Eukaryota > Metazoa > Arthropoda > Insecta > Lepidoptera > Nymphalidae > Melitaea > Melitaea athalia. The sequence continues at coordinate 9,386,970 of HG992198.1, forward strand.
TTTGTATAAATGTGTTTATTTTAAAGGTATAACCAGTATAAAGTTTAAAGTTACAGATGAAAATATACGTATTACAAAATCTTAGTTGCTGTCTAGAATAAAGTTGTCTGCGTGTTGTGATGTACATAAGTTTTATTGTTATAGTCATGTACAAGAGTGAATAAGTAATGTGTTGGTTTTTATATTACATTTATTATGTAATACTACATAGTAATACAAAAGCTTTAGTAAGTACCTATACGTCTAACGAAGTTAATTAATAAGGAGTAGCATATAATTAATTATAACTAAAGTCTAATTTAGAAGTATCAAAATATTAAAAATTATTTTTGAAACTTATAACATGTAGATACACATATACACAGTAGGAGTATCGATATAAAAATTGATCGAATTGCCAGTACCAAATAACATCAAATTCCCGTAAAATAGAAATTTCTGAAAAATATTTCGATAAAACTGGTTGGTTTTACGAGAGATATAAAATATCAGAATATAAATAGGGCGGTATAATATTTGAAACTGAATAATTCTACATCTCATTAAATCTTCGAAATGTTTTGAATGCTGTAAATTTTTGACCGGACTCAAGAATGCGGGCCCAAGAATATTGGCCTGAGTGAAATGTAGAGTATTAAATAGTATTTCATACCGACAAGTTGTGCTGCGGTAGGATGACTGCAGCTGCAGACATTTTGTTCAAATTTAGTTTTACATCAAATACTGTATAAAATTGTGTACATAATATAATATTTCCGAAGAATTTGTTTAACCCTTAGACCATTACATCCTACTAATGTGATGTTTGTTAATATGACATAAATATTGTATTATTCCGGTTCTAATGTATGATTAATTCATTTCTTTTAATAATGTACTTTTTTATTACTTATATATTTAAAAGAATAGTAGTTTATTCGAATTTTTACATGAGTTTATAAAATTCATTAGAACTGTAATAGACCATAATCTATACATATAATAAAATGGTAGAAAAGTCAAAACTGTACATTGAATATTTTTTTAAAAGAATACTTGGGGTGTGATCTACAATCGATACCGAAGCCAAAAATATAGTTTTTAGAATTTTTGTCTGTTTATCTGTTTGTCTGTTTGTCTGTTTGTCTGTATGTATGTCCGGGATAAACTCAAAAAGTACTGCATGGATTTACTTCAAATTTGGCACGAATATTTTTAAGAAGTCGGGTCAGAACATAGGCTATATATTATCACGCTATCACCTACGGGGAACGAGCAGTGAACCTTTATTTCTTCAAATGTATGTCCGGGATAAAGTCAAAAAGTACTGCATGGATTTACTTCAAATTTGGCACGAATATCATTAAGAAGTCGGGTCAGAACATAGGCTACATATTATCACGCTATCACCTACGGGGAACGAGCAGTGAACGCACGCAGACGACGTCGCGGGCAGCAGCTAGTTATGTAATAAATACGTTATTGAACATGATAGTCATTTTACACAAATTTACATTATGATAGTGTTTTCACGTCATTGAAATTCAGACCAGGAAGCGAATAGATAGTAATCAGTGTTTCTCTTTCATTTCGAAATCCACGAGTCAGCAGCATATCTAGTACTTAATTATTAATTTGCATGAACGCACGCGGTTTTGAAGCCCGCCGCACTCGATTGCCACCCACCCATCGCTTAACAATAGCCTACATATCGATACCAGAAGTATCAATTAATGTAAGGGACAAACCACGGTTTTTCAGGAGAGCCAAAAAACTATTTAATTTTTTTAAAACTGTCCATAACTTTTTACGGTTCGCTCCAATTTTAATTGTGTCTAGAGCTAAGTTTCTTAGAATTTCCTCTTCTTTTATGCTATAAACGAAAGATTTAGGAATGTCCAGTGGTTTAAAATTTAGCATGTCTCTTACATTAAAAAATTATGTTTAGTTGTCCCTTACAATACTAAAAATTTATGTGTAAACCGTCGAGCATACTGTAAGAAACAAGATAAATACATAAAAATGTGTAATGCTATTGTAAAGAACTTCAACAGTGTTGCAATTTGATGTAACTATAGATTATCTACTAAAATTGATGGTATTTTAACACCATGGAAATAAGTTCTTTGGATGTTCATGTTAGTATGAAGCAACATTAAGCAATCGAAGCAAATTTATACGTTAGTTTCATGTTTTACATCTTAGCTATCACAGATTTTAATGAAATTTGTGTAGGTATCGATCACGATTCAGCCTGTAACATCCCACTGTTGGGCATAGGCCTCTTCCCCATGTAGGAGAAGGATCGGAGCTTAATCCACGACGCTTCTCCAATGCGGGTTGGCGGATATATTCCAAACTATGAGTAACGATCGCTATCAGGTGTACATGATAACAATATAACTATTATAAATTCAATACACTAAACAGTCTTTAAAGCTTTGTGTTAAGTTTAGAAGTTCTAAAAAGAAGTGTCTTACAAACCTTGTAGTTACCAATGTTAAAATAATTAGTTTAAGTTAACTATATGGATATGGACTCTACAAACTCTGGACTTTTATTAATTATGTTTAATTAGTTTTATAATTGTAATAATCATCATTTGAATCATCACCAATTGAATACAAAAAAATCTCAGACTTAATCAACAGTTTTATTTCATTTGTAATTGAATGAATGAATTGGAAACAAAAGACCCAAGAAGAAAACAGAATATGAATTATGTGAAAGATGATTAGTATGATGGCAGTGAAAGTTGAAATGACGAATAGAAGGGACGAATAGATGTAGGTAAGGGAAGAAGATCGAATAAGAGGTGCATGAATTGTGTGAAAGACGAATGAATAAATATAAATGACATATTTTTGCGTCTTTAAAATATTTTGAACAACTTTTTCTATTTAGCATTTTGCCTAGTCGTAATCATTAGCTGTAATCAGATCATCTTCATCATCGTCGGTTTCATTGAGGGTATCTTTAATTGGCGATTTATTCGGAAGGGTCAAATATTCTCCATGAAATCACACAATTTTTTTAGGTCTTTGTATTTTGGAATGGAAATTTGCAGCCTCTTTATATAGAGATGGAAAATTGTCTGTGTTGCTTTGACTTCTTTCATTACTAGTACTTTCCTAGTCGTCTTTTCCAGTTCATTCATTCAATTACATATTAAATAAGACTGTTGATTAAGTTTGAGATTTTTTTGTATTCAATTGGTGATGGTTCAAATGAGGATTATAATCAATAAAACTAATTAAACATAATTAATAAAAGTCCAGAGTTTGTAGAGTCCATATCCATATAGTTAACGTAATTATTTTAACATTGGTAACTACAAGGTTTGTAAGACACTTAGTTTTAGAACTTCTAAACTTAACACAAAGCTTTAAAGACTGTTTAGTGTATTGAATTTATAATAGTTATATTGTTATCATGTACACCTGATAGCGATCGTTACTCATAGTAGGGAATATATCCGCCAACCCGCATTGGAGCAACGTCGTGGATAGCTTAGTTCCGATCCTTCTCCTACATGGGGAAGAGGCCTATGCCCAACAGCGGGATGTTACAGGCTGAATCGTGATCGATACCTACATAAATTTCATTAAAATCTGTGATAGCTAAGATGTAAAACATGAAACTAACGTATAAATTTGCTTCGATTGCTTAATGTTGCTTCATACTAACATGAACATCCAAAGAACTTATTTCCATGGTGTTAAAATACCAACAATTTTAGTAGCTATAATCTATAGTTACATCAAATTGCAACACTGTTGAAGTCCTTTACAATAGCATTACACATTTTTTTTTATTTATCTTGTTTTTTACAGTATGCTCGACGGTTTACACATAAATTTTTAGTATTGTAAGGGACAACTAAACATAATTTTTTAATGTAAGAGACATGCTAAATTTTAAACCACTGGACATTCCTAAATCTTTCGTTTATAGCATAAAAGAAGAGGAAATTCTAAGAAACTTAGCTCTAGACACAATTAAAATTGGAGCGAACCGTAAAAAGTTATGGACAAATTTAAAAAAATAAAATCGTTTTTTGGCTCTCCTGAAAAACCGTGGTTTGTCCCTTACATTAATTGATCAAAAAATGAATCAAATTAATTTAAATACTCGGTATTTTAGCAATGATCTTTTAAATAAATAAAATAAAGCAAATACGAACTTAATTTGTACTTGTTATTTCATAGGCATATTACAGTAAGGAGCATATATTAAAGATAGTTTTGTGAGATATTAATGTAAGAGAATTTTTCTTAAAAAATTCTAACCATGAATTAAAGTAAGGGACATGTTATTTAAATTGACTGATGTGAGGCTTAAGGTAAGGGTGTAAACTATTTAATACGATGACTTACTTTATTTTTCTGCTAATAATTTTTTTTAATGACCGTTAAATCAATTTTTTTGTCTTAAATCGTTTTACGCAGTGCAAAAATTTGTAATGTAAGGGAATTTTTTTTAACGATAGAAAAATTTCAATAATACCATTCGATAGAGCGGAAAATTCTGAATCCAATGATATATATAACTCATTTTCGCCAAAATGTCCCTTACGTTAATTGATACTTCTGGTATCGATATGCCTACGCTCGACCTGACATAAAATAATTTAATGCATTCCGTACTTTAGATACTTATAACAGAGTGTGTAGATGCGAATCTAGTATTACGCTACTTTTTATATACTTATCTTCTATATATATAAAAATGAATCGCTGAATGTGTTGCTAAGCGCAAATCTCGAGAGCGGCTGAACCGATTTCGCTAATTCTTTTTTTATAATATTCCTTGAAGTACGAGGATGGTTTTTACGGAGAGAAAAATTTAAAAAATTGCCTGAAAAAGTCTAAAAACAACACTATTCTATAATCCCATACAAAAGATTCGTAATAATATGTACTTAAAAGTCAATTTGAACTTTAATACCATACCATAAAGTTTAAGTGTTAGTGTTGTTTAAGTGTTAGTGTGAAGTTTGCCGGGTCAGCAGCTAGTTTTATATAATACTACTTGTACGACTGCGATTTCACAAAGTAAATACCTATATATATTCAGTGTCTTTACTACCATACGGACACACGTTATGTCAAGTTAAATTTAAATTCCTATAGTAGTTCGGCCAATAGGCGGCTATGATACAAATAGAGAGAAGAGAGATAAAGTGAATTGGAGCAAAATCATAATAATTATCTTCAATGTACAGACGGTTACAATTTTATTAAAAGTACAAAAGAAGAAAGAACCCAATACAGTTCTGTCTCCTGTGACAAGTGATACAAGTCGAATATTATCACTTTACAGGAGAGCAAAAACAAGGTTTCATAAAATGATCGCTTGAGTGGGTTAGGTTCGACTACACTATTTTTCAATATACATTTCTACCTTCTTTGCTAAATATTTAATTTTAAAAGTAATTTACGAAAAATCATTTATCACATAGGTAATTTAAGCATTTTATAATTGTGAAAAAAGGTACAACCATCTTTTTTCAACTTAAGCCGGCGGGCTTAATGCTAAAAGCATTCTCTACCATTTTGTACAATTGTGTAATGTATTGTGCAATAAAGTATAAAATAAATAAATAAATAATGCCCGCAAAAAGTATATAACTCGACTTATATCACTTATCACAGGAAACACAGAGTTATGTTACTACAATTTTATTTAGTTAACACTTGATTCTACCGGGTTTACCGTCATTTCCATTTTGAAATTCCTGATACTTTGGCGACGTTATGTCAAAGAGGCATAAACCATGGAATTAAATTTTTTTAAACAAATTAATATTGATGTAGTCAAATTCAAGTAATTTGAGATATTATTTAATAGTTCAAAATGGACTTTAAAAAGGAAGTTGTTTGAAATTAATTTAATATTAAAGTCATAATTTAATGTAAACCTAAACTTGAGTCGAGCCTTTGTCAAACGTAATTGAAGTATCTCCTGCTATGAAATGCAGTTAGTACTAGGAGCAATATCATAGCTGTTGTCTATAGTAATATTGCTTTAGCTGAGCAGTATTTTAGCTATGAGAACGTTTAACCAAAGTTCTGAATAACGTTATTGTATTACCTACAAGTACAATTTTAACAAGCCTCGAAGTTTAATTACTTTTCTATAATCCATAACAAAATATATTTAACCTTAAACTTTCCTAAATAAATACTTTTTACGTTGGTACTTTTAAATTTAAAATAAAATAAAAATAAGAATTAAACAGAAAAAAAACTTTATCGTGGTAATGATGTTTTTGTTACAAAGGTATGACTGGCTTTAATGCAATTAAAATTTTCTTTTAAAACCTAATTTTAAGAAAATTCCCCACCAGAGAGTCCCCACACAGATCCTTCTCCTACATGGAGAAGAGGCCTATGCACAACAGTGGGATATTACAGGCTGTATCTGAATCGTAATAATAGGCAGATTGTTAACTATGTATAATTAATTAGGCAAACAAATTATTAATTTGTAAAAATTTTATTTTTAATTTTGCACAACGAATAAGAATGATAGATTATCACGTTCTAATATCAACGCCATCAGCTACACAATAATGAATGACACTTGAAGTATACTCGTAGCAGTCAATCTATATATATAAAAGAGATTTCCACCCATTGACTCATCACGATATCTCTAGAACCATAAGGCGTAGAGACTTGAAATTTGGTAGGAATATTCCTTTCGCCAAGTAGAGGTCAGCTAAGAACGGATCTTACGAAATTCCACCCACAAGAGGGGGTTGCGGGGGTTAGTAACATATATGGCAAAACAACGTTTGCGGGTACAGCTAGTAATAGACTAATAAATAAACGTTAAACAATTAATATAGTTACATCGATAGCGCCAGTCAATTTCCTTCACAAATTCTTACGTGACATTGGCAAAATCATTTGTGCTTTTTGGACAATATTGAAAGCCATTGAACTTAATAAATGTATCAATGAACAGAAGTGAGAATCGTTTTATATGAAATATTATAGTACGAAATATGTAATTAAATCAATTGTAAAATAAAGGATAAAGTTACTTAAAAGAGCGTACATATGTCAATGTACTTTTAAATTTTACACATACACAATACAATTTACTTTTTTTATTACCCGTTTCAAAACTTTACTTAAATCTGTAACCTTTACTGAGTCGTAGAATTTCAAAATGGTTAATTATGTATAGTCCCTATACCTGAATCTATGCTTCGACCTTATTTAATCACACTGGTATAGAATCTATACTATAAGTAGGCGATATTAGTATACGGAATGAATTTAAATTTTGGGGTATTAAAGGCCGAATCGATCAATGAATTTTATTAAAAAAAAAAAAAAAAAACTTTGAACCTACAAGAAAAACATTTCACAAAAAAACGCAACATCAACGAGTAGTTTTATTTTAAATACAAAAATGCAGTCGTTGCAATGTAATAAACAATATGTGTTAGGTATAATAAACAAAGTATAAAGTTTTAGCAAGTAAATCATGTATACTAAAATTACGTGTCTGTATAATGCGTAACATATAAAGTATCATGAGGCATTGAAATATTTCTTCTGAAGCTACAATATGCAAATTGCGTCTATATCCCTCTAATGCTATCCATTTTATTGGGCTTTATGCGCCCACGAGTTTCTAAACAATGGGCTGTCAATTTTCAACGCTCTACCTGCTTATATATATAAGTATATATTCGAACTAGCTGACCCCGCAAACGTTATTTTGCCATATATGTTATTAACCCCCGCAACCCCTCTTGGGGGTGGAATTTCGTATAATCCGTTCTTAGCTGACCTCTACTCGGCGAAAGGAATATTCCTACCAAATTTCAAGCCTCTACGCCATATGGTTTCAAAGATATCGTGATGAGTTAATATATGGGTGGAAATCTCTTTTATTTATATAGATTACTAGCTGACCCCGCAAACGTTGTTTTGTCATTTATGTTATTAACCCCCTCAACCCCCTCTTTTTTGGAATTTCGTAAAACCCGTTCTTAGCTGACCTCTACTCGACGAAAGGAATATTCCTACCAAATTTCAAGTCTCTACACCCTACACCTTATGGTTCCAGAGATATCGTGATGAGTCAATATATGGGTGGAAATCTCTTATATATATAGATATATATATATGTTTTTAAGGTTACATCTAATGCGAAAACATTTATAATTTTAATTAAATAAAATTTTTGCGATGTTTCATTTACACCAATTTACACGTAGATACCTACGAGTAAAAACGTTAAATTAAAATTGATTTGTCTTATGATGTGAGTAAAAGTGATAGCTATTCTTTCATTACTTTTATCAGTACAATAACTTCTATAATCATTTATTTAATTAATTTAAGTTTAAAAACATTCTAAACAAACAAACAATAACCTTAAAGTTGGCCACATGCTGTTAAACATTCTTTAAGGACTCATAGGTTCAAGCACTTTTATTTGGATTTTGCTTAAGGCACAAAAGAATACTGAGCTCGATAACAAGCATCTTCAGCCCTTTGTTTCATATAAGGTTGTCATATTATCATAACTTTTAGTTCAGAATTTTGGACAAAATAAATATTTTATTTTAGTCTGTCAGTACTTGCGATTTAAAAAGTAGGTATATTATGTAAGTGCGATTTAAAAACACCTAAATCGATAAAAGAAAATATTCTATTTGTTCAAAAAGAAAAAGAAAATAATATTATAAATAAATAAATAAACAAATAAACGCTTCATACTAAACGGCCCCTATTAGAATTTTCTTCTGTGTCGGGGATCCGGAAACACACAAAACACAAGCACAAACGCCCAAACCACGACAAAAAATGGCCAATATAAATGTTTAATGTTGGAATTATGAAGGGCGGAAATAACTAAACTGAATATCTCTAAAATAAACTCTCTAAAAGTATTGAATCTTTTTAGATTATTATTTAACTGAGGTAGAGCACAGCAAGAAATATCCTGCTCTAAATCATGAGCAGCTCGACTGGTGAAGTACCTAGAATTTACAGAAGATTACAGCTAAATAATACTGTGATGAGTATGGTGACCAGAGCTCCTGGGGGAGCGGGGCAGGGGATTGGGGCTAGGGTTGGCAACGCACTTGCAATGCTTCTGGTGTGGCAGGCGTCTATAAGGAACGATAATCGCTTACCATCAGGTGAGCTGCACGATTGTTGGCGTTTACAGCTAGTAAAAAAAAACATTCGAGAACTTTACTTATAATTACGTCTAATAAATATTCTTAGACAGATTATATAACTTTAATACTTGACAAAAATTATGTACCTACTCTGTAAAAACCGAACACGAAAACTTAAAACTATCAATTAAACACGCTACTTGGACATAAACCAGTTTATTGAACAATAATGTTATGCAAAAAGTATTTTAAAGACGATCTTATAGTTATCGACGAGAAACTCGTCATATAGGTACTTTAGTACTAATAAATTAATACAAAACTTGATTGGATTAAGTCATTAGATTGTAGCGATTAAGTTATATTTGCTGTAGCTTTTCGAAGTATATTTTTGCTTAATATTTACATTATACATAATCTCGGTTATGTCTATTTTATACTTTATTATATAAATTCCCGCGACTAATTACCTAACATTATTAGAATTGAATGAGTGGTATTAGATTTTATTTCCTTCTCTCCTCTCTCTCAAAAGATACGAGCACATATTAAACATTCATTATAAAAAATAAAATTTATAACAAAAGTCGTAAGTACTTTTTTAGATTTTAGTTTTGTTAAATTTATTTTACGCTCGGAATTTAAAAGTTGCAAGGAGTATTCCTTTGTTAGTTTTGTACAAAATTTATATACATTCATCAATCTATCTCGAAGCAGCATGGTATATTATGTTCCATCTGAGTAATTTCAGCTTTCTTCTTGCTACAAATTGAAGCGTCTAGAAACGGAAATATTAAAAAGTCATTTCAATACAGTAAGTTTACTTAATTACAATTTGTTGACATTTCCACAATCGCTACGCTTATGGATTTAACCAAACGCTTACGACGTCCTCAATGGTAAACAGTCTCTGTGTATTCCATGGCCTACGCATTAGTGGGCGTCACTACAGGCCACCGTATAAACCCATATTGTTAAAAAAACATGGAATTTTGATATTTTTGAAGAACAAGATAATGTGCATTTTAGCGTGAATATAAAATTCAATACTAAACATCAGTCCGGTGTTTGCTTTCCAATTTTTGTAGTGTGTTTGTTTAACGGACAAGATTTAGAGTATGAGGTTATGCGACATGTAGGTGGCAATTTCGTGTTGAGTTACGTTTTAAAGATATTCTGGAGTGATAAACAATGATAGAGTAGTAGCTTTATAAGTTATGATGAATGAAGTTACAATTTTTTTTTAATTATATAGTTGACTAAATAACTAGGCTATAACTGACGAGGCGAACTTCTTACAACCTAACAACAAATGAACTGAACTTTATTTTAGATTCTAGACGATGAACACTAAAAATTTATATTTATTATTTATGAGGATTATAATATAAAGTAAATAAAAGTTAAATAAAAGTAGAAAATCGTCATCATTTGATGATCATTGACAGCGAATATATTTTTTATTTGTTAGCAAAATCTTTCACGCCTAATTAACAAGACAGTAACAAGAAAATGTGAAGTAAACAATGAAACTAAAAGAACTTTTACTTTATTTTTAACTTAAAAAAAAAACAAAACATATTACTTACACCTAAATATACTGCAAAAGTACGATTTTTGTACGACCTGCAAAAGATATGATAATAACGACAAATATATAAGTTTAAACTTACCCCCGATTGTACTTATATCAAAGTTCATTATGACGAAATACATCCAGTATATTCATTAAGTAGAATCATAAAGGATCGGAGCGAAATATTCAGATACCGAACCTTAATAAGAGCTCGTGAAAGCCTTATCTTTGACGAGACAAAACGACATTGAAACGATCACGGAATACAGATACATATTGCCGGAGGGCAGAGAATGCAAAATGAGAATTATTATTTTGTGGACTGTAATTAGTAGTTGTAGCTATTTGTATGACCAGGGATGTTAGACAGCCACTCAGAAATCATTGTACCGAACTAGCTAAAAAAATGGTACTGGCAACAAAAACATGGTACGCCAACACTGATATATGATAATACGAGTATATAAACTGTGTCGCAAATCACATCCTATAATAATTAGTAAAAAAAAAAATTATATTTCAATTTCGTGTACTCTTAATAGAAAACAAACCTTTCTTTTTTTGATATTATAATAAATTGCTGTACGTACGTATGTATATCACGTACCATGTACCATGACTATTTGTCATGGTACCTACATGGTACGTGACTCTAAATTGTTCTAAATAATGGTATGTGTACCATTATAATGGTACGTCTGACATCCCTGTGTATGACTCATGTTAAGTAGCTAATTAGGTATGGCTAGATGAAAGTTAAATTAGAAAATGTTGGCTAAGATTAATGATTGTTGACTAGTATAGTTGTGTGATAGGTCTTTGTTTAGTTCCGGATGAACAGAACAACGAAGTGAATACCCATTGTATCTTTTTTTTTTAGTTTAGTTTGTGAGAAGTTTCATATGAATTGTATTCTTTTAGTGTATCTACTTTGGGAATTTGTTATTTTCCGAGGAATATCGTCACTTTCCGATTTTTACTTAAAAACTCTTTCGATGAAAGGTTGATGGTTCATTTTTAGCAAACCCAATATACTCGTATGTTTGTTATAAAGTATATGTTGTGGAAATCATAAATGAATAAATAAAGCCATTGATGATTGTTTATAATTCCTTTGTCGGGCAGATCAATCTGATGAGCAAAGAAACAATGTTGATAAGAAACATACACAATTATTACTTCCAAGTCAAAACAATCTTTAAACAACAATGTTAAAATTAAAGTTAAAAAAAATCCTATATCATACGTACCTATCATCAACAAACGAACCGATTTCACGATCTACATATACTTACAAAGAAAACCAATCGTCAAAAAACACAAGATACTAAATTTCGATTTCGTAACCAATTTTGGAGTACACCATCGAGTGCTGGATTTTTTCCCCGTTCCAAGTTTTTTATATTAGCCGACGTCCTTCATGGCATCCGATAAACAAAGAGCCTCGTTAGTGCTCCTGGAATCCAGTTGGAATTGTTGGAAAAAAGTACCTCCAATCGATCGAAGTCAACGACCCATCTGACGTGGGAATCCGGCCGGGATGACATTACTGAGGCATTGTTAGCTTTTTATTGTGCAATACTGCCGATTTGTTCGAGTAGTAGCTTTGTGGATAATTGTACTTGACGTATCGGTTTGCCTCGGAAAATAGACTCTATTTCTAACGAGCCCGATGGCGCAGAATGTAGTGACCCTATTGTTAGCTCCGAGGGTTTTGGGTTCGATTTCGAATCGTGTTGACCCGGGTTCCAATCTCAGTCTCCAGATCAATTTTTTTTCTTTTTTTTTTAAATTTCACTCGTGATTTATTATTTAAATAACATTAAAATATAAAAATACCGAGCAAAAAAAAAAAAAAAACAAAAAAAAAGAAAATACCGAGCTAGGCTCGGTCACCCAGGTACTTTAATAAAAGGGCTAAATGTAAATATCGACAACTAATTGGAATAGCCTTTAGTTTGCTGGTGCGTTAATAGTGGATTTGATCTGTTCTCGTTGTAAATATTTGTTAATCGTGTGTCTGTCGTTGTCAGGATGTTTGTGTTGAGTCCGAACCTTTGACAAAGAATATTAATGGAGGCTGTTAAATGTAGTGCGTTTATTTACTTTCTAGCCTAGTCCGAAATATTGAAGTTAAATTGAAATCAATGCTATATCTGACGTATTATTTCATGTAAATACGCTTTGAGTGCAAAATGTACTAGAGCTGTTTCGCGAAATCGTCCTCGTTATTTTTTTAGTCGTGGTATCATTTTCATTTCATCATTAATTTGATTCGTGTTATCATTTTCGTAGCCTATGTTACTTCTATATGTAGCTTCTCGATGTAACTCTCTATTCGAGCTTTTTTTATTTGGTATGTTTAATAGTTAAAAACAAATGAGTAACCCGATTCATTTTTCTCTTTCTAATATACCTATATCTAGATAATAGATAGCAAATTAACTCATAAATTGCTCCTAAATTTAGCATTTTGTCACTAGGTAAGGTCAAAATATTTTTAATATAAACATATATCAAGAAAACTGCAAATATAAATTCGTAATCAGGAACTTAATAAATATTACATTTAAATTTCCATTTCCAATTGCGTGTAATACTCAGTATTTAACATATTTACAAAACTTTTCAATCGATTTATTCTTTCTCAAAGTTCATTATGAGTTCACTGTATCATAGGAAGTTATAATCAAATGTATAAATTTAAATTTAATCGATAAAACGTGTTTTACAACAGTTAATTACCACTTTTTAACTTTAATGTAAGCGATGCATTTAATGCTTCTTCTGATGTAATCGTTTATTATAATTCAGTAATAAAACTTAGCGCTACTGTCATTAAAAGCTGATAGAATTAATTTTATTTGTTTAATTCATATTCACAAGGCTGGCGTCCAGCGCTTCACTTTTACTTTAATTTAGTTTTTAGTTGGGTCTGTGAAACATAAGGTCATTTAATTACTCTTTGATCTTCAGTTTGTCGAAAAGAAAATGTCTTAGGTCGTCAGAAAGTCAATAAATTGTTTGTTTATTTTTTTTTTTGTATGAACTTACCCCAACTCTGTTTTTTTGTTTTTGTACGTCTTAACGACTGGTAGATAAGGCTGTATGACTTTAACTCCACCTTTTACGCAACATATTATTTTAAGTTGTGTAATAAACTTTTAAAATAAATAAATAAAACAAATAAATCTGTTAGTATGATGTTTGAACCATGGACGTAAGAAACGCTTGTTTAGGATTTCACTTGTAATGCTATCCTGGTTGACACATATATACACTTGGTAACCGTAACAACAAAAGCAGTAGAGACTGAAGTAGATATCGAGAAAAAGTAAAAATGTCAAAATATCAAGGTATTTTTATATATCAAAGTATATTGTGTGCAAAATGAAAAAAAAATCGATTTCAATTTACATCAACAAGTAATACACGGTAGGCAATCGAAAAAATGGTAAATTAAATATTCATTATTTGAGATAACTAAAAAACACAGTTGAATTGGGAACCTCTTAATTTGTTTTAAGTCGGTAAAAAAGCGGTCCCCGAATAGTATAGCTTTATAGTTGATCTTGATAGTGATGCGTGGAGGATTGAAAGGAAAGTGGCCCTAATGTTATGGAGGTGGACAGTCATATTCTGATAGTGTCTTGTTATGGTGAAATGTATGCGTTGATTGAGATAAGCAATCTGTGTAGAATTTAAACTGATTTAATGCATACGCTGGACTGATGAAAGAGAATGTGGAAATTTAAATTAATTTAAAATATAGTGGTTTGAAACCAAGCATAGAATGATTTTCAAGATTTTTATTTTCCTTTTTATAACGTTTGCTGTAAAAAGCGAATTTTTTTGATTAATTAACTCACGGGTGATGAGCTACAAATAACAATTTCATGTTTGATAGCCTACAGCCTTTCTCTATGAAAAGATTGAAGAACTCGAAGAGATTTATTATTTTTTCTCAAGTTATAAACTTACTAAACAATAAGAAACTTATAAGAGTCATACACAAATATATATAGTACCGTACAAGAGTTCCACGGAATATGTCAATGCGAACACTTCTGTCGACTAGTGTATTCTCTCCATAGTAATTCAATAGGTTCCTATGGGAAAAGCGTGCTATTACCATTTAAACGATCGCCTTAGAACAATATTCTGGTCTTCGTGTGGGTTTTCCATTGATTACATTTTATTTATTGTTTATGAGAAAACTTTATTGTTGATTATAAAAGCGTATAAGGAGTTCCTAATAGAATATATTACGAGAAAGAGTGTACTGTAATGGTGCTGTTTTTATAAGGAGTTTTTCTTGAAAAAGTTTTGTTATTTTTCATTACAAAAGAAATAAACGATGCGTTAAATTGTTAACTAGAAGTTAGAAAAATATGTTGACTTCCTTTTGCTTTTTTATATTAAATTGGAGGTTGTGGATATTTGGAATGCGAGAGAAGCAACTGAGGGAAACAATTTATGAGATTGACATTATATTTTGTAGCTTACACCCTTTTCATCAAACATATTACATATTAGCTACAAACAGCAAAAGAAACAGTTAAACTGTGTGTGTGTGTGGGGCGCAGTATAAGACGCTTAAAACAGGGGCAGAGTATTTGTACCTATAATTTATTGTGTCTAGTTTTGGCGTATGTCCTTATGGTCTCCCCGCCTTGCCTCGGACAACACGTGGTCACGTGAGGATGTTGAACTTTGTTGTTATCATAGACAAATGAAAACAATTGTCTTGTATATGTGGTAGGTAAATTACCTACCAATCGATAGAAAAATACTTACTCGTGAAGCCCACGCGAATAAAAACGTGAGTGTTATGGAGTATTGATATGGTTGTATAATTTTTAATTTATTATGAATAAAAAGGTGTGTGTGCGATTCACACACGATAGAAGTGAAACTTCAGTAAATCGACAAAAGAATGAGATGGATATATATATAGCATAGACCAATCGAGTGGAAGAGAGCATGCAGCGCAAGCGCACAATGAGCGTAACGCTACAATGAGCGCAACGCTACAATGAGTGTAACGCTACAATGAGCGTAACGCTACAATGAGCGTAACGCTACAATGAGCGTAACGCTACAATGTGTCATCCTTTTTCGTGCAAGTAGCGCAGCGTGCAGCGTGTCGTTTTCCCGTTGCATCCGGTTTGAAATCACAACTATTCTAAAGAAGTTTCACTTAAAAAAAATGGTTCTTTAAAGTTAATGTACGTATGTACTCATTCGAATGTAAAGGTTTACTCTCCTCGTGTATAAACTTCGACTAAAGACCAGCCATTAGCTTAATTCGTATTTACGTAAAAAATCTACCACTTAGTCATCAATATTTAAGCGATTAAGATGAATCGAAGTCGATAATTGGACAGGATCCAATCATGGCTAATTATGAGAATACGAAACGAATAAGCAGTACGATTTCATTTAAAACATTGTTATATTATTATACTTTTTATATATTTTTGTAAAAGGTATTGTAATCTGAAATGTAAACTATTTTTAAACTTTCTTTAAATAACAACATATTTGTCTAGTCCAAAGGACAAACTATGTCCTCTTCGGGATATTAAGTTTAATAGGTACAAGTACAATTTCTCATTATTCAATACACTTATTAATTCTTCTCATTTATTCAATACACACATACTGTAAAATCTCATTAGATCTAGGTAGATGATATTTGTTAAATTTAAAGTGGTTCTTTAAAATAGTCAGTAATAGGAAAATTATAAAACATAGGTAGGTACTCTTTCTTATCCATTAAGGGTTTTTATTTGTCTGGGTTGTCAAACCAATCGTATCTTAAGTTATTAATCTTATGTAACAAATTACCGTACATATTAAATTGCAGGTTCTTAAATTAAAGTTATTGAAAATGAAACAAAAAAATGGTTTTATGCATGTTTTCTTAGTTAATATTATTTGACGAACAATTAAAAAAGACAGTAAAAACTTTAAATTCTCAAGAGTGTAAAAACTTTACGGCGACATTAACTCGTTGTAAAAACGGAAGTAACATAAAGTCGAATTTACTTTTTTTCTTCAAAAGAAAGAAACCAACGTCGTTAGTAGAATTTTTTTTGAATGAAAACGTGTTTATGTCCTAAATCCTCCTTCTCTTATAGTTATATTCTTACTAACTTTCGGAATATCAGAATAAAATAATTATACTGCCCCTGTTAGGCCCTGCGCGCACTAGTGACATTTGTCACCGTGACAAAAAATTCTTTGTCACTGTCACGTCACCGTCACCTTCGCGACTGCGCGCACTTGCAGTGACAGATTATATACAGATATAGGTTGTCTGTGAACTCGTTTTTAGAAATAGAAAGGAATACAATAATAAAAAGTATTGGGTTCACCCGCTTTGGAGTGATAGGCTGATAAGTGGAAAGTTCTACACCATGTTTGCGAACCTACGTACATATGACACGTGACATTTTGTCGCGTCACGGGCATCTTGGCGTCCTCCGCGGACAAAAAGTCACCGAATTGTCACGCATCCAAGTGCGCGCACCTTCATTAGGGATGATGGACGCGGTGACAGTGACAAAAAGTCACGGTGACAAAAAGTCACTAGTGCGCGCAGGGCCTTAGACGCCGCGTTGGCGCAGCGGTCAGAGCACTGGATTGCGATTGGCTGTTGCGCGGGCGGTTGCGGGTTCGATTCCCGCACACGACAACATTTGTATTGGCCATACAGATGATTGCCGTGGTCTGGGTGTTTGTGCAGTCCTTGTGGGTCTCCCCACCGTGCCTCGGAGAGCACGTTAAGCCGTCGGTCCCGGTTGTTATCATGTACACCTGATAGCGATCGTTATCCGCCAACCCGCATTGGAGCAGCGTGGTGGATTAAGCTCCGATCCTTCTCCTACATGGGGAAGAGGCCTATGCCCAACAGTGGGATATTACAGGCTGAATCGTATCGTTATCGTTGCCCCTGTCTTCTGCTCCGGCGTTTGTGGGTTCGGTTCCAACCTCAAGCCTAGGTATAACATACATATATTTATGTATATATTCCATTAAACAGGTACTAAGTGGTCTACCTTAGGAAAAGACGAACGTTTGTGCGTGTTAAGTATATTTATATTGGCAGAAATTGATCCCACAACTATCGAGTAGAATGCAGGTACACTGTCAACTGCGTCAACGGGCCTCTTAAACAACAAACTTTAGTAGGTACTTATTATAATTATATTATATACATACGCCGATATTCTGTGAAAATATAAAGGTTATATTTTCACAGAATATCGGCATAAAGTAATTAAATATATTTCTATAGCTATGTTTCTTATAAATATTTAGAGAGCCAGAAGTCGATATTCCTTTCTTAGCATCTCTATTGCCATTTTTTAGTTTTTTTTATTTGTAGCTTTTCTCTTGCGGCAAAATTTTTATAGGCTCGCGTCTTCCATAACCGTTTGGCTGTTGCCTCATCGAAAAATATGGAAGATTTCCGTTTCATTAACAATTCCCCAGAGTAGTAGCTTGTAACGAAATTAGTTTCTGCTTATAATTACGAGTACTACGCATTATATAGATAATATATTATGACAAAGTGGCTGACGCGTGAAACCTTACCAGCAAGTTGCTTTAAAATCTGGTAGGTACTGCTGCGTTGAATCAATTTGACACTCGGAGAGAATCAAAATTAATTTAAAACATCTTCATAATTTTGAATAAGTTCTATAACTTGAATGTCCGTCAACTCATAGTAGATTGGCAGGCAGATTATAATCTAGTTCATCTCTTTCATAGACAAAAAGATTTTACCTAAAAATGGGATGTTTACAGGCTGTTACAGAACAAGCTAAATGAAAAATGAAAACATTTACTTCGCCATAAGGTGATACACACACTTAACGAAAGTCAAGAAATAAAAAATGTCATTTACGAAAAAAAAAAAAAAAAACTAAACAATAAAAGGTGTGTGTGCGATTCACACACGATAGAAGTGAAACTTCTATGGTAAACTAATTAAAAAAAACTAATTTAAAATTAGCGGCTCGTCCTTCCCTGTTTTTTTGCCGTTGCATCCGGTTTGAAATCACAACGATTCTATAATAAAGAAGTTTCACTTCAATAAAAGAAAGTTAAGGTAGCATAATATCAATAAAATAAATATTTTAACATTGGGTACATTACAAACCTACGTAATGTACCCAGTGTTATTAGCAACCTTAACTTAGTCACAATATTAAAATATTAATAGGTAGGGATCCCTAGAAAATTTTTTTCACCTGATTAGTAACAAGCTAATTTTCCGGGAGTAGCTTTATTTTGATGAGACGAACGAAAAATTCCTCTACGAAAACTCTCGATTGTGGTAGCTAACAGAGATAGCAGGGGGTAGAGCAGCAGTGAGCGTAGGACCGGGATAATGTACCACGCAATTTGTAGGACATATTACTATTAAATTATATAGATATTAACTAACTAAAAGAAAAAAAATCAGCTGGTTAGGAATAATTTTTGATGACCTCGTAAGGTCATCAAAAATTGATTTTTTTCTGATTTACTAATCAGGTGAAAAAAATGTACTAGGGATACCTACGTATAAAATATTCAATTCAGACTTTTAAAGTCAAGTAATAAATGACAAAGAACGCTTGGTGCGTCTTTCTCTGTATCACACAGAACACGTTCAAGATTACATTGACTCGGTATGAAACACATTTTCAACGCTCGTATTTTCTGAATTTCATCAGTCTCGGTTATGAAAATAAAACCTAAACTAACTGCGTTGAAGCAATATCCGGCTTTTATAAATGTAACGACGTTCTAAGGGGTTTAGTTCATTGTTGAAATTATCAAGTTTTATATTTAGTTTTAACTTTTTACTATGGCGAGATTTGTACTGGTATGGTAATATTGATTGAATGTAATGGAAATACCTGTCACTTCGTTTAAAAAATAACCATATAGAATTGCCATATTAAAATATTCAGATTACACAGACTTTTCAAGTACAAAATTCGCACAATATGGAATTTAGAACACAATATTAAAAATAATAAAAAGAACCATTCACAAATTAACACCTAACATATTTCAACTGAATCGTATATCAATTGACAATGTTCTAAATTGCACATCGAGAAATAAGATTACAGTTAGTTATTCAATATGCCGAGTATATGAAATAACCTAATCATATTCCTCGCATAAATCACTTACAATCAGAATTCTGTTCGAATCAAGAAAAAGGGGGTATTGGAAGCGCAAACATCGTTTGTTTATCGACTGTTCAAGTATTCCGACGGATTGCGAATCTCGATCGAATCACTGATTTTTCTAAAAAAATTAAAAACTTTCCATTGTAAACCTTGTTTGGTTTTAATCGTTATTGTTCTGATTTTAAATAGATGGAAATGATTCATGAATGAATGAACTGGTGGAAGGATTGATGAAAAGGGAATTTTATTATAAAATTCTTCTAAATAAATTGAATAGTTCGAGGGTTTTTAATATAACCTAGATTTTTTAATATAAATCTTCGATTGTTCGGTTGCAGTTATGAAATAATAAAACGATGTAAAAACTTCTTACTAACATACATAAAGAATTGACGTTGGTTCTTTTTAAAAACAATAAATAATAATCGTCGAGCCATTGAGTCAGATAGGGGTTGTCAATTTCACACTTACCGTCTCAGAGTAACTATCGTTCTTACCGTGTTCTTACCTGAGGATGTGTTTAATTTTCAGATTAATATATTAGAAGTATCTGCCGGCTGTTATCGAAAACACAAGAAACACCGTGTTTATGTTTAAAAAATTGGTTGTCTGTAAAGTTGGTTTACGGACGGTCCTCGGACGCATAGACTAATCGAGTGGAAGAGAGATAGATGCGATGCAAGCGTACAATTAACATAACGGGACAATGAGCGGAACGGGACAACGAGTCATCCTTTTTCGTGCATGCAGCCCGCGTTCATCGATTTATTAGACGTTGTCACGTTAAAATGTTTCAACAGCAGTTGTTATAATTAGCAATTATTATTTAATTTTACAGTGCAATTAATTTAAGTTTAACACGTATGATGTTGTGTACATAAAATATTTTATTTTAAAACTGAATATTCAATTATTAACATCATTTTCATAACATCAAACAGCTCATTTTTTCTCGTAATACTGACGCTGATATCATTATAATTTATGGCGTAATTTGATGTTAAAATCCGTAACACATCATTGGGCTTAATTAAACCAGTATAAATGAACCTCCAATAGGCTTTTCGTACTTCATTATAGAATGTTGACACGATTTTTATCATATTTAATTATAGAGACTAATATTACGGTATTTTAAGTCATTCCACGATATAACATTATTTAACAATTCGTTGTTAATTGCAATTAAATTGTAATAAAATTTGTTGAATTATTGTAATAATTACCATTTTGTAATAACTGAATTATATTTACTTTTGATATGATTTAAAATGTTTATTATTTAACTAGCTGACCCCGCAAAGGTTGTTATGTCTTGTGGGTGGAATTTTGTAAAATCCATTCTTAGCTGACCTCTACTCGGCGAAAGAAATATTACTATCAAATTTCAAGTCTCTACGCCTTATGGTTCCAGAGATATCGTGATGAGTCAATATATGGGTGGAAATCTCTTTTATATAGGTATATAGATTTGTAAAATTATTGTAATGTAATTTTTTATTATCATGTTCAACATACATAATTATATTCGCTGTAAATATAACTAGGTTTAGTTGATAGAACAGAATGATTGTACGAACTAAATTACTAACATAAGTGTTCAATTTACATTTACATAGAAAATCATAATTTCTTCACTATTGAAGAAAAACCTCCCTAGGATGTGTATAACGAGAGTCTAAGACGCGAATGTTTGCCGACCCGCAGAGGAACAGTGTGCCAATTAAACTTCAATTCCATTCCTTAGAGTACAGCACAATTTCTTACTTACTCTGGAAGCTTCTAATTAGGATTAAATCTTGTACTCACTTATAAGCACATATTAATGTTATTGTTTGTGGCATTGAGAGATGTGTAAACACTTGTATTTTATAAAACTAAAAAAAAACTGAGGAGAAAAGTAGGTAGTTGCTACTCATTAATTTTTCTATGAATTTATTAAAACTCCTTTATTGGAAGTGATTACAAGAAAAATTATACTGTTCAAACAAAACGCATCAAATGTTAGATCCTTCTCCTACATGGGGAAGAGGCCTATGCCCAACAGTGGGATATTACAGGCTGAATCGTGATCGTTATGCTAATAAATTAAACATTAATTAAACATAAATATTATTATGTAATATCAACTAATCAGAACTTTAGACAAAGCGAAGGTATGGAGCTAGTAAATCATAATCTGTTTCGCTATAGGTGAAAATATGTTCGGAATATCTCAGAGGTTTATAATAATGGGGCATCGGCAGAATAGAATAGTGCCCCCCTCAAGTACCAGGTGTCGTAAGAGGCGACTAAGGTACTCGGAGTGGATCCCCGTAAGACATGAGTCAGGTCCTGCAACCGAACCAGCTCCACACGTAGCGAATTGTCGTTCCTGTGGGTCCCGCTGGCAAGGTCGAGAGGGTGGTGTAGGCAGTGGGAAAACCTGCACTTCCTAAATTCAAACCCAGGCAAAGCAGATAACATCTGTGGAGAGGACACTCCGCCATCGCAATCTCAAGAGCGGTGAAACCAACACGGAGAATGGCAGTCACCAGTGATAAGTCTGCGCGAATAGGCGTAAGTGCGGGCGCTAGGGGTCATTCTCGACAGTGGGAGGGCCCATCGTAGGTCCACTGACCAGTTACCGCCCGCTCAAGCTGGGCAGCCCCCGGCCAATAAGGTACTGGTCCGTCTCAGCATTGATATGTTTCCGCAGGGTGGAGGAAACACTAGTCAAAACCTAGACAGTCAGTGCTGTAAATTTTGTCACCTGCGCAAAAACAGAATGAAAGACATAACCTTCCACACTTATCCATGCGCTTAGCGACATGGAATGTCCGCACAATGAGGACAGGCCTCCCGGAGACCTGCGGAGGTTCAGGTTGCCTGCAAGACCTGCGCAAAACTTCCGTGATTGACACTGAGTTGACGAGACTTAACATCGCCATTTCGGCTCTTCAAGAAACCAGACTCCCTGACACTGGGTCCATTAAAGAAGCCCATTACACATTTTTCTGGGTAGGAAAAGGGCAGCACGATGATCGCGAGCATGGTGTGGGATTTGCCATCCGTAACGATCTTCTTTCATCTATTGAGACGCCTCGAGGAATTTCAGAGCGCTTAATGGTATTGCGTCTCTTCAGTAACTGTGGCTATATAACGTTGATTTCCGCATATGCTCCTACATTAGGCTCGACAACTGAAGCTAAGGATCGTTTCTATGACCAACTTACACAAACCGTGAACGCGGTGCCTGTTAGCGATCACCTTCATATCATGGGTGATTTTAATGCCAGAGTCGGTCAAGATAACATCGCATGGCCAGACTGCCTCGGTAACCACGGTGTTGGCAAAATAAACGAAAACGGTCAGCGTCTGCTCGAGTTTTGTGCCAATCACCAACTGTGTATTACTAACACATACTTCCGAGGCAAACCCACGCACAAGGTCTCGTGGAGGCACCCGCGTTCCGGACATTGGCATCAGCTGGACCTGTTTCTCGCTCGGAGAAAAGACATTCGCTTTGTCCATCATACGCGTTCATATCAAAGTGCTGATTGTGACACGGACCACTCGCTTGTAGTAACTAAATTAGCTATTGTCCGCAAAAGGATTCACTTTTCAAAGCCTCCCGGGAGAAAAAGAATTGATATCGCTCAGACCAGGATTTGTGCGAAAGTTGAATCTTTTAAAGAGCAATTACGCTCGGAGACTTCGTCTTGGGATCAAAGCGTAACACTTCAGGAAGAGTGGGAGCGAGTCAAAAAGACCCTTTCAGAAACTGCAGGCAGAGCTTTCGGATATCGGAAGGCGAGGACTGAGGACTGGTTCTTAAAAAACTTCGAGCACCTACAGCCACTTATCAACTTAAAGCGCCTTGCTGCTTTAAATCACCGCATGAGCCCGTCCCTTGCAACTCGAAATGAACTCGCAAAAGCGAAGGCGGCACTGCAACGATCCTCTCGTTTCTTTGCGAATGAGTACTGGCTTGATCTCTGCCAAAATATGCAGAGGAGTGCAGATTTGGGCAATTTAGGTGGTGTCTACTCGGGTATCAAACGGGCACTTGGCCCAATTCCTAAAAAGACTGCTTTACTAAAAGAACCCGACGGTACAATTATAAGAGACAGTAGGCGTCAGTTGCAAAGATGGGTAGAGCATTACACCGGTCTTTACTCACAACCCGTCAGCATTCAACCAGAAGCTGTAGAGTTGATTCCTAAATTTGCGACCTGGCACGAACTAGATAACGAACCCTCAGTGGAAGAACTTCACAATGCCATAAAACAACTTAAGGTCGGCAAGAGTCCTGGTGGTGATGGCATACACCCCGAGTTGCTCAAGCTCAACTTCCTTGCACCGCTCTTACATAATCTCCTGACGAAATGCTGGTCCGAGGGTATGGTTCCTCAGGACATGCGTGATGCCAACATTGTTACTCTCTACAAAGGCAAAGGTGACCGCGGCGACTGTAACTCATACCGCGGTATATCCCTTCTAAGCGTCGTTGGTAAGCTGATAGGTCGAGTAATCCTCAACAAACTACAACATCTGGCTGATCGCATTTACCCTGAGGCTCAGTGCGGATTCCGGGCCGGGCGTTCAACGATGGACTTAATTTTTACATTACGCCAGATTCAGGAGAAGTGTCGAGAGCAGCAGACTCCTCTTTTCATAGCCTTTGTGGATCTTAACAAGGCTTTTGATACCGTGAGTAGGGAGGGTCTCTACAGGGCACTCGAGTTGGTGGGCTGTCCACCAAAGCTTCTCAGTCTCATTATATCATTTCACAAGGACATGAAGGGGTCTGTGGTCTTTGATGGAAACTTGTCCGATCCTTTTGATATGCGCAGAGGCGTGCGGCAGGGCTGCGTGTTGGCACCTACCCTGTTTGGGGTTTTCTTTTCGCTTCTTTTAAAGGCTGCCTTTGGGGATGACCAGCAAGGTGTTCACCTACATACAAGAACCGATGGGATGCTCTACAACATATCCCTATTAAAATCTAGGCGAAATCGAGAGGACCTCTACACTGATTGTCTTTTATATGCGGATGACGCCGCCTTTGTCGCAACGTCTTCTCATGAGCTTCAAATAATTATGGATAAATTCTCTCATGCATGTGACCTGTTCTCTATGTCAATTAGCGCCAAAAAAACTGTGATACTCGGCCAAGGATGTGCAGAAAAACCAGTAATATTACTGAATGGCACTCCATTGAGCGTAGTTGACAGGTTTTGTTACCTTGGCTCGACCGTGACGAGCAATCTGTCACTTAACGTGGAGATCGACACACGCATCGGTAAAGCGGCGACCATGTTTGGAAAACTTCGTGCAAGGGTGTGGAATAATAACCACCTCACAGTTCGGACCAAAATAATGGTATACCAAGCGAGCATTGTCAGCATACTCTTGTACGGAGCCGAAACCTGGACTACGTACGCAAAGCATGAGCGTAAACTTAACGCTTTCCATATGCGTTGTTTACGGAGTATCTTGGGCGTTACATGGAAGGATAAGATAACGAACGAGGAAGTCCTTGCAAGAACGCAGCTTCCCAGCCTCACTGCTTTACTTAAACAGCGACGACTTCGGTGGCTGGGGCATGTATATCGCATGGACATCACTAGACTTCCTAGGCAGGTCATGCTGGGTGCTGTAGCGGATGCGAGAAGAAGTGTTGGGCGGCCCTTGCTCCGCTTTAAAGATTGCACCAAGCGTGATTTAGCTTTATTTAACATCGAGCAGGGTGAATGGGAAAGGTTGGCGAGAAACAGGGAACAGTGGAGGCTTAGGATCGGGAGGGGTATGAAGCTTCACGATGAATCATGGTTTAACAAGCTTGCCGAAGCTAGAGCCAAACGACATGAGGGCGACACTCATTCATCTAGTTCGTGTGCCGCAACATACACCTGTCCTAGTTGCGGTCGGTCTTGCCGCTCCAGAATTGGATTGCATAGTCATCAACGGAAGTGCGCTAAGAAAACATACCCTGCTTAAAACATCTGCAATAGATGTAAAGGCCATAGATAGATAGATAGATTATAATAATATAAGCGCCTGCATATTCCGCTGTAGCAACAATATGCATCTTAGTGAATTCATCAAAACAAATTGTTCTAGGCGATAAGCTTAAGACGGTTGCGCTATGTATTACATTTACAATTCAATAACGTAATTTAATGCTTATATTTATTTCTATATATTAATACGTGAAGCAAAAACTTTGTACCCCTTTTTACGGAAATTCCGCGAACGGATGAGTATGAAATTTCGCACACTTATAGTTTATATAGAGAAGGAGTGCAGAATTTTTTTTTTTTTTTATGTTACTAGGTTGGCAAACAAGCGTACGGCTCACCTGATGGTAAGACCGTAGCCTATAGACGCCTGCAACGCCAGAAGCATCGCAAGCGCGTTGCCGACCCTATCCCCAATCCCCCCAGGAGCTCTGGTCACCTTACTCACCAACAGGAACACAATACTGCTTGAAAACAGTATTGTTTAGCTGTGGTCTTCTATAAGGTCGAGGTACTACCCCAGTCGGGCTGCTCCATATTTTGAGCAGGAAATTTCCTGCTGTGCCCTACCTCAGTAAAAAGGTAGAATGCTAATATTTTCTTAAAATTATACATAAAATTAATAAAAAAGCATTACACACACTATCGCACTCACACACGAATATTATACTATTTGTTGATTGTCAAAGTCTGTAGTAAAATTGAAAAATTTAAAAAAAAGGTTCTTTATTTTCGTAATTTTTTGGTTTTCTTTAATTTAAATTTTTAATTATGGTCGAATTTCGACCTTGTAAGTAAAAAAGATATGACGCGCGAATACTTGTGAATAACTATCAAAACAAAATTACTAAACTTATATTTACACTCGTGCAAGTTCTGTTACAAATTAAAAAAGAACGTGTTATTTATGATTTATTGCTTTGAAGTACAAATATTCTTGCTTGAATGCTTTATTGCTGCGAAAAAATGTAAATATAAAGGAAAAACACAAGTATAAAATTCTAAAGGAGCGATCTCTTCCAGACAACCGTCACGATGAAAATGACCTGGCAAAGAATAAAACAGTATGTATGTAGGTATAGAAATACACAATACATATTCATACACATAAATACAGATATATTATAAACACATACATACTCATATACTTAAAAATACACATTCATATAAGTATAATAATAGCTGACCTGGCGAACTTCGTATCTTTTTTTCTTAAATATAATAATTACATATGTCAAAATAAAATATAGCATATCTTTCAAGTTGGATCAAACTGCACACGGTGTGCAAATTGGATTAAAATCGGTTAAGTAGTTTAATTTATATATATTAAGATGTAATATATATATAAAAAGACAAATATACATACGATAGAATGGAGGAAGAAACGGCTAAAGTTATCGATGGTGATATACATTTGCAGTAAATGATTTTATTAACTCACTAGCTATGCCAGCGACTTCATCCGCGTGAAATTAAAAAACAAATATTGTTCAGTTAAAAGTTAAGTCATAAAATAAATAAATTTCTAAAATAAAAGTAGCCTAATTTAGATACTCCTTATTACATTAGCTATCTGACAGTGGAAGTCCCGTCAAAATCGATCCAGCCGTTTCTGAGATTTGCCGGAACAAACAGACAGACAAAAATTGTAAAAAATGTTATTTTGGCGGTACATGTACCGTGTATATATACATCCATAATATGCATTTAGTAAAAAGCGGTTATCTTAATATTACAAACAGGCACTCCAATTTTATTTATTTGTATAGAACTATAGATAATAGATAACGTAACCCATGAATTTAAATAGAGTTTCTTTAAATAATTTTTAAAAGTGTGTACTGATTGTGCATGCCGTATATTTACGGGTAAATTAATTTATTTTAACACAAACTAAATGAATGACTTTGTATTTAGATTATGTGCAAATCACATTAGCCATCTTTGCATTAGATTGCACGGCTTCTATAGGTCACCAACCCGCCTGCCCAGCGTGGTGACTATGGGCAAAACACATGAGTTCGCGTCATAATGTCGGGCGCGAACTTGTGGAGGCCTATGTCCAACAGTGGACTGTGATAGGCTGTGGTGTGTGTGTGTGTGTGCACGGCTTCTAGCTGTTTACATTGTTTCATTTATATGACTGACTCATGTTATAAATCCGAAATAAATATAATTTGATTAATAAAAATGCACGCTCTCTTCATAATAGTGTATGCCATCAATTCTTATTAGTGACGTTTTTTACGGAGTCCGTCATTATATCTAATGAAGGATAATTAAGTCAAACTGGTAGTTTCCGGTAGGTTGACAAACGATTACAAAGGAATCTTTTTATAAAACAAACTATTGACAAAAATAGGTATCTAAAATTGTTTTTTAGCTAAGCCAAAATCACAAGATGAAAATTAATGACAATTAATATAAACCGAGGCGTGACCACACTAAAATTATTTAAGAATTCCTTTCCATTTATTTATGTCATATTTCATACAAAATTAATAGAGTAGGTATCTAAAAAGATAGATTAATAAAAGTGTAAGTAATTATTAATAAAATTTTATTTCATTGCTATAAAGCACTACACAAAATCGTACAAATATGTATAAAAAAAAACTTATTCTATATTATTATTAATAATCAAAATTTGCATATATTATAATAATTGCTATGCTAAAAAATAATAGTTATTATCTAGAAAATACGAAATCTGTATCTAAATATGGTTTATATGTAACTATAATACTGGTATTGCATTAGTCTAAATCTTACAAATACAAATGAGCTGTCAACTACTTCATAATAGTTAGGTACAACTTTAATAAAAAAACTGCAAAACATAAAAAAACTTAGCTAATAATTCCTTTAACTTTTAAATTCGAATCAGAAATTGACGCTTCCGGCTTCTTGTTAAAAGATCGGTTTAATGATATATATTTTTTATCGTATCGGTAAAATTTTACGATTTTATTCGCTCGTACCTATTTATCACCACGATTATTATATTCATTCAAAACTGTTGACCGAACTAGTAACAAGAGGCCATAAAGCAAAACTTGAGTCAATGCTAGTGTTTTAACATCTCGATAGATCAGGGAGGCTCTTCTCTTTGCAATAGGCGTAGGAGGCAGGCCAGGCCTTGAATCCAACTCTGTCGTAGATACGCTTAGCGCAGCGCACGTCATCAGCGAGGTCTTCGTTCAGGAGGTCTGAAAAATGTATAAAAAAAACTATTAGAGATAAACTATGACATATATTTTTGTCAATCTTTTGATTTCATGAAAAAATAAATATAGATCTAAAAACTCCTAATAAAATTGATGTCAACGAAAACACTATTTTAAATACATGAAAGAGTTTAATAAAGCGTTATTTATGAAAAGTCTCTAACTATTATTTAATAATAATTTATATTAATTAAAAATCACGTTTAAAGATTATACCAACTAAAAGACATTTTGAAGCTAAAAGTTAACGGCGAAATCTTAAATTAGCGCGTAGTAGTGTAAAATATAATTAGTTGAGAGTATTAATTAGACTAGCGCACCTTCGCACTTCATACTGCAGTGACCTCCTTTCCTTCCTTTCTTACACCACTCCTTGTTGTTGATCTGTTTAAATAAGAGAAGATTTTAAGTATTATATTCTTGACATTTTTTTACAATAACACATTTAATGTGATGTTAACTTTATGGACATTTGCGATTAAAGTATAGTTAGGAGTTTAACTGTGTTACAGCGGTACAACACCGGAAACACAATTAGACTGGCTAGATTTTAAGCTGACTGTGATGGGTGGAGAATTCACTGCGACTGTCTCTAAGAATTTTTTTTTGTAAACCAATAGAGTAGCTATCAAGTAGGTATACGATACTCCTGATGGTACGTAGGTATAAACGTCTGCAACATGAGAAGCATTGCAAGTACGTTGCCGACCCTAATTGCGACCCTCTACAGGTGTCCTGACTATCTTATACATCATTTTTTTTTTAAATGTAACTAGGTCGGCAAACAAGCGCACGGCTCACCTGATGGTAAGACCGTGGCCTATAGACGCCTGCAACACCAGAAGCATCGCAAGCGCGTTACCGACCCTATCCCCAATCCCCCCCAGGAGCTCTGGTCACCTTACTCACCAACAGGAACACAATACTGATTGAAAACAGTATTATTTAGCTGTGGTCTTCTGTAAGGTCGAGTTACTACCCCAGTCGGGCTGCTCCATATTTTAAGCAGGAGATTTCCTGCTGTGCCCTACCTCAGTTAATATCATAAAAATACAACACTAATTAACAGTATTGTTATTTGATTGTGAACTTTTATAAGGTTAATTTCATAAGGTTATTTCTGCAGTCTTGCTGTTCCAAATTTTGAGTTAGATATTTCCTATCGTGACGTACGTACCTACCTGAAATGATTAGATTTGTATTTTTATACGATTTTTGAACTATGCGGTCTTGGTTTTGCTTGTTTTATGATGTTTGAGTGTAGATAAGTCAATAAATCTGTTTGACAAGTATTACAACTACATCTTTCATAGTATTCGTAAATAAACATTAATAAAATATTTATGAATTGCTTTTATACAGACAAGTAAAGACACTTGATAATCACTTTATTGCCCCTTTACATTCTCATCCGTAATCAAACGACCATTCTATTTGCTTAAGTGAGTTTGTTTGAATTCCATCATTCAATAATATTGACTACATGTTCCATTACTTAAATTTAAACACTCATTCTAACTGATTATCACCCGGAAGTGTAAGTTTTGGAGTTAAGTAACAATTATGTACAAAAAAAGCTTTCTCTTTTTAATGTGATTTAACTAGACCGTTGATGCAGTTCACAGTGACTCTACTTTCCGTTCAAGGATTGTGTGTTCGATTACCGCCCCATCTGCGGATGTAATGTTTGTTTATATGGATGTGATATATAATATACTAGCTGACCTGGCGAACTTCGTACCGCCTTTTTTTTTTCTTAAATATAATAATTACTTATACCAAAATAAAATATAGCCTATCTTTCAAGTTGGATCAAACTGCACACGGTGTGCAAATTTGATTAAAATCGGTTAAGTGGTTTAGGAGTCCATTGAGGACAAACATTGTGACACGAGATTTATATATATTAAGATTCATTTATTTAGAAATATAATTACCTACTAATGAAAAAAGTAGCTAAAGATTATTATTCAATGCAGTATTACATAATTGGTACAGACGTGTGGATTTAGTGACGCTGTATTTCATGAAAGATATTAACATTTTTTTAAATTCAGTTTTTTTTAAAGAGTTACTGCGTAGTTTCTTTCCGATTATTACAGAATCTACATTACGACTCGATGGTAGCTTAACTTTTAACCATAGTTAAAATTTATTATTTTAAAATGACGATTTGAAGGTGCTTTTGAAGTGTATATGAATAAAGTTATTTTTGATTTCGTTTTTGAATAATATACCAACAGGAACAGATGACCATGTTAAGTATATATACATACATTGTTATTTTTATGCGAAAGGTAGAAGTGATTGATAAGTGATTACAAAATAATATTTTTCCTTTTGATAATGCCTATTTGCTGAAGTGTGTTTAATACTATGGATCTGACAGGTTATTACTTTTTACATGGAATGATTGCCTTATAAATTCAGGGAATCTCTTTAATAGAGCAGTATGGCATACATAGGATATCATAACAGTTTAGCTAAAAATAATTTGACATTTGCGGTAACGTTTATTTTTTTCTTTAATGCTGGCAATTTGAAAATTATTTCTTCTTAGTAGTATTTGCTATACTATTCTTATATTTAAAAAGTGTGTGCGCAATTAACACACGGTAGAAGTAAACTTTTGAAAAGTAACCTCCGAGAGATTTTTTTTCACCGAGAAACTAAAATACAGTGTAATGTATTCCATCACATTCTCTCCTATACATTTATATATTTGTTTCTTTGTCGTGACAGATTTTCGTTTCATCCGGTTTCAAATCACAGCGATTCTAAGGAAGTTTCAATTTAAAATTACAAATAAGAAGTTAGTTTCCTTGCTTGTTTTCCGTATACATGATATTATAAGTATACTATAACATATTATGATCTATAACTATAACTCAAAGAAACCAGCAACATAAATGTTGAGGTGTGAGGTGCGGGGAGATACCTACAGTAAAAAGGTGCACAAGTGTTCCGGACAACGCCCTGATTTATTCTGTCTTATACTCTTATTACAATAGCAATACTCACTTATAAACTAATCATGTCAATACACACTACAATATCACACTACACACTACAATGTCAATGTGATATATCTCAAAAGATCTAATATTGTCTTTTTAAAAACTTTTATAAAAATAACAAATTGTTTTTATTGACATAAATTGTTGACACAATCCATTATGTTCGAGAAGAAATGTTATAAATCTTGACGATAGATTATTAGAAAAAGTTGACAAATTGATTGATCATTATTCACTAGTGTCGTATTATTAATACGAAGAAATATTATAACAGAATAATATAATAGAATAGAAAAAATATAGAGTTTACAATAAATAAATAAAAAAAAACTATTGATTTTATTTTTACTGTAGTATTATTTAAAATCGGTAATATTCTTGAAGGTAGAGAACATTTTAAATAAACTGTCATGTAAGAGCCTTAAATAAAAAAGGGAAGACAGTAAAAAACCGGCATTACGAAAACGACAGACCAGACTTAAGTTGCTGTAAAAAGATAAAGATTTTTCACAGTACTCGTTTCTTACGTCGCGCGTCGTCTAGACCTTTCTATTACATCTTTATTACAATAATTATTTTAAGATCCAGAGATGTTTAACTTATTAGAATTACGTTATTAACGTATGGAAGATTATATTAAATGTATTAAACAATTTATTTCACGATTAAATAACCTTTAAATACCCCTAAAATTAAACGTAGTAATTTCGCTACAAGATTTAATAACGGAGCTCAAATAATTTTGTTATAATGTTTTTGATATTAGAACACATGTAATAAGAACGTAATATTCGTGATTATAGCACATACGAACGGAATATTATCCGTAATAAATTAGAAGAGAAAATTAATTCTCGGCGAAAATTGACTCATAAGTTAAAAATAATTAATAACAGTCGATGATTCAGTTTTATAATTCAACATTTCTTTTCACTTATACCTTCAGATTTAGCCTTTAATGTTACTTAAAAAAATAAACCTACATTTTCTTTATTAAAGCTTTGCCGCTACAGCGACTATATCGCTCTGTTAAATTATACATAGTACCTGGGTGACCGAGCCTAGCTCGGTATTTTCATTTTATTTTTTGTTTTTTTTTTCCTCGGTATTTTTATATTTTAATATTATTTAAATAATAAATCACGAGTGAAATTAAAGAAAAAAGTTAATCTGGAGACTGAGATTCGAACCCGGGTCAACACGATTTGACACCCGCCGATTTCCTAATTACGCTATTACAGCTATGTTGGTAATTGTGAAATTAAGCTTCGTAGTCTAATGATATTTTTTTATTGCCTAAAAACAGGGATAAAACGACATTTTTTTTTAAATGAATCCTAGCTAGATCAATTTTTCGCCCCCGAAATCCCCTGCATACTAAATTTCATGAAAATCGTTGGAGCCGATTCCGAGATTCAGAAAATATATATATATATATATACAAGAATTGCTCGTTTAATAGTATAAGATATGGTAATGCAATTACAATTATCTTAAGACAGTATTGATAAAACTTCATCAACCAATTTATACAATTTCTTTGCTGAAATAGTTTCTGATGTGGCCAAATTACTATTGCATTCTCCAACAATAGTTTTTTAGTAAAACATATAGGTACTTATTGCATTATAAGAGAAAAATCACAGAAAATAATACTAAATTTAGTATTTGTTCACAATAGTTCTGTTCCACATGCGGTCTGTTATTACCGAGAAACAAAAATGAACAACGAATTCTCTTCTAAGATATGAAATAAATTGTATTGTTATAAAATCCAGAAGTGGACTCGACTTGCTGCGATCAAGTGACGTTTATTCGAAGCAAGAACCTCGTTCCTGTGCTCGCATTGTAACTGTCTGTTTCTTACGATCGGAACTGTCATTTCAGAAGATGATTGTCATTGAATTTGAGAAAAACATTTGACGGCTATTCGATTTTGTTGAATCGTATGTCTTTTTCAAATACTACGCGATAGAGTTGCGATAATAGTTTACTACTGAATTTTTTTGTTCTTGTTATTATAAATCTATGATAATATTATTAAGCTGAAGAGTTTGTTTGTTTGAACGCGTTAATCTCAGGAACTATTGGTCTTATTTGAAAAAATCTCTCAGTGTTAATTTGCCCGTTTATTGAGGAAGGCTGTATAAAATGTATAGGCTATATAAAATCAAAAACCAATAGGAGCGGAGCACCAATGAAGAATGTTTCAAAATCGGGGGATTTTTTCTTTTGAGAGCTTTCAAAGTTAGCCCGAAGTAACTATTCCACGCAGACGAAGTCGCGGGCGGAAGCTAGTGTTTTGTAAATACGTCATTGTATCCAATATCAAGTTTAATTGTATTTTATGCCATATTTTATATAAATGTCAATGAAAACTTTTACTTATTTTACATTTCACGTAAAAACTGTTTGTTGCTCATTAAATCTCGTGACCACGATATTAATCGTTTTACCGCAGGAGCTTGCATTATTTCATGTTTGTGACAATATGGGAGGATAGAGGTGCAAGTGAAATTTTGTAACATAAAAATAATAATTTTTTTTTGTCGTGGTGGATGACTGTGTTTGTGTACTTTATGTGTTTAGTAACCACCGACACAGAAGTAAATAATACTTTGTATGTACCAACTGGGGGTTGTAGTATAATACATTTAAATTTATATTTTTTTTAAATGTCAGTCAGTCAGTTCAGCCTATTCCAGTCCACTGGTGGACATAGGTCTCCCCAAGTTTCGCACCAGACATCCCGGTTTTCCGCAATCCTTATCCAGTCATCTTTTTTATGTAGGTATAGTGAACTGTAAACTGAATATTTTAATAAAACTTAACTTTAACGTCACTTTGTACGATCATGTGTATATTAATTATATTTAAGAAATATTTTTTTTATTAAAAACTATTAACTACATAAGCTATAGAGAAACCAATAAAACTGACATAAACCAAAATATTTCGATACATAAAAAGTAACTATTATATTTTATTTTCGTCGAAAAAACGTATTCGGTACGCATTTCTCCATTAGGGGCGTTATAAAAATGCAAATTTCGGGACACACCGCACTGCATTTTATATGCAGTCAGCAAACATGATTTTAATTAATTCGCTTATTTATTTGGCCATCGACGGAGCTGCGGCCGGAATTATCCATTACTACATGTTAGTACTCCTTGATTGAGTACCTACATTATCGTGATAAAAAGAACTCCTCATTAGTATTTCGTTTTCAGTGGTTGATTTTGAATGAGATTTTACATAAAATGGAGGAAGCGCATTGTTGCTTGATGTTAACGTTATACGGAGATGTACATAATTATTTAGACAGATATTGACATTAAGGTAGGGAAATATCCTCATCACACCTGAATAATAATGCTCTAAAGCAGTGCTGTATTCCTGTGGTGAGTAAGGTGGCCAGTGCGCCCGGAGAGGGTTATGGTTCGCGTCAGTCAATCTAATAACAATTTTTGAGATGACAAGCTGTTTCAGTTTATATTTAATACACAGTACTATCACATACAAAAATCCTTGATATATATGTCAATTAATAAAATATACAATAAATAACATTATACAAGTATCCAAAATAAAATAAAACGCAACACATATGTATGCATCTAAATATTGACAACGATATTGCAGCTCTAGTACATGGAATAACATAATCCTAGTTTTCATTTCGACTGTAAACATTAGACCGGGGATTTGGATTAGCAATCTCGGAAAGTATTAGAAAGACTTTATTTACCGATCGTCGACCGCCCAGACTGATTTCAATCGTTTCGATTTGCAAAGAACGGTTTCAGTATAATATTGAACTTTACTGCACTAGGTATTACAGTGTTATTACTGTGATAGTATTATCATATAATGTTACATCACATGTCATACATTTAACTATGAAAACGAAATCAAAAATTTCCTGATTCAAGCATTTTAAATCGTCAATTTACGGAGTAGTTAATTATTTTCCGAGTTAATTGGAGACAGGTGGTAAGAAAAGATTTGGGGCTTGTGTTATAGAAAAACTGAAAAAAGATAAATATATTTTTAAATATTACGGTAATCGTTTGTTCCCAGTAAACTTTAGTCGCGTGTCTGAGTTGACACACATACTTTAATTAATTATACTTTATTAATGTAACACTACTGCTTATTCTGAATGTAAATTCTGCTGAAAAAAAAATCAGCAATTTACCGTTTTCATAGTGTATATTTCATATCCATTAAAAATTCAGACATAATTATGTCCTACGTGAATGACAGCGTTACTAAACTCATATAATAAAAACCTATCTACCATAACATATTATTTTTCACAAAAATATAAAAATTTAATATCGTATAAAATAGAGATTTATTTAACACATATGTACGTATATTCCGCCTCTTTGCAGACACCGCAATTGAGATTTCCTTGGTGATTGAAAACGTAAGTACGTGTCTGTTCCCTATATCGATGCGGGTTTATCTGGCGATAAGGATGGGAATTTCATATCGATAAAATATATTGATTAAGATGAGAGACGTCAGAATGATATTATAAACATTTATAACAAGCGATGTAATCTACATAATTATATAAAGTAGTATGTGCTAAGTATATAGGTATTTATTAAAAATTGGGTCAACAATATTCCAGTTATGTTTATTAACATACGATATGCTTAAGATTTACGTATTATTGAATAAAATATGTACTGATAGTAGAATATCGACTTTTTAAGACCGTTAATAAATTGTAAATATAATTTTATTTCATAGAATTTGCGTGTGAATAATTTATTAATTTGTGTCGATGATTAAGTTGAGCGCATTATATTATGCGTTATTTATTAATTATATTAAACAATTTTTATAGTTTTTATCGATATGTCGATAAAATATATTCCCATGACTATTGAAACTTTTAGTGACTAACACAGACGAATGGCGTAGAATTGATCGGTGTGAATCTCGTTACGACTTCACTCGGTCACAATACATTCGCTTAATTCACGTGATTTCTGTGTTTTCAGCGTTTATCTTTATTACTTTACAAATATTTTCTGTAAGTGGCGAATTCGGTATAGTAACAAGAGGAAATAATATGAAAGGTGAATTATTTTAATAGAAATAGTAGTATGATATTATATTATTTTTTAGTTTTTAATTTTATGAATGTATTAGTACAAACACTGTTGGTAAACCTTTTATTAAATAAATAAATAAATATTATTATAATTTCGATTTTGGCGACACGTTAGCGCAGTGGTAATGCAGCTTATGTCTCAGTCCTATGAAAAGTATATTTTGTATTGGCCATATAGATATTTGTCGTGGTCTGTTTTTTTTTTAATTTGTAATTTTTCCAGACTTTCGACATGAGATTCTTATTATAGTGAGGGCTTATTTATTTTTGTAAGTGTGTAAAGACGTCACGTCATGTAGAATAATTTTAGTAAAAACTAAACTGCAAAATTCGTACCACCATGTTTTTTTCAAGCTATTCCTGACAATAACGAACACAACAAAAATATATCGAACTCGCTGCAGTTGTACATTGTACGCGTACATAAATTTCAGTAATTCATTTTTATTTGTGTAATTTATACCATATTTTTAAAATAACTAAATCATTTTAAATAATACTATCCAAAGATCTTAACAATGTAACCCTTTGGTACTAAGTTCAATGCACTGGCCCACTTCCATCTAAATTAACACCGGCAGATCTGGGCATAATGCATTTCATCCGTTTGCGTACCGTCAGCACGTATCTATGAATCAATAAAATTTGTAAAGAAAAGGAAGAGTGAAATATATCACTGTAAATGAGTTGATTTTATACTTATCATTTGTATCTACATCCGAATTGGTATTATTTTTTTTTGTGTTCATTACTATTACTGCAAAATTTGCATAAGAGAAAATTGAAAAAAATCCATAAATTCACGAAAAAAGTTTGTGTGTGTGTCCACTCCGAAATACGACTGGAGTTTACTCTTTAAGAAGGCTTACCGTACTATTTAAAATATGTTTTGTTTATCTCTTTCTCGCAAAATACGTTGTGCAGTAAAACATAACAGTCAGCGTCACAACTCAGTGTTACTATTTCACACGACTTCTCTCCCCATACCTTTTCTATACCTTTATTAGCTATATATCGTTTTGTTAAGAAGCCTATTGCCTTATATTGTTTCTTACGGAGTAAACTTCAAAAAAAAAAAAAAAAAACGCCAGTTCTAACTTTGCCGGTTCAGTTAGTAGGATATAAATATCGTTTAGTATCGTTAACCTCGAAAGCATCAGTAGTCATGGTATATAAATTTTAACGTCTGATCGTTTTTGCAGTCGTCACAGACTACTACTAGCTGGCTGTTCAGATTGTTATATCTATTTTATTAGTCAACTGCGGTCCCAGCGGGACAGGTTCAACTAGGAATTGTCGACAAATCTGTTTAGAGTTAGTTGATAAATTATTTTGTTATTTTATAAGGATGACTCTTTGTGGAAACAGGTTTTGTTACATATTTTTTTGGGTGTTTTTTTTGCTTCTTTTTTTTCAAGGTACTGTACCTTAGTTAGGTTAGTTAGGTATTTTTCAAAAGGAATGCATTGTTATTCTTTTGTCAAATTTGTTTACGATGTCGACTATTTCTTTTGTTTTTAATATTCTTTTTACAAATTTTGTATCACTCAGAAGTCTCTTTTTTATAAATCACAAAATGTAAATATATTTTTTAACATACGATAATGATGATTTGAGAATATTAATTGTAACATCTTTACAACTGATAAGATTATACATTATTAGACAAAGTTAATTCAATTTTAATATCAGTTCTAAAACACAATTAATGAGTAGGTCATATTTGTTAGAGACCTACATTAGATT
Source organism: Melitaea athalia (assembly GCA_905220545.2). Classification (NCBI taxonomy): domain Eukaryota; kingdom Metazoa; phylum Arthropoda; class Insecta; order Lepidoptera; family Nymphalidae; genus Melitaea; species Melitaea athalia. Next base: position 9,425,999 of record HG992198.1, read on the forward strand.
TTTGGTGTGAAAAAAATTAATGTAGGTAAGTAGTTATAAATTTTTTTATAATTTGTATAAAAAACAAGTATAAGCGATAAAGGAACAAAAGACAGACTTAACGCCTAGTGGTATTCTCACCCAGTTAACCTTTAATAGTAGGAATTGAATAATTTAAAAAATTATATATATATTCTTTATTGCACTAAATAATTACAACAACACATTATAATAAAGGAAGTAGGTAAGGGCGAACTTATCTCTAAAAGAGATCTCTTCCAGTCAACCCATTGTGGTGAGAGATGATGTGAACGCGGGGCAAAGTAGTGCAAGAATAGACGATAGAAATAACAAGAATATAAAAAAAAAACAAAAACATAAAATACATACACTACGTCATATACATACATAAACATATATAAACAAACATACATATACATACACACAAATCTACAAACATACATACATACATACATACATAAAATATAAATATACTACATATATACATTTTTTTAACTATACATTTATAGTTAAAAAATATAAGAAAAAATACGCTTTTATAAATAAACCAAACTAAAAAGTAGAAAATCTTATCAAATTAGTGTATTATCATTGGTCTTCGATAAGTCTACCAAGTTTAAATGAAATCTGAACGTTAGAATATAAAATAAATATATATTAAAGAATAATAATTGCGCAGGTCACAGATTTATGCACCGTTAGACATAAATAAAGCTTACTTGGGTTAGCGCACTGAAATATATTAGTGATTAAATTTTGAATGGGCAGTGATCAATCAATACTTGTAATCTGGCGAGTGACCGCCATTTGTTAGGCGACATCACATTCCGGAGTGATTAGTGCAAAATTATGCGTATATTTCACAAAAAGCCTTAAACCGTGCTTCGTTTACATTGGCTTTAGAAGCAAGTCAACCCAATTTTTGAAGTGAAACTTTAGTTGTAACGTCGGGCGCGATCAGTACTTGGATGGGTGAACACCGCGTGAAGTTGACTTTTTTTTTTCAATTGTTTTTTTTTTTCAAGTAGTTTGCCGTGCGTACAAAGTACACATGTCAGAAGTGAAACTTCTTTGGCAAACTAATTAAATAAACTAATTCAAAAAACGAATTTAAAATACAAAAAAAAATTGACTAAAAAAAAACAAAAAGCCAACGTCACGCGGTGTTCCCAGGCGGACACCCATCTAAGTACTGACCGTCCCTGAGGTTGCGATGTTAGTGGTCGCTCAAATTTTACCACTCATGCGCCTAAAGAAGTTTCACTTCAACAACATTTAGCAATTTAAACACTAATCATTGGTGCAGCGAGGCTAAGCAAGTAGTAATTTACATTTCCTTCTGAAAAGTTGTACGGAATCACTAAAGATGTCGATGTCACGATTGTTTATAACTTTATAGCGTTACGTTCACATACATCTGTTTTACGGAATTTTTTTTCCTGGATTGGCTATATGGAATGCTGAAAATACTAGTGAAAAGTTGTCTAGGGATATAGATATTTAAGTAGAAACTATCTGTAAATATTTAGTTCTTAAGTTGTGTCTTGTAAATATGTATAATGTTTAATAAACTATTGTATTTTATTTAAAGTTAAAAAAAAAAAAAAAATTAAGTAGAAAGGTAAATTTAGTTCCAAATACATTTAGATGTGGGACTTCGTGTATTTAATTTAAGCACCGTCGTTTCCGGATACGGGAAATAAACTAATCAAGACGCTTGCATTCAACATTCGCTTTGGATGTTCTATTCAGCAAGTAATAGTTTTAGTAAATAAGATTGTCATAGCGAGAGAGCGTTGATGTTCAAGATCGACTTGTAGTATCTAACATTTACTAAGACAAACTACATTATTTTGAAATTATTAAATTTGTTTCAAAATTCATTACAAATTTGTATATAAATTAATCTTTCTTCTATATACATATTAGTGACTCCCCGCGGGAATTACACGAATTTGGTTGGTCCGTTTTTTTTTGTTAGAATATAGGCCAAGATAGGGATTTTTAAAATTGATAGGTACCTACTATAGTTTTTACGTTTATCCATTACAAACATTTAAAAATACAAATCTTCCCTCATTATAATATTAACTTAAATTTATAATATTTAGGTATATGGAATTATTTAGTTTATTTTATTTTCACTTAATTACAATTAATATAAATTCTGTTGAACTTAAAGCGTCTTTATCTCGTTTCAGTAACTAGATAGTTGAGATAATATTCTCATTTTCATTTCTAGATTAATTTCACGAAGAGCTTCAGTGTAATGCATTCTGGAAGTTATTTAGTTCTGATTTGTTCAATAAGTGAATTTGTATTCGTGGCTTTCACGAATTAAGGCAATGGTAAATTGTTTGATTATTTTGTTTTCGATCACTTTAAAGTATATATTTGTTAGTTAAATAGTAACTTAAGTGCCTTACACTATTGTAGATCAATGAACACTATTAGAGAAACAAAATTTTTTAGAAACTTTATAGTATATTTGTCAGAGGTCCCAGATATACACAACACGGACACATGCCCAGACCATGACAAACATATTCAAGGCACTGTGTTACTGCGTAATTCAAAATAAGAATTATTAATATTTTAAACTATTTTAATACTGCAAAAGTGTCAAATAAGTGTACGGTTCGCCGTTGGTAAGCACTTACCGGAGCCCATGGACAAATTAAATACCAGCATTATTGCAAGCGCGTTGCCGACCCTTGCCCAAACATCCCCAGTAGCTCTGGCTATCTTACCACAAAAACTCAGCCCTACTTTAGAGTAGTATTTATCAGTTTAAGGTACTTCACATACATCACGGGCTTAAAATGTAAAGACATTTTAAGATAATTCCTGCTGTGCTCTACCTCAATAGAGTCAATCTACTTAAACTATATACGATATTACTGTCAATTTTACTTTTCAAGTCGCTCATTGCACACAAACGAGGCATAACGAGCAATATGTTAATGACGTTTTAATATGAATGCCTGTTCCAGTAACGTTATTTGGTTGTTATAGTGTTATATCAAAAAGAAATCTTTGGTGATTCTAATGATACATATTAGATTATTTTGTAACATTTTGTTTTATATTTAATATTCAATTAAATTATATTTTTGAAGTGAAACTTCTTTAGAATCGTTGTGATTTCAAACCTGATGCAACGAAAAAACGACAGGAAAGGGCGCGCCGCGCTGGAAGCCGCGCTGCCGCTAATTTTAAATTAGTTTGCTTAAGAAGTTCCACTTCTATCGTGTGTGAATCGCACACACACCTTTTTTTGTTCTGGTTTTAGATGTCCTAAGTTATCTTATATGTATTCAATATTAACAAAAGTGATTGAAATGTAAATTCGTTACAAATTTTGGATCAGTTATTTAATTGATTAATTATTTGAAATACCTTGTTATGATTTTGAATTAAATTTGTTAATTAATTTAGTGTTAATCAAATAATATTTTAAAAAATTAACCAAATTTTTTTTGCCATTTATACAAGTACTAGCTTCTGCGCGCGACTTCGTCGGCGTGGACTCCGCTCCTATTGGCCTTAGCGTGATGATATATAGCCTATAGCCTTCCTCGATAAATGGGCTATCTAACACTGAAATAATTTTTCAAATCGGACCAGTAGATCCTGAGATTAGCGCGTTCAAACAAACAAACAAACAAACAAACAATCAAACAAACTCTTCAGCTTTATTATATTAGTATAGATTTATTTATACTTTATTGCACAATACATTACATAATAATTGTACAAAAGGCGGGCTTAATGCTAAAAGCATTCTCTACCAGCCAACCTTAGGACGTGCAAGAGCGGTCGTTTGTAGGTGTGCAAAAAATGAGTTGGTACCTATGAAAGTATGACTATGGGTACATACATACATACATACATACATACATACATACATAAATACATAAAACATATAAACATAATTTATGTATGTATGTTAAACGTTAACATATAATATATAAACGTTAATTTTTTTTGTCTACCTACGTTGTATTACTTGTCGATGTAATTGAAGTCGGTTTTTTTTCGTTTGCGAGCAAACACAATTAGCATTGTACAGCTTTTAAATTATTTCCCAACTAATTTGTTCAATTTAATGTTCAATGTTCCAACTAAAATTAAGAGATATATTTGAGAAATAAATAACACTATTTACACTGTGTATGTATGTGTGATTTAAATAAATGAGAAAAGTAACGATAAAATATTGAATTATTCGCTAGATAATTTAAAAAAATTGCGTTGGCGCAGCGGTCACAGCACTGGATTGCGATTGACTGTTGCGCGGGCGGTTGCGGGTTCGATCCCCGCACACGACAACATTTGTATTGGTCATACAGATGTTTACCGTGGTCTGGGTGTTTGTGCAGTCCTTGTGGGTCTCCCCACCGTGCCTTGGAGAGCACGTTAAGCCGTCGGTCCCGGTTGTTATCATGTACACCTGATAGCGATCGTTACTTATAGTAGGGAATATATCCGCCAACCCGCATTGGAGCAGCGTGGTGGATTAAGCTCCGATCCTTCTCCTACACGGGGAAGAGGTGGGATTTTACAGGCTGAATCGTAATAGTAATTAAAAAAAATTGTTTTTTGTTTTGTTTTATACACAATTATTTATGAGACTCAGGAAAATTATTTACCCCTAATGTTAGGTTTTAATAATAAGTATATATTTGTTATAATAATTATGTTGTCTGACGACGTGTCAGCGCAACTATCACAGAACTGGCTTATGGCTGTTGTGCTGGCGGTCTCAAGTTCGACCCCCGCACTTGCATACATTCGTATATTTGTTTTGGCCATATATATGTTTGTTGTGGTGTAAGCGTTTGTGCTTGTGTGTTGTAAGTATTTTCGGACCCACAACACAAAAGTAAGTCTTAGTCTCTACTGCCGTAGGGTCCGTTGAGTGTAAGGCGTTTATTCATAAAAATTTATATCAGACAAGTTTTGTAACGTATAAAAAATAACTTTTCTAAACCTGTATAACACTACTCGAAAAACAAGCAAAATCGGAACTATGCAATATTTTTTCAATACGAAAAATAATTGACTTAGTTCACATCGGATGAAAAATTCAACTATTTTCTATCAGTTTCACAACTTTTTTAGGTCGAATAACTTTTTGATTACCGTGTAGGTACCTTTCAAATGTTTTTGTTGTTTTTGAAAATAATCAATCGAATATGGATTAACGTTACTGAGAACTGAACAATTTAGCATTTTACGTTGTTCCGAGTAGTATATCGAATTTTGTTTTAGTAATATTAACTTCGTACAACTAAATAATTATATTAATATATTTTTTTCTGTTTTAATAAACAAATTTGTAAAAATGAATAATTATTTTAATGCGGTATCAATTTGAGTTATTAACTGAACTGAAATAGCCTGTGGCACTTGACGGTATTTTTACAAATATAAAATGGCTATCTCGAGAGGAAATTGAAACCGAGACTGCCGGTATTTTAGTGACCACACGAACCACTACACCAGAAAGGTTAAATAGATAAATATCGTATTATAAAAAAAACTTGTTTGTTAAAAAAAATACCTACAGGTGAAAATGTATTTTATCTGTACAGAATTTTCAATTTGAATTTCGTGTGTGCGATTCACACACGATAGAAGTGAAACTTCTATGGCAAACTAATTAAAAAAAAACTAATTTAAAATTAGCGGCTTGCAGCGCGGCCCGGCTCGTCCTTCCCTGTTGTTTTGCCGTTGCATACGGTTTGAAATCACAACGATTCTAAAGAAGTTTCACTTCAAAAAAAATTTTTTTTTCTATTTCATGACAAAATGTGTCAAATTGTAAATAAGTGTACAGTAAAGTTACAAAGAAATATGAAATTACTGTACGCGTTAGGCGCGAGCCAGTTAAATGTGAAAACTTAATTAATGCACGCCAGTTTATCTCGTAAATCACTCATAATTAGGATATTTCACGTAGCTACATTTAAATGTATATATTATTAAAATAGCAGACGCTATAATTATGATATTATCCTATTAGTCCTCAAATTATTGTGAATTTGAAGTCTTGTGTCGACAAATGTGTGAATATGTGCTTGTTAAATTTTATCCGAAAACCTATTGAATTGTTTGCAATAAATCTCGATTGTGTAGGGAAAAGTTTCAAATAATCTATCTATCGATCGCTCTGGTGCAATGATGCGTGTGCCGTGTCGGCGTCTAAACACCGACGGTCGCGGGTTCGATTCCCGCTTGGAGTGGATATTTGAGTTATAATAATTTGTGTACGAATATTTATTTCCGGTCTGGTTGTTAGTCTTTGTGGGTGGGACATGTTAAGCTGTCGGTCCCGGTTGTTATCATATACACCTGATAGCGATCGTTACTCATAGTAGGGAATATATCCGCCAACCCGCATTGGAGCAGCGTGGTGGATTAAGCTCTGAACCTTCTCCTACACGGGGAAAGAGGCTTATGCCCAGCAGTGGGATATTACAGGCTGAAGCGAATCTTTATATCTATATAAATAAAAACGAATCGTATAACTTATAAAAGTTATACGCGTACAAACATTTCGACGACACCGAATTGGATAAAAAAACTTTTATTTTTATGTTCGTTACTGTAAAGATAAGGTTTAAAAAAAGAAAAGAACTAAAAAAGTGAAATAACATTTAAAATAAAAATTAATAGCTCTAGTTGTCATTGATCGAATCGGTTTATTTGGTAAACTTGGCAATAGGCCAGATGAGATGAGATTTGAAATCGATTTTTTCAAAGATTGATATTAGCTTTCTATAATTCATACCATATTTAATGAAATATCAATAACTGAGGTAAAGTGAAAAAACAGTTTAAATTAATTTTACAATTTGTAATCAACAAATTAAATTGCATTAGAACGCCGTGTTCAAATTAACCAGTTAAAGTAAGTCATTCAGACAAGCGTTCTAATTTATTACGATTTAATTTGGCCTGTGGATTGGATAGTGATGATTCACTATTTTCTTAACGTGATTAGACTGCAGTGAGTGTTTCGGCAGAAGTGATGTGACAAATTTAAAAATGACGTTTCAGAAACACTTAAGTAGGCTTTTAAGCACTGAGTACATTTTATATTTGTATATAGGTAAATAGTAGAAATATTTTGATGGCAAGACACGGAAGACACGATTTCACCCACATTGATGTTTATGTAACCGTGCCCTTGTTATGGTAAGAAAACTTAAGTCATAAAGTAAGAAATCATCGTAGAAGTTCTATCACTGCGTGAATTATTTTTGTTTTGATATTTGATACTGTGCTCTAGGAAATAATGGATGTGTCTACTAAAGTGTTTTAGTCAATAAGAAACAAGCTTCGTCCCATAAAAGACTGCAAAATGAAGAACAAAGTAGCAATAAATATAAAGGCATCCATGTACAAGCATACAGTGTATTACCTCTTCAGAAAAGTTTGTAAATTTAATATATGTGGAATAAGAACATCGACGATAATATTTAATGTGTCCTTTATTATTTATTTCTTTATATTAATAATAATTAATCAGAGAATTTGTGACATTTTTAACAATTCCCTACTTTTTACTAAAATTAAACAGTAAGTTCTTCATTGCATTGTGTACACGTTTAGAAGAGTTCAGATTACCTCTCAAACTGATATATTTAGCTTTGTATGTAGTTTCCACACGCGGCCTTATCTTAAAAATAATGTTGATATAGCTAATAATTTCTTCAATTTTTTCTTAATTTCACGTGGAGAAGAAACATAATAATAACTGTGTGTATACATAAAAAAGTATAACGGTAAAAGAAAATACAAAGAAACAAATAAAGTAAAGAACAAAAGCGAGATAAAACTAACAATAGATCTCGAGGCAATCCTTATGATATCGAAAGAACAATTTATTATAAAAGGTAGTTTTAATAACTAAAAGCGCAGTATAAGCTGCTGCCGTACTATAACACAATAGAAAGAGTTTGTTTTCTCATTTACGTAACTATAGATTGTCTGTGGTGTATCGACACGAATATTAGTTATTATTTTATCTTTGAAATTAAAGTTTTATCCCTTTAATTTTTTTTACCGTTTTTGTACAAGGTTTCGTTCTTTGTTGCCAGTTACAATGAAAAAAAAAAATGCTTTGAGTTGTTCTAATTCTAAACGTACTACCAACTTTACACAACAGTTTTGGTATTGTGAAAAACATTTTAATGCCAACAGTAGTAGTCATTATTAACAGTCATTCTTAACATTATATAACAGTAGTCCTGCAGTATAGTAACTTTGTATTTTAATGTGCAACCTGTCTCCTATTTAGGCATAGACGCTTTCGCCTTGCAGTGATTTTTACACAATGTTTTACTTTCATCATTTACTTAACAACAACACAACAATAGCAGTACATGGAGACATTACTTTTTAGTGTTTATCATCTATACCAGTGGTTCCTAACCTTTTCAATGTCCCTACCCCTGTGAGCAAGTATGGGAATTGAGTTTACCCCTAGCTAATTTAAAATAATTAAAACCACACAAACTCGAACAAAAATATGTTTATTATGTACGAAATTGCACGTTTTGTTCGTTTCATTTCCTTGCAGTGAAATATTCAGACTATTAATTTCAGTGAAAAAATTAGCAAGGTAAGCCATCTTTAGAACAAATGTTTTGTCTTTTTGGTTTTGTGTTCTCTGATTTTCAAAAAATAATCCAATTTGTTCTCGTAATTCGTAAACCCTACTTAGAACTTTGCCTCTTGATAACCAACGTACCTCTGTATGGTACAAAAGAGCATTAAATGTAGCACCAACTTCATCGCACAAAACTTTGAATAATCTTGAGTTCGTAGCGCTGCCTCGAATATGATTAACAATTTTTACTATGTCACTCAACGTGTTTAGCAAATCTGGTGGAAGCGTTTTCACAGCCAAAGCGTAACGGTGTATCAAGCAATGATAGCTAAACACTTGAGGACCAACTTGTTTCACGAGTGCTTGAAAACCAGAACGGATGCCCATCATGGAAGGCGCCCCGTCTGTACAAGTACCAACCAGCTTTAACCAGTCCAGGCCATTTTCCTCAATAAACTCTTTTAGCGTTTGAAATGCGTCTTCGCCGCGAGTAGTAGTGGGCAAAGACTTGCAGAACAAATATTCCTCCTTCAAATCATCATCTTTAATGTATCTTGTAAATACCAATAATTTTTCGTGCCATCCCGTGTTACCCCCCGAGAATTTCTGTTTTACCCCTGCGGGGGTAATTACCCCCAGGTTAGGAACCACTGATCTATACTAATATAATAAAGCTGAAGAGTTTGTTTGTTTGTTTGTTTGATTGTTTGTTTGTTTGTTTGTTTGTTTGAACGCGCTAATCTCTGGATCTACTGGTCCGATTTGAAAAATTCTTTCAGTGTTAGATAGCCCATTTATCGAGGAAGGCTATAGGCTATATATCATCACGCCAAAACCAATAGAAGCGTAGCACCAATGAAGAATGCTTCAAAATCGGGGTTTTGTTTCCTTTTGAGAGCTTCTGCTGCGTAAACGGTTAAAGTTTCGCACAAATCATGTATGACAGAATTGGTCCTATTCCACGCCGACGAAGTCGCGCGCAGAATAGAAGCTAGTTATTTATATACATGTTATTGAATATTAATAATAGAGAAGCTCAGGTGGAATTCCGTCACTAAATAAATATGAAGGAGTAAGCCGAGTTCGCGTCTGTTGGTTTGACAAATTATACACCAGCGTTTTTATTCGTGACTCTATATGCGTGCATGGGAGACTTAAGATTATTTATTTTTCCATTAAAGGATAACTTTTTGGAAATTGTTCTCAACAGAGTATACATACAGAATAGGCGGTAGCTTTATTTCGACTGTAAAATAATAATACCATAAATTAACTATTATTTAATAAATACTATTATAGTTATATTTATTTAAACTACGACTCTAAAGTGTCGATAGATTTACTTTCGAAAGAAGTTGATCCATGCGCTAAATATCCATATCCGATAACACAGAACCGTCACAGATCACCCCCGGTGAGATATTATCAGATGCAAATATCGATTTGAACCTCTCAAATTTTATTAATGTATACTTACACCAAAATCCGACTAAAAACGATTAAATAATAAATATATAGGTATACGTAACGTGATCAAAAATTTTGACCGCTTTATAATTTAATCTTATACAAAATATCGGAACACGATATTGTATATGTAATACGTCCGCTGAATAATTAGTGCCTTTGGGACTCGACAATATTTTGTAAAGTGAATTTTCTCTTGTATTTACTGACATGTTTAAACCGACAATAATAAATTGGTCGTTGGAAATATCTCTGCATTAGAGAATATTTGTTGTGAAAATGTGCTCTATTAATAAGCTAACATTGTTGCATATTCCATTTTCAAGGGATGTTATGTTTTATGCATGTACGCTCGTAATTTATATAAAAACCTTAGTATTAAGCTTTAGATGCAGTCAAACACAAAGTAGTACAGATAAAAACAAATTACACACACAAAAATACAATAACATAAACAAACACACACGTACGTCGTATTATTTCGATTAACAAGTGGTCTATTTGTTTGGCAATCATATTAATGTAAATGCACAAATAGAAAAATTGTCTCGAAATAATCAACTTAAAGGAATAAAGTAATTTTTTATAGTAATGTCCAAAAAGATGATGTAAAACGTTTCAATATTATTTTTAAAAACTTACACTTGATCATACTATCTCTATCTCTATATATATAAAAATGAATCACTGAGTGTGTTGCTAAGCGCAAATCTCGAGAGTGGCTGAACCGATTTCGATAATTCTTTTTTTATAATATTCCTTAAAGTACGAGGATGGTTCTTACGGAGAGAAAAATTTAAAAAATTGCCTGAAAAAGTCTTAAAACAACACTTTTCTATATTCCCATACAAAAGTTAAGACAGGACAAAGTCTGTCGGGTCAGCTAGTTTATTATAAAAATGACTTACTTGGAACAATCCGAAGCTGGTGTAGGAATTGTTGTGATTAGTAACCTTTTCCGTTGTTCTTCCGCTTGCGTGCTCAATCAGACAAACCCCTGAAAAATAATTATGAAATTGTCATTTAGAAAATGATCATGTCATGTCTATTAATTTAGTGAAACTACCACGTATAGTAAGGAACCTATAAAGCCAATATTATGACAAAATACACTAGCATTAGGTTCCGTGCTAGCTTTAAAAAATTTTTATTAGATATTTATATAATGTTTAATGTAATATAATTAAATTTGTTACTTTTTCTGTTTTTTTATTCAACTAGTTGACTTGTCATAATTACGAGTACCTTGTAATCTATTCAAAATTCATTACAATTTCAGGGATAAAAAAGTACTTCAAATGCTTCTAGAATATTAAGTTTTTCTGTAATTCTATATTTTTTACACGTCACTCTATGATCTTAAATTTTAGAAATTCTAAGGTGAGAATTAGTAGCAAATATTAAAAATCTTATTCGGGACACATTCTTATGTTAGAGCACTAAAATTCTATTAAGTCTGCTTAATTGTTTAGAGATGCACTTACTATTTTTGTTATTTTTTTTAAAATAGCAATAACGCCTATGCAAATGACAAAGATCACAATTAGAAGTTCTTTATAAGAGTGGTTTCGCTCCCGGAAATCGTCTAAATAAACCCTTCTACTTGAAACACAAATTAAATTCGTAGACTTTAAAATACCTAATTCTTATAATAACATTAACTCGCGGAAACCGAATGAATTGCCGACCTTAATAAGCATTCACGGTGAACTTAGAAATCTCCAATTTGCATAAAAAGGAGACATGATTCAAATGACAAAACATTTCGAGGGGGTCTTTCATTTAAGTTTAAAATCGTTAGCGCTCCAACTTAGCCTTTGCGTATATTTTACGATTATTCGGTTGGAATTTTTCTGATTCACACTATGAAAAACTTGTTAATGAGTTTCACCTTTTTTAAATCCAGTTCCTTCAGAAAAAAATTGGAGTATTTATTTTTAGTACAGTACATTCGAACGTAGGTTGTCTTAGAGACAAATATAGACATGAAATTTGAACCAAGAGCGTAAGATCTAAAGTAAAATGCATGTCTTTAACATTTCAGTTTGTAAAAAACTAGCGACCCGCCCCGGCTTTGCACGGTTGCTAAACCTATCACTGTTCTTCTACTATATTATGCATGTATTATACATATAAACCTTCCTTGTGAATCACTTCATCTATTAAAAAAAACTGCATCAAAATCCGTTGCATAGTTTTAAAGATCTAAGCATACACAGGGACAGAAAGACAGCGGGAAGCGACTTAGTTTTATAATATGTATTGAAATTTTCAAACAAAAAATTAGTATAATGTGCGGTAAGACTTAAGCTTAAATTTGTTAGCGCGGTTTAATTGACACTGTAAAGGGACGCTGGGTTAATCCGAATTAATTCAAATTGATACGGCCCTTAAATCAAAAACGATGGTCGTTCTTGAATTTGTTCTGTTCATTGATATCTAAAACAGATGGATCGGGGATTGGATGTATCAATTAGGTAAACTTTTGTGTTAATCGGTTTGGGTACACCGGACGTCAGAAAGGAAACCGTTTTGTTGACATAATTATGGGCTATTACCGTTTCAAAGGCGAGACAAATACAGAATAAACGGATACGTACGGAACATCATTGCTAATGATTTTATTTGTTTTTAAATCTATACTAATATATAAAGCTGAAGAGTTTGTTTGTTTTATTGTTTGTTTGTTTGTTTGTTTGAACGCGGTAATCTCTGGAACTACTGGGCCGATTTGAAAAATTCTTTCAGTGTTAGATAGCCCATTTATCGAGGAAGGCTATAGGCTATGTATCATCACGCCTAGACTAATAGGAGCGGAGTCCACGCCGACGAAGTCACGCGCAGAAGCTAGTGGTTTTATAAAATTGAAGCTTTTGTGAGACGTATAAATATTCTTTGATTTTAAAATATAAAACCACAGTTACAAATAAAAAGTAAAAAAGGTTAATATCACAAATATGTATAATCATACAAATTAGGATTTTTGAAGTAAAACTTCTTTACGTATGTTTGACTTGTAAGATGGTGTATGCGTGACGAGAGCGTTACGAAAAGTGTGATCGGGCGAGGCGAACGGAAGTTGAGAGGAAGATATAATTTAGGTACCGAATATAGAAAGAGAGAGAGTTACGTTTCGTTTTTTCCTGTAGGAGTTAAAGAAGTTTTACTTCAGTCGTGTGGTCTAAAGCAAACTCGTTTTTTTTTTTAAACTTATCGGTATTTCCATATCCAAGCGCAAATTGCAAAAAAAAAAACGCATAACGCATGTCTATAATTCATACATTAAATCATAGTCGGAAAAAAATCTACAGAACTTTGAAAAAACTTCATTATTATTACAGTCATTTCTTCATTATTACAGTAAAATTAAATTTTGAGTTTTCTTATTTAATGCATGTTGGCCGCTAATGCTAATGTTTTGTTTGATGCAAGCAAGTATGTAATTAGGAATGAAACGTATATTTGCGTTATTATCCACATTCGGAAATTTTCCGCTACACCGAGTTTATTTAAGTCAGAATGTTAACGCATGTTTCATCCGACAAAAGAGCCTGTCGACGGGAAATCAGCGTAAAATTTTCGGCGTCACAATTCTTGTGAAATGATACTCACATCAAATTTCAAATTTTGTGGTCATGAATAGACTTTTTAATCCGTTGAGACTTTCATTTAAAATCACTACATAGTATAAAACAAAGTTGCTTCCCGCTGTCTGTCTGTCCTTATAATATATGCTTAGATCTTCAAAACTACGCAACGAATTTTGAGGCAGTTTTCTTTAGTAAATAGAGTGATTCCAGAGTAAGGTTTATATGTATAATACATGCATAATAATATAGTAGAGGAACACTGATAGTTTTTGCAACCGTGCGAAGCCGGGGCGGGTCGCTAGTTTATAATAATAGAGTTAATTGATTAGTTTGTTTTTACTTGTTGCATTTTATATTCGAACAAATGTAGTTAAAGGACTTGAGATTTAAATAATATTAAGTAAGTATATAATTATTTAAAAGCAAACAATAAGACTTCAATAAAACAATTAAAACGTAACAAAGATATTACGCGAACAAGTAAAGTCGAAGTAAAACAGTAATATGTAAAATTAATGACAGATCAGAGTAATTAACGCAATTCGAATCTTCATATCATCTTCAATCGAGATCCAATAGCTCCGGGCACGTACACCCCAATATGAAGTCAGATCAAAGTTTTGGATACTCGGCAATAACTTATATATAACTGAGTAAGTTGATTTCAATACGTTTAAATTTTCGATTTGGAACAATATGAGGCGTATAATAATTAATTCTTGTTCGATGGCAGATATATCTCACGTTATTGTTGTATCTTGAACATCTTACAGTACATTTAGTTTCCCATTTGCAATTCTAAGGCCATTAGCTCGATATGATGGATAACTTCTCTTGATTTTCCTAATCTCTGTATCTATAGTGGCCTATATTAATTTAGTAAAGTTAAGGATATGGTACGTTTGCTTATTCCATGATTGTTCTATCAAATCCGTTAAAATTTGGATCTAAAACAGAAAAAATTCTTTTCGTGCTTAAAAGCCTATTTCTTTAATCATATTTTATGGCTATGGTTGTAGACACACCACGATATAATATAGATAGGTACGAGACACCACTCTTCAGTTTTTGTTTTTCCTTTGCTTAGTTTAACACAAATTACAATAACATATGTATATGTGTCCTGGGTACATATACATGTATGAGTATCGTACACATCTTCAATTTTTGTTAAAAATTACAATAACGACTTCACCATAGCACACAAATACAAAAACACAAGAATTAGTTACAAGCTACTAAGCTCTTTCAGCAAAGCGTACAAGTCAAAGCCTAGTTATAATTCAACATATTATATCACACGCCTCGGGAGGAGCGAACTATGCGGTACTTTGCTGATTAGCCCTGTGTTCGCTAATGCATCCATCTCAACGTTCTCAAAACCTCTGGGATATAATCTTTGTTAGGTTAAATTACTAGCTGAAATGTTTACGTAGGAGTATATAGTAGGTTTTACTTAACATGTAACATTAGTTTTATATGAATTTTATTGTTTTTTTAATGATATTACGCAAGGAAAGTTTTGTGATGTCGTAGTATAGTCATCTGAATTAAATTTCAGTTTGTCAAAAGTCAAACGAATTGTAGGTGTGATTATGGGCCTGTGATTTTAAAAATCTTGCTTATAAAAAATTTCGAGCTTGTTTAAAAAAAGTCGTTGTGAGTAAAGGTGAATGTTTTGGAAAAAATTCCAATACACGAATATTTGCCAGTATGCAGCAAAAAAGTGTAGCAAACAAATTTTTAATCCTTCTCTTTCTTCTAAATGTTTGCGTAGCTTTGGCCACACATTAATAAATGGGCAAGTTCTTACAGTTAAATTGTTTGACATAATGTAAATAATACTTGCAGATTGAATAAGATATTTCTATGAGGTTGTCATTTTCAATGTTTGAACAAACCCCTTTTAAATACTATAGAAAAAAAAACCCTTCCGTAAATATTTCAATGATTACCTAAATCAATCAATTCATAAAAATGTGCATTGACTTGTGATTGTTTAACAAGATAACATTAACATAAAAATTAGTCCAACAAAATTATATTGTATCGTTTTTTATGTAAAATTAAATATGTAAACAAGAAAATATTTTAATGTATTTAATATTTTAAAGACTACCGTATAGAGCTTTGTTCAACTAACCAGTACGTATTACAATGCAACAACATTTTATTTGTTAAAGTTTTTCAGCTTCTCGTTCACGGCCCATAAGTTCTAATGAAAATTAAATCCTCTTTAAATTTTGCAATTCGTGGTAAGACGGTCAGGCTCCATTTCAGTTTAAAAGCACTGTTACTTTTACCTAAAACGTCTGCTATCATCCATTTCTCTGTCCTCGGATTTTTGTTAAAGAAAATTGGATATTTTTTCCGACACTATTTTCCTTTTGATCAAACTCGCTTGCGGCGTGATATCCTTGATAAGGTATTTAGATTTCGCTCATTTTTACATTAATATTTTAGATGTTTTTAAATACCATTAAGTATTTAAAAATAAAATATGTTTATTTGGATCACATTTTTCCTTGTTTAAAAGCTATTTAAGGTTTATATTTATTTAAATAAAAAAAAGTTTATATTTATTTAAATAAATAAAAAAAACCTATGACGAAACATTTTATGATTAGATGATTAGATATTACGAGTATATAGACGTTTTTCCTTAAAGAGTAACTATTCAGTTTGTGGTTGATTCTTCTCACCAGAATCTACATTTTGAATCGAAGATTTATTAAGATTATACTAAGTGTATAAATGTACAAAATAATTAAAAATATCGCACGAGTTTACTTTGTAAAATGACGATTTAAACATGAAGCCTACTCGAATAAGAAACATTTTAGCTTAAATTTAATTTTCAGTTGTTGCTGTCACTGAAAATGGAAACTTTTCAGTGTTCAATCATTGGTAATTTTAATAAGAAACTTTTCACCAAGAACTACACTATGACCGTGTTGTAAATAAGCAAGAATATTTGAGAGGTGTGGAAAAGTTTCAACAGTTGCGGTCGACGCGGTGACCATTGCCGTTTTCACCGCATCACACTCAGATACGTTATTGTATCACGGTACATTGACGAATAATCACTGGCTAAATATATTGCCGTCAGTTGGAATTTTTTTTTGTAAAAACTATCAAGCCGATGCGAGAAATTTTTATTTTTATTGTTTTATATTATTGATTACTAGCTTCTGCGCGCGACTTCGTCGGCGTGGGCTCCGCTCTTAATGGTCTTAGCGTGATAACACATAGCTTATAGCCTTCCTCGATAAATGGGCTATCTAACACTGAAATAATTTTTCAAATCGGCCCAGTAGTTCCAGAGATTACCGCGTTCAAACAAACAAACAAACAAACTCTTCAGCTTTATATATTAGTACTAGCTTCTGCGCGCGACTTCGTCGGCGTGGACTCCGCTCCTATTGGTCTTAGCGTGATGATACATAGCCTATAGCCTTCCTCGATAAATGGGCTATCTAACACTGAAAGAATTTTTCAAATCGGCCCAGTAGTTCCAGAGATTACCGCGTTCAAACAAACAAACAAACAAACAAACAAACAAACAAACAAACTCTTCAGCTTTATATATTATAAGTAAATAAGTAATAAGTAAATAAGTAATAAGTATAGATATAGATCTATCTTTGTTGGATTACCCTCAGTGTCTCGGAGATTATTAAACCCGTAATACTTACAGTTAGATATTAAAGCTCTTGGAAAGTTGTATCGCAGCAGTTCCCTGGACAGCTGGCAGCGTGTGAAAGTCCTTGCGTGTCCTTCGATACTCGTCACTAAGGCCAGTGCGAGACAGAGCAGCACAATCGGTCGACACATTTTGAAGACTAATGGATTCTAGTGGAACAATCAAATTATATTAGTATAGTAACTATTAGTATCCTACTATGTCCTACTAATATTATAAACCATATTACAAAATATGTTAAATAGCCTATAGCCTTCTTTGGTAAACGTACTATCTAATACAAGAAGAATTTTTCAAATTGAACTAGTAGTTTCGGCTTTATAAAATTAGTGTAGCTGCAAAAGTATTAGTACATGTATGTAGAGGATACATGTTTGTAAGAATTTCATGCAAAAAATACAGAACGAATTTTACTCAGTAGGTATATAGCTAGAGATCTTGGAAAACACAAATGGTACTTCTTATTTCGAAATTCACGTGATCGGAAATCAAAGGGTTGAAACAGCGAGGCGAAGCTAATTAAAAAAGTGTGTGTGTCAGCTCCGACTCACGACTAGAGTTTACTCCTTCAGATCGACTGTCTAAACAGGCACAAAAAAGGCTTACTAGTCTAAGAAAAAGATTGTTACGTCTGGTAGGTAGAATAAGATTGATATTTATCTGGGTAGGTAGCATGAGAAACAAAGAACTGACAGACGTGAAGTAAGACGTGAGAGATAGTACCTGTTTTTTTAAATAGCGAAATAAAGTTGCGGATTTATTAATTAATTATTTACGCGGTACTTAAATGTCTAAATGTTGTAAATGTGTGGTGCATTGTTCGCGAAGAGGTAAGTTATTAAGTTACATACTTTATATAAAAATAAGGAAATATCGGTAACCTAAATTATTTGTTTTCTCGTAGCTTTCGGAAATGACCTTTTTTAAATAAGGAGGATATATTGCCTGAGTCCACATATCATTCCCTCTCATGCTACAAGTCCCTGAGCATTGCATATAGCCTGAGTCAGGTTTAGGCAGAGTTCCACATAACCAGGCTTGTCATACGCTAGTCGAATATCAAAAACTCTCCTGGCGCCCCATTCAATAATTTTAAGTTAGACATAATTATATTTAAGGCATCCGCCAACCCGCATTGGAGCAGCGTGGTGGATTAAGCTCCGATCCTTCTCCTACATGGGCAAGATGCCTATGCCGAACAGTGGGATATTACTGGCTGAATCGTGATATTATTTTTATGTCATGCAATAGTAGGTATAAGTTGATATCTAGTAGATGAAAGTAATTTAAGATAGTGTGTAAGTACAATAAAGTAAGTTGAAAATAAACCATATAAAGAAACAATAAAATTTTTAATTATTGTATAAGACAACCCGTAATAAGATTAATACCATATCAAATGATAAGTAAACGAATCAAATAACGTAACGAGGCCATTCGTTCAGTAGATTTTATTCCTTATATTTTTTTCATACCGGGGGCCTTATAGTAAAATCGATTCTTAAGGAGTAAACTCCAAAAATATATTTGGTAATAGGTACCGACGTAAACAACATCCTAAAAATAAAACCTTATTTAAGATTGTATGGTATCACATTCGTGATGAACTATAAATTAACATTATATAGCAGATGAGTTTGTTTGAATGGAAAAATTAAAGATTTATTGGGTAAATTCAATTGGGTCTACTGAACCAATTTTAAAATAATTTTATGTAAAAAAACTGATTGTCGGATTAATATTGTGTATTGTTAAAAGTGGGTAAATTTACCTACTAAGAAAGAAAATTATTTTAAATAAATTTCTTCTGTACCATAGTAGCTTTGGGCAACAATTCAACTTCAGGGTATAAATTCATTAGTATTAAAAAAATTCTAAATTAATATGATATTTTATTAATATCATTCATTCACTTTTCGATTCATGATGACAATAATTCCAAAATATTATATTTATTGCTTTGGCAATGTAAAAAATTTACAGATTAAAAAACGTTACTCAATGTAATTTTTAAAAAGTCAACAATATTTCATACTACATTTAAATTTCTAGTAATAAATACATTTAAATAAGGGATTTACCTTCACAAAAGACTGCGCGGGAGATGCAAGTGCAACCAACTGGTAGGTATACAGGGCGAAGGGGTCCTGTCACTCCTGTCAATTATTCTATTACGTACACACTGCACGCATCTAACGCACGCATTTAAGGGCATATGGCAACGACTTTAATAAAAAAAAAAAAAACTTATTTATGTTATGTCGTAAAAATATAAATTTTGATTTTGAAATTGAAGTTTTGGGAAAGGACGCAATAATTAATTTCTGCAGTGCAGTGCCACTTATGTTTTTTTTTACCTACCCTTTTATCTATCTTACCTACGTTTTATGATTTGTCCATTGGGTAGCACGTAAGCTAACGGTTTCCGAATTTTTTTTGTTATTGTAATTATAAAAAGTAGTAGATAATTATCCATGATGGTTATCCATAGGATCCATAGGATAACCATCCATGCTGGCTTTGAAATCGGTCTTCGTTGTCTTCGGTGCGACAAAGCCAGCCCTGCGGTCACCAACCCGCCTGCCCAGGGTGGTGACTATGGGCAAAACACATGAGTTCGCGTCATAATGTCGGGCGCGAACTTGTGGAGGCCTATGTCCAACAGTGGACTGTGAAAGGCTGAAGTGGTAGTGGTAGTGGTAGTAGATAATTATATTATTAATAATAGTTTTTATTAGTTACAATCATAATTCATACAATAAATAGATTACCCTGACTCCTGCACTATTAGTACTGTGTAGCAGAAGCCAGTAATATATTTCAAAACCATCGAAAGCATATTAAAAAGATAGCGACGTTCGTATCGTGTATATTTCTTCGTGAATATATGGATTTGTTTTAACTTTTTATATGTAACTTTATTCTAACAACAAAGAACACAGAAAAAGAACTGTCCAATTTAGTGAAGTCCTTCAGAAGTTAAGCATGCGTTTCGGATATTTATTCTTATATACAGGTATAGATTCCAAATAAAATAATGCATCAGCTCAAATTGAGGTCTCAGTACTACGCACAATTTGAAGACAAAATAGTAAATATTTTTCTCACAAAAGGAGTCACTACAAGTACTTCAATCAAATTAATCAAAAAACTTTTTTAAGAATATTGATAAACTTAAAAAAGTTTTTTAATATCGTCTAAAATTATAAGATCTTTTTTCAAAAAAAGGTTATTAAAAAGGTTAAAGGTTGATACGATACATCGTATTCCATATATTTACGATAGTGTTTGAGTGCACAATGGCCTCTAAAGAACATTCTAGACAAAAGTATATTGCGCATTCGCTATCACCTAAACCCCTGTACGGGGATCATTTATGGCTCCGATTCCAGTGTAAAGACTTGCAGTTTTTTAAACGGTGTTAGGAGACTCGTACTGCCATGCGATGGTAGCACCTAACCATTAGATATATGTTTTGTTTTATTCGATTTTATATCGAGAATTTTTCTAAACTTTAACGTCGTACCGTTTCGTTGCTCACGTTTTATCGTAATGCTTATAAATTGATATTTATGATCGTAAATGGGTTTTGATGTTTTTTGGGAAATATTACAAGTATATTTATTGTTTTTTTCTTGTATACATTATTAGTTATCAACTGCAATTATTATTATTGTTTTCTTATTAGTTCCGAAATACTCAATCTTATAATATACCAATTTGAAACCAAAAAAATAGATAGCTTGTTTAATAAGGAAAGTCATTCCTTAACATTTTAACGTTAGTCCAAAAAAAATTTTTTACTTGTATTTTATTAATTTTCAAGTGAAAATTGTCCTTTTTCTCAATGGCCTTACCGTTACCGTAATTAATCTAGATGTAGGTATAATAATAGTTTATTTATGTCAGTAACTTTCATTTCATTACGTATGTATTATGAAAAATAAGAAACTATAAATGAGGTATAAAAAAAGAAAATGCTAATACAAATGTATAACAACTACAGTATATAAAGATAAATTATATAAAATTAAAACCACTCCTCTCCCAAATGAACATTTCAGAACCTCACTTCAAAAACAAACCTCACGCTACAAAGGGCTCAACATTTTTAACAAAGCCTTTATAATTCACAACAATAATGAAACTCGAAATGGATATCAAACAATGTTTGCCATTCAAACTGTTGCTAAGAGTTGTTAACATCAGGGTCATTATTAGTGATGTATCGTTCAGGGCTACGAAATGAAACAAATTAATGTTACATTTAACTCTAGATGGCTTGAGTTTGTTCGAAATTTGATAATAATAATAATAATTTATTTCATAACAATTTATAAGTTTAAGCCTTTTTACTTTTGAATTTTACAGAAGATCACAGCTTCACAGCTATTATTTTATACTGATCTCAAATAGTGTTGCATTCCTGTGTGTAAGCTGACCAGGAGGGTCAGGGTAAGGGTAAGGTCGGCTTTCATAGGCTACAGTAACCGCTTATCATCAGGCTAGGCGGAACGAACGCCGGTTTTGCAGCCTAGTCTCTACTATGTATAATATTATAAAGCTGAAGAGTTTGTTTGTTTGTTTGTTTGAACGCGGTAATCTCAGGATCTACTGGTCCGATTTGAAAAATTCTTTCAGTGTTAGATAGCTTATTTATCGAGGAAGGCTATAGGCTATATATCATCACGCTAAGACCAATAGGAGCGTAGCACTAATGAAGAATATTTTTTTTCCTTTTGAGAGCTTCCGCTGCGTAAACGGTTAAAGTTTCGCAAAAATCATGTATGACAGAATTGATCATATTCCACGCGGACGAAATCGCGCGCATCAGCTCGTATTATATAAATACAACGTTGAAAAAGTGTAAGCTTGCCCTTAAGAAGCGATTAATGTGATCATCTTGTCGCCTAGTTTACTGTCGTTATTTGATTTCATTTATTTTTTAGTCATTTATATGTTAATAGGATAATGGTGCAAAGTTTTGACATCCATTGCAAACCATTTTGTAAATTAGGTTAAGTTTAACCGACACGTATCATAAAAAGATCAAACCAAAATTAATAAATGTTTTAAAAAATTACTAGATAACTTTTTCGGTATTCGTTTTTGTAAGCAAAAGGTTTGTTTAAAAGAAAAATAAAAAACGAATCGATATAATCACGAATACAAAATATGGTAGTACGAGTTCACCGGGTGAGCTAGTTGTTATTAAAGCGAAAACTATAATTGTGTTTGCTCGCAAACGAAAAAAAAACAACTTCAATTACAATCGACAAGTAATACAATGTAGGTAGATAAAAATATAGTCAAGTAAATACACATTATTAAGGATAGCTCAAAAAGTTCAGTTAAAGCCGAAGATCACGGTTTTAACTAAGATTAGCGAAAGAATCGAGAAAATATCTTAAAAATTGACCTAGTTACAGATTTTTGAAATTTTACTTTCTTTTATCTATACTAATATTCTATACTCTAGCCGATCGTCAATTATAAATCCTAGATATTTTTGTTTATTGAGTATTTCAACCGGCTTACAATAACAGTTGTGAAGATTAGCATGTAAACACTGGTGAATGTGTCCTATTAGTTTTAAATTATTATGTGATTTCCTATTTTGGGTAGATCTGATGTAAATTAGCTTCGTTTTATCGGCATTTAGAACAAGTCCTACATCGTGATCTACACACTTTAACAACAGCGTTGAAATCTGTTTGTATGTCTCTCAGAGCTGCATCTAGATCGTTATTTGCTGCTATAAGACAGATGTCGTTAGCAAACTGGTAAATTTCACTGTTAGATGTTAGGTTAACGATATCATTTATGTAGGTTATGTAATGCAAGGGGCCAAGAACGGAGCCCTGCGCTGTTCCGTCTAATACTCATACGTTTTTACTGGTGATATTGACAATTTTAATCACATATCATCTATCACTAAGATAGTCTTAATACAATGTTTGTTAATGTTGGTGTTTAGTATTTACTGTTTACTTTTACTTAACTTACTGTTTAAAATTAAGTTGTAAATTAATCATGTGTCTTTTGTAGTGTAATTATATATTTAAAATCGTCGAGTCATTCACCCTTGAACATTCACACTGAAATTGCCTAAAACACCTGAAGACCTAAGGGGAGTTTGTATTTCGCACAACTGTTCGTGTGTGTTGTTTGCACGACAGCTCTGCGCTACGAGTAGTCACGTATAGTTCTAGCGCACTAAAGTCAATAATTGTGGTATACAAAGAGATCCTAAATTATTCTTATATAATACTTTCTTATTATAATTAGGTACTTTTTTAGTGTCTCTATTTAAACATAATCCATTTCTACACGAGCGAAGCCGCGGGAAATAGCTTATTATGTAAATAAATGGTTGACTATTTTTTTTTTTTACACACACATGTTTAGTTGATTATTAAATTTCTTTCGTTTACTATACTTAAATATGTGTTTTATTTGATGTTGAAATTCTTTCATTATTATATTTTTATATTTTCATATTAACACCATTTTTGAGATTCGATCGTGTTTTTCACACTGCTTTATAGTTTTTTTCTTATAAGTCAATCGTTAAGACTTGTATCGTGATGTTAACAGTAATAGAATATTAATACTAAAAATAAAATTAAAATCTGATCAGGCCTGTCAATTTTTTTTTTATTTCATATAAATAATTATCTTAATATCAATACACGGAGGGTTCATTAATCTCTACTAAATTAAAATTGATATAATTTAATTTATTACGAGTAAAATTTTCCAATTTACAAATAAGTAAGTAGGATATCGACATACTTTCAGCCAAAATAAATCACGCGACAGAGACGAAAAATAAAATAGGAAAAATATCAAAAGGTAATTTCTTCGTCTCCAGAAGTACTTGTGCTAGAATTGCTGCGGAGATGCGTGTGGTTGCGACATAATGGCACATTTCCACTGACTGACGGCCGGACGGGGCTCGTACCCGACAAGTTACAGGAGGACGCGGGAATACGTTTTTCTAATTCAATCTCTTATACTTTTGAAGTGAAACTTCTTTAGGCGCATGAAGGGTAAAATTTGAGCGACCGGTAACGTGGCAGCGTCATGACGGTCGATGAATGGGAACACCGCGTGACGTTAGCTTTTTGTTTCTTTTTTCAATTCCTTTTTTACAATTACTTTTTTTTTGTATTTTCAATTAATAATTAATTAAGAACAGTAAATAATCTTCTTAGGTATAAATCGAAAAATATCGATCCTACGAAAAATTGATGGGGGGCCAAAATTGTAGGAAATTTAATTTTAAACAACTTTTGTAAGAACTATATTTCGTGTAAAATTGAAAACAAATGAGTTATTCAAGACAATAAAATAACACTTTAAATCAAGATGGCGGATGAAGCAATAAGTCTGGTACTTTTGAAACTTTTTGAATTTAGACTACCAGTGACCAACGAATTCCGAAGGAAAATTGCTGCTTCCAATTTTTGTAAATCTAAAATAATAATTCGACTTTGCTATTTCTAAAAAACCGAGTTACCTATTGAAAATTTATATAATAAATGAATGCTAACATGTTATAATTTAAGCCTTGGTCTAGATTAGACCCGATACTATGAGAACAAATACAGGACTATTACAGATGGTTGACGGACGGTCGTTGGCCCATATCTCAAACAGATTGAATCAATTCATAGCACCTTGAGATATGTACACAAGAATAATTTCGATTGTGATAAAACCCTAAGCCTACGTCTACATCAGTTTACTAATACATTTTAATATAAAATAATTTTTAGAAACAAACCAGATCTTAATACATTAAATTTTTTGGAAATAAGAGTTTTTAATAAATAAATTAAAAAAATGATTAAATATTATGGATATTTTATTCAGAAATAATAAAAAAAATTATAAAATACTTTTTATACAATACTTTTTATAGTCTAAGATCCGAACTAGAGATGATCTTCACCAATCTCATTAATGGATAAAAATTAAATACTTACCTTTTTAAGTCTGTTAATACTTCCTGGCCAGGCTATATTATATTCACCAATTGCCATTCAAACTAGTTTTTCAGAAGATAACCCTAAGTCATAGTTTTTGCAATGAAACAGCTGTCATTTTCATGTAAGATTTATTTATTAAACATGTGGGTAAAAGTAATTACTAAGAGCAGTTATGCCAAAAAATAATAGACAACCCCACGTTTGGATTTTCAATAGGCTTCATACTGTGTCGGTTGGTATTAAATTTATTCTTTAAGCACCTCGGTGCATTTTTAACCGACTTCCAAAAAAGGAGGAGGTTCTCAATTCGACACGTATGTTTTTTATTTTATTTTATTTTTTTTATGTATGTTAGCTCAGAACTTTTGACTGGGTGGACCGATTTCGATCAATTTTGTTTTAATTGAAAGGTGTTGCATGTCATGTGGTCCCATTTTATTTAATTGAGATCTGACAAGTACTTTTAGAGTAATATCTTATAATGCGTATTTACGTGACTACTTTTTCGTCGACCTACGTTATATTATACCGCATAACTTTTTACTCGGTGTACCGATTTCGATGATTCTTACTTTAATCGAAAGCTAATACTTTTTGAGTAATCTTTAATAGCGCGTATTTACTTGACTATTTTTTCGTCTTATTACGTTGTATTACTTGTCGATGTAATTGAAGTCGGTTTTTTTTCGTTTGCGAGCAAACCCAATTATTAGATAAAAATACAGTTATCAATTTTTAATTAAATATAGTCTGGCTAGGAATTTTTCCGCCAACCCTTTCGAGATTGTTTTTCTAATATACTAAAATAAATATAAAATAATTTTCATCCATTAACCACGTGGGTGAAGTTCGTCACTAGTTCGGATCTCTTACTATTAGCATTTATATTTTATTAGAAAAAAAACTCCGCATTTTATATTATAAATAACATTTTTATCTTACTAAAATAGTGTTAAAGTATAAGGTTATCACTTATTTAACAAAACAGTGTATCAATAAGCCCAGCATACTGTGATGTCTATACCTAATATTGAAAACTTATGAGATCTACCATTAATTGTTATTAAATGTCGTAAAATAGAGCAAGATATCGCGATAACTAAATTCCGCGAGGTCGACGAAGTATTACTTAAGATTCTAATAATAATCCCAAAATATGAAGATAATTGTAAATCCTAAAATATAATGCTGTGAGAGAAATCGAGAGAAACGTTTAAAGTATATAAATAAAAATGCATAATTTCCAAATCACTGCAAATTAAGTATCTAATTCTTTTTTTTTCGTGTACGTTAATGCCAGGCAAAGGTTAACATAAAACAAACAAAAAAGTCGATTTTATTCACGGGAAAATATGACGGTACGAAATTCGCCAGGTCGGCAAGTTTATGATAAAATTTGATGTTATCCAAATTCTATAGGTTTTATTCGAGATATATATGTACGTGAAAAGAATATTTTATTTTTGTATCGATATAAATACCCGTAACGGTTACAAGTTTTTCCCGAAAATATTTTAACAACACTAATTCGTTAGTATACTGTACGTGAAAAATCACACATTTTTGTTCGAAACAAAATGTATGAAACCAAAAAAAATATTTTATCGAATAGACATTTTTTAAATTAAACACGTAGATTAGACTGGGTACAATTTTATGCTAGTTTTTTTTTTTGCGAATACGGGCTAGTCTTTTATACAATAAGTTATATTCGAAATATAATTTATAAAGGTCCTTAGCAAGCAAGTCAAAAGCAAAGTGAATCAAAATATAATCCGCTGGAACATAAAAGTTTTAAGTAGCCCCACTGTGGAAGTATATAGATGACTAGCTTCTGCACGCGACTTCGTCGGCGTGGACTCCGCTCCTATTGGTTTTAGCATGATGATATATAGCCTTTGCTCGATAAATGGGCTATCTAACTAAAAGAGATTGACCAATACGGTCAAAATTAAACATAATAACATCACATAGTAAACGTTTGGTATAGAGATGTGTAATTGAGATAATTTGTTACAGAATGTGGCTAATGGGCGCGCTGTCAATAGTGTGCGCGGTGTCAAACGTAGCGTCGGAGTGGCACTGTCCGGAAGTGAGCGCGCGGCCCTCCGCGGAGTGCTCCTGTGACCTACCGCACACGCTGCGCTGCGCTGGCGACCACACAGCCTTACAGGTAACAGAAAAACAACTGATTATTTAAAAACTAAGTGCATTTGAATATGGTAAAAAATCTGTCGCATGATGTGTATTGGTCACCTAACTAGAGATAACGCTTCTATAATAAATAAAAAAAACGTGCGAACAAAGTACACATGTCAGAAGTGAAACTTCTTTGGCAAACAAATTAAAAAAGTAGGTGATATCATAATTAAAAAACTAATTTAAAAAAAAAGCAAAAAGCCAACGTCATGCGGTGTTCCCAGGCGGTCACCCGTCCAAGTACTGACACGTCACAAGCTGCCGCGTTGCCTTTCTCTCAAATTTCACCCCTCATGCTAAAGAAGTTTCACTTCAAAAAAAAAGAAGCAACTAAGCTAATTAATTAGTTTATAATTAAATATTTATTTATTTATTTATTCGTGCCTCGTAGTAGACAAATTATTCGCCTTTGAGCAGCTTAGTGCATTACGTTCCAATCCTTCTCTTAGATAGAAAAGAGGCCTTTGCCCAGAAGTGTGACGTCACAGGCTGATTCAGTTCAATTCAGTTCATAACATATAAAAAGTCCATATTATATCTTCGTTTGTCTTCATCGCTTCATACCGGTGCATCCATATTTCTCAGTTCAAATCATCCTCGACCTGCCTCGATGACCGGCTTTTCAATGGACGGGTCGTTTTCACAGCTCCTATAACCTTGTTTGTGAATTGCAAAAGGAGAATGCGCTGCGGAAACCGTATAAAGGCCTTTGTCAATTTTGTGATTGATAAAAACTACGGATTGACGAGTAATCGACTAGTTCGAATTCTTTTCAATTCTTTAATCATATTAAAATGAAACTAATATGCCATAAATTAATGCCCGTATTTTCGGTAATTGTATATACATATACTAGCTGTCCCCGCAAACGTTGTTTTGCCATATATGTTATTAACCCCCGCAACCCCCTCTTGTGTGTGGAATTTCGTAAAACCCTTTCTTAGCTGACCTCTACTCGGTGAAAGGAATATTCCTACCAAATTTCAAGTCTCTGCGCCTTATGGTTCCAGATATATCGTGATGAGTCAATGGGTGGCTCTTTTATATATACAGTTTAAAAAAAATTGGTTGTCTTTAAAATTGGTGTGCGAACGATAGTTTAACGTGACAACGTCATAACATCTCGGACGCATAGGCCAATCGAGTGGAAGAGAGATAGATGCGGCGCAAGCTTACAATGAGCTTAACGGGACAATAATAACGTGAACTTCATCAAATAATTTCATTATATTTCAATTAAATATCTTTCTATAGCTCCTACTTTGTCATTCCATCTAGATAGCATTTGAAAATAGCAAGCATATCAAAGTGTTTTTGATCTCTTTTTTAACCGACTTCCAAAAAAGGAGGAGGTTCTCAATTCGATTGTATTTTTTTTAAATGTATGTTAGATCAGAACTTTTGACTGAGTGGACTGATTTCGATGAATTTTGTTTTAATTGAAAAGTGTTGCGTGTCATGCGGTCCCATGTAAATTGAGATCTGACAAGCTTTTAGAGTTATATCTAATAACGCGTATTTACTTGACTATTTTCTTCTTCTACCTACACTGTGTTACTTGTCGATGTAAACATTATTTATCAATCTCATAATAAACATATTAGAAGATATTTTTCCCACACAGATGTCAGATAAAAATATGTTGAAGAGGTTTACGTTTGAATGATAATAATTTAGGCATTCTTTTAAAATACTTGTACAGTCCGCCACAAAATATGTTTATTTGTCTATTTTTATGTTTATATCTATGTACATATTATTAGATTATCTAATATTTTGCATGTAAGAAGGTTTAAATCTAAAGTTAACGAAACAGTTGGATATATAGAATTTGATACGTATTATGACGAATTTAGACACCCACTGGTAAATTAATAAAGAATAATTTTGGTAACTAGTATAGATAGTAGTATTAACATCGGACACAATAATTTGTCTTTATATATACTAAGTACTAACGTATTATTATATTTCAAAAATTAATTACATTTTTTATAATTTTTTTTTTAAATGTTTAGATTGAAATTAATCAATTTCAAGATGTGTCAGAACGCTTTGATTGAATTTTTGAAGTGAAACTTCTTTAGGCGCATGAGGGGTAAAATTTGAGCAACCGGTAACGCAGCAGCGTCATGACGGTCAGTACTTAGATGGGTGACCGCTTTTTTAACTAAACCGCGTGACTTTGGCTTTTTGGTTTTTTTTTTGTTCTTTTTTTAGTATTTTAAATTAGTTTTCTTTAAATTCGTTTTTTTTTATTAGTTTTTTTTTGAATTAGTTTGCCAAAGAAGTTTTACTTCTGAAATGTATACTTTGTACGCACGCAATTTTTGTAAAACGAAAACTGGTGCTATTCTTGTGGTTTCATTTACATTTGATAAATATCTGATAAGAAATTTTTGAGTTAACCCTTATAATGCGTATTTTATTGACTATTTTGTTCGACTAACAACGTTATATTACTCATCGATGCAATTGGAGTCATTTTTTTTAATCATTTGCGAGCAAAATCGCAAACTATTTAAAAGAGTAGTTTTTTTTTTAATTTTTCTTATTGTGTCATACATATTCATAAAGTTGACTGTACTTACAAGTACATAGCATTGTTCAGTTCTCCTGACATCCACTCAACACGCCCACGGCTGAGAGGCGTCGGAATTTAAGAGTGATCGTATGATTGTTGATAAAATAGGCTTGTCAATGGTACCTGATATCTATTGTTCAACTGACTACTAAGTTTAACTATAAATTATTTTTACTGTTTTTGTCAGTAATCTTAGTATAGTTATTTGCAAAGATAGTGAGCGCTGCATATGTAATGAGGAATAAATACTTTTACATGTTAATTATTTTTCTTGTTGTTCTGAAGGAAACTTGTTTTGTTGGCGATCCCCGTACAATGCGTCGCGTCGTGCCGATGTCTATGTTTCAGTAAACTATAAAAATATTATCAAGTTACCCCATATTTGTTAATGGAAATCCCACCAAAAACATAAATGTGAAAAATGACAGCCAAGTTCAATAATAAGAATGTGTTCTTTGTGGACTTCGTCGAAAAAAGTATTGAGATCTAAATGAGCGCCAAGTAGATATCACTTCGATTAAATTAAGATAAAGATTTCACTTTGCCAGTTTTCACTAATAATTCATCTTTTATTTGGCTAATAGCTTTTAATGTTGTTTTTAAGTAAAAACTAGCCAAGTGAAATCTTTAGCTTAATTTAATCGAAGTGATATCTACTTGGCGCTCATTTAGATCTCAATACTTTTTTCGGCGAAGTCCACAAATAACATATTCTTATTATTGAACTTGGCTGTCATTTTTCACATTTATGTTTTTGGTGGGATGACTGACATGACTTTTTGTAGAGATATTTATTTTAGCCGTTTGTTTAGCGCATATTACAAGTTTTTTGTATGGGGACAGCCTTTATTTTTTGACTTCATTTTATTTTTATAGTTGTTTTATATAGCAAATGTAACAATACATATTTTGTGCAAGTTTCAAGTATCCACTTATAACGGTTCAGACGCTACAATTAAAAAACGTTTTTTTTTGTATGGGGACCCCCTCTATTTTTTAACTTTCTTTTGTTTTCAGATTTTTTCCTGCGCTTACACGTAATTACCTAGCTAGATGCCAAATTTCGACTTCCTAGGTCATCTGGAAGTGGGTTAGGTTTTTGATGAGTCAGTCAGTCAGTGGAAAATTGGCGACTTTTGAACCTTCATATTTTTGTAACCGTTTCAACTAGGTTAATGAAATTTGAGATTCTAGTTGTCCTTATGGATATAAATAAATATACGTAATTTGATCTGTTTCTGTTGAATAGGTTTTGAGTTATGGAGGGGTCAAAAGTCGCTCGAAATGGTTCGTGTAAATATACACACGGCGCTGAGTCGCCAGTTCTTTTGCTTGAACTTGGCTTGACACGCTGCCGCGTGTCTAAATACTAATTTCCTAAGCCAAAGTATAAGTAACAGTTGGGTGGCGTGGTTGGATGTCAAAATAGATCAGCAATAAATTATTATCAATACTTTTTATATTTTTTACTTCCAAACGAGTGCGCAAAAGTAGTGATGTTTCCTTTTTGTTCACCAATGTCAGGAAAATGTTTGTATAAAAGAAAATAAAAACAAAAAGTATAAAGTAACAAAAAATTCGTTGGGTCAGTCATCTATACAAATATATAAATAAAATTGAAGTCTGTTTGTAATATTAAAATAACCGCTTTTTACGAGTATTAACAATAAGTGCATATGGGTGTATACACGGCACATAAACCAAAATAACATTTTTTACAATTTTTGTCTGTCTGTCTGTTTGTCTGTTTGTTCCGGCTAATCTCTGAAACGGCTGGACCAATTTTGACGAGGCTTTCACTAGCAGATAGCTGATGTAGTAAGGAGTAACTTAGACTACTTTTATTTTAGAAATTTATTTATTTTATAGCTCTGCGAACTGAACAATAACTTTTTTGTTCAATTCCACGCGGACGAAGTCGCGGGCACAGCTAGTTTTAAATAATAACATTAAATAAGTAGACTCCCAGTGAATGTATAGGTACTAAAAATAAACATAGATATTTTCAGCCAGTGTAATTAAACGCCATCAAGGTTTGATAGCTGAAGTTTTATCTTGGAACTTGCAAAGCATTAGCAATGTGCTGCCAGAGGGCTGGCTCTTCGTGAGTTCGAAAGAAAAAATCTATTAAGTGTCTAATAAAACTTTTCCAATTAAGAAATTAAAAGACAAATCATTTGCATAATTGTAAAATTAAAAAGATAAAAGAAAGCACAACTTTTTATAATAAATTCGAAAAAATATCTCAAAATGTATCTCACTCTTCTTACGGCACGAAAAATTAAGAAAAGAGTAGGTAAACAGAAAATTGGTAAATTTTGGAACTCATAAAGATTATTTGAACTTGTGTTTGATAGTTTGCAAGACAAGACAATGTCTGGTAGTAACTATTAATCAAAGTTCGTATCGTAGGTAGGTACTATACCTACCACGGAGTATATGGAGACGGCATCGAACGTTATTTGCTTCAGAACCAGCGTAGCCAACTTTTACACCCACACAATTATATTAAAGTTCGCACACAATTTACAACATTAAAATCTTAATCCTAATTGGCTACGAAGTAGTGTGCGTGTACGCATTGCTACACGTTACTACAATCATAGATGAGTCTCTAGGGCCGTGGGCATTTCGATAAACATTGCAGATTTATCGATAAATGATAACACGGACGAGTATTATTTCAATAAAATTCAATAATTATATCTATTATTTTCAATAATTATATTCAATTATTATATATAATCTATGTTCACTGATTACACATTAAATACCTCACATTAATAGTCAACTGGTAGTTTCCTATTACTGTAGACTGTAGTTCTATAAAACTGTTGGGATACTAATCAAATGTCAGAAATTTATTAAAACCAATATGAAACTGAGGGTTCAAAAAAATATATACGAAAAACTATCGGGATGAAACAGTAGGAGCCAAGCATGAAATAAACTGAAAGACACGGTGAAGTGAATTTTAAAAATCATTCACTCATTAAAATTTGAAATCTAATAAAAATGGATATAAAAAATGAAATTCGAATTGTACATATAGTATACTTATGTCTTAAACGTGATAATAAACATCGAACGAAAAACCTTTTATAATAAAAAAAGATTCAATTTATCGATAAACTACGGATTAGGCATTCGTTGCTCAACTAGTAAAGTCGATAATATGGCGGGCCACTGACGCCTGGTACTCCAAGAATTAGTGCGTAGCGAGCGTAACTATAGCCGCGCAATAGATTGCGCATTACGCGCGTTGTTCCCAGACTATCGGTAATGGTTAGCCAGCAGTGTATATCGTTACTGTTACAATTATGAATTGTAAGTCAAAATCATTGTAGAGGACTGGCTTTTTTCCAAATATTAATAATTACAGTAAATTACTACTTATATGTGAAAGGAAATCATTCCTGGGGTAACTTTTAGACCTTAGCTCCCTTGTCGACACGACAATACTACACAACACGGCATTTTAATATTTTTTAAGTCACTAAATACGTCACCCGCGTCTGTACTACGACTGAGATGCGTTTGTTAACAGCATGATCGCCTGATCATAAGCTCGGTAACACGCGTCACGCCCCTTACCATGTCTATAGTATTTCTGTGGTCTGTGATACCTACTCTAAAACTTTCTCTTGTACTCATTACTAAATTTGCACTTTTATATTAATAAAAATATAATAAAAAATATATTATCCGCCAACCCGCATTGGAGCAGCGTGGTGGATTAAGCCCTGATCCTTCTCCTACATTGGGAAGAGGCCTATGCCCAACAGTGGGATATTACAGGCTGAATGGTGATCGTGATCGATCGAATAAAAAAAATTTGCAGCCCTGGGATGGATTTATTAAATTATTGAAATAATTTGTCAATTTGTAACTAGTATTTCTCGCTTTTTAGAAGAAGTTAACAAAACATTATAAACTAGCCGACCCGTGCCCACTTCGTTGGGCGTTATAATCCATTTCACATAAGAAGGGTACGGTGAAATTTGATATGTTCCAATACACTCTCACTATTTTCAGCAAATCAGATAAATATAAATGTTTTAAAATCACCAATTAATTTCTAAGGCAAATAATAATGCTTGATTAGATTGAATTGTTGACACGGCACGTCAGAGGGATTATTAAAATCTTTATATATTTTTATCTTTTTCCTTTTATCTTGTCACTCTTGAATAGTGTAGCTTTCTGTTAGCGAAAGAATTTTCATGATCGGATCAGTATTTGCGAAGATTACCCCGTATATACAAACAAAGTTATAAACTTTACCTCTTTATAATATTAGTATAGGTTTTTACACTGTGGTGTATACCTTCTAGTGGTGCTTTTTCAGACAAAAAAGATTTTGGATAGAAAAATCCTTATTTCTCGTAATCCATACACAAATAAATCGTATTGCTTTTTGTGAAACCATGGTATACCTAATCGGACAGCAACAGAGACGTGTAGTATTTAAAAATGAAATTTATTGTTTCGGCGGCTGAAACATTCGGATATTCATCAATATCCATCGCGAGCGTGTCCGGATTTCGAAATATATTTGTACACAAAGCGACAAACCAATTTAAGTATTTTAAAATAATTCGCTTCAATTTTTGCGGTTAATTATATATGGAACGGAAGGTGTAGCGTGTTTCGTAAATTTGTGAAGCCAATTTTGTAGGGTTTTCGGTATAAGTGAGTTATACGTGTTAAAAAAATTCTGTTATTGTTTGGATTGCGTACTCTGGTTTTTTACAATATTATTTTTACTAACCGACTCCCAAAAAAGGAGAAGGTTCTCAATTCGACTGTATTTTTTTTTAAATGTATGTTAACTCAGAACTTTTGACGGGTGTACCGATTTTGATGATTCTTACTTTCTTCGAAATCTAATACTTGTCATATAGCCTTTTTTAAATTTGATCGAGATCTGATTTCTACTTCGGTTTTTTTTCGTTTGCGCGCAAACACAATTTATTTTAACAATTAATTTTTTTTTCTGTATTTACATTACGTTTACTAAACAATCGTTTTAAGATATTTGGAGTATTTGGTGGGTCGACAGTGAATTGTCTTTATTTCTGCTCCTTAGGTATAGATATTTATGTATTGTTGACCCTATTATTAAATAAATTGTAATTGGATGGTTTATGGTTGATTACAGTAATCTATCTCTGGCTTAACTCACTAGAGTTACAAAAATTAAAAGTAAAAAACCTTTTAAAAAACAAGCAACTTATTTGAATGTGCTAAAACGAAAAAAATAAATTTTTACTTTAAAACTTTTACTATCTACTTATAAAGTCATTACACATAATCTTTATGATAGAAAAGCTTGTCGCGAGATATGAGTACTCGTATTTCCTTAGTTTGAAAATTTTAATAGTTAAAATCAATCACATCAATTTATTTAATTTACTTGTTTACAAGCAAATCTCGCGACAAGCTTTTATATCATATAGATTATGTGTAATGACTTTATAAGTAGATAGTAAAAGTTTTAAAGTAAAAATTTATTTTTATCGTTTTAGCACATTCAAATAAAAGCTTGTTTTTAAAAAGGTTTTTTACTTTTAATTTATTTTTGACTTTTTAGTCGGTTATCACGTCACTTTATTCGAATTATTCTTAGCAAGCCCTTTCATTTGATACCCATATTGTAGAAGTGCACTAAAAATAACTAGGCCACACTCTTGGATATGCTGCCATATTGGATTTAGAATGACGTCACAAAGTTAACCATGTATTGTCATCCAAATTGAACCTGCATACAAAATTTCAGCTCAATTGGTTGCTTCAAAATTGAGTTGCAAGATTTCGCCCAAACAAACATACATAGATACATGCATACATACAAACCATGCATTGTCATCCAAATTGAACCTGTATACAAAATTTCAACTCAATTGGTTGATATCTGCCTCAAAATTGAGTTGCAAGATTTTCATTCATTAAACATCATTAAACATTCATTAAAGTTACATACATACATACATTGCAAGTTAAATAAAAGCTTGTAATTTTGACATCACTTTAGGAGTCAGTCAGGTATCTATTTAATTCTTAATTATTTAATAGTTTAAATCGTATAATATAATATTTGTTTTTAATAATTTTATTACTGTTTAAGCTTTCCTGCTATTTCCGTTTTTTTTACAACGGTTAATAGCGAGGTAAAATAGAATTTCAAGAATTTTAAAGTACCCGCAACACTATCGCGTGTTACACGTCGCCTTCGCCTTTATTTTAAATTCTCTAACGAATGATAACATTTTTGTTACTTTAAATTTATTACTTAATTCTGTTGTTTAGATAAGTCTAGCTATACATCTAAGGTAGAGAACGCCGTTGTAACATTTTGCTTTTATTTTTAGTGAATTTGAAATAGGAAGAGATTTGAATTTTTATTTTCCGTGCAATGTTTGCCAGCTATAAAACCATTTCTTTGTTCTTTTTTTAAAATTAATAGCATGCGCTTAAAAATTCTATATGAATTTTAGGGCATAAAAATTCCAATATAGTCAAAGTTTTTTCTATTGGTTTCTATTCTCATATAGAATTGTTGGTATTGTTTGAGTTATTTTTGTTGAAAAATGTGTAAAACTAGAAATTCAATTATAATTATTTCCGTTGATTATGATATAAATTGAGAGCGACTTTATCTATTTCATTGACCTTTTTGCATGTGTGTGTGTCTTTGTCCTAATGCTTTGTTGAAGGTTCTTACGGAATAGAAAATTAAGAACAATATATAGAAAATTGAGACTTTCTGAGAGCAACCGGTCAATAGGCACAGTAAAAGGACACTTAATGAAGAGCGTGCACGAAGTAAACGCTATAGACTAGTGTACCACCAGAAGCTCCTTTCCTCATTTTGACAATTGGTAGCCTTCTGGCTTTCTAGGTATATTCATTCTTCCGTATAACTTTGATAGCGTGATGTGACTGAGGTCAGCGATATCTCGTGACGAGTGCATTATCTAATTTCAATATTAGACTGTTTATCGGCATATTTTTGTCACAGGAACAAAAAAAAATATCCATAACCTATCTAATTTCAATATTAGACTGTTGACTGTACTTTCTGCAGCGTACACAGTAAAGCGTAACTATACACAGTAAAGCGTAACAATATTCGGTAAGTTTCTACATGATTTTAACCTAAAATTTTTAGTTATAGATATCTTCGTTATAATGGATTTTCGCATCGTGGGAGTGGTTCCAGAGGGTAATCCACCCACCCTCCTCCCCCCTTTCCCCCCTAAACCCCATAAATTGATTCCACACATGTAATGAACAGCCGCATCATCTACCACGCGAGCTCCTACAGTCACTGTCGAGCCAGCCCAGCGCGGACAGCGATGGTGACGATCTGGACGGCACAGGGGAGGACATCACGACGATACCAATTTAAATAAGGGAGGGACCACCTGGCGAGGAATAACCCGACAAGGGGAGGAGGTATTACAACTAGGTGAAAACACTAAAGGGCATAGAACCCTGGCTCATCGGTCCTAAACAACGTGACCCCTGAGGCAAAGTGACCCGGTAAAGAAAGCCCGGGTAAAGAGGTGAGCCTCAAGGCCCGTACGCAGACAGGCCCTGGGGTCTGCAAGGACAATCCACATACTTTAATATGGTTTATTACAAGTTTAAAATAAATTACGAAATGTTCAATAAATTCATACGTAATATAATTGTATAACAAGAGACGTATTGTTAAAACAAATCTCATTACAATAATAAAACTAAATATCTATAGACCGTTAAAATAAAATGAAAATACATATATTTATATTAGCGATAACTTGTAGGAGTAAACAACTAAAGCAAACTTTGTAGAAAAGTTTTAAAAGCCCCTGTAAACAGTTTGTTTTGTGTTCTACCGTAGAAATAAAAACAACATTTAAGAAGTTTAATTTTATTACAAAACACGTGAATCCAAACTAATATTAATATGTTGCGAATAAATATCTTTTATATATTATGCGATTAAATGTAATTAATAACATAATATACGTCACAGTTCGACGATTCTAGAAAATTTTTCTTGATTGTGACAAAATTGGCTGTTATTAAAACAAGATGGCGGACATTGACTTCATACTTCATTTTGCCTATTCCATAAATGAATGAATAAATATCTACAACATACACACACACACAGTCTCCTATTCCTAAAGCGAGCGACTTAATGCTTGTGGCGTAGGTAAAAGCCGGCTGATGTAGCTACATTTTTTTTTCGATAAATATGGATTTATTTTTCATATGGATGAAAATTTGTATTGGCCATACAGATGTTAGCCGTGGTCTGGGTGTTTGTGCAGTCCTTGTGGGTCTCCCTACCATGCCTCGGAGAGCACGTTAAGCCGTCGGTCCCGGTTGTTATCATGTAGGTACACCTGATAGCGATCGTTACTCATATTAGGGAATATATCCACCAACCCGCATTGGAGCAGCGTGGTGGATTAGGCTCCGATCCTTCTCCTACATGGGGAAGAGGCCTATGCCCAACAGTGGGATATTACAGGCTGAATCGTGATTGTGATGGATGAATCATGCTTATATAAAAATACACATTTATATTACACCCAGTCTCGAGGCAGTAATCGAGACTATAACCCCCGGAGCAGAACTAACAGCCAATGGGCAAGTCATATAAGTTTGTAATAAAGTTTATTTCGCACATGAGTGGACAAATAGGCTCAAGGCTGAGCTAAAACAGGCCTGTACTCTTTCATCACAATTAATAATCTAAAATTTTGGATTTATAGGTAATTAAAGCAATTAATATCTGACATATTTTTAACTTGCAAGGAGTTCGATGGTGAAAAAGAAAAATTGGTATGTCTAAGGTTTTTATCTGTTGAGTGCATCAGGTAATTTTGAGTACCTGCTGGTAAAATTGCGATGCGGTAAAAATGCTGATTAATTGTAATTTTTGTAATTTTACTTCCAAGAGACAAATATTTGAATAAAATTACAAATTCATATATCTATCTGATCCGAACCGAATTCGAAACCGTAACTGCCGACATTAAAGCTCTTATTAGCGCCAGAACACTAGATTTGTTGTCTTAGTTACTACGCATAAATATAAATTTTTTATATTTCTTGCAGTTCAGACGTGAAAATTCTCTCTCTCAGAGGGTGCGTAAAACCGTGGATCAAGGTTGTTATCATTAACACCTGTTAGGGATCGTTACTCTTAGTAGGGAAATTATGAAACCGCAGGTGAAGAGACCTTAGCCCTACAAGATCGTTTACAAGCCCTTAAAGTTCACGACCGGCGTCGTTATATAACAATAAAGAGAGTTACGACCGCATTTATTAAATTTTAAATGTTGTTATATTATGTACTTTTAAAAAGGTTAAGTATCTTGTTTGATTTAAAAAAAAAAAAACTAAATTTGTGTAGACTTTGTTAAGAGAAGAAAATAAGCATAAAATTTTACAACAAATATTTTGCGTTTTTCAGTATTGTAATAAAATATACTTTTTTCTTTAAAAACATTCAGTTACATGATGAAAAAAAAATATTAAATTATGTTAATAAATGAATTGAAAAAAGATTCTGGTCCACTGTCATTGTCGTCCGTATTATTTATTACTCAAAAAAAAAAAAATTATAAAAAACATTTGAAATAATGCAACTTAATCATTAATACCTTAACTAAGAACTACAAAAGCCTACAAATTTTTAACAACAGAATCAGCCGTACTTAAGACTAAATTCATAAATAGTTTGTACAGAATTTATATTTCAGCTTAACATAACAATAATCAAATTTAAATTTCGTCGAGAGTCGAACAAGCGGCCGCTTTATTTCTACATAAGTTCGCTGAGCAAAAATTATCTTAACAAAGGGCGTACCGATGTTAAAAACTTTTAGATTTAACGTTTTCATGAAAACAAAACTATTAAATTAGCGAGCCCTTTAACGGTGAACAGTTGGCGTCACAAAGGAGTACTTGTGGAAATAATTGAAATTATTTTACTTTTTGATTTTATCCGCGTTTGTTTTGTTCTTAGCATATTATTTTATACTCGTAATCCGACGAAGAAGCAAATTATGAAAACTAAACTAACGACTATACTTCGACTAATAAAATAAAAGTTAATAAAAATATATTTTTATACTTCTAGGGTGGAAAAACGTCGTATAACGTAAAGTATAATTAATGTTTACATACCTATCTCCTCAACTACTTACATAACTTTAATTAAGAATCCTTTTTGTCAAAGCTAGTCCTAAAAAATGTAATCCTAAATATAGTACGACGAATCCATTGCTGTGACGCCGCGTTGGCGCAGCGGTCACAGCAATGGATTGCGATTGGCTGTTGCGCGAGCGGTTGCGGGTTCGATCCCCGCACACGACAACATTTGTATTGACCATACAGATGTTTGCCGTGGTCTGGGTGTTTGTGCAGTCCTTGTGGGTCTCCCCACCGTGCCTCGGAGAGCACGTTAAGCCGTCGGTCCCGGTTGTTATTATGTACACCTGATAGCGATCGTTACTCATAGTAGGAAATATATTAGGTATATTTGGGTTGTCTGGAAGAAATGGCTAAACAGCCATAAGTCCGCCCATTGTACTTCACAGTCTGTAAATGATATTTGTAGTTGTGATGTACAATAAAGTATAAATAAATAAATAAATAAATAAATAGTAATAATAAAGGTAATTACTGACTACTGAGAAAAAAGATATAAAGATGAAAGACTCTACTACGATTACTTCAATCGTTAAAAAAAATCCCCCAGAGTTCTTAATACAGTCGGTGGCAATACTGATGTTGAGCACAGTGGCACATAGCCTCGCCAATGTTATACTTGCAGGACTGTAAGCATTAAACGGTTACTGTAGTTATATGTAAACGAGTTGCCATTTCAAATTTCTTAAATGCTACAATGAAAAACAAAAAAGATCTCATTGTAACTTCATATAAAATACTCTTTCGTTCTCACAACAAGTCTTAAGAATGGTCAGAATAAACAGCTTAATCTACTAGATTTTGTAATTATGTTTAAAATGGCATTATTATTGATATGATTTTATATACTTTTCTTTTCAACCGTCAAAATCCACTTCAAATATTTCTATTTTGAATACATGAATCCAAGAGATGGAGTACATGGAGTTAAGATATTGTTTTCTAATTTTTACACTAATTTCACTCACTATAATGAAACAACATTTTCGGATTTTATCGTGAGGACTGTCTTCCCGTTACCATGGTTGCTGTAAATTATCCGAAACGTCGGGATTTTATAAAAACGCGATAAAATCCGAAAAAGTTGTTTCATTAGTTGAGGTTAAAATACCTTTGTTTGTAACTTCTGCTTTTAAGACCTATCAGGAACACAACTGCAAGATAAACTTTGTGAACAAGCGGTAAACAGTCCTTTACCAATTTCGACAGCTCTAGATATTAAAGTTGTTTTTTTCTTTGTGTCAGATAATCGGCCGCCATCTTCGCGAACAAAGAGCACGGAACAAGAACAGTGCCGTGTCTTTACTGGACTGTGCCCTCCGGGGCGTGACGTCACTATCATCAGCATCAATAGCTGAACTGTCAGGTGTCGGTCTTCATGGATTAGTGATATCATCTGGTGATATCAAGCGGGTGCAGCAAGGCGCGTTTAGTACTATGTCTGCCACGCTGCTTGCTCTAGGTAATGTACTTTTAAATACATTCATGTAAGTTTCTGAAGATTAAGCTCTGACCCATCCCCTACATGGAGAAAAAGGTCTATACCCAGCACTAAGATTTTACAAGCTGAATTATTCAAAAATTCTGAAACAATTATAGTCTATTCGTGTTAAGAAAATAGTGACTCATCACTGTCACTTAGCCTTGGCCAATTAATCATAATAAGTTGGAACAAGTTAAGCAGTCGGTCCTGATTGTTATCGTATACATCTGATAGCGATTGTTATTCATGGGCACTCGGGGCACAATACCTTTTTAGCGCCCCCGATTCCACGCGCCCGGGGCAGAATACCTTTTTAGCGTCCCCCTCAGCGAATCCCCAGTTGGCGCCCCTTTGTGAATAGCGCCCGGGGCATGATGCCCCCTTGCCCACCCCTCGCAACGCCCTTGCATAGTAGGAACATAATTATTCGCTAACCCACAGTGCAGGTGCGTGGTGGATTAAGTTTCAATCCTTCTCCTACATGAAAAAAGATGTCTATGCCCAGCAGTGGGATGTTACGGGCTGAATCGTAAGTTGGAACATTGTGTTCAAATTGAGCAAGTAAGAGCCCTTAGAATAGATTTTATTAATAGTCAAGGGGCGTGGTTTAACTAAGTGATAGTCGTTGAGTCACTAATTTAATATATCGAATAGAGTATAGTAAAAAAATGTAAACCTAAACACATGTACCTATAATGACACAAGTTATTACTACTTGTATTATTATTTTTATATTAAGTATATATTTTTTTAGTTTATTAATAAAATTATTTGCTGTGATGAAACCTGTGCAGAAGCAGATCGTAATTACTTAACATTATTTTATTAGTATACCACGATTTTATTAGTATAAGTAATATTTTCATAACAATAACTATTTAGGTTTAATTAAACAAATTGTTTGTTTACAGGTCTACCCAACAATCAATTACCTTCAGTGCCTACTGAGGCGTTAACTTACCTAACCTATTTGGATCGCCTCGACCTTTCTAATAATAAAATACACATTTTGGATTCAAATTCGTTCAAGGCAAGTATTTTTAAAAAAATTGTTAAATTTTTATTTGTACAACACGATATAAGTACTTATTCTTACTCGCCTATCTCTTATTAATAAGCTTTTTAAAATAGAAAGACTTTTATCAATGCACAATGTCCTAGGTAGGGATCCCTAGTACATTTTTTTAACCTGATCAGTATCAAGCTAATTTTCCGTGAGTAGCTTCATTTTGATGAGACGAACAAAAAGTTCCTCTTCGAAAACTCTCGATTGTGGTAGATAATAGAGTTAGCAGGAGATAGAACAGCAGTGAGCGTAGGACCGGGATAACGTACCACGCAATTTGGAGGACAATATTACCATCAAATTATATAAATATTAAGTAACTAAAAGAAAAAAAAATCAGCTGGTTAGTAATAATTTTTGATGACCTTACGAGGTCATCAACTTGATGACCTCGTAAGGTCATCAAAAAATTTTTTTTTCTGATTTTTTTTGCTTTTAGTTAGTTAATATCTATATAATTTAATAGCAATAATGTCCTACAAATTGCGTGGTACGTTAACCCGGTCCTACGCTCACTGCTGCTCTATCTCCTGCTAACTCTATTATCTACCACAATCGAGAGTTTTCGAAGAGGAACTTTTTGTTCGCCTCATCAAAATGTAGCCACTCCCAAAAAATTAGCTTGATACTGATCAGGTGAAAAAAGTGTACTAGGGATCCCTACCTATCCTGTTCAGCGAATTTTATTAGTTTACGGCGTTTAAAAATTTCTTATTAGTAGTATACATAATTTAAAAATAAATAATAAGTAGAAAAATAATTAATTACGAGATCTGATTAGATTAAATGTTTTTTTTTTTATATATTTA
The DNA here is from genome assembly GCA_905220545.2 of Melitaea athalia. Lineage (NCBI taxonomy): Eukaryota > Metazoa > Arthropoda > Insecta > Lepidoptera > Nymphalidae > Melitaea > Melitaea athalia. The sequence goes on from HG992198.1 coordinate 9,469,729, forward strand.
TAAGCAACTATTTAATTAAACGATAAATAACGGACAATAATGGCACGCATACAAAAAGAAATCGGCGTTATAATGCCGATTTATTAATAACTAGCTTCTGCGCGCGACTTCGTCGGCGTGGAGTCCGCTCCTATTAGTCTTAGCGTGATGATACATAGCCTATACCCTTCCTCGATAAATGGGCTATCTAACACTGAAAGAATTTTTCAAATCGGCCCAGTAGTTCCAGAGATTACCGCGTTCAAACAAACAAACAAACAAACAAACAAACAAACAAACAAACAAACAAACAAACTCTTCAGCTTTATATATTAGTATAGATTTGCCTAGTGAGTCATTCCATGTCAAACCAACAAGGCACTCAACCTGACCCTTTCAGATTTGTCTGAAACTTTATTTATTTATACTCTCTGATATCCTGAACTCAAATATAGTTTTCAAAAAATTTAATCTCTGATAGTTTTTTAGATATAAATTTTTAAAAATCACAAAATCCGCGTTTTTTGACGTGCACTAAAATCTGAAATCTGCAATAACTTTGGTTCTATTAGAGATAGAGAGCTGAATGATAGCTCATTTTAAAGAAGGTTTAATGGGATTTAATGTGATACCCAATCAGAACACATTAATGTACAAAATATTTTTTGAGTAAAACTCAAAAATCGGTTTTGAAAAATCTTTGTGTTGGTGTTTTTTAATTTTTTTCAAATTTATATATGTTTTTATGAATAATTTTGTGAGTACACCATAAAAACTTCAGAGTGGGACCATGATGGGATCGGGAGATATGTTAAAAATACATCACTGAAGTATCACAATTTTTTTTATTTCAATTTAATGTTGAATAATTTAAGTTATGCAGGCCTAATTCTTATGTTTTAAATATAAAAATAATGTGTTTTAAATATATTACACATTATATTTATTGAAAAGTCATACAACGTAGGTAGATGAAAAAATATTCAAGTAATTACGCGTTATCAACGATTACTCAAAAAGTTGTAATCAGATCTCGATGATTTTTAAATGTGACCAACTTTCGATTAAATCAAAAATCATCAAAATCGGTACACCCAGTAAAATCTTATACGGTATAATACAACGCAGGTCGACGAAAAAATTGTCAAGTAAAAACGTATTGTTAAATATAACTCGAAAAGTACTACTTAGATCTCCAATAAATTTAAATGGGACCAAATGACACGCTCCACCTTTCTATTAAAATATTTGTTATCGAAATCAGTTCACCCAGTCAAGTTCTGAAATAACATACATTTAAAAAAAATACAATCGAATTGAGAACCTCCTCCTTTTTTGGAAGTCGGTTAAAAATAAAGAAATATTTTCATTTCCAAAGTTTTGTTTCATATAGCCTATGTATCAGAACCAGGCTATTGGCACTGAAAATTTTGTGAAAGGTACTTCAGTGATGTATTTTTAATATATCTCCCGATCCCATCATGGTCCCACTCTGAAATTTTTATGGTGTACTCACAATATTATACATAAAAACATATATAAATTTGAAAAAAATTAAAAAACACCAACACAAAGATTTTTCAAAAACGATTTTTGAGTTTTACTCAAACAATATTTTGTACATTAATGTGTTCAAGTTGGGTATCACATTGAATCCCATTAAACCCTCTTTAAAATGAGCTATCATTCAGCTCTCTATCTCTAATAGAACCAAATTTATTGCAGATTTTAGATTTTAGTGCACGTCAAAAAACGCGGATTTTGTGATTTTAAAAAAATTATAACTAAAAAACTATCAGGGATTAAATTTTTTGAAAACTATATTTGAGTTCAGGGTGTCAGAGAGTATAAATAAACAAAGTTTCAGCCAAATCTGAAAGGGTCAGGTTGAAAACATTTTTTTATTGGTTGGTTTGACGTGGAATGACTCAGTCCAACATAATAATTATGTAAAACATAAAAATGTTGTAATATAAAGTTACCTAATATTTAACATACGAAATTTTATAGTTGAAAATAAAACTTAAATGAATTCTTTCATTTTTAACCGACTTCCAAAAAAGGAGGAGGTTCTCAATTCGATTTTTTTATGTATATTACTTTAGAACTTTTGACTGGGTGGACCGAATTCGATAATTTTTTCTTTAATCGAAAGGAGGTGTGTCATTTGGTCCCATTGAAATTTATTTGAGATGACAAGTACCTACTTTTAGGGTTATATCTAATAACGCGTTTTTACTTGACTATTTTTTCGTCGACCTACGTTGTATTATAACCGTATAACTTTTTATTGAGTGTACCGATTTTGATGATTTTTAATTTAATCAAAAGCTGATGCTCACCATGTTGTCACATTTAATTTTCATCGAGATTTGATTACAACTTTTTGAGTAATCTTTGATAACCCGTACTTGACTACTTTTTCGTCTACCTACGTTGTATTACTACATACTTGTTGATGTGATTGAAGTCGGTTTTTTTTTCGTTTGCGAGCAAATACAATTATTAATAATAATTATCTTATGACCACTGTACCACTGTGCGGCCTTGATGTTTAGTGTACAATGTTCAAAACACTATTATTTAAAAATAAAATAAAATTTATGTGGCTACTAGTGGGAAATTTTAGGACTATCTGATGTGGCCTCGGTAGCGCAGTAGGCGGCGCGTAAGTCTCATAATCTTAAGGTCGTGAGTTCGATCCTCACCCGGGGCATACTTTTTTATATTTTTGTCCCATATCATTACTTTTTCTTGTATTATTACTTCGACACCTCCTACGTATTTGGATGTATCTGCCAGATACACGAAATCGGTTTTATTACATTTTTGGTATTTATGCACTTATATCTATCACGTAAAAAAATATCAGATTTTTTTTTTGACCAGAACATTGATTTTTGTCAGACGTATAAGTATGTATCTACATATGTTGCTAAACAATGACGCTGATAAAATAAGTAAGTACCAGTTGCACTATAATTCGCGGGGGCACAGGTGCGCGGGCGACGAGCAACTACCCGTTAGTCAGTTGTACTACGGCGATCGAGCGGGTGTGGACGCGCTCCGTGATGATCAGCTTTAATTTCAAAAATGTCGAGTAATAGGTTCCAATTTTTACCAACATTGTAAGAAGATGTAATAAAAAGGCGTAAATCTTCCTGCAATGTCGGAGAAGATTTATTATTAGACCAACAAGAGTAGGTACCATCAAGGCAAGGCATGTTCTATTCAACCAAATATGATTAAATTTATTTTTAGAAGTCATGATTCAATTGTTTTCTGTTTTTTATCACAAGTAATTCACATACTGCAGTAAATTTTAATAAACAATGTTGCTAATTTGTATTTGATGTAATCCCGATGTTTAAGTATGTAACTACGTAGATACACAGTTATTCACTGTAGTTCCTTTTTATCCTGATATGGTATTTAGCACTTACACAGTTATTATTTGGAATCCAGTAAGATCAAAAAATGTACCTGTACAGTTAAACATTTAGTCGTTGGAATCCTGTAAGATTGAAAAAAGATTATGGCAGTTACCTACTTGTACATCGTAATTATATCAGAAATAAATCATTTAACCGATTCAATGCGGTGGTTTTTTAGCAAACTTTTGTGCCTCACGGCAAATAAAATATGTTTTGTAGCTCTTCTGGGGCGCCAAGCGAAATACGAGCTTCAGTAGCTTTGTCTACAGACTGTAATTTTAATGACCCTACATTGCCGTATTTACCTATCATACAAAATATTAGTTCCGTTGAAACAAAAGATTTGTGCTTAGATTCACCAAATTTTTCAACTTTAATAGCTCAAGAAATAGCTCAACTAGGCTCTAATGGCTCAACAATTACTTCAACACCTATGACTTTATCAGTTAGCTCACCTATGCCACCAGAACACCAATCATTAGAATTCCCCCTATCTTTAAATCAAAGAAAAAAGCGCTGCGTTAACCAAAGAAAAGATGAATTCTTTATTGAATATAAACAGGCCATTGGCCCTGTTTCCAAAAAGACAACTCCCCTTAAGGAAGCGGATGGCTCTGTTATTACAGATAGTCACCGTCAAATGGAACGTTGGGTAGAACACTTCACCAGTTTCTATGCGATTCCAGTCAGCATCGAACCGGAGGCTGGTCAGAGCATGCCTAAACTGGATACTTGGAGTCAATTAGACGACCTACCTACTATAGGGGAATACCATATTGAGTCCTGGTAGTGATGAATCTCAAGCAGAAATTCTAAAACTTAAGTATGTGTCACCTCTTCTGCACAATCTGCTGAGTAAGTGCTGGAAAGCGGGGTGCGTGCCTCAGGATATGCGTGATGCTAACATAATCACATTATGCAAAGGGAAAGGAGATCGCGGCGATTGCAACTCCTACCGTGGCATTTCCCTTTTAGTCGGCAAGCTATTTGGACGCGTCATATTAGGAAAGCTCCAAAAACTTGCAAATCGCGTATATCCTGAGGCAAAGTGTTGTTTTCGTCCCTAGCGTTCCACAGTTGATATGATTTTCTCCCTTCGTCAACTACAGGAGAAGTGCAGAGAACAGAAAACGCCATTTTATATGGTGTTTCTACAAACAGACTAGACTTGAATAAGGCTTTCGATACCGTCAGCAGGAAAGGTCTTTATACTGCACTGAAATGCATTGCGTGTCCACCGAAACTCTTGAGCCTCGTTCAATCCTTTCATGAGGGTATGAAAGGCGCTGTAGTTTTTGATGGCCAAACGTCTGATCAGTTCGAAATGCGTAGGCTGCGTGTTAGCTTCTACCCTGTTTGGTATATTCTTTTCGCTTATTCTAAAAAATGCTTTCGGCGACAGCCAACAGGGTATCCACCTTCATACAAGAGTAGACGGAAAGCTATACAACATCTTACTGCTTCAAGCTAAACAAAAGCGTGATGACCCTTTCGTCGACTCTTTATTTTATTTTTTTAAATTCTTTATTGTACAAAAAAAGTGTGTACAAAAGGCGGGCTTAACGCTAATTCATGCATTTTCTACCAGCCAACCTTGACTCTTTGTTATTTGCAGCCTTTGTGGCAAACTCAGTTCTCGAGCTTCAAACAATCATGGACAAATTTTCCAAAGCACGCACTCTGTTTTCCATGTCCATAAGCCCCTAAAAACTGTGGTGCTAGCGCAAGGCAGTGCAGATATACCTGCAGTAATGCTGGATAGCACTACCTTACAAGTGGTTGATAAGTTCTGCTACCTAGGATCGGCTGTCTCGAACAATCTTTCTCTAGAAGCAGAGATCAATACTCGTATCGGGAAAGCGGCGACTATGTTCAGGCGGCTCAGTCAAGAGTGTATTTCAGGCTTGTGTCTTGAGCACACTCTTGTACGGAGCGGAAACATGGACGTCCTATGCGAAGCAAGAACGCCAAATCAACACTTTCTATATGCGCTGCTTACGGAACATCCTGGGTATAAGTTGGAAAGACAGAGTGACCAACGAGAAGGTTCCAGATATAGCACAGTCCACAGCTACCCAGTCTAACTGCCATGCTTATACAGGGTCGGCTGCCTTGGTTGAAGCATGTGCACCGAATGGATACCTCCCAACTTCCACGGCAGATCATGCTTAGGATTTTGCTTCGTTTCAAAGACTGCGCCAAGCGCGATATGGTGGCTTTTAACATAAACCACAATAGCTGGGACAAATTAGCCGAGAACAGAGACCAATGGCGTAAGAGCGTGAAGGATGGTCAAAAACATCATGATGAAGCCTGGTTTGGACTCTTATCGGACAGGAGAAACAAAAACATCAAAAAAGCTATAATAATGACACTAGCGCATCTTTTCCCTGTTCGGTGTGTGGTAGAGTCTGCCGCTCCCGTATCGGCTTGTACAGCCATCAGAAAAAATGCTCTTCATGCACTGTTTCGTCTGTAACAGACGCAAAGGCCTATGTATGTATGTTAAAGCCTGACCATAAATATAAAAAAAAACTCGAAATATTTCGGATAATTCACGAAGTAAATTAAAATGTCAATAATGTCAAAACTTTGAGGTTTTAACCAAATTTGACAGGAGAGCTTTCCCTGTTCGGTGTGTGGTAGAGTCTGCCGCTCCCGTATCGGCTTGTACAGCCATCAGAAAAAATGCTCTTCATGCACTGTTTCGTCTGTAACAGACGCAAAGGCCTATGTATGTATGTTAAAGCCTGACCATAAATATAAAAAAAAACTCGAAATATTTCGGATAATTCACGAAGTAAATTAAAATGTCAATAATGTCAAAACTTTGAGGTTTTAACCAAATTTGACAGGAGAGCTTTCGTAATGATGCTGTAATAGAAATAGACCGCCCTCAGAGCAGGTTTTTTTATTTTTATTGGTCAGGTTTTACAGTTACACTATATACTTCCTGATTTTATACTAAGTTTAATTGTATATCTGGCAGTTCACCATTAAAATTTAAGAATATTCCAATGTAAATATATGTATAGGGCACATACAAGATTTAATAAATTTTTCGGAACAACGTATAAGTATGTATGTGCTAAAACACAACAACCTATAGGTTTAACAATAAAATTTCATTGTTTATGTTAAATTTACGCCAACTTAAGGGTACTTGCCGAATTTCAGGTTATAAGTCGTTACGGTTGCTGAGATATGACGATTTTAATTTTTCGAAAACTTTAAATGGCTCTCCTGTAAAATTTGCTTTTTGCAGATACATAGTTATGCGTAGGAGGTGTCGACTAGTAAGTATATTTTTATTTAATTAAAAAGAAATGGTTCATCATTTTTTAAGAAAACTTTTACAGCACTTCTGGTCTAAAATATGCCTAGTTATTAAAATTTAACTATAGTTTAAAAAAAATAGGATATGCGACTATAGTCCAAATTATTAATTAGACTTAAGAATATGCCAACGCTTATTATATTAAAATATTTTTAAAACCAAAAACATAATAGGATTTTTTCAACAGGGTATCCGAAACCTAACCTACCTGGACATGAGCGACAATCAGCTAACGAGCATATCGGCGGGAGCTTTCGAGCCCCTATCAAAGCTCTCTGTTTTGCGGCTCAGGGGCAACTTACTGAAAGTGTCGGCTCTGAACGCTTTGAAGGTATTGTATTTATAGTGTATTCCTTAATTGTCGTATTTATATAACGGTAATAAAATATACATAATTTTGGTTTATTTTGTTACAGCCTATATATAAAATGGAATTAATCAAGTCAACGAAATAATACTATCTCCTATAACTTTATTATATTTACTATCTGTAATTATACAAAGGTCTATATTTATGTTATCATTAAACCTCGCTAGTTTGTAGTAGTTATTAGTTCGAGAAGTCTCCTTGTCCTAGAGTTTTAGGCTAATTAGTGGACACACACAGACTGTCAAACTATACTTCAATACATTCCAGTTCTTCCAAGATTCTATTTTCATCACCGAATACGAGATGAATTCAAGTGTATCTGCGTGATATCAGTACAGAATTAAACCGGATTTGTGGTAAAAATGACAGTCGATAAATTGAATATTTACCGGCTGTCACTTTAACATTTCGCTGTCGACAACCTTGACTATGCGAGTTAAATGTGTCATATGTAGGTACGTGTTACATGTCACGTCATACTTTATTTTGTTATATTTTGAATAGTGATATTATACATATATGGGTGTATAAATTAAACCAAGAAAACGTCGTCGATAGACTAATATAATAGCTTTCCAATAGCGGCATGGATCGATAGATAGATGGCGTACTATTTGACTATTTTATTTTCCATTTTTATATGGTACTAGCTTCTGCGCGCGACTTCGTCGGCGTGGACTCCGCTCCTATTGGTCTTAGCGTGACGATACATAGCCTAAAGCCTTCCTCGATAAATGGGCTATCTAACAGTGAAAGAATTTTTCAAATCGGCCCAGTAGTTCCAGAGATTTCCGCGTCCAAACAAACAAACAAACAACCAAACAAACAAACTCTTCAGCTTTATATATTAGTATAGATTAATCTTTTTCTTATTTACTAAGTATTTTGTTTAATAATAATAAAATATAGCCTTTAGTTTAGTCAATGGTATGGAACCCTTGGTGTGCGAGTCCGACTCGCACTTCAAAAAAGCGTACAGCCCACCTGATGTTAAGCGATTACCGTAGCTAATAGACGTCTGCAACACTAGGATCATTACAAGCACGTTGCCGACCCTATTCCAAAATTCCCCCAGGAGCTCTGTACAAACAAAGCACTGCTTGACAACAGTATTATTTAGCTGTTATCTTCTGTAAGGTCGAGGTACTATCCCAGTCGGGCTACTCCATATTTTGAACAGGAAATTTCCTGCTGTAACGTGCCCTACCTCAGTTATACTTATATGATAACAACTGAAACCGATGGCTTTATGTGCTTCCTGAGACATGGAGGAGAGATACATGAATATAAATAACCATATACATATAGTTATATGAATACCTGTACAGATACAGAATTAATATGCGACTGATGCATTGACTATTGATTGCTTAAAAAACATCTCTTATTAAATTACCTATTTTATTTTTTATGTAACTAGGTCGGCATACAAGCGTACGGCTCACCTGATGGTAAGACCGAAGCCTATAGACGCCTGTGACACCAGAAGCATCGCAAGCGCGTTGCCGACCCAATCCCCCCAGGAGCTCTGGTCACCTTACTCACCAACAGGAACACAATACTGCTTGAAAACAGTATTATTTAGCTGTGGTCTTCTGTAAGGTCGAGGTACTACCCCAGTCGGACTGCTCCATATTTTGAGCAGGAAATTTCCTGCTGTGCCCTACCTCAGTTAAATTTATTAAATTGTTAATGTATTATACCTTCAGTATATACATAAAATTATTACGACAATGGGATTGCGCGCCATTTAAGTGCAAGAAACCAAGTCAAGTTAGTTATCCGTGCCCTCTTTCTGTACTTTTGTTATAAGAAAAGCAATTCCCGTGTTTCTTGATTAAATGTAATTGTTGTAATTTACCTTAGTTCCCTGAGTTTGATTCCAATTACAATACAATATTTCGAATGTAACACAATAGTCCATATATCTACAATTGTATTCCTAGTGGTCATAGCATCTTCAGTTGGTCAAAGCTAATCATACTGCATGTGGCATCTCTGAATAATGGATGAGTCTTGCCATGTGCTGAATAGACGCTAGACGGTGAGAGAAGTCAGGTGTTAGCTTGTCCAACTCAATATCTTGAGGGATTAGTTTCAGTATTACTGTGTATTGGACTTGCTTTAGATATGTATAGATGCATGATTGTTTCTTCGATTGTTATTTTATTATACTTTAAGTTGGTAAAAGTTTGTAAAAATTTGTTCAATGATATGGAGGTGGTTATTTATTAAAACAGGCCTCATATCTGTCACCTCGTGTTGTCCTATTTAAATTTGAGCAAGAGCTGACGAGCAGTTTTACAATTATCTCTAATAATGTGCATTTTACGAGTACTATACTTGTGTTGTGTGTGTGTGTGTGTTGTAGATGTAAACTGAAGTCAGTTTTTTATTTAACAGCAAGCGCGATTATTGTAATACTGTTTGGCGTTAGCTGATGCAAGATATATGTGCCAGCAATGCATCTCCTATCTATACTAATATTATAAAGAGGTAAAGTTTTTAACTTTGTTTGTTGGTAGGGGGTAATCTTCGCAAATACTGATCCGATCATAAAAATTCTTTTAATAACAGAAAGCTACACTATTCAGAAGTGATAACGGCTATATTTTATTGTTATTGAACAAAAAATTCAGTGAAAAATAATAGTATATGTAAATCAAGTCGGAGAAATGCGAGCGAGATGAAAACTTTACTATATATATTTGCATCGTAAAAATAATTAACACACACAGGCACAGGTCGGCTAGTTCTGTATATACTATAAAATATCCATATTGTCAACAGGAGGCGCATATACTAAAGGAACTCGATGTATCGAGTAACGCACTCGAAGGGCCGGTAGGTCCGTCCACTGTGCCCGCTCTCAGCTTTTTGGAAACCCTACACTTGTCTGATAATACCTTTGCGAGCATTCGACGAGGAGCTTTGGCAGGTATTAGTTCAAACATTACTTGTTACAAAGAATGTACAGACTTTAATCTGGACAAACATGATTGAATTGTTTTCATGATTCCTTTTATATTTCCTTTTAAAATATAGCCTTTGTATTTACTAAGTGAAAAAAATCTGCCTGTGGATGTGTTATGTCTAAAGATTTGCCAAGTACCTATATTGGATAGCTGTGTAATATTTAGAGAATTTGAAATGTTTAAGACAATACTACTTATACATTCAGTTTTTTGGAGTCTTAAACTCATGTTCTACATAGGTAATACATTTTGTTCTATTTTTATTTAGTCATTTTTTAAATTATTATTAACACACGTTGCTATACTTCTAGGTCTCACAAACCTGACGCATTTAAATCTTCATAACAATCAAATCGACGTATTAGAAGACTACGCCTTTAAGCATCTCACAAATCTGACGCACCTGGATTTATCTCATAACGAGATTGTGGCCGTTTCAGGTGAGCGCCACAATTATATTTACTAATTAAACCAGGAGAAGTGAGTCAAAAAAGTGGAGAATCAAAATTGGCGAAAGAAAGAATACATGCATTACTTACAAATAGTCTGTAAATAAAAAAAAATCATGTATTAGAAAATAGAAATAGAAAATGAGTTATGATTTATGATTATTTTATGGTAAAGGAAAAAAGAGAGAAATAGAGAAGTAAGTATGCTAAAAAAAGATTAGTTAATATAAGTGATAAATGTAAAATCGTTATAATTGAGTTTCATTTACCAAATACATTTTTACAGATATTATACATATATTTTATAATATAGTGACTATGTAAAACAAATTAAAATATTTATTAGTTACAACAATCATCTTTGCTATTTTCAAGGTTAATATTTTTTGATCGTGATGATAAATTTTCAGGTCTAAATGTATGCCTGGTTCTTAACTATCAACACACAATAGTATCTAGTAATATTGAACAATTTAATTATTTTTATTAATAAGTTTTAATTTTTATTTTTTTATCACATATTATAAACTTTCATTTTCATGCTTACTTTTTAACGCGAACATAATAATCCACTGTTTTTAAGTTTGAATAGTAAAATTTACATAATTGTGTATTTGCATCCAAAAAATATTACGTTTTTTTTTCACGAACTGATGTGCCAAATTTGATAAGATCCGGTGGGGATAACGTCCATTGTGAAATTTCTTTACCCAACGAACTTACTGACGTTTCAATTTCCGTTTGAAAAAAAGGTAGTAAATGTGAACAAAGAAAAAGAATCGGAGTAACGAAATGTTTTATTTGAAATACCTTTTTGTTATTATAACTCATTAATTTGTTTTGTTTATTGTACAAACAGAAAACCAACATTTAAGCAAAATTATTTTAATATACAAACCAAAACTTTTCGGAGTTTACTGCTTAAAAAAAGATAATGGTATGTTATGGAAGTTAGTTATGTAGTTAGGTATTAGTATGGCATGGTAGTTAGTTAGTTCAGCCTATTGCAGTCCACTGCTGGACATAGGCCTCCCCAAGTTCGCGCCAGACATCCCTGTATGTAATGGTATGTAGTATGAAAAAAATATTGAAAGTGAAATCGTATGTAACAACTGACGCTCAAGCTGTGACCCTGACGTGACGCTTTAAATTAAGTAACATTAGTAGTATCAAAATTTGTCCCAATAATGAAAATCTATACTAATATATAAAGCTGAAGAGTTTGTTTAGTTGTTTGTTTGTTTGTTTGAACGCGGTAATCTCTGGAACTACTGGGTCGATTTGAAAAATTCTTTCACTGTTAGATAGCCCATTTGTCGAGGAAGACTATAGGCTATGTATCGTCACGCTAAGACCAATAGGAGCGGAGTCCACGCCGACGAAGTCGCGCGCAGAAGCTAGTATCTAATATTTATGATAATACTTTACTTAATATATGTTTGTTTCAAATCCCCACAGGAGCATCATTAGCGCAACTATTAAACTTGGCGCATTTGGATCTCTCGCATAACTTCCTCCGGTCCCTCTCAGCTGAACCTCTGAAGGCCCTCGATCATCTTACTGAACTTCTCCTACATGACAACGATATATCAATGATTGAAGATGGAGCCCTTGTACAGCACAAGGACTTGCGTCGGTTTGCTATTGAAGGTAATGGCGATACGATGACAAGCGGTATCGACGCCACACACGGTCGAGCGGGCACGCAAATATTCTTATGATTTTATATTTGAAAAATTATTTCCTTGAAGCGACCATAATTCAGTACCAATTTTTTTTACGCCGAGAATGCAAATGCAGCACGTTTTGTAATATATATTAGAATTACGTAAAATTTATTTCTAAAAGCAAATTCAGAGGTACCGGAATTTTTTTAAACTGCTGTTTCTATTATGGTTAAGATAGTAGTTATTTACAAAATTTCCGGCTTTTATAAGTGGTGTGCTTATTTAGCTGCTTGTGTGTTCACATATCGGTATTGTTTAGCATCAGACGTTTTGTATGGGGCGACGTTGTAACCTCTTTGTTCGGCTGTCGAAACGCCACCCAGCGCTTTTGTGCATGACTCCACTGTTCATGGCCATTCCTTTATGAGACTTTTATGGGAAAATAATTTTATGATGCTTTCCCTTCCCTTGAAGCAAAATATTTTTGCGCTACGTTATTTATGGTTCTTTTTGAAGAAAAATTAATATAGGTAAGCTTTGAACCCCTTGGAGGTGCGCTATATTAATAAAACCGTAGATCGTAATTGTAATTCTTCGTTTCGGATTTTTACATAAAATTTGATTACCACGAAATATTCATTAAATCCGATATGCATTGTCAAAAGTTAAAACGCAAAAAACTTTTTCGATAATCACGGCTTCACAAAGGAAATGAAAGTAACAAAGAACAATTGTTTGATTGTCGTTAATTTTAATTCCAACCCATTTATACTCTCGAACTCATAAAGATAAATTCGTTCTCTTTTGCAGATAATCCACTTAATTGCGATTGCTTAATGGCTGGCTTTGCGAGGTGGTTGCGGGAGGCAAAAAACCTGCCTCAATCAGATAAATCAGCAGCCGTTTGTGCCACGCCACCTCATTTAGAGGGAGCATTAATTTCTCGACTATCGAAAAACAAACTCTGCGACGACGAACATGTTGATACGAAAGTAATTGATGAAGTTAATTTTGATTATAACAAAGTTATTGAGAACACTATCGATGACGATAAGGTTGAACCTATCGATGATTTATATGGAGATAAGACTGACGGTTTAGATGATGAAATATATGATGAAGAATTAGAAGTACCATCTGAAGAAGATTTACCTATTTCGAAATCCAAGGTAATAATCGTCATAATAATTTTTCTATGTTGACATCGGAAGCTTGAACTATATAAATATTTTAAAGAATTATTGTAAATAGAGTTATTATCAGGAGTGTTAAAGAATTGTTTATGTATTTATCGACAATGTCGTTGTTGTTTATGTATATACTGATAACTTTTTCAAGTTTTAATATTGTGATCGAAAGTCATTTCTGTCGACGTTATGCGCGGAATATCCAATGCCATATTTTAATATTATGATAAAGCATCACCTAGCCAATGAAGGAGAACATTTTCTATGGTCTGAGAAAATTTCTTGAAGAGAATAATCGGAAGAAGTTTAATAAAACTTCACGTTCACCTTTTTCCGTTAAAATATTTCATTAAATCAATATTGAGAATTCAATATTAATAACCAATTGATTTGAGTAATTTTATGAAGGGTTCTTTTTAAAATAGTTCGCTGCAGAAATAGTGAAAATTTTTGTTGACATCTTAGGTTAACGGGAAATTATTATATCTGGATCCTCAACAATTAAAAGAAAATAGCGGGCGTACAAAGTACACATGGCAAAAGTAAAACTTCTTTGGCAAACTAATTAAAAAAAACGAATTTAAAATAAAATAAAAACTAATTGAAAATAAAAACCAAGGTCACGCGGTCTAAGTACTGACCGTGCCTGATGCTGCCCTTTACCGGACGCTCAAATTGTATCCATCATGCGCCTAAAGAAGTTTCACTTAAAAAACAGATGGTTCTTCAATAACTTTTCAGGTCCGGTTGGTAGATTCCTGGTATGATGACGAAGAAGTACATTTGTCGTGGAGTCTGGAGCCACCGTCAACTCATCGGTATAGGTGTACTGGTGTGACTGCGTCTAAAAGTGGTGGTCTACCTAAGCATGTAGCCTGCCATAGAGCTAGCCCTTCAAATATTATTTTGAGAGGTTTAAAAATTGATCCCATAGAAAAATACACGTGAGTAGCGTGGTGTTTATATTTCGTTATATACCTATATATGTTTTAATTCATTATCAAACTTCTAATCTTCAGTGTTGGAACTTTTCTTTAGTAGATTATTACAATTATAATTATTTTCTTTGATATTTTAATGTCCTTTTATTTTATTATCTTAAATTTCGGACACATGTATTGTTTTTCATTGTGTCAAATCGAAATCTTGGATATATAAAAACTAAAATTTAAATATAATTATAGCAAATGATATAGCGATGTTATTGTTGATATTCCAACCTGACTACGTGATTTGATAACCTTCTTAACATTTAATTCTATGTATCGATAAACTAATCAGAAATATCTCACGAACGATGTTACTTCCGTGAAATATTGTAAATTTAAAGGATTTGTCTTTTTTATACTAAGATGTATTATATGAGCGGCATGGCTATATTTCATGCAATTCGAAAACTAAATTGAGAATTTTTGGCTGGAATTTAAAAACTATATTCTTTTTCGCAGATTCTAGATTTCAAATCAGCTGAAGCTTCATGATAAATATCAATACTAATTTATAAAAAAAACCTTATATACTTTGTAAAGATTCAAAAGTACTTTAGCTTCCTTATTTAATAAAAAAAAAATGATTTTGATTTGCACAGTTTCTGCATCGCATTAGAGGAGATGGACAGTAAAGATGCTCCTATGGCTCTAGTTTTGGGTTGTGGGCCACCACAGCTCGTGAGACAACGAGCTGATTATATGACTGTCAGACCTTCGCCAGCTACAGTGCCTGATCGAGAATTTTTGAGGTATGCCGTCTATCAACAAAAGATACTTAGATCATATTCATTTCATTTTTTCGAGTAGCCCGAGGGGGCAGTTTGCAGTGACTCTGCTTTATGGTTTCAATTCCCACCTTAAGTCTGGTTGTCATAATTGACTGAAATGTATATTTTTACTTACATGTATATTATTTCCATGAATATTTATCAAAAAATATATATGCAGTTAAATCTAAGATTTTAAATTAAACTGGTTATTTTATTACTAAAATTATTTTAAAACGGAATATTTACCGTTTTTTATTTTCATTTTGTAGAGCTCGATTTTTCGACATTATCTAGAAATGTCTTCTTCACGAGACTGACTCGTGAGCAAAATGAAAATAAAAACATGGTAAATATCCTGTTTTTAAATAATTTTGCAACTATATCAGTCGGCTGTTATCTGTTATCTGCACACAAACATTAAATTGATTGTTTTAGGAACAGTCAACAATGTTTGTATATCGGTAATACATTTGGTTATGTGCAAATGTATTTTACTATTTTTTTCTTTGTATTAACTTATTTTACTTTTTGTTTTAGAGTCTCTGAAGTTAGATCAAACGTAACCAGCGCAGGTCTTCTTACAGTCTTGGTTTCAGTTTTGGGACTTCCGTCTTCAAAACCGCTCTACGTTTTACCAAGATCCCAAAGAGTATCAACGACGGACACTCGACTTTCAACGTTGCATAATTGTTACGTAGTTTTAGCAGTTCTGTCCAGAGGATCTTTAGTGGCACAAAAAGATACTCCATGTAAGGAAACGTTAGAAATATCCATGGAAGGCTTTATCCGTGGTCCTTACGAGGTCTGCGCGTCAATATCTAAGTTCAAAGTTAATGAAATGCATCCAATTTGTATAGTACCACAATTGTTGGAACCAGTTGGAACTTTAGAAATGAAATCTGGATTTCGAAATCTTAATACTGCACTTATTGGTATTGCTTTAGGGCTGATGTTTATTGTAATAGGGTTGGTTTGGTTTGTCAGAAAAATGTTAAGGAAGCCGGCAGAATTTTCGTCGCATAGATGTTTTAGAACTGAACCAGTGCCAGAGGAAAACGTTAGAGCTAGTTACGTCATGCTTACTGCGACCTCCAAGGTTTGATGTGCACAATACTTACGTGACAAAGTCACTCTTGTAACTAAGTCGATTGTAATTTATTGTATGAAATGTACTGCTGTATATATTTGTATTTTCATATTTTTATTCTATTTTGTTTAAGCGTTTTTATTTGTAAAAATAATTCTGTTACACGCTAGTCTTAATAATTGTTTTGAAAATTATGTACAAAAAATACTCGGTGTCTAACACAAATTAATTCTAGTTACACAAAAAAAATGTTGCTTTATATATAAGTATAGTAAATAACTTTTAAACTAAAATACATAAAAAAATAATTAATGCAAAAAGTTACTTAAACATAATCTTGAATCTCAAAATGTTTATTTTTCGTAAAATTCTGGGAATGTTATTATTAACTGCGATTTATGTTTATAAACATTCAATATCGCGATAAAACAGTTAATTACTTCGTTAAGTAATTAATATAAAGTAAATAGTCAGTAATGAAGTTATGCGTACTTATTACTTTTAATTTAGCGTCAAAAATGACTGATCGATGTAATTTTATATTATATATTATATAATTGAATTCCCAAGGAGGGTTGATGTCAGGCAGGCGGCCGGTCGTAAAAAATAACATGCCAAATCACTTACAACATGAGTCTGAGGAAGAGGAGAACATGTTGTGCCGACCCTATATAAATAGAATAAGGGCAGGGAGATGATATTATATAATTGATAGACTGCATAAGTACATATTATACTAATTAATTTTATTACAGTTACGAATTATATGAATAAACATGATACTGATTCGAATTATTTACTACATCTTTTTAAAAAATATCACAGACGGTTTTCTCACTGTTTTAATCGACTTCAAAAAAGGAGGAAGTTCTTAATTCGATTGTTTTTTTTATGCGCGTTACATACACTTTTTACTTTTTACTGGGTGTACCAATTTTGATGATTATTTTTTTAATCGAATGCTAATGCTTGTCATGTGGTCACAATTAAATTTGATCGAGATCTGATGAGTACTTTTTGAGTTATCTTTAATAATGCGCATTTACTTGACTATGTTTTCGTTAACCTATGTTGTATTACTTGACGATGATATTGAAGTCGGTTTTTTTCGTTTGCAAGAAAACACAATTATTTTATTCACAAATAAACTAAATTGTTTTAAAAATATTCACCTCTATTATGTTTGCTTTTTTGTTACTAAAATTTAAAATATTAACGTATTGTTATTAGGTTTAAATAAATTAACGTTTAATAATTTCTTCTATGAAGATTTATGGTAATATTATTTTAATACACTAATGTTTTAACTAAACACTAATGTATTAGCTTATGTATACTTAAGCAAAGTGACAAAAACGTCATGTCATTATCATTCTTTTTATATAATTAAACAAATATTTTTCAGAGTTTAAAACTATATTAAAATTTCTCAAATTTTTACATATTTGTCTTTTTTCCAAATTTTTCGTCCCCAACTTATTTTGACTTATTTTAAAGTTTTAAAATAATATTTAACTTGCTTTAATTATATACAATCTATGCACATACCAACAAACAATGAAATTTGATTCCAGTTTTGATGGGGATTTGGTTTATATTTGAAATAAATGTGAAAGATTAGATACATTATATATTTGCAGCAATAAACTTTACCTAGCTGTAAACTGATAAATATTAAAATATGCAAGTGGAATTTTGTAAGGTATAATTGTATGTAATGTTGGCCTTGTTTTATTATTCCTTAAGAAATAATCATTTATACGGAAATGAAACGACAGTTATTATTACTAACCGAATTTTAGATAATTCGAATTATAAAAAAAAATGTAAAATATTGTAATTTTATTAAATTGTCTGTCACGATCACTTCTTAACAACCGCTCTAGTGTAGTGGTGCGAGTAGTCGCCTAAAACACCGACGGTTTGCGGGTTCGATCGGATGTTTCTATTTGTACAAATATTTCTTTACGCTTTGGATGTCTGTCCTTGTGGGTCTCCCCATCGTGCCTCGGAGAGCACGTTAAGCTGTCGGTCCCGGTTGTTATCATAAATACCTGAAAGCGATCGTTACTCATAGTAGGGAAGGGTAGGGGAGTGGGATATTAGAAGCTGAATGAATGCGGGCATTTCTTATTTACACGTACTTTTTAATTTGATCAATTCTTGTTTGTTCACATTTGTGCCGAATCTATCCATTTTAGATACCGAATTAGATGTTGTTGTGTTAAGCTTTTTTACATTTTAAATGACCATTTTTTGTACCAGTGGGTAAAACTTTGTAATCCAATGGACTAACTTTTTCTATACTTACTTTGAATGGCATGACGTTTTATTTGTACTAAATTTTAATTAGCAAGATTAGTCACTTAAAAAGATTATTTAATTGTTATTTCCAGTTTTAGATATATTATAACGAGTGTTCGAAGGTTATTTGTAATTATTGTAATAATTTTTTTTATTTGCGTTTTGTAAATTTTTAAAGAACTTTGGTTCCGCTTTAATTAGTTATTAATTATGTAAATAATAATTTATGGATTGCAGATTTTTTTCTTAATAAAAAAAACCGGTCAAGTGCGAGTCGGACTCGCGCACCGAGGGTTCCGTACAAACCTGCAGGTATATAAGTAAAAGTTATGGTATTTTGCTGCTAAATGAAATCCGTAACATTACAATATGGAAAGTTGGAGAATTGAAGATTGGATCTTTTCATTAATCCTTTACCTAATTT
Organism: Melitaea athalia; assembly: GCA_905220545.2. Taxonomy (NCBI): domain Eukaryota; kingdom Metazoa; phylum Arthropoda; class Insecta; order Lepidoptera; family Nymphalidae; genus Melitaea; species Melitaea athalia. The sequence goes on from HG992198.1 coordinate 9,488,701, forward strand.
ATATAAAATAAAATAAATAAATAAAATAAAAATCGCCTTTATTTCTATTACTATTAAAATTTCAATTAATACTAGCGTAAGTATTCTTAGTTTAAACATATGTATGTATATAAACCTATGTATATATTTATTCTATACTCGTATAATTAACTCGTCTACATGTTTATAACATCACTTAATTAATATTGGTAATAGTAATAGTCGCCTCTGCGGCGTAGGCCTCTCCTAAACATTTCCATGTATCCCTTTCCCGTGCTTTCTGTATACACAGCGGTCCACATAATTATCTGGTTGAAGATATCTCTCCACCTTTTAATTGGTCTCCCTTTTTTCCTTGACCTGTCTCTTGGTAGGAAAGTTCTTTTATCGAAGTTATTTATTTACAAATTTTTTAGTCACTATTTAGAAATCTGGTTCAAAAATACTTTATTACTATTAAGTATTAAATTTGAACCATATTATATATAGTAGATATTTATTTATTATTTATTTATTTATTTAAATAGTCCCACAGATGATGTAACATTTTTCAAGTTTGTATAAAACATGTTTTCCTAAATTTATTTTTATTATTGTCTGCTATTGTTTAAACATATATATTTTTTAATGTCTAGAATTCTCATTACAGTGTTAATATTACTTGATTTCATTAATCATTTCAATACTGTTGATTTTGACTTACTACTAGCTATACTTGGTTCTCCTAAGGTGTCTGACTGGTTTCATAGTTACTTGCATGGTCGCCGGCTACGAATACATATTGAAGAACTTTCTTCATTCTGGTCTAGAATCAACGCTGGCGTTAAAGATAAATATATAATATGTACCTCTTCGCTTAAATGATAGCCTAACTTTGAAGATACCTTCACATTCGTCTTCCTTTTATTCTAAATCTTTCACTATTGAAGCTTATCGTCTTTGGAACTTATTGCCACTGTCTAACGCGCTCAATCTTTAATGACATTTGAAAAACTTGTTAAGGAAATGTACTTATCATATTAAATTATGTTAAGCAACTTTATTTTATTATTTACTAGCTTGTGCGCGCGACTTCGTCCCCGTGGAATAGGAGCACCCGATTTTGAAACATTCTTCATTAGTGCTACGCTCCTATTGGCCTTAGCGTGATAATATATAGCCTATAGCCTTCCTCGATAAATGGGCTATCTAACACTGAAATAATTTTTCAAATCGGTCCAGTAGATCCTGAGATTAGCGCGTTCAAACAAACAAACAAACAAACAAACAAACAAACAATCAAACAAACAAACTCTTCAGCTTTATTATATTATTAGTATTAGTATATTAGTATAGATTATTTTTTATTAAGTTACGTTATGTTGTTATGTCATTCGTCTTAATCTATCAATTTGCTTATAGTGTATATACGTATGTATGTATGTATTTATATATTTGTGTATACATATGAGTAAACTTATATGTACATATGTGTCATTAAATATAGCATCTATTGTTATATAGTTATTTATTTATATCTGATTTTTATTTTATATTGTTCCTTTTTTTACAAAATTTTGCGCCCTTCCCCTAGTTTATATGCAAGTCCTCTGCCCAAAGGTTGCCTGGAAGAGATCGCTGTGTTAGCGATAAGGCCGCCTGTTGCAATTGATGCAAGTTTATTGTTATAAATTCTATGTATTGTTCTTTTGTGTATTGGTGTGCAAAAAGAGTTAGTAAATAAATATTACTTTGCAAAGTTTTATAATTGAAAAACAAAGCAGAAATAAACAACATTACACATACTATTTCTGTGGTTGCGATGTAACTATACATTTAAGGTTTTCGTAATTTTTCCTGCATCTGTGCTATAAGACGTTGCTTCATACCTGAAGATTTTAGGTCGACGGGAAGTATTCTTTAGATTTTTATTCCCTTGTCAGTTGTTTGCTAGTTTCAATATATGCGGTTTAAATTGCTGTTTCTTTTGATATCGTGGACATAGAAGTTTGATTTTGTTACAGCTTAAAGTTATTATAGACGTAAGTATTTGATATGAATTTCAATTTAATACTTTTACGCGTTCAAGAGAAAAGTGGTATTAAGTGTAAAATTATTAAAATATTTTTTTTTATAGGTAGTAACTAAAAATTTACACTTTTCGCAATTTTTCCTGTATCTGTGCTATAAAACGTTGCTTTGTACCAAATTTCAAGATTCTGACTTCACGGGAAGTACCCTGTAGGTTTTGATTCCTTTGCGACTATTTTCGATGAAAATATGCGGCTTAAATTGGTTTTTCTTTTGATATCGTTGACATAGAAGTTCGATTTTGTTTCAGCTTAAAGGTATTATAGACCTGAGTATTTGATATGAATTTTAATTTAATACTTTTACGCGTTCATGAGAAAAGTGGTATTAAGTGTAAAATTATTAAAATATTTTTTTTATATGTAGTAACTAAAAATTTACACTTTTCGCAATTTTTCCTGTATCTGTGCTATAAGACGTTGCTTCGTACCAAATTTCAAGATTCTGACTTCACGGGAAGTACCCTGTAGGTTTTGATTCCTTTGGGACTATTTTCGATGAAAATATGTGGCTTAACTTGGTTTTTCTTTTGATACCGTTGACATAGAAGTTTGATTTTGTTACAGCTTAAAGGTATTATAGACTTGAGTATTTGATATAAATTTCAATTTAATACTTTTACGCGTTTATGAGAAAAGTGGTATTAAGTGTAAAATTATTAAAATATTTTTTTTTATATGTAGTAACTAAAAATTTACACTTTTCGCAATTTTTCCTGTATCTGTGCTATAAGACGTTGCTTCGTACCAAATTTTAAGATTCTTAATTCACGGGAAGTACCCTGTAGGTTTTGATTCCCTTGAGAGTGTCGAAAATTTGCAGCATAAACGGCTGTATCTTTTGATTGCCTTGGCTTAGAAGTTTCATTTTTTCACAGCTTTAAGAGGCAGCAGATCTGAGTATTTAATATAAATTTCAGCTTGATGCCTCCACGCGTTTCTGAGAAAACGGGTCTTGACAGACAGACGGACAACAAAGTGATCCTATAAGGGTTCCGTTTTTACCTTTTGAGGTACGGAACCCTAAAAATTAACGATAAAATGTGATTGGTTTTATTTTAAATCCCTCACTGACACAAATAACAGACTTTAGTATAATATAAGAGAATTGTTGTAAAATCTTTGCTAGATTATAAATAGGTGTATGAATATATGAATGTTTTATATTATTATGTATGTTTGATTATGATATTCAAACGTTAATAAATATGCAAATTGATTCAAGTCACATAATATGGTTGCGAGTGTTTTTAAATTATTTACACTAAACAAGACATCTTGGCCAAAAATCCTGTCTATTTCTGTTTTATTCTTGTAAATCGGTGAAATCATTGGGATTAGTGTTTAGCAGGTCGAGTGCAGGCCCTGCCTTCTAATTGAAAAATAATAATATGAAATCCAGAATGAATGCGCTATTCCTTGGATGGCAATAAAGTCTCATCACTACATATTATAAAACAAAGTCTCTTCCCGCTGTCTATCTGTCTGCTTAGATCTTTAAAACTACGCAACGGATTTTGATGCGGTTTTCTTTAGTAAATAGAGTGATTCCAGAGGAAGGTTTATTTGTATCCACCACTTCAGCCTATCACAGTCCACTGTTGGACATAGGCCTCCACAAGTTCGCGCCCGACATTATGACGCGAACTCATGTGTTTTGCCCATAGTCACCACGCTGGGCAGGCGGGTTGGTGACCGCAGGGCTGGCTTTGTCGCACCGAAGACGCTGCTGCCCGTCTTTGGCCTGTGTATTTCAAAACCAGCATGGATGGTTATCCCGCCATCCGTCGGCTTTTTAAGTTCCAAGGTGGTAGTAGAACTGTGTTATCCCTTAGTCGCCTCTTACGACACCCTCGGGAAGAGAGGGGGTGGCTACATTCTTTAGTGCCGTAACCACACAGCACCATAACCACACAGCATACTTATTTATATTATTATTATACATATTTATATGTATAATACATGCATAATGTAGTAGAGGAACACTGATAGTTAATATAGTAGAGGAACACTGATAGTTTCAAAGTTTTCTAATGTGATGTCGTAAATAAACACATTTTTGCGCTTAGATTGCGAATATTTATTTTATATTTTATATTTGTATGACGAGTTAAAATAATTGTTAACAATGAAAACTGGTGGTTTTGTTAATTTAAAAAGGGCAATAGCAACAGTTATATAATACGAGCTGTGCCCCGCGGTTTCAAATGCGCTAATTTAAGGAAAAAATAGCCTATAGCCTACGGATCAAACTTATACCGATGAATATACCTTTCTGGCTACCAATTGTCAAAATGAAGAAGAGTTCTCCCTTACTATGAATTAAAGTGTACCTACTCTTTCTTGAGCGTCTGGTGCGTATTGAATTGCGTTGTGTTTTAATATTTATAAGATTAAGGTCGCTACCATTTCCGTCATATATATTAGTCATAGTACACTGCAGACTGCTACGATTTCCTTGACAAAAAAATGAAACAGGCTAACTAATATAAAATGTAATAATATTTGCAATCACACCCGTCTTAAAATTTACATTATCAAAAAAATGAATAGGCTTTCCGATTTTACTACCACTTGCACTGGCATTTACGTTTTAATTTTCAGATCAATCTGCATTGTGACTTGAGGTTTTACAGCCTAATCTCTGACAAATAAAATCATTCCAAAGCAAACATAAACGGAACAGCGCATATCATGATAAACACGGTCAAACAAACACTTTTGTTATGTATTATGTAATGTTAATGTAGATAACAATGACATGTTTACACTTATACTAAGATGGCTCTTTTAAAATCTTGTCTTAGTATGTTAATACAAATTCATTCACCCTCAAAAATAAGTCATCGATAAGGAAGAGTAAGTAGAGAAAAGTCCAATCGCAACGTTTATACGGATTTACCCAAATGGATGTCAAATGTCACATGGTGCGTTTGCGCATTCAAATATCGTACTGAATTACAATAAATTAAAACCAGTTGTGTTAAAACCATCATGGCGAGCAGACGATTGTTATGTGTTTTCATCACAACATTATTATCATTATCATTAATTCAGTGCAAAGTGTTCACGCGATGTCAGCTAACTCGCGAACTGATGAAAAACAATTTTCCGAAGACTTTCCTTAGTAACTGTGAGTTATGTTTTTTACAACCTGTATGATGTAGTGTATTTTATTGTTTGCCGGACTATTGTATTATAATTATTGTATCGTATTATGTCTCTATGAGCGTGTGGGTTTCAAAGACAATAGGTATATATGTATATATATTAATATGAGCCGTTGATAAAGCGCTCTTGATATATTTTTTGCATTATTTACGTTTTAAATGAGGAAATGAGGGAGGGAATTAAATTATAATATTCCTGAACGATTTTTGACATAATTGGATAATATATAAATGTTACATAGTTAATTATTATTTTTACAAAAAATTTTATCATTCGACAGCAAAGTTCTTGAATTTGGGTTAAAATAAAGTGTGCCATCTTTTATACTATATACCACTTGCCATACTACCTACAAAGTAGTGTATCTGTATTAAATAAACTTATTTTTGACTAATTGATATTTACCAATATACCAACGGTATACATTTATGCTATTACTGCTGGATATAGGCCTCCAGAAGATCGCACCAAAATGGCGTGAATTCATGTGTGTTGCCCATAGTCACCATAGTGTATGTGTGTTATTGTTGTTAATGAAATTAAAAAAAAATAGCTAATTTCAACCAATAATTTATTGATAAATAATCCATTGTAAGTTTTTAATGATTTCAGGCTAAGTATATTTTCCTTTTATTATAATACCCAGTTACCGGTAGCCGTTTCGTTCAACATTTCTATCTCGTCCTGTAATATAAAGAACGTGCAGCTAAAATAAAGCTATGTATACACTAGGGGACAAATGGAGCAACATTATTGTTGAGCAACAAGTTGCCGAGCAAATGTTGCGGAACGTCGTACGTACATTCAAAGGTTACATTATCCGGTTTTAAATTAATTTAGGTAATATTACTGAGGGTATAATGTCAGTAGTTTCTGAATTATCTTATTTAATATATAAAGCTGAAGAGTTTGTTTGTTTGTTTGTTTGTTTGTTTGTTTGTTTGTTTGTTTGTTTGAACGCGGTAATCTCCGGAACTACTGGGCCGATTTGAAAAATTCTTTCCGTGTTAGATAGCCCATTTATCGAGGAAGGCTATAGGCTATGTATCATCACGCTAAGACCAATAGGAGCGGAATCCACGCCAACGAAGTCGCGCGCAGAAGCTAGTATGAATATAAATATCAATCACCTGTGATTATGATATTTGCAACGTTATCGACATAGCTGCCCCCTTAGCCACGTTGCATAAAAGCTAAACGAATAGAATAGGATAGAATTCTCAATGTATGGAAATGACACTAGCTTTCAACATAATATATGGAATAAGCTAATGTCATTCCCATACATTTGGTTATTCTTCTAATAGCGTTATCGATTGTAGATTGTCAACTTGGCTAAGGGGACTGGAGTTTCAAAATTACAATGGCGTTAAGTCCCGTTGAGTAAAAAGTGAATCCAAAAATCTGTGTCTACTGTGTGTATGTAAAAAATCTTTCTGAGAAAAAATAATAAATAAAATTAGGCCACATTTCAACGAAATACTACTAAGTACAGTTAGTTTTCAATTCTGTTTCCTCTCCCTAAACAACTGTCATGAAATTCGGAATAAAAGTATGTAATGTTCTGGTTTCAGCAAGAATTCAAACAATGCTTACTTTTATTTAAATTAATTTAATTTTGGCGTAATTTGCGGTAGAGATACAAATAGACAGACAATCATAAATTTAATGTATCGAATTGCGCCTGTCGGAATTTTATACTAAAATTATATTAAAGTGGATTTGACCTTCGTTTCATAATAATTATGTCTGGGTTTTTGTTATCGTTATAGCGATTTAACTGTAGTCATAATTACTACATAATTAGCAATAATAGGCAGAAATAGATGATCGTTTATTTATATATTATTGTACATCATAAATCTATGCAAAAAATAAGGATAGCTGAAATATGTGTACGTCCATAACTTCTAAACAGCTGCACTAAAATAGATATTTTTTATTAATATTCGCCATTGTCTTAACTGAGGTAGGGCACAGCAGGAAATTTCCTGCTCAAAATATGGAGCAGCCCGATTAGGGTAGTACCTCGACCTTACAGAAGACCACAGCTAAATAATACTGATTTCCATACATTCATAATTCATAAATTCGTACACGCAAAATAGGCGCACAAAGACGTCAAGTTGTGGAAAATTGGCCCGTTCTTCCGTCAGTACTGCTTTCAAGCAGTGTTGTGTTCCTGTTGGTGTTTAAGGTGACCAGAGCTCCTGGGGGGATTGAGAATAGGGTTGGCAACGCGTTTGCGATGCTTCTAGTGTTGCAAACGTCTATGAGCAACGGTAATACTTACCATCAGGTGAGCCGTACGCTTGTTTACCAACCTAATTATATATTTTAAAAAATGTCAGGCCAAGGGAGAACGAAGACATTTTGTATAAAATCGATTTGTTTACGAAACAAAAAAAATATGTCTGTACGAAGATTTCTGGGTCAGTAGATTACAAAAACACCTGCGGAGTTTCTTGCCGATTCTTCTAGATCTACAGTCCTTCATCAGTCATCAGAATTTACAGTTCTTCATGGTTTATTCACGTTAACTATAATTAATTTATCAAAAAACGAAAATATAATTTTAAAGATTTTAAATCATATCAAAATTTTCGACCCAGCAGGATTTGAACCTGCGTCCTCTGACGTGCCGTGTCAGCGCTCTGCCAACTGAGCTATGGGCCCTCATCTAGCCGCGTCGAAATTCTTGATATGATGATTTTAGGTTTTAAGCAAACCTTGGGCGTCGTCTATAGCGAGCTCGTTACAGATACTCGGCTACTCAAAGATTTCATATTACAATGAATTCTTCGACAAGAGACGATACCATGCTATTTTTAATTCGTTTTTATTTTTATTTTTGTGTTACCCACACCTGAGGAAATTATAAAGATTTTAAATCATATCAAAATTTTCGACCCAGCAGGATTTGAACCTGCGTCCTCTGACGTGCCGTGTCAGCGCTCTGCCAACTGAGCTATGGGCCCTCATCTAGCCGCGTCGAAATTCTTGATATGATGATTTTAGGTTTTAAGCAAACCTTGGGCGTCGTCTATAGCGAGCTCGTTACAGATACTCGGCTACTCAAAGATTTCATATTACAATTGAATTCTTCGACAAGAGACGATACCATGCTATTTTTAATTCGTTTTTATTTTTATTTTTGTGTTACCCACACCTGAGGAAATTATAAAGATTTTAAATCATATCAAAATTTTCGACCCAGCAGGATTTGAACCTGCGTCCTCTGACGTGCCGTGTCAGCGCTCTACCAACTGAGCTATGGGCCCTCATCTAGCCGCGTCGAAATTCTTGATATGATGATTTTAGGTTTTAAGCAAACCTTGGGCGTCGTCTATAGCGAGCTCGTTACAGATACTCGGCTACTCAAAGATTTCATATTACAATGAATTCTTCGACAAGAGACGATACCATGCTATTTTTAATTCGTTTTTATTTTTATTTTTGTGTTACCCACACCTGAGGAAATTATAAAGATTTTAAATCATATCAAAATTTTCGACCCAGCAGGATTTGAACCTGCGTCCTCTGACGTGCCGTGTCAGCGCTCTGCCAACTGAGCTATGGGCCCTCATCTAGCCGCGTCGAAATTCTTGATATGATGATTTTAGGTTTTAAGCAAACCTTGGGCGTCGTCTATAGCGAGCTCGTTACAGATACTCGGCTACTCAAAGATTTCATATTACAATGAATTCTTCGACAAGAGACGATACCATGCTATTTTTAATTCGTTTTTATTTTTATTTTTGTGTTACCCACACCTGAGGAAATTATAAAGATTTTAAATCATATCAAAATTTTCGACCCAGCAGGATTTGAACCTGCGTCCTCTGACGTGCCGTGTCAGCGCTCTGCCAACTGAGCTATGGGCCCTCATCTAGCCGCGTCGAAATTCTTGATATGATGATTTTAGGTTTTAAGCAAACCTTGGGCGTCGTCTATAGCGAGCTCGTTACAGATACTCGGCTACTCAAAGATTTCATATTACAATGAATTCTTCGACAAGAGACGATACCATGCTATTTTTAATTCGTTTTTATTTTTATTTTTGTGTTACCCACACCTGAGGAAATTATAAAGATTTTAAATCATATCAAAATTTTCGACCCAGCAGGATTTGAACCTGCGTCCTCTGACGTGCCGTGTCAGCGCTCTGCCAACTGAGCTATGGGCCCTCATCTAGCCGCGTCGAAATTCTTGATATGATGATTTTAGGTTTTAAGCAAACCTTGGGCGTCGTCTATAGCGAGCTCGTTACAGATACTCGGCTACTCAAAGATTTCATATTACAATGAATTCTTCGACAAGAGACGATACCATGCTATTTTTAATTCGTTTTTTTTTTTATTTTTGTGTTACCCACACCTGAGGAAATTATAAAGATTTTAAATCATATCAAAATTTTCGACCCAGCAGGATTTGAACCTGCGTCCTCTGACGTGCCGTGTCAGCGCTCTGCCAACTGAGCTATGGGCCCTCATCTAGCCGCGTCGAAATTCTTGATATGATGATTTTAGGTTTTAAGCAAACCTTGGGCGTCGTCTATAGCGAGCTCGTTACAGATACTCGGCTACTCAAAGATTTCATATTACAATGAATTCTTCGACAAGAGACGATACCATGCTATTTTTAATTCGTTTTTATTTTTATTTTTGTGTTACCCACACCTGAGGAAATTATAAAGATTTTAAATCATATCAAAATTTTCGACCCAGCAGGATTTGAACCTGCGTCCTCTGACGTGCCGTGTCAGCGCTCTGCCAACTGAGCTATGGGCCCTCATCTAGCCGCGTCGAAATTCTTGATATGATGATTTTAGGTTTTAAGCAAACCTTGGGCGTCGTCTATAGCGAGCTCGTTACAGATACTCGGCTACTCAAAGATTTCATATTACAATGAATTCTTCGACAAGAGACGATACCATGCTATTTTTAATTCGTTTTTATTTTTATTTTTGTGTTACCCACACCTGAGGAAATTATAAAGATTTTAAATCATATCAAAATTTTCGACCCAGCAGGATTTGAACCTGCGTCCTCTGACGTGCCGTGTCAGCGCTCTGCCAACTGAGCTATGGGCCCTCATCTAGCCGCGTCGAAATTCTTGATATGATGATTTTAGGTTTTAAGCAAACCTTGGGCGTCGTCTATAGCGAGCTCGTTACAGATACTCGGCTACTCAAAGATTTCATATTACAATGAATTCTTCGACAAGAGACGATACCATGCTATTTTTAATTCGTTTTTATTTTTATTTTTGTGTTACCCACACCTGAGGAAATTATAAAGATTTTAAATCATATCAAAATTTTCGACCCAGCAGGATTTGAACCTGCGTCCTCTGACGTGCCGTGTCAGCGCTCTGCCAACTGAGCTATGGGCCCTCATCTAGCCGCGTCGAAATTCTTGATATGATGATTTTAGGTTTTAAGCAAACCTTGGGCGTCGTCTATAGCGAGCTCGTTACAGATACTCGGCTACTCAAAGATTTCATATTACAATGAATTCTTCGACAAGAGACGATACCATGCTATTTTTAATTCGTTTTTATTTTTATTTTTGTGTTACCCACACCTGAGGAAATTATAAAGATTTTAAATCATATCAAAATTTTCGACCCAGCAGGATTTGAACCTGCGTCCTCTGACGTGCCGTGTCAGCGCTCTGCCAACTGAGCTATGGGCCCTCATCTAGCCGCGTCGAAATTCTTGATATGATGATTTTAGGTTTTAAGCAAACCTTGGGCGTCGTCTATAGCGAGCTCGTTACAGATACTCGGCTACTCAAAGATTTCATATTACAATGAATTCTTCGACAAGAGACGATACCATGCTATTTTTAATTCGTTTTTATTTTTATTTTTGTGTTACCCACACCTGAGGAAATTATAAAGATTTTAAATCATATCAAAATTTTCGACCCAGCAGGATTTGAACCTGCGTCCTCTGACGTGCCGTGTCAGCGCTCTGCCAACTGAGCTATGGGCCCTCATCTAGCCGCGTCGAAATTCTTGATATGATGATTTTAGGTTTTAAGCAAACCTTGGGCGTCGTCTATAGCGAGCTCGTTACAGATACTCGGCTACTCAAAGATTTCATATTACAATGAATTCTTCGACAAGAGACGATACCATGCTATTTTTAATTCGTTTTTATTTTTATTTTTGTGTTACCCACACCTGAGGAAATTATAAAGATTTTAAATCATATCAAAATTTTCGACCCAGCAGGATTTGAACCTGCGCCCTCTGACGTGCCGTGTCAGCGCTCTGCCAACTGAGCTATGGGCCCTCATCTAGCCGCGTCGAAATTCTTGATATGATGATTTTAGGTTTTAAGCAAACCTTGGGCGTCGTCTATAGCGAGCTCGTTACAGATACTCGGCTACTCAAAGATTTCATATTACAATGAATTCTTCGACAAGAGACGATACCATGCTATTTTTAATTCGTTTTTATTTTTATTTTTGTGTTACCCACACCTGAGGAAATTATAAAGATTTTAAATCATATCAAAATTTTCGACCCAGCAGGATTTGAACCTGCGTCCTCTGACGTGCCGTGTCAGCGCTCTGCCAACTGAGCTATGGGCCCTCATCTAGCCGCGTCGAAATTCTTGATATGATGATTTTAGGTTTTAAGCAAACCTTGGGCGTCGTCTATAGCGAGCTCGTTACAGATACTCGGCTACTCAAAGATTTCATATTACAATGAATTCTTCGACAAGAGACGATACCATGCTATTTTTAATTCGTTTTTATTTTTATTTTTGTGTTACCCACACCTGAGGAAATTATAAAGATTTTAAAATTTTGCTTAAAACCTAAAATCATCATATCAAGAATTTCGACGCGGCTAGATGAGGGCCCATAGCTCAGTTGGCAGAGCGCTGACACGGCACGTCAGAGGACGCAGGTTCAAATCCTGCTGGGTCGAAAATTTTGATATGATTTAAAATCTTTATAATTTCCTCAGGTGTGGGTAACACAAAAATAAAAATAAAAACGAATTAAAAATAGCATGGTATCGTCTCTTGTCGAAGAATTCATTGTAATATGAAATCTTTGAGTAGCCGAGTATCTGTAACGAACTCGCTATAGACGACGCCCAAGGTTTGCTTAAAACCTAAAATCATCATATCAAGAATTTCGACGCGGCTAGATGAGGGCCCATAGCTCAGTTGGCAGAGCGCTGACACGGCACGTCAGAGGACGCAGGTTCAAATCCTGCTGGGTCGAAAATTTTGATATGATTTAAAATCTTTATAATTTCCTCAGGTGTGGGTAACACAAAAATAAAAATAAAAACGAATTAAAAATAGCATGGTATCGTCTCTTGTCGAAGAATTCATTGTAATATGAAATCTTTGAGTAGCCGAGTATCTGTAACGAGCTCGCTATAGACGACGCCCAAGGTTTGCTTAAAACCTAAAATCATCATATCAAGAATTTCGACGCGGCTAGATGAGGGCCCATAGCTCAGTTGGCAGAGCGCTGACACGGCACGTCAGAGGACGCAGGTTCAAATCCTGCTGGGTCGAAAATTTTGATATGATTTAAAATCTTTATAATTTCCTCAGGTGTGGGTAACACAAAAATAAAAATAAAAACGAATTAAAAATAGCATGGTATCGTCTCTTGTCGAAGAATTCATTGTAATATGAAATCTTTGAGTAGCCGAGTATCTGTAACGAGCTCGCTATAGACGACGCCCAAGGTTTGCTTAAAACCTAAAATCATCATATCAAGAATTTCGACGCGGCTAGATGAGGGCCCATAGCTCAGTTGGCAGAGCGCTGACACGGCACGTCAGAGGACGCAGGTTCAAATCCTGCTGGGTCGAAAATTTTGATATGATTTAAAATCTTTATAATTTCCTCAGGTGTGGGTAACACAAAAATAAAAATAAAAACGAATATAATTTTAATTTGTACAATAATGACTCTAAGGTGCTTTTGAAGCATAGTTGAAAAAAGCAATTTCCGGTATTTTTTAAATAGATAGTTACATATTGTGTAGTATATATGGCTATGTTGTCATTTCTTCCATCCAATCCAATCACCCAAACATTGGACATTCAAAATAATACAATTTAAATATATGTTAATAACTGAAACTAGTTCAAACAACGTATGTCCGTCGTTGTAAAGGTAAAACTATTCAGCTAGGTGTCACCTGTTGACATTTCCACATACAAATGAGTTTGCGATTCGAACAGTCATTTCATTTACATTTTAATGTATTAAAATGAATGAATATGAAGGTGTTTTTAAATGAAAATTTTGGTAAAAATACTACTTAATTAATAAATTTGCTGTGGCCAGTGCTTTTACCTCCGTTAATTTGAAGAAAAATTGCACTAAAATATAATATAGTCTATCCTACCTTCAACCCAAAAATATTTCCTTTATTCGGTCCAGTAGTTCCTGAAATTAGGCGTTCAGGTAAATAAACCTAATCTTTATAATATAGTATAGATTACTTTGGTGGATAGGAAAAATTAAACGTTGATTAATTAATTGTAAATTTTATGACTTTTAGAAGTTTAATCTTAATCTCGTGTCACAATGTTTGTCCTCAATGGATTCCTAAACCACTTAACCGATTTTAATGAAATTTCCACACCGTGTGCAGTTTGAACCAACTTGAAAGATAGGCTATATTTTATTTTGATATAGGTAATTATTATATTTAAGAAAAAAAATAAAGCGGTACGAAGTTCGCCAGGTCAGCTAGTATTAGTATAAATATTAGTATAATAAATACCTACTTATTCGTTATTACTTGACTTTATCAATTAGTTACAAGCATTGCTACCACCAGCTTAAAATGTAGGGTCAATCAGCAAGAAACCTAGTTCTTACTCTCTTGATATCTAAGTATGGAAATGCTACTAAAGTATCTTTTTTATGTGAAAACGTCATTGTAAGATACGTTGTAACTGTAAATTCTTTTTCATTAAGACTTCTGTAAGTCAGGATATACCATTAAGACTTATGCTCAACAGTGGGGGGTTTTAATTTTTAATTAACTTCAAAAAAAGGAGGAGGTTATGAACTCGACTGTATTTTTTTAATGTGTGTTAGAACTTTCTACTGCGTGGACCGATTTCGATGATTCTTTTTTTTATCTAAAGATGGTCACGAGGTCCCATTAAAATTTAATAGAGATCTGACAAGTAGTTTTTGAGTTATCTCTAATAATAATACGCATTTACTTGACATTTTTTCGTCAACCGTCGTTGTTATTATACAGTCGTTTATTTCGTTTGCAAGCAATTATTTATTATAACAGTCCGATTAATTAATCATTAAGCGGGTGTATTTACAAATCGCTGTATGTTATTAAACTTTACACTTATATAGATATCTTAAAAAATAAAAACGTCAAACCGTAGACGTAATTTATAATCTGTATTGAAACCTGTACTCACATTCTACATAACTATCACGTGAATTTCGAATAACTTGTAAAATAAAATCTGTAATTTTATTATGTGTCCGTTTACATTGTTTCATAAACAATATTGTAATTTTACATCGAAAACACGTAGTTTATCTTTACTTCGAGTTTTAACTTGGAGGGTTCTGATAAAACAACCAGCATTATATCGAGACACGCGGCAGCGTGTCAAGCCAAGTTCAAGCAAAAGAACTGGCGACTCAGCGCCGTGTGTATATTTACACGAACCATTTCGAGCGACTTTTGACCCCTCCATAACTCAAAATCTATTCAACAGAAACAGATCAAATTGCATATATTTATTTATATCCGTAAGGACAACTAGAACCCTAAATTTCATTAACCTAGTTGCAACGGTTACAAAAATATGAAGGTTCAAAAGTCGCAAATTTTCCACTGACTGACTGACTCATCAAAAACCTAACCCACTTCCAGATGACCTAGGAAGTCGAAATTTGGCATCTCGCTAGGTAATTACGTGTAAGCGCAGGAAAAAATCTGAAAACAAAAGAAAGTTAAAAAATAGAGGGGGTCCCCATACAAAAAAAAACGTTTTTTAATTGTAGCGTCTGAACCGTTATAAGTGGATATTTGAAACTTGCACAAAATATGAATTGATACATTTGCTATATAAAACAAGTATAAAAACAAAAAGAACTCAAAAAATAAAGAGTGTCCCCATACAAAAAACTTGTATTTATTCATCCGATTGCTTTCAAAATCGATATCTGGGGACATGGTTGGTCTCATAAAACGAATCTGATAACAGAATGAGAAAAAGTAGCCGCCATCTTGAACTTTTTAGTTATTTGACCGATTGCTTTCAAAATCGATATCTGAGGATCCGGTTGGTCTCCGACATCGAATCTGTTAACAGAATGAGCAAGAAAAAAGAATAAATTTCAAAGAAATATCTCTACAAAAAGTAATGATATCCCACCAAAAACATAAATGTGAAAAATGACAGCCAAGTTCAATAATAAGAATATGTTGTTTGTGGACTTTGCCGAAAAAAGTATTGAGATCTAAATGAGCGCCAAGTTCTACAGAAAATATTAAATTAAGCTAAATATTTGACTTGGCTAGTTTTTACCTAAAAACAACATTAAAAAGCTATTAGCCAAATAAAAGATGAATTATTAGTGAAAACTGGCAAAGTGAAATCTTTAGCTTAATTTGATATTTTCTGTAGAACTTGGCGCTCATTTAGATCTCAATACTTTTTTCGGCGAAGTCCACAAACAACATATTCTTATTATTGAACTTGGCTGTCATTTTTCACATTTATGTTTTTGGTGGGATAACTATCACGTGAATTTCGAATAACTTGTAAAATAAAATCTGTAATTTTATTATGTGTCCGTTTACATTGTTTCATAAACAATATTGTAATTTTACATCGAAAACACGTAGTTTATCTTTACTTCGAGTTTTAACTTGGAGGGTTCTGCTAAAACAACCAGCATTATAATTAATGTACCAAATGTATTTTAAGTAGGTATGTATTAACCCGACCGTGTGTATTTATTTACCTAAAAACAATAATATAAAAGTATTTATACAAAATCAAGTATTATTATAACAAATAAGCAAAATTTCATTCATTTATTTCATGAAATTGTATACGGGAATTAAAATAAAATATTCTTATTTTTATAAACTTTATTTTATGTAGGATTTATAGCGATTCCTATTTTGATATTCATGATATTTCTGTGACGTTCGTGTATACCTATCCCGTGACTATGGCTTTTAAATGTTTCTTCTAATCGATAAGATTTATTTATACATCACGGAATTTTTCTTGACGCCTAATATATTTATATCTGCGGAAAGAAGATTACTGTATCTTAATTACCGTCATATTTAAATACATTTAGGTATTACGTTAGTTAAAGTAACAGTATAATATCTTGTAATTGTATTTATCGCCATGTCATAATTTAGCTGAAACGATAATAGACTTGAAAGATTAATAAATAAATAAATATATTTCCTATATATTTTAATATATATAGTATATACGATTGGTTAATTTTAAGACAGACAAGTTAATGCCTGTGTTATAAGTAACAGCCGACTGATATGGCTAAAAATTTTTAGCAATAAATATACCTAGTCATAAAAACTATAATATCTACATATTATATTATATCTAGACTCAGGGCAGGAATCGAATCCAAAACCCCTCTAGCAGAAAACAGGGTCACTGTACACTGTCCCAACGAGTTATTCAAATATATGATACGAGACCAATTATTCTTTGCTTTTATTGTATTTTGTTAACACTAATGAGATCTTCTATGATATGTTATTCCCGCATCATCATCTATGCTTACACCATGGTATAAAGGATTGTTGTTTATGAACCGGCATCTCATTAATCATCTCAATTTTTCATATTTTTTGTAATCAGAACAAATATAAAATATATAATGTACACTATATGGTAGAGAAGCAAAAGTATTAGACCAACTTTCAGTTTATCTATACATATAATAGCCCTGTATCCTGTTGGTCTTGTGCAAGCAGCATGTGAAAAATCTTTCTCTCTAAATCCAAACTTTACGTCCCAATAATATAGTCAGTCAATATACAGTCATTTGGTGCTCAAAAAGGGGGTTGAACCTGAAAAGTTTTCCGGTAGTTTTGAAAATTGGTAATATTATAGATTTCGACGTGCTCTTTTCAAATTTTTACTTTGCCACCTCTATCTTTGCCGCTCGCGCCGCCATATAGAGCCGCCGCCAGACGAAATTTCGAGAAAATTTTGTTCGTAAGCAATCATTTAACTTGTTGAAAAATTAAGTTTAAGTAAAATTTCTAACGGGAATTAAATATTTATAGTGTTTAGAATACACTCTACGAACTAGAACTCTAGAAATATAAAAGTTAAAAAAATATTTATATAATGACTTTACGGCTCTCGTACGCTGAACGGCAAAGATACGAGGTGGCAAAGTGAAAATTCGAAAAGAGCACGTCGAAATCTATAAAATCACCAATTTTCAAAACTACCGGAAAACTTTCCAGGTAAAACTACCAAATCACTGGACTATTAGGCTGATTGGTATCTTGACTGCTCATACTTAAAACATAATGTTATAATATGTTGTCTGTATTTTTTGTGTCTTTACTTTATTATCTGTGTCGTAACATGAGATTGGCGCCTAAAGGAAAAAAAAACATGATAAATTATTGTCGCTGGCTCCGACCGCGTCACTTTCACCCCGCTAGCTGTGTTACCACGTTACCAGTTGTCCCGCTAATTTTGACTTATTTAACAGACATATTTACTTTTATAATAATATTTTTAATATATTACTTGCACTAGGCAAAAAGTATGTACTTGATATAAAATACAATTTTGAAACTTTACCCTTCATATAAACGATCCTTGAAATTTTGTTTCTAATTAAATAATTTAAATATTGTATATCGCGTTGCCATTTTTTAGTACCATAAATTCCTTGGAACCTAATAATTAATTCATTTAAACTTAAATTCTGCAATTTAATCATTTCATTGAGTAGCACCTACATGAAACTGTTTTGCTTACAGAAATAAACTTAGATTAAAAATACTTGTAGGTACTACTATATACATATATATTACTTGTACTTGGATAGACAGATTATGGAAGATTACAGAATCTTCTGTATGGTAGAGGGACTTTCCTTGTCGGCCTGTTCCAAGTTATAAGATAGTAGTCCAGTCGGTTTGTAAATAAACAATACAAAATTTAAATCCGATTTATGTGACAAATAGTAGTACATGTATTCAATAAGCAAATTATTTCCACCTAAATAAATCTCAGTCTCCATGTTTGTGTGTATCTGTCACAGTCAAAACTCTTAATCAGTCAAAACTACTATTGACTAGAGAAATCAGTCAAAAGTACTTTTGACTAGACAAGTTGGTCAAAAGTGGTTTTGACTGAAAATTATTGGTTATTAGTACTTTTGACTGCAAATTTGCGGTTAAAAGTACTTTTGACTGACGCTCTCCGTCAAAAGTAGTTTTGACTGCAAAAAAGCGTCAGTCAAAAGCACTATTAACTCTTAAACTTTTTTTTTTTTTTTTTTTTTTATGTTATTAAGTCGACAAACAAGCGTACGGCTCACCTGATGGTAAGTGACTACCGTAGCCTATAGACGCCTGCAACACCAGAAGCATCGCAAGCGCGTTGTCGACCCTATCCCCAATCCCCCCCCAGGAGCTCTGGTCACCTTACTCACCAACAGGAACACAATACTGCTTGAAAACAGTACTATTTAGCTGTGGTCTTCTGTAAGGTCGAGGTACTACCCCAGTCGGGCTGCTCCATATTTTGAGCAGGAAATTTCCTGCTGTGCCCTACCTCAGTTACAACTCTATTAACTCTTAACTAGTTTAGTTTTAACTGCAAATTAGATAGGTTAGGGTTATTTTTTTTTTGTTTCTGTGACAAAAATATGCCGATAAACTGTCTAATATTGAAATTAGATAGGTTAGGGTTATTTTTTTTTGTTTCTGTGACAAAAATATGCCGATAAACAGTCTAATATTGAAATTAGATAGGTTAGGGTTATTTTTTTTGTTTCTGTGACAAAAATATGCCGATAAACAGTCTAATATTGAAATTAGATAGGTTAGGGTTATTTTTTTTTGTTTCTGTGACAAAAATATGCCGATAAACAGTCTAATATTGAAATTAGATAGGTTAGGGTTATTTTTTTTTATTGTTTCTGTGACAAAAATATGCCGCGACCACCTTACTTTTTAAGAGTTTTGACTGATACAACCAGTCAAAACCACTTTTGACGGAATAATTTAGTCAAAAGTACTTTTAACCAGCTCCATTGGGTAAAAGTACTTTTAACTGTTATTTTAGTCAAAACCACTTTTGACCAACTTGTCTAGTCAAAAGTACTTTTGACTGATTTTTTGCAGTCAAAACTACTTTTGACTGATTAAGAGTTTTGACTGTAACATATCAATAATTCTTAATAATAAAATTTAACTTATTACTAGCTGTACCCGCGACTTCGTCCGCGTGGAATTTAACAAAAATGTTATTGTTCAGTTCGCAGTTATAAAAAAAAATCTTAAATAAAAGTAGCCTAAGTTACACCTTATTACATCAGCTATCTGCCAGTGAAAGTCCCGTCAAGATCGGTCCAGCCGTTTCAGAGATTACCCGGAACAAACCGACAGACAGACAAAAATTGTAAAAAAATAATAATTTTGGTATATGTACCATGTATAGATCCATATGCATTTAGTAAAAAGCGGTTATTTTAATATTACAAACAGACACTCAAATTTTATTTATTTGTATAGATTAACTAACTTTTATCATAATTTTTAGCATTTGTATTAATTTGTTACAGGGGTATGTTTAGTGGAACAAGAGAGTGACAAGAACACTTCTGTCCATACAGTGAAGACGCCGAGGAAGCAATTTTACGGCTTGTTCCAAGTTAGTTCCCATGTCACTCTATCTTTTAAGTTCTTAATTAACTCTTTATTAACTCTTTATTTAATTTGATTACTTTAAAATACATCTTCAAAAGCTAAATAATTGTGTTTGCTCGCAAACAAAAAAAAAAAGCCGACTTCAATTACATCGACAAGTAATACAACGTATGTAGGTAGACGAAAAAATAGTCAAGTAAATACGCGTTATCCAAGACTACTCAAAAAGTTGCAATCAGATCTCGATGAAATTTAAATGTAACTAGATTATAAACACCAGCTTTCGATTAAATTAAAAATCATCAAAATCGGGAAACCCAGTAAAGAGCTATGCAACGTAGGTCGACGAAAAAATTGTCAAGTAAAAACGCATTATTAGATATAACTGAAAAAGTACTGGTTAGATCACAAATAAATTTAAATGAGACCAAATGACATGCATTACCTTTAGATTAAAACAAAAGTCATCGAAATCGGTCCACACATTCAAATGTTCTGAGGTAACATACATTAAAAAAAAAATACAGTCGAATAGAGAACCTCCTCCTTTTTGGAAGTCGGTAAAAAATAATAATCAAAAACTAAAAGACTGAGCAGGAAAAAATGATTTAACGGTTATCGTAGCTACTATAGACGTACTACAGTAAAAAAAAGAACGAGTGTGCTTTAGATCACACGACAGAAGTAAAACTTCTTTAGAAATAGAGCTGCACTGTGTCTTAGATATACGAAACGTAACTGCTGAGAGATAGATAGAAAGAAAATGTGTGCTCGCACAGCTATCACTCTTGCTCTGTTCACCTCGCCCGATCACACTTTTTGTAACGCTCTCGTCATGGATTCACCAGCTTACTCAAAAAGTCAAGCGTGCATCAAGAATTTTTACTTGAATAATACATAATACAGGAAATCTTAGTCTTGACACTGTTAGCAACATTATTTCATACGAAATCACTTTTGTTGTTGTTGATTCAAATTTTTGTTGCAATACTCTTAAAAAAACATGTTGATTACAGATAGGAAGCGAATGGTGTAAGGAAGGCCGTAAAGGCGGTAAATGTAACATACCATGTGAATGTAAGTAACTTAAATATTCATATTGTCTCGTTCACTTCAAGGTTCACTGTCCTTTAAATAAATATTGACGATCGCTTTGTAAATAAATAACTCCAACGAATTTAAATTTAAATTCGATTTATGTGACAAAATTTTCAATTTAATTAAGTAAACATACGTCTATAAAATATTTTAAATACATTTTTTATTTTATGGCTGTTTTAAATTAAGCCTTTCGTTAGTTAAGATTAAAACAAAAATATTTTATTAACAGAACAATTACATGGTTGCTACCAAATTAATTTATTTGAAACAGTACAAATAAAAGAAAATTGTATTTCTAGCTCTATTGGATGATGACATAAGAGATGATTGCGTCTGCGCATCACAAGTCTTCGAGGAAGAGGGCTTCAAGTACTGGTCAAAATGGGAGGCCAGGTGCAAAGGACAAAGATTACCAGATATTCAAAAGTAAGATTTCTTAAATGTATTTAGTTAATTTATTTATTTATTAATAAGTAAACACAAGCGGTACAAAAACAAATATAATATTAATAAAGTAAGCATTGGTATATTTAGATAATTCCCTACTTTTTTACAAGTGTTCTTAAATTACTTAGAATATCGTCAACGTCGAAATAGGTCAAATGAAATTTTTTCCATGTTACATACAGTAATGAATATTCGAGATTAAATTTAAATTTTATTGTCAGAAATTAAATTATTAAGAAAAAAATTTTTTTTTTCGAAACACGCGTGTGTGAAGTTTCTTTACTGCGGAACACAAGAATACATAATTGTGTTTGCTCGCAAACGAAAAAAAACCGACTTCAATTACATCGACAAGTAATACAACGTAATAAGACGAAAAAATAGTCAAGTAAATACGCGCTATTAAAGATTACTCAAAAAGTTGTAATCAGTTTTCGATCTAATTTAAACAAGACTACAAGACAAGTATTAGCTTTCGATTAAAGTAAGAATCATCGAAATCGGTACACCGAGTAAAAAGTTATGCGGTATAATATAACGTAGGTCGACAAAAAAGTAGTCACGTAAATACGTATTATTAGATATAACTCTAAAAGTACTTGTCAGATCTCAATTAAATTAAAATGGGACCACATGACACGCAACACCTTTCAATTAAAACAAAATTGGTCGAAATCGGTCTACCCAGTCAAAAGTTCTGAGCTAACATACATTAAAAAAAAAAAAAACGTGTCGAATTGAGAACCTCCTCCTATTTTGGAAGTCGGTTAAAAACGGAATTCAGCGACGCTAACCTGGATTTAAAAATTACCTCATGATATTTCGGTTAAGATCTACGTATTAATGATACCTTTGTAACTCATATATAGAACTCCTTTTAAAATAGTGACGAAACAGAAATGTATATTACCGAAAACAAAACCTTTATTTAATTGTATTTTAAATGAACAAAGACTTTTGATTTTGTGAAAAAGTCCTGAATATTTAGTATAAAAAAGTTTTTATTCCAGGTGTCCAGACTGGCAATATCCCCCTGACAGACGCGCGTCTCCTGACAGATTTAAGAGATCGGCGACTAGGGATAGGAGGTCCACGGTTAGATTAACGGCAGATCCCTACCAAATAATCTTTAAACCAGAGAGGGCGGGTGAATAAAACCGTACTAGCTTTCGTTGAATAGTGATAAGTGTGGGTAAAATGTTAAGTTTAATAAATATTTACAAAAATACGTGTTTTTCTTAATTTTTGCAATTGCCTCTACCTTGTCCCGTCCGTTGCCGGTCATCAGTATACCTATTTGGCTACTAGTTAGCAATCTATACTAATATAATAAAGCTGAAGAGTTTGTTTGTTTGATTGTTTGTTTGTTTGTTTGTTTGAACGCGCTAATCTCAGGATCTACTGGACCGATTTGAAAAATTCTTTCAGTGTTCGATAGCCCATTTATCGAGGAAGGCTATAGGCTATATATCATCACGCTAAGACCAATAGGAGCGTAGCACCAATGAAGAATGTTTCAAAATCGGGTTTTTTTTTCCTTTTGAGAGCTTCCTAGAAAATTTGTCCTATTCCACGGGGACGAAGTCGCGCGCAGAAGCTAGTATAAAATAATAATCTTAAAATTTGTACTAATAAATAATATAATAGCCGGCTGATACAGTTACTTTTTTTTCGATAAACATATACGCTTCAGCCTGTAATATCCCACTGCTGGACATAGGCCTCTTTCCCCATGTAGGAAAAAAGATCAGAGCTGTATCACGCTGCTCTAATACGGGTTGGCGGATAAATTCCCTACTATGATTAACGATCGCTATCAGGTGAACATGGATGTCTTGTCATTGTGGGTCTCCCCACCATGCCTCGAAGAGCACGTAAAGACGTCGGTCTCGGTTGTTGTAATAAATACCTGATAGCGATCGTTACTCATAGTAGGGAACATATCCGTCAACTTGCGGTGGAGCAGCGTGGTGGATTAAGCTCCAATCCAGGTCTATGCCCAGCAGTGGGATGTTACAGGCTGAATGCGTGCATACCATAATTATTTGAAAACAATCAAAAACTGAACTTATACCGACTAGAATTTCACTAAGTGATTTAGTTTACAAAGGAACGTCCTTATTAAAACCGTAAACTAGTTGAAGACACGATCTTATGACTTTGACAATTGTTTGAAGGTAGAATATTGAAAAATTCCTTTGTAACGAGAAAATCTGATTCTTAGAAACTTAATATTACTCCGATTAAGCGATTTTTATTGCGATTCCAATAAAATTGTTTTTTATTACTTTATTCATTTTTTTTAGATAATATTTATATTCTTTTTTTCTTAGAATATACGAGAGACCAAAGAAAATTGTGCATGTTAATCCCTAAAAATGCCAGTTCATTATTATCGGCAGAACAAAACAAGTGTGTCACCTGTACTGCTATACATATTACAATAATTAGTTACGGATTACGAAGCTTAAAACCTGGGTATAACCTTTGATCCTCGAAAACTTATGTAAGCTTGATAGGTATTCCGTTTGAAGTGAGGTGTTTTTGGTCATGTGGGTTTAGTTGAAAATTATTCATGGCTATCAAACATTTCTTTATTCAAATGGGTTTTAAATGTAATGTACTGTTGAATCGTCGTTTGACAAGCATACAGAATAGTTTTATTAATTAACTAACTATAGTTAATAACTATATTGTGAAGCTATATTGATTCCAAATTGATGATCCGATTCAAAATGTATCCTCCTGAGAAACATTGGCATGAAAATCAATAGTTATTCTTTAAAAAAAACGAGTGTGCTTTAGACCAGTGTTCCGCAAATTTTTTGTGTTCAAGGTACACCTAGGAATAGGAAAATATTTTGGAGGTACACCACAAATAAAAAATGATTTTTTAAGTAACATTAACCAACATTTATTTATTAATCACCGGAACAATATTTATGATTAATCAATAAACGTAAACTTTATTTTTCCGAGGTACACCAATAAACGACCACGGCACACCAGTGTGCCGCGGTACACTCTTTGCTGAACACTGCTTTAGACCACACGAGTGAAGTAAAACTTACGAAACGTAACTCTCTCTTTCCATCGTCACTAACTTATGCCTCCCTCTCAACTTCCGTTCGCCTCACCCAATCACACTTTTCGTAACGCTCTCGCCACACTTTCACCAGCTTACTCCCCAAGTCAAGCGTGCGTAATGAAGTTTTATTTCAAACTTCAATGTAATACGCAGTCATCAAATATTTAGTCACTAGCTTCTGCGCGCGCAGAATATAACTTCTGCGCGCGCTTCTTCTAGCTGGAATAGGACCAATTCTGTCATACATGATTTGTGCGAAACTTTAACCGTTTACGCAGCGGAAGCGCTCAAAAGAAAAAAAAACCCGATTTTGAAACATTTTTCATTGGTACTACGCCCCTATTGTTCTTAGCGTGATGATATAATTATAGTCTATAGCCTTCCTCGATAAATGGGCTATCTAACACTGAAAGAATTTTTCAAATCGGACCAGTAGATCCTGAGGTTAGCGCGTTCAAACAAACAAACAAATAATCAAACAAACAAACTCTTCAGCTTTATTATATTATAGTATAGATATCTTCAGCATCAAAGTCAGCGCCACTAATCCTAATCAATCAGATTACTTCTCATCCTCTAATGTGTTTTCCTTTCTCCACTATAATTTCGTTACCACAAGCAAGTACTTGCTGTATTGATTAAGCTTGCATGTGTAGAAGAACATCACACACAGTTCATATTTGGTCTTCGCAAATATGACTCAAGTGATTTCCAATGTACTTTCTCAGAAACTCTCTCTCCTTATTACTTTATTATGCACCCAATATGTACATCTCTTTATGTCAAAGAGTTTTCAAGTTTTTTTTTGTGATATTAATAATGTGTAAATATATCTCACTTAGTTTAGTGATATATATTACTCTTATTAATGTTTGGTTACACGAATATGATATCGGAAATCTTTTAATTTTTCTAAACCAGGTTAAAAACCTTGGTTAAAACCAGCTATTTTTTTTATAAGTGAAACTTCTTTAGGCGCATGAGGGGTAAAATCTGAGTGAGCGGTAACGCGGCAGCGTCATGACGTTCAGTATTTAGATGGGTGATCGCCTGGGAACACCACGTGACGTTGGCTTTTTGTTTTTTTTTTCAATTAGTTTTTTTTTGTTTTTTAAATTCGTTTTTTTTAATTATTATTATTTTTTAATTAGTTTGCAAAGAAGTTTCACTTCTGACATGTGTACGCACGCAATTTTTTTTAATACTACCTACTACTTATTAAGATAAAACTACTTTTAAAGCCACTACTACTACACTATAGTTTATTGTTCGCAAAACATCAAAATGTCTTTTAATATTAGTTTCATTTGTGGGTATTAAAAACAAAAATTAAAGAGCCAGACTGTAATAAAATATTTTCCTAAAAAAGCAAGTAAACAAATAAAAACAAAAGGCAAAGTGGAGTACAAACTTAAAAATAAAGAGAAGTAATAATATTTAAGAAGTCTTTAAAGAAAGACAAAGGAATTACGAGAAAGAATATTTCAGTGCAAACATTATATTTAAAATTATATTTAATTTTCTATGAGGAGCGCCATTAAATCTTGCAAAATTTAGATGTAAGTGAAATCATGCAAGGTCACGTCCGCAAGCACGGTTTGTCTAATAAAGTATATTATATGTGACTCGTTTACACGACATCAAAAATACTTTATAATTATAATTATTTAAAAAAATGTTGTTGTTGCTTGTATAAAAATTATTCAATAATATATACATTTGTTTCATGATTTAATTGCTGCTCTATTTACAGCAACACTAAACTCATAATAAATTAAGAAATAATTTGGAAAATCCAAAAGTGCACGCCTCACACGCTCATTGTGTTACGAATTGAAATTAATAATAATTGCCTAAAAGAGAAATCAATTGAATAAAATATTATTATTTTTTGTGTCGATTTTGCAAGATAAAATCGTTCTTATATGTTAAGGTAGGCACTAAATTATCGCTGAGCCTGCTTAGCTTACCTATCTTTTTCTCGTTCGCTTTGTCTAAAATCATCGTTTTGACGAACTTGAGACATTCGACATTTTTTTTGAGCAAGGTTTACATCATCCTTATTAGGAATTTGAGCAGAATAGATTCCACTATGTTTATTTCCAAGACAGCAGCTTTCAGGTTTATTCAGCTCAATCATAACATCATCTTTATAATTTTTCGAAAGACTCATAGTTTTTACGACGTTCTCTTTTATAATCACGTTGTAATTGATCACGTTTTCTTGCAGTTTTTATTTTCTTTTGGCATTTTATATTATCGAAAATCTGTCGCCACGTCACGAAACATAGATACAATTTTAAATTCACCGCCATAAATATCATTAATGTCGCTAGATGCAGGCAGAAGTTATTTAAAAAATAAATAGTTCATGAAAAAGAAGAGAAGAAAAAAAATAATAGACGGTGATAATTTTTATGAAAGAAACCCAGAAAATCTTTCGAATTTCGTTAATATCTTTAAAACAGTTAAGAGTTCGGTCATAATAAGAAAAAAAGAGCTCATCCTTAGAGTGACTGGAGTATATATAGACTTTTTATATAAATAATAATAAAAACCTCTTTTTATCATTTTAATAAAAATATTTTTTAATAGTTGTCAAAGAATTTGATTTTAAGCTCTTCTTGTTAATATTTTACATTTTGCTACTTGATTCATTTTTATATTATAACAAAACAACAATTAATTAATACAAAGTCTGCGGAGTTAGCGAATATTTTATCATCCGCTCATTCATTCGCTAAACCGAGCTCATTTGCTAAACTGGTGGTCATTCGCTAAGCTGGTAACCTCGAGCTTGAACGGCAACGCAGGCTTCGCAAGCATCACCGCACACAGTTCCAACTCACTGAGAGCTATGCAGCATCTGGTTCCACTGGCCCGCCAACCGGCTATTGACCTTCGGTCTCGGAGGAGAGTAATGTGGCGTGTTTTCGATAGTCGTCAAAGAATTTGATTTTAAATTCTTCTTGATAATTTGTTTTTCAATTTAGTAAGTAAAATTATGTACGTACCCGTAGCACGTTATCTTATAATAATATTTTATATTTTGCTACTTGAATTTATTGTTTTTCTATTATCTTATAATTATATTTTGTATTTTGCTACTTTTTTATATTTTGCTACTTGAATATTGTTTTTCTATCATTATTATTCTTCAATAAAGAGTCAGCGAAGATAGATAACATCTTATTATTTATCAGATCGTTCAATAGCTTATACATTTCGCTAAAATTGTTTATATTTTTCTAAAACGAGAAGACAACTAAAAGTGCACATACCAACGGACAGCTGTAGATATATTATTTTATTATATATATTAAAGGGCTTAATCCACCACGCTGCTCCAATGCGGGTTGGCGGATGCCTTACTATACATAATACGATACCTTACCATACACTTTCAATATCATTGAAGTAATACGGTATCAAATTTCGAATCGATAGGACATATGGAAGGTAATTAGATTCCCTCATCAACTATTAAAGAGCTGATGTTCTTCGAACGGCTGATCAGGTCATGGTTACCCTACCATAATATACTTTCAATATCATTAAAGTAACACGGTACCAAATTTCGAATCGATAGGACATAAGGAAGGTAGTCAGATCCCCTCATCAACTAGAAAAAAGTACCACAGACAGTTACACAGATACACAGACACGTTAAACTTACACCACCCCTCGTTTTGCGCCGGGGTTTAAAAAAGAAAAAATATTTATGAAAGAAACCCAGAAAATCTTTCGAATTTCGTTAATATCTTTAAAACGGTTAAGAGTTCAATCATAAAAAGATATACAGTTCATCCTTAGAGTGAATGAAGTATTATTCAAAAGAAATTATTACAATTAATTGTTTATATTTTTCTAAAACGTGAAGACAACAAAAGGGCACAGACCAACGGACAGCTGACATATCCCTTTTTAATTACGTTTTTTTTGTTATAAATATTAAACAAAATGAAAAGAAAATACGCTGACTTTATAGATTAACATGTCTAGTTTCCGAAACAACCTTTTTTTTTAAAATTCAGTGCCTAACTTAACGTATAAGAACGATTTTATCTTGGAAAATGGACACAGAGCCGTCTTTCGATAGTAAAGCACACCCACACGCTTAAGCGTGTGACGCGTGCAAAAAATCGAATCAAAATTGACAACGCAGTATTCATATGTGTAGTGGTGCGAGCGTCGTGGATTCGATTCCCGCTTAAGGTAGATATTTAGATTGGAAAGTACGTAAAACCATCGGTCCTTGTTGTTATTATATACACCATCATGATCGTTATCATTATTGTCAACTGATGCACGTCCACTGCTGGACTTGGGTCTCTTGCAAGGTCTGCCATATTTCGCGATCTAGCTGCTGCCAGCAACCCGTTTGATATCATTTGTCTACCTAGTGGAAGCTATGAGCTTACTGGTGCGAGAATACTTAGATAAACCAAAGAAACCGACTTAAGACTTACTTTAGAACACTTCAGTAGGAAATTTATTGAAAAAAAATATATACCATATTTACGTAGGAACATACTATGGCATAAGCTGGTGATTTTTAAAGTTTAAAAAACACAAATTACCTTATTCAAATAGGGAATGCTATAGAATATAAATTTACGTTCATTAAAAATATATATTTCGTGACATAAGCGCAGTATGTGACGGTGTCATTAGTAAAGTAATCACAACTGCCTAATATTGTATTCGCGTGACGACAGTGAATTTATAACTGATAACTAAGTTTTGTAGAAAAGTTTGCGTAAATGCGACTTAATGCCGATTTATATATATCAGTGAAGTCACAGTTCTTCTTTGTCTAAATCAATAACTATTATTGCTGGCTCCGTAGTATTGAACAGAGCCATAGCAGCAATCACGATTACTTGACGATGGACACGTTTTCATTGAATCTATGTGAACTGAGTACTGACAAGTGTGAATTGAATCACTGATGCAACACTGAAGCACTAATACTGAACTGAGTGGACACGTTGACGGACCTGTGGCTTCACTGATATAATTGTGTGAATCGGTCTTGCGTTTTGAATATTGATGTTTTCAAAACAACAACGTTTCGAAAACGAGAAACATACAAATAAAATGAATTGTATAAAATGAAGTCACTTGTGCGCTTCTGTCTTTCAGTTCCTGATTTCAACTTCGTACTTTTTTAAGTTTTAAGTTTTATTGTACTTGAAACATTTCGTTTTTTATTTAAAATGTTCAAAATATAAATTTTGAGACACAGATTTACAGAACGGATTTTAGCTTTTTTAAATAAAAATTGTACATATTTCGAACGAAACATTGTTTTGGATATAAATATTAGAACAATTTTATTTCTGATTTTTCCTTAAACGGTGTTCATTTTTGTCACAGATTATAATAACACCTCATAATAAGAAAACAGAAACGATATTATATGAACGAGCGTTGAAGGAGGTTGTTTTCCCGCTTATTTATTCAGTAATAATCCCTTACGCAGCTTTCAAGTTTATGCTCTTTTGCGGTGGTTTTGTTAATTCCTTATTTGGTTTTACTTATAAATGTGATAATATTTTTTAGATCCGAGATTACGTATGTTTTGTTTAGAATGAAAGAGTTCAATATAAGATAGACAAAAAAATGTTTAATATTCTTTTCGTATTGACAGTTCTCATTCTTACCAATAAGAGATCCCTTATCCTAATGGATGGTGCACTGGCTGTTTCAATCAGTTTGGTAGTATACTGTGGAATTTAGAAATAGGGCACATCAGGAAATATTTTTCTCAAAATTTGGAGCTGCAAGACTTAGGAGCTTATGTTATGAAAAGTTCCGAAGTAGGGTCGACGACGCGCTAGTAATGCTACGGTTTATAGACCACGATGTGCGCTCATCATCATGCGGGCCATACTTATATTGTTTGTTATCCTATTGGTATTCACAAATTTGATCATGGTACGACTAATAGGAACAGAGTGGTAATAAAAGACGTAAATCAGCCAGGTATCGATACTTAGCCCGATGGACACTGTGACTCATCTAGATGTAAAGAAAAGTAGTTTCACAGTTAGTCTAGTAGTCTAGTTTATATATTTTTGAAGTGAAACTTCTTTAGACGCATGAGGGGTAAAATTTGAGCGACTGGTAACGCGGCAGCGTCAGGGACGGTAAGTACTTGGATGGGTGACCGCCTTCGAACACCGCGTGACGTTGGCTTTTTGTTTTTTTTTTCAATTAGTTTTTTTTTGTATTTTAAATTCGTTTTTTTTTAAATAATTTGATTTGATTCGTTTTTGTTAATTTGCATGTTACATTCTAATTTTAATTTAATGAAATTAATGTGCAATTATGACGAAAGGCTAAAAAGAATATTAAGTAAAATAAGGACATATATATATTTTTTTAATTATTTTATGATTTAAAAATATAAATAGAATAATGTACACACTGCTATGTTCTGAATAAATACATGTAATTGTAAGCAGTAAGCATATTGCACTCTCCAGTGGTGAGACAATACCATACAAGAACGTCTTTGTAAACCAACCTTCTATGGCGCAGAGTATCTAGTTTATAGAAAAAACAGAAATATTAATGATTAAATTTTGTTTCATTAGGACATTCCGAATAATTATAGCTTATACTCATTAACATCTATACTAATATATAAAGCTGAAGAGTTTGTTTGTTTGAACGCACTAATCTCTGGAACTAATGGGCTGATTTGAAAAATTCTTTCACTGTTAGATAGCCCATTTATCGAGGAAGGCTATAGGCTACGTATCGTCACGCTAAGACTAATAGGAGCGGAGTCCACGCCGACGAAGTCGCGCGCAGAAGCTAGTATACTAATATAATTACATATTAAAACATACATAAAACTTTATATCCTGATTTAAAAAGAATATTCTAATTTAAGCATTTGAGTTATTTTTACAAGAATTAAAACTGAATGTTTTCCACATTGCGTTCTGACCTATACTCGTAGATGCACAATAAGATCCATAAATTTCTGAACGCATGAGTGTACGCAAAATCGATATAATGTGAAATAAAGCATATGGAATATTTAAACATACATGTTTTGATCCGGTGATAACTTTTGTTGGTAGCCAGAACGTCTCTGAATGTGTTGACAGCAGTCGTAGAGTCTCCTAGTGTTTCAAGCATCCATAAGCTACGGTAACCGCTTACAAGTAGGCGGGCTGTACAGCTATTTGCCGCTTTAGTAACATAAAAAAATAAACAATAATGTATTATTTCAATTATGAGGCATTAGAATTATTATCGTTGATTTTATTAGAATAAAAAGTACTTATTATATAATTAGTAG
Organism: Melitaea athalia; assembly: GCA_905220545.2. NCBI lineage: Eukaryota > Metazoa > Arthropoda > Insecta > Lepidoptera > Nymphalidae > Melitaea > Melitaea athalia. The sequence goes on from HG992198.1 coordinate 9,520,801, forward strand.
AAATTAACGCCATTTTTTTGGAATTTATTCCTTAAGAATCGATTTTCATATAAGGCCGCGGTATGAAAAAAATATGATGAGTAAAATCAGCGGAACGGATGACCTCGTTACGTTTCTCCTAACGCCATCTAACGCCGTCTATAATATATAGTAATATATAGTAACGCCATCTATAAGAATTCAATAAAGTTCCGATAGACGACGACGTTTTCTCAGAACGTCGTCTAATTGCTGATAAATGACGTTCTTCGATTCGTTTTTTAACTATTTGATATGGTATTAATCTTTTTCTTAGACTGTCGACCCTTTTTTGTGCCTATTTAGACAGTCAATCTGAAGGAGTAAACTCCAGTCGTGCGTCGGAGCTGACACACGCACATCTATTCATACTAATATATTTGTAAATAACTAATAATTTCAAACAATATGACAATATCTCTATATTTTCATGAATCTGTTATCGCTTGTTACTCAAGAGCTCTAGAGCACAATATCTGGAGCTGGTCCTCTAGGATGTAAGGACTTGTTATACTTTATGTAAGGCATATCGAGATACACTCCGAGTTGCATTACAACCTCTATTTCGATAACATTAAGAGCTAATAATATCCTAAAATGCTGCCAATAACAATAACCGGGGAATTCGCTTAGTTATAGGATTTTGGGGTTAGTTACACTTTAGTTTCAGACTCCGAAGTTGTGGCCAGTAAAATGGTTATTGAGTTCTAGATACGTCGAGTTTAATTAATTTTAGATTAATACTCTGATACAATAAAATAATATTATACACTAGTTTTAAATATATATTTTCCACAAAACTATTTTGCTATAGGTATTATAGAAGTTAATTATTTTGTTAAAAGTGTGTTTAGCATTCTTATTAATTAACCATTAGCCCAAACCATCTGGTAATTTTTATAATGAAAGTTATCTATCTTACAAAATCCAGGTTTGTTTAGTATTCACTAAGATATTAATGTATTAATTTATTTTATAATTTTACTAGCGACCCGCCCCGGCTTCGCACGGGTGCAATGATGATACTAAGGTCGAGCGATGCGTCATGCGGGGCAGAGGGGATGGACTCGCCGCTCGGTAGGCATTGCATAGTAGGCGCTTTAGGAACTTTAAATGTTTCGCTGCTAATTGCTTCTAACGACGATATCTCAAAAACTATTCATCTGATTGATATAGTGTGAAGGGCAATTTTAATCTGCATTAAATGTCTAAGCTAACTAACATATTTATATGGATAAGGATTAATACTGAACTAAAGAAAATAGCTATGAAAATAACGTAATGTTTTTAATTAAAAATTTGAACATAAACGTGGTTATTGTAAGTCAACCGTAAGAGATAGAGATATGCTCTCGCGGACTTTTTTGTAGAATTTTTATAGATTTTGAATTCGCTAGTACATTACTAAACTGTATCTTTGCTAGTTTACGCGGCGTTTGCGTGGAAAGCTCCCAGTTGGCGCGATTTTTTACGACTTCTTCAACATTTATCGCCGTGATTCTGCTAATTTACATAAAAGTATACTAAATTATATAATTACACAAACCTTTCTCAAGAATCACTCTAGCTATTAAAAAAACCGCATCAAAATCCGTTGCGTAGTTTTAAAGATCTAAGCATACATAGGGACATAGGGACATAGGGACAGAGAAAGCGACTTTGTTTTATACTATGTAGTGAAGATATTAATCTATTTTATGATTTTGTTCAAATTTTGGCCGAGCGAATTGTCTTACAAGGCGATACCAATAATTAATTATCGTTTTTATTTACAAAACTTAAAATTATATTAATATTTCCTTCCTATTAAAACTAAAACTGTTCTTGTTCAATCACTCTTACTTCCTCTCCTTGACTATGCTGATGCTTGTTACCTGGATGCTACCGAAGAACAAGTCAATAAACTGGAGAGACTACAGAACTCATGCATCCGTTTTATTTTCGGACTTCGTAAGTTCGACCACGTCTCTAAGTTTCGAACTGAGCTCAAATGGCTTCCTATTAGGCTTCGTAGGCAAACTCATATTCTTTGTCTCCTTTATAACATTTTATTTAATCCCTTGTCTCCTAATTACCTTCGCGAGCGTTTTGTATTTTTACATCCTCCCGGTTCCTCGTGCCGATCCAACGTACAACTACTATTGCGTATTCCTTCACACTCTTCTGGTTTCTATACTAATTCCTATACCGTCCATGCAGCTAGGCTGTGGAATTCATTGCCGTCATCAATTCGCACTTGTACGACTTTATATACTTTTAAGAAAAAATTAAAAGAGCATTATCTTTCCATATCATAATTTTTATTTTATTTAATGTAGGTATAATATATTATTATTTTGTGTGTCAGCGTCATTTTTTTTGTTGTATGTGTGTATATATATGTGTGTGTGTTTATGATTTAATGTTTTCTTATTGTACGTCTACCTACTTTAATTTCTGTCTGTAACCGTTCCTTTTTGGGTGTGCTGGAAGAAATCTCTTATAGGGATAAGCACACCCATTATACGTGAGTTTCCATGACAAATTTATTATTTAAGTTTTGTACGTATAATAAATTGTTAAATAAATTATTAGATTAAATTCATATTTTCTTTTGTCAAAACCCATCGTGAATTAAATATAAATTGATTCTTTAGACCAGATGTTCAACAACGAAATAATTAAATAGATACGTGAGTTTGGTTTATTTTTGGTTAAGAATTTAAAAATTAAAAAATAGCTCAAATTGTATCTAGTAGTAAGTTTTTGTTACTACTTTGCCGATATTTTTTGGAGAAGATTGGAGTAGTTTAACTGCAGTTTGTACGTTGCTTGAGCTGGACAAAGTCAATTTATCACAGAAGACAGAATTTTAAACAAATAATACGAAATATAATAAACTGCTTGTCGTACTGTAACACAGTAATAAGTAGTCAGCACTAAAGATTCCTATTTTTCTGGTCCTTAGTTCCCTTCTACTTCCTCAAGTACTTTTAGTTCACGAGCTCATTTACTCTATTTCCTTAAAAACTTCTCATAAGCCCTCAACCCTTCTATTCATGAGCTTTGAGAATTTGCAATTGATTGATTCTGAAAAAAGGAAAGGCTTTACTAAAGTCCATCCTTGACACAAAGAACTGCGTAAATAGACTAATTGCATATTTTTTGTTTCAGTTTAATTGATTTTTCTTTTTGTTTTTCCTTATGATGATATTATACAAGTTTAAAAAAATTACGTCCCTAGAATATCTACTAGCTTTTCGCTCACAGCTTCATCCGTTAAAATATAGACTTTGTCATCTAGTGATAACGTACCATTCTCATTGTGATTGTTTTTAATTTGTTCAATAGTTTTTCAATTTATTAATTACAAGCAAACAAAAAATTAAGTCTAGTGTTGTCATGTGATAGTTTATTTAGTGTACGGAACAGTTAATCGTATTTTTGCAAATATTTGTTTAAAGTTAAGTTAAGTAAGAAGAAGTCTGTACCGGTTTTTATTTCAAACACCTTTTTTAAACTTTCTCTTTTGTATATTTTGTTAGAATAATTTTATCAATCAACCGTCTATGGAGTGGCTTAAGTTTCAAACTTCTTTCTATATGAAGAGAAGACTCTTATCATTTCCTTGCTATTTTAATTTAATTTGTACCAAGTTTTCTATTAATCCATTTAAGAGGGCGCATAACGCGACCAAAAAATCAGATTTCAACCGCGCGCCCGTGAGTAATTGATGAAACAAAATATACAAAAAGCCTCGAGTCAGAGTGCGATAGACGATATAGTTTTGAGCGCATTACGAATGTAAAAAATGACAAATATCTTATTTCATATATAATTCCGAAACTAAAAGTAATTACATTAAATGCCTCGGCATTTCCTTTACTCATATTTAAATGTAACTAATTATCAAATTTTTGTCTTAATGGTCATAACCATATCGAGTATAAATAGAAAAAATATAAAAATTAGAGGTTACTTCGTGATTATATTTTATCGAGAAAAATTCCTTATTTTATGTTTTTGATACGGGTTAACCCTTGCAAATATCACGTAGTTTGTCATATATTTTTATTTTAAGATTTGGTCTGGAATTTTTCATGTCAAAACAAATAGTAGATTGGTAATTATGCATTATGCGCGCTCTTAATTCTAACTTCTCAGACAAGTCGTTGATATCTTTAGCGCGTCATTTGTGTTGTCAGACCTTTGTTATTTTCACTCAAATTTCTAATTAAGTATTTTGTTTATTTGGTGGCAGCGTGATTTATTTTAAACTATAATGTAAATTCAATTTTCGAATGAAAATAATGTTATTAAAGAAGTTTTAAATTCACAATTTTTTTAGAACAATTTTTTAAATATACGAGTCTCACTTATAACATTTAAAAAAACGCAATTTCTTTAACTTTGAATACAGCGAGAGCTACAAAACAAATATTATATTTTACAATTGTAACTTCAGACTGGGTCCCAAAGGAAATCCTGTCTTATTCACTGTTTGAAATTTCAAATTTAAAGCCTCCAAAAAGTTAGAAAGTTTTTGAGTGACCCGATTTTACTTTTGGAGCAATTGTTGCTGTCGTGGAACTTCTCTAATTACTAGAATGAGATGAATTCGCTTTGTGACTTTGTGAATTCAATTGTTTCAGATTTATAAACTTTTTACCATTTAAATAAAATCTTTTCCAATAAGAATTGGTATGATTGAATTTTAAATGATTCATTAAAAATAAATCACACACTTTTTACAGATAACACGTTTTAGGTAATTATTAAAATAAAAAAATACAGATAGTAAAATAATTGTTAGTGACTTGCTTTAATACTGCAAATATTTGCAAAAATTTAGCATTGTTAATTATTTCCTTATTGAATTTGTGACTTATGTACATATTATAGCCTGCCAAATTGCTCATTTTTTGAATGTTCAAAGGACAATGCCCAATTTACAGTTACAGTTTTAGAATATTATTAAAAATCTAGTTTCAGTCAATACAGTATACTTAAATAGGTATATGAATTTTCTGAACACGTCAAACCACGTACCGGGGCAAGGCTTCATAGAAAAATTGACATTATCCTTTACACTTATAATAAGACTGGAAAGTCCGATCTCGTACATTGAAGATATTTAAAAAATGTTTCTGGTGGGTGTTTTGATATTGATATTGAATTAAAAGTATCATATCAGAACACCCTCCATCAAACTTGGTATAATTTAAACTTCACCTCAACTAGGTTATTGGTTCCTTTTATTCCAAAATTCGGTAGGATTCTCCACGGAGAAGGTATGAAATCTAAATATGTAATCGCGAATAATCATTTACGATTACAATTTTTAAGGAAAAAAATTAAACTTTAGTTTGATTTCAAATATAGGACAGGACATATGTGATTAAAATGGAATCTGTGACTCAACTATGCGCCAAGATACTTTACTTTTAAAAAATAATTGGTGCCTCTTATTCACAAGCTGAAACATGCTAAGGCCATTCAGGAAAGCTCTTTAATCTCCACCCCTGTGTATCTCGTGGCACTTGACATGGTAATAAAAGGACTATTTTCAGTGTGGAAAATATACCTAATATTTTCTCTTCGATGTTAATAGTAAACATACCTATATATAAACATTTCGAATAAAGCGAATATTCTTTTATTCTTTGACTTATTTATTACGTTAAGAGATTGGATATTATGTGGTTGAACTGAAATGATGGTCCAAGGGTCTAAGCCAACGCATTGCATGGTTTGAAAAAATCTTAGATATTTACACTAGGTTACAACTGAGAAGGATGTCAAGCATTTATCTATTTTTATAATTCAGTACAGAGTCCGAATAACTCTTTATACAAGTAAAATAATACTAGGATTTTTTAAATGAAGGTTCTGTAGAATCGTTGTTATTTAAAACTCGATGAAACGAAAATACGTCATTATAAAGAAACAAACAGATAAATGTATAGGAAACAATGAGATAGAATACTTTACTGCTCAAACGCACTTTTTACTAGACCATTATTATAGTCCATAGAAGAAATCACAGTAGCCTACTTTCCTACGACTTTTCAGAAGTTTAACTTCTACTGTTTGCACACACACACTTTTTTTAACCTGAGATTATGATTTTGTTGATTGACTTTTAAATGAGAAATAAACAGCTGAACTGAATTAACTGAATTATCGGGAACCTGATATAAGTAGGTAATACTGTGATAATATCTGTTTAATCAGCTTCAAAACTTAATAATTTCAGCGGTGAATATGCACATAAACGTTTAAATCTTATAATTATCGAAGATATTCAAGCGAAAATTACGGAATAAGTATATATTGCAGGTTAAAAACAAGTAACAAGATTCAATTTTCATATTTCAGTAGCTCGGTTGCACCGCAGCGAATATAACGGCGATGCCGACTGCCAAACGCGTGATAAAACTTCTGTAGGTCAGAACGTTGAAATATTACGAGATGTATATGTTTGATTTATATGTTAAGACTTTCAAATAATTTTCTAAATTATTGAAGTAGAACTTCTTTACACACGCTTGACTTGAGGAGTAAGCTGGTGCAAAGTGTGATTGGACGAGGCGAACGGAGCAAGAGAGAGATGTGCGAGCACACATTTTCTTTCTCTCTTTCTTTCCTAGCCAGTTACGTTTCGTATATCTAAGATACAGTGCAGGTCTATTGCTAAAGAAGTTGAGTATCGACTATTTACTTAATTGACAAATAATTTTTATGACTCTAGCTGTAGCGAAGACCTCTTCTCCTAATTTGCGCAACGTAGTATTATTATAGCATCATATTCTACAATAAAATACTGTAAATATAATAGTTAAAACTTCATTCTATTTTATCCCATCGCAGATTGGCACATACATCTATATACACATCTATGTCGATAAATTTTACCAACACTTAAATAACATTAACTTACAGCTAAACAAGGTTCGAAACCGCGACCATCTGGTATACGATACACGTGTTCTCTCCACGAAACTATCATCTCAAATATTCACGAAATGATAAGAAAAAAACATTTAAATTTGATGTACAAATTATAATTCAAAATGTTTCGTTTTCAGAAAACTTTACTCATTTATACTACTCCATAGACAGTCGTATTCTTTTTGTCACCCAATATTACATTACTGTAAAAGTCAGTGCAACCGAGAACTTTATTCCGTACAGGGAAAGTTCATTCTGAATTCATTGACACAAGTTTTGTTCTAGCCTGGAAATGCGTCGCCTTGAGAATGGCAAGTCAAAATTAAAGTGACCTGCCTCCCCCTTGCCCCCGTTACAGGAAATACGGAATTTGAGAACATGTTTTGAGATTTCATGGCTCTCGTGTAACTGGTGTTGAAGATGTTCTTCTGTTCCACTGATACTTAAGCAAATATTAACCGTTAAGTTTTATGGAACTATTACTATATGTTCTCAAATAAAGCGATGTTGCTGTCTCAGGTCTTGTATTACCCTATTTGTAAGTTTTATTGTTTGATATTTTGTAAAATGTTGCTCTTTCTTGTTTAATGGATAAATTTGTGAGTTTTGGAATGACTCCAGAATCAAAATGGTATTAAATTTTTAGGCATTAAGATTACATTGTTAATTAATTGTTGTAATGTAATGTAGAATAAAGTAGTTGTAATGTAAGAATTCTAAGGGCGCCTTCAAATTAGCCGCGCGGCGGCAGCGCGTCTGCAGCGCGACAAATTTGAAGGCGCCGCGCTGCTGTCGCGCGTTGTTATTTACATACCTTTACAACGTCGCGCGTCAGCAGCGCTGCAGACGCGCTGCCGCCGCGCGGCTAATTTGAAGGCGCCCTAATTCTTGCAAATTCTTGCAAAAACCTTAACAATTAATTAACAATTCTGTGGTGTAGACACCTCAAAATTGAATGAATAACAAGCATTTTTCAAAGAAGCGCACACTGCACTCTTCAATTACAAACGATTGTGATCGCAAAAGTATAAATATACTTTAACAGAGTACACATAACAAAGGATATCGGCGTATTCCTTTAATAATTTTCACCAATCAAAACTTGTCAAACTCATTTACGGAAGTTTATTGAAATTTTATTCAAACGGCAGAGGTCCCAAAAAGTTTAGCATAACTTATCTCTTAGAACTTTGTCGAAGTAAATTACGTCTTGTTATGATGCGATGGCCAGCCTTTATTAGCTTTTTGGTATTATTAATGACATTTGCCAGTTGAGGGGACTGATATTGATAAGATGGCAAAAATATTAAGTCTTATTTCAAGAAAAATTAAGTGTACCCAAGAAAATGTAATTTTGGTCGTCATAAAATATAATATCGAATATTGATGCCTCAATTAATAGCCATATAGTCATATCTCGTACCTACTATTCCTTACCATATAATTATATTAGATGACTCAGTATCAACAGGTAAGTAGTCAAGTTACACGGTTTTTCCCGCGATAACTTATATGCACAACTGAAATTGAAATTATTTTTGAAGACTTGAATAGGTCTATGTTTTAAAATAGTCCCAAAGGAACGCAAACATTTTTTTTGCAATAGCGATTTTTTTTTGTTTTTAAAGGACTATGTATTTTGTATTAAGTATACAATTAGAAATTGATTAATGAATTAATTGTTTATTATAATACAAGAAGTAGATAATACTTGAAGGAGGATTAAAGTGTTCAATAATGGCTTATGGTGTTTATGCTCGATTGTATTGTAGGTCCGTTTTAAGCAAAGTTTTTGTTTCTTTTCGCCCGCGTGAAATACATGGTTGTGTCTATTCTGTTTTCACTTGTTAAAACATAGCCTTTGTTAATCAAGGCTACGTAGCGTTCATCTTTTAAAAGAATTTTCGAAATCAGCTCATTAGTTTTTGAGTTAAAAATAAATAAAATCTTTTCCTTTCTATAATATTACTCTGGCATGAAAAAATAATATATTTAATAAAACGAAATTATTAAAAAAATAGCACGAAAAAACTTACATATTCTGATAAATTTAATAAAAATATCCTTAAACATAATTTTACCGTGTCAGTAAATTACTGTATTATTTTCAGTTTAATGAATATGAAATAGTTTGATATAAATTACGAGTATATTGCCTTAATAACATATTTCAGGGCAATATTGACAAGTTCATGCACGCCATAGATATTGACATGTTCTTATGCACGCTATATGCACGCCTTATGTACACCCTACGCACGCCTTATGCGCAATTGCACACCCTACGAATGCCTTACGCATGTCTTACGTACGCCTTTGGTACTTACACTACTTGTTACTTGATTAATAATCTTTGTTTGGTAATTTTTATGGAATTTGTAATATAGCATTACTTAAATTATATTATCCTAACAATATTTCAATAATGATCATCATTAATAGCGACAAAGTAACGTAAATTGAATAAGATATAATTACAAACAGTGTAGTTTCTACGTACGAATAATTGGGCGTAATTATTGCTTATCTATACTAATATATAAAGCTGAAGAGTTTGTTTGTTTGGTTGTTTGTTTGTTTGCTTGTTTTTTGTTTGTTTGTTTATTTGTTTGTTTGAACGCGGTAATCTCTGGAACTACTGGGCCGATTTGAAAAATTCTTTCAGTGTTAGATAGCCCATTTATCGAGGAAGGCTATAGGCTATGTATCATCACGCTAAGACCAATAGGAGCGGAGTCCACGCCAACGAAGTCGCGCGCAGAAGCTAGTCCTAAATAATAGCGTATAACATGGAAAGTTGTAAAAACATATTACGTTGTATGTCATATTTATTGTAGTCATACTTCGCGCGTTAGGGAAAAATTATGAGAATAAATTTTTAAGATACGCGCGCACACCGTCACGAAAAAAACCGACACCCTGAAGATAGCTAGTCACCGAACAAGAGTTTAGCAACGTGAAGTTAGCTAGCCAATGAAGTATAACTTCTTACGTGCGTACATAACCAATAATAAGTACACACACACTTTTTGGTTTGTTTAGGTAAAAATTGTATTAACGAAAAACTTGATTTTGTATTAAGTAGAGAAACCCTATGTCTCTGTAGGTTTTACTTGTATATGCACATCAGTGCATGAATGACAGTGTCATGAATATATCAATATTCATCAACTCTAAAGGATCTCATTCTCAAAAATTAGGTTTTTTTCTAATATCAAGGAAATTAGTGATACTTATGATACTTAAAAATTACCCTGAAGGGTTTCTTAGTAGTTATTTTTCAATTTTTTGTGTTTGAAACTACAAAGAGAAGAGAAAGAGAAAGAGAAGGTGATATAATGATGATATTATACTGATGAACCGATAATAAACTCTGGAGATTATACTCTATAAGCCTGAAAAAGAAAAAAAATCTACATTAAATAGTAAAATCAGCATTTTGTAGTATGGTCATATGTAAATGAAAGACATTACTTCAAAGGCTAAGTATCTTCCTATATATAAGATGTAAGTCGTAAATTATACTACGAGGGCGGATCGGAAACTTTGCGGCCTCAACAAGAAAACAAAATAAATTATTTACAAGTATATTTTCATTTCTCAACATAACATCCACCTAACTCAATGCATTTCTTCCATCTGTTTTGCAAAACTTCTATACCGGCTTTGAATTTTGCTGGCAAACGAGAAAAAACTGACTTCAATTACATGGACCAGTAATATAACGTAAGTAGACGAAAAAATAGTCAAGTATATACGCATTATTTGGGATAACTCAAAAAGTGCTTGTCAGATCTCAATTTAATTTAAATGGAACCACATGACACGCAACACCTTTCGGTTAAAAAGAATAAATATCTCTGTTAGCTACCACAACCGAGAGTTTTCGTAGAGGAAATTTTTGTTCATCTCATCAAAATGAAGCTACTCCCGGAAAATTAGCTTTATAGTAAACAAATGAAAAAATGTACTAGGAAACCCGGACTATTTGACAGATGATTAGTTAATTTTTGCGTTGATCAGCCTTTGGGAAACTGGGCGTAAGTCAACAAAATTTTATACAGTGACAACCTAAGAATGTATAGACCCAATGAGGGTAATATCGTAAAAATAAAATATACGTTTGTATGTCAGGCCTCAAACTATTCGATCAACCCTCGTATGTTATGTTTAAGGAAAAAAGTAAGTAAACATTAAACAAATATATTATAGACATACTATTGACTAGATTGGTTAATACATTTATGGTATTATAAGAGTATATCACTGAGTTTCACCCAAAAATTTAAAAAAAATATCCTACAATGCTACTATAGAGATGTTAAAACCATTTTTTAAATCTGTTTCTGACGTAAGCAACATAATGATTTTTTTAGGTTCTAGGTCACAGCCAACAGATATACGTTAAGTCTTTAGTAGTAAATGTTACCAGTATATAAATAAATATATAATTCTCCGAGAATTGGGGAAGAAATCGAAACCCTGAAGTCAATCTGGGTCACTGTTGGTAAAGTACTTATAAAACTTTATTGTTGGATATCATTAGAAATCTAATTTAGGCATTATCCTTATTATAGTGTTTTGTGTAAAACTTGCAGATAACTATGTTTTGGTGAAAAAATTAAGAAGAATTCGATTTGCATGTAATAACAGCGCTTGTTACTTACTCAATGTAATAAGTTAAAGATAATATATTTATTTTTACTGTTCAGACTGCCAAGCATTCTTTGTTATTACTCCGTACATCACAATGGGGGGTGAATGAGACGAACTCACTTTTGAAGCTCTTTTGATAAAACATATTTGCATAAAGGAAATAATAATGTGCAACATTTTATTTCACAACTAAATTAAATTCAAGAATTTCATTCTGCGACTTCAAAATTATGTTAAGGTTCTGGAATATTTTACATTGTTAAGAATTCTTTTAAATTTATTGTAGGGAATATTGCAAATTTTTGTAAGAATATCGATAACATTATGTCTAATATTATAAAGAGGAAAGATTTGATTATTTGTTCGCATTGAATAGGCTCCGAAACTACTGTTTGAATTGAAAAATTCTTTCACTGGTGGGAAGCTATACTATCCGCGGGTGAAATAAATATTTTCAATAAAATTCGGGAAATAAAAATTATTTTGAAAATTTTGTTAAATAAGCGAAGCCGGAGCGGGATGCTAGTAGGTAATAATTACATAAAGATAAACATTTAAGTTTATTATCTACTATTAACTTCTATGTAAGCTGTATTATAATATATTTATGGACATAGGTCACACATATAGTTTCATTAATAATATAAGATGATATATAGGAGACTATCTTTTTTGATTGGTTTTCATATCCAAATATTTCTATCAATATTTATTCGGAGCCGATAGCGTAGTCAATTATCTTAAGCACTCAATTGTGGCACACAATAAATCATCTCCACACATAGGAGGAAAATAACAATAGAAATATTATGAGATTTATGGCTTTCGGTTCACTTGCCATCATCCTGTGTTATTCTTCGTAACATTGATTAAATTCACGAGTAACGTTTTTTAGGAATAACACTTTTTGAGATGTGATTTCACGAAGCTATTTTTCAATAAAATATTTCAGCCGACGAAAACGCTGCTGCTACCTAATGATTAAAGGAATTGTAGATTTACTTGTAGTAGGTAGGGCACAGAAGTAGTAGTCAACTGGGAAAGTATTTCACCTTTACAGAAGATCACGGGAAAATGATACTGCTAGTAAGCAATGTTGTGTTCTTGTGATGAGTACCCAGAACCTTTGTTCACGTGCAAAATAAAAATGACGATAATACTTGAATTAAAATTTAATAAGTTTTTTCCTTAAAAGATCGTTAAAAATGTGCCAAATACACTAACATACAAATAATAAAGCAATTATTTGTTAATAATTAGTATATTTCATTTGTATTGAAAGGGTTCTTTGAGTAATCTAAGTAATAGTGAAAATTTGCGAGCTTTTGACACAGGTTTACAAACTGGCTTATTTCACGCCGTGACATAATAAACACAAGGATATTGCTATCACTAGTATTTTCGATAGCGATTTTATGAAAAAGGCAACTGTCCCGTTTTATAAATTACTGAAATAAGCGTACACAATCAATCATATACGCAAATAAAAAACATATTAGCAACAAAAAAAAAAATACATAGTCAAAAATATAACCTCTTTTGTTAATATATTTTTTTTTATTTTATGAAACAGTATTTTGAAACAAGTAATGGTTATTTTGTTCAATCGCAGCAACGTTGATTATAAGAAAAAAAAAGGATAATTAAGGATGACTGTATTTATTTTAGTACAAGCTTTTTTATATCGCAAATCCAAAGGATAATATAAAAAGAGGGAGCTTGTTAATTAAGACATGGTATATGAATATACCCTCAGGACATAATTATTAAAATCAAAGCAAATTTTTAAAAAGAGTCTTAGATGCGATTCTTTTGTTAATTCTTGCTAAAAATGTCTAATATTGTTCTTAGAAATTTAATATTTATCATGTATTTTTTAATGAACATGTGACCGAAATTATTTTGTTTATCTCCTTTGTATGTTATTGTGATCTTTGAAGTTTCATTTAGGTATGTAACATAAAAGTGTATGCTGTAAATTTTTCAGATTACAGAGATGAAAAAATTTCATACATGCATCAAAACTTTGTTAATCTTAGATTAATCCAATATATTTCTGAGAAATATTGTATTGTAGATGTGTTTATATTTTTTAAAACAATTACAACTTTGTAGATAAGATGAAGTAACTGTAGTGAAACGATATACCTAAGCAGTTAACTACTTATAGGAACTTTTTGAGTTAAATCTTTTACTTTGTGACTGTGATGAATAAAACCTAGCAAAAGTTGAATTATGTGGAACTTATTTTTAGTCTTTAGTTTTATACTTATATATGCCGGAGAGTCAATACAGATAGTTATTAATGACGGTACCTGTGTTGTTATTATTATTCATCTACCCTCACTCATTCTATTATTCGAGTCATTCAGTCGTGTATAAAAGACCGATGCAACCGCAGCTAAGGAGTCTTGGCTCTGGCGTGGCGCGGTGCACTTGTGTATCCTGCTAGTAGTTTAACCTCGACTCTTGTAAGGGTTAGTTTGTGTACGCGAATTAATTGTTACATTATATTGTGGGCAACTCGGTCAGTGGAGGCGAGCGTTAATGCGCATTATAAAGACGGCCGTCTTAAACCTAGACTCGGGTCGCAACTCCCGGGCACTGCCTCTGAGTTGTCTCTCCGCCACGCGATAGATCCGGTACCCGCTCGGTGAGTCCATTGAATACTAAATAGTTAGAACTATCTTGTGTTAAACTTACATTATTAATAAATCAGTTCGGTCATCCGTCCGTTCTTCTCCTACCTACTTCTGATCTGCGACATCAGAAGTGGGATACTGTTCTCGTGCCCACTAAGAGTGTTACTAGTGAGTAGTTTATTTCATGATGCCACGAGTATCGCGTTCGCGTAGTCCCGTTAAATTATCGTGCGATCGAAGAGCAAGTCGAGTCGACATCATTTAAACTAATAAGTTAAAATATTCAATGTCGCGAGCGTAGTCGTGGTATTTAGGTTATTTGTGAAGTTTTTGTGGTTACCCACTTGTTTGTGATAAAGTTTTAATATCGCCTCAGCTTGAGTATTTCCGATTACCCTCTGTAACGGATATTTTTGTGTTTTACACGATATTTTAACTATTGTGGTGTGTTGAAGTGCCGAGGAAGCGTAAAGTTAGAGACGCCATATTCTGAATAGTTAATGCTGGTTTTCTGATAGGTCGGTCGTCGTTTTTATCGTCTGTTGGTAGGTTTGTTCTAATTTGTAAGTGAATAAGCAGTTGCTGTTTAATTATTGTGCAGCTAACGTTACTACACGATACGTGGCGTATAAGTGACTACTGTGATAGCTTAGTCAATATAGTTAAAAGTGTGTATCGTGAATGAATAAGTAGTGTAGGTTTGAAGTGAGAAATAAGTGATTTAGACTGTTTAAAATGTTTTAGTTGTTGTGTTTAAAAACGTTTAAATTATTGAGATTTAATTGATAACACCTTGGTACAATCGTGGGCCCATTCTGGTAGTCCTTGTAGGTAAACGAAACTTGATCCGAAATGTCGAGGCCCTTTTCGCGTAATAGAAGTTCTCGAAGGTAATCGGTATACCCTTAAAGCTTTAAATTGTAAACGTACCTACAAATTTGCTCACAAAAGGTTAAAGAAAATGTTAACACGTCATGTACCAGACGATGTTGATGAAGTTTATGATCTTGTTGATAATGATGATGTTCAAGTTAGTAGATGGAAAGACTCGAGTGAATGACTCTATCGACCTTAATGTGTTCAACCGTACCAGTGTAGTTATTCGTAGTCGTAGCCCGGTAGAATTGTCTCTTGGGGCAACCCAAGAGTCCAGGGTGCGCGGCGTGCGTTTAACTCTGGCGGAGGTCGTGGTCTGGTCTGTTGAGAGCGTAGCGTGTAGTCGCAGGGGTGACTGACACGGGCGATCCATTCGGTGGATATGTGTACTGAGAAGTACGTGACTGACACATGTACTGTGATTGCTCTTCGTCTAGAGAGCCGTGGTGTTAGAGGTCTTTACTCGAGGATTTTTGGTTGTAACTTGTTGTAGAAGTAGACGTACGGTTTATAGTTTTGGTTGTGATGACGTCGATGGTACATGGCTGTGGTAATTATGTGAAGTGATTAGTTATAATTGGTTTAACGACATTTATGATTCAGATTATTGTAAAGTTCTTGAAATAATAATAGAAACTATAGGTATGTTCACGATCGTTTACGAAGGATTCCTCTTACTGATGTAGCTGCTGAATTAGATTTGTTTAATGTTGTAGATGCTAATTTGGTCGTATCACATGAGGTGATGACGATATATGTTGGTCGTATCACATGAGGTGATGACGATATGTGTGGTAATAGTAGTTGTCACTAGCTGCTGAGGCAGTCGGGCCGTGAGCTACTGTCGCTCGATTTAGGTGACAGTAGCGACTCTTTTAGTTGGTTATCGTCACTCGATGGAGGTGGCATGAGCTGCTGTCACTCGATTTAGGTGACAGTGGCGACTTTAGTGGTTATCGTCACTCGATGGAGGTGGCATGAGCTACTGTCGCTCGATTTAGGTGACAGTAGCGACTCTTTTAGTTGGTTATCGTCACTCGATGGAGGTGGCATGAGCTGCTGTCACTCGATTTAGGTGACAGTGGCGACTTTAGTGGTTATCGTCACTCGATGGAGGTGGCATGAGCTACTGTCGCTCGATTTAGGTGACAGTAGCGACTCTTTTAGTTGGTTATCGTCACTCGATGGAGGTGGCATGAGCTGCTGTCACTCGATTTAGGTGACAGTGGTGACTTTAGTGGTTATCGTCACTCGATGGAGGTGGCATAAGAAACATGTTTTGATTGTATTGCTCGATGGAGGCAATATCGTCACTCGATGGAGGTGGCATGGAAACATGTTTTGATTGTATTGCTCGATGGAGGCAATATCGTCACTCGATGGAGGTGGCGTGGAAACATGTTTTAGTTGTATTGCTCGATGGAGGCAATATCGTCACTCGATGGAAGTGACATGGAAATATGTTTTGATTGAATTGCTCAATGGAAGCAATATCGTCACTCGATGGAGGTGGCATGAGAAACATGTTTTAGTTGTATTGCTCGATGGAGGCAATTTCGTCACTCGATGGAAGTGACATGGAAATATGTTTTGATTGAATTGCTCAATGGAAGCAATATCGTCACTCGATGGAGGTGGCATGAGAAACATGTTTTAGTTGTATTGCTCGATGGAGGCAATTTCGTCACTCGATGGAAGTGACATGGAAATATGTTTTGATTGAATTGCTCAATGGAAGCAATATCGTCACTCGATGGAGGTGGCATGAGAAACATGTTTTGGTTGTATTGCTCGATGGAGGCAATATCGTCACTCGATGGAGGTGGCATGGAAACATGTTTTGATTGAATTGCTCAATGGAAGCAATATCGTCACTCGATGGAGGTGGCATGGAAACATGTTTTGATTGTATTGCTCGATGGAGGCAATACATGTGGTTATCGTCACTCGATGGAGGTGGCATGAGCTACTGTCGCTCGATTTAGGTGACACTAGCGACTCTTTTGGTTGGTTATCGTCACTCGATGGAGGTGGCATGAGCTGCTGTCACTCGATTTAGGTGACAGTGGTGACTAATATGTGGAAAGCAATAATGGAGTAATGTTTATACCAAAACGATTGGTCAATTTTGATTTAATGGTAGATTGGCGTATGGTTGTATGGTGTGTCAACAAAAAGTGGTTGTACTATCGGTTTATCCTTGGTTAAGAGTGGGTCAGGATAGGCCGAGACGAAACTTTGATATCGCAGTACCTTTTTGCTTTTTACGGCATCACACGGGGACGTGTGACTTGTCAGGATGGCCGTGCCGGAGAGTCAATACAGATAGTTATTAATGACGGTACCTGTGTTGTTATTATTATTCATCTACCCTCACTCATTCTATTATTCGAGTCATTCAGTCGTGTATAAAAGACCGATGCAACCGCAGCTAAGGAGTCTTGGCTCTGGCGTGGCGCGGTGCACTTGTGTATCCTGCTAGTAGTTTAACCTCGACTCTTGTAAGGGTTAGTTTGTGTACGCGAATTAATTGTTACATTATATTGTGGGCAACTCGGTCAGTGGAGCTGGAGGCGAGCGTTAATGCGCATTATAAAGACGGCCGTCTTAAACCTAGACTCGGGTCGCAACTCCCGGGCACTGCCTCTGAGTTGTCTCTCCGCCACGCGATAGATCCGGTACCCGCTCGGTGAGTCCATTGAATACTAAATAGTTAGAACTATCTTGTGTTAAACTTACATTATTAATAAATCAGTTCGGTCATCCGTCCGTTCTTCTCCTACCTACTTCTGATCTGCGACATATACAACTTTTCGATAAAATTAAAATTCAAAATTTAATTACAGCATATAAAATATTAGTTAAGTAAAATTTTAACAATTATAATATAAATATTTTTATTTTTCTAGGAATCGTAAGCTATTAAGGTAGGGCACTACAGGAAAAATGTGGAACAGTCCGAGGGGGGAACCATTTATATCTTACCAAGATCTTAGTCAAACAATAAATCTCTCTGGACCAAGGTGACTGGGTAAGTATCCTAACCTCACAGAAGATA
Organism: Melitaea athalia; assembly: GCA_905220545.2. Taxonomy (NCBI): domain Eukaryota; kingdom Metazoa; phylum Arthropoda; class Insecta; order Lepidoptera; family Nymphalidae; genus Melitaea; species Melitaea athalia. The sequence continues at coordinate 9,538,981 of HG992198.1, forward strand.
AACACCAAATTACACTGCTCTCAAGAATTGTTGGTTCTTGTGGTAAGTAATGGAAGCAGAGCCCCAGAACAGGGTTAGTAGGAGGGCTGGCAGCGCGATAGTGATGCTCCTGATGAAGGATGTTTCAATAATAGACGATTCGTCTTCCTAAACTGTATCTATTATTTTCGGGAAAATATGTATTTTAATATTAACTTACAAAAATTACATATTCGTGCCGTTTGCAGTCGAAACACTTGGACCTTGGAGTAGCAGTGCCAAAAAAATCTTAAATGAGATAACTCCTCGCCTTATTGCCTCCACTGGTGACAAGAGGGCTGGTGCATTTTTTGCCCAGAGAATCGGCATAGCGATTCAACGGGGAAATGCTGCCAGCATTCTTGGCACCATTCCACGCGAACATGATTTGTATCAAAACTATAGTAATTCTGACTTGTAAATATGTCTAATGTTTAATGAGTTAAATAAATTGTATAATTATTTAAAAAAAAAAAACTTACAAAAAAAATGTTAACTTATTATAAGTATATGTAAAACAGCTTTGAAAATCACATCAAATATCGTGTCTCATTATAAATAAGTTGTATTTTATATTCTAACATCGAAATTACCGTGGCATGTCTATAATCTATGCCCTGTCTATCTTAAAAACGTTGAGAAAATATCAAAGAGGTGTCAATCTCGTATTAATAAAGCAATTACGGTACAAAAAGACACTTGTTACTTTCTCACGTTTCTTTTTGTAATTTTTTCGAAGAATTTCAAGATGATTGCTACGACATGTACAGTTACATATAAATGTATTATTCTTTAATTTAAAAACGTATTTTTAATATTTTTAATTGAACGTTAAAAATGTTTATTAACATAGTTATTACAGGTTTTTTATATAACGGTACAGAAAGAACTGAGATAGGGCACAGTAAGAAATTTCCTGCTCCATATATGGAGCAGCCAGACTGGGGTAGTACCTCAACCTTACAGAAGACCACAGCTAAATAATACTGCTTTCAAGCAGTGTTGTGTTCCTGTTGGTGAGTAAGTTGACCAGAATTCCCGGGGGAATTGGGGAGAGATGATTCTGGTGTTGCAGACGTCTATAAGCTATAGCAATCGCATAGCATCAGGTGAGCTGTACGCTTGTTTGCCAACCTAGTTGAATAAATATATACATGTCGGAGAGTCAAAGCAGATGGTTATTAATGTCGGTACATACGTTATTCGTCTACCCTCACTTATTCTATTATTTGAGTTATTCTGACTTGTAGGTCGGTACCTGCGCTGTTGTAGATATTCAACTACCCTCATTATATTATTCGAGTCATTCCTTTGTGCATAAAGGACCGATGCGGCCGCAGCTGGGGCAGTCTTGGCTCTGGCGTGGCGCAGTGCACTTGTGTATCCTGCTAGTAGTTTAACCTCGACTCTTGTAAGGGTTAGTTTGTGTACACGAATTAATTGTTACATTATATTGTGGGCAACTCGGGCAGTGGAGGCGAGCGTTAATGCGCATTATAAAGACGGCCGTCTTAAACCTAGACTCGGGTCGCAACTCCCGGGCACTGCCTCTGAGTTGTCTCTCCGCCACGCGATAGATCCGGTACCCGCTCGGTGAGTCCATTTAATACTTAGTAGTTCGGTCATCCGTCCGTTCTTCTTCTACCTACTTCTGATCTGCGACATACATGTATTTTACCTAAAGCCTTGATTAGCCTACATGGAAAGTTTTTACAGAATATGACTGTTAAATCTGCTCTCAAGAAGGCTTGTGTTCCTACGATGAGTAAGATAAAGCAGAAGAATGGTAGGCTGAGTCCACGGCTTCTGAAGTTGTAGGCGCCCATAGATTACGATAACCACTTATCATACGATTTGTGTCACACTAGTGTTTAAAAAAAGCATAACATGAAGTGAATAATATTTCATAACTATTTTTATTTAAATTCTTAAGAGGTTGAAATGTTAATCAAAGATGTATTTTAATAATTTTCTCTGTATTATTTTGATTCATTTAAGTTACTTCTACAACTAACCAATATTTTCATTTTAAATAATGTACATATTTATAATCTAAGTTTTATTTTTAATGAAAAATATAAGAGCTTCATGGCGTCATGAGGTAAATTATGTATTGTTATATATTAAATTAATATACTACATAATTCACTGTTTTTACCTACCTTCAACTGTACAATACAACTCTGTACTTATTAATTAAATCAAAACTTGTAAGATATTCCCAGATCAATAAATAAAGGTATCCATATAATACAGTGCTTTTGATACATAAAGTATGTTTCAAGTCTTCGGGCCACAGGTAAACTTATGGTATGGATACTTAAAGAGATTTACGGTGATTACAACTAAGTCTGCGAGTCTATCGACTCAGGAGTATCGTACTTACAGCAATTATCTAGATTAAATTTTTTTTGTCAAAATAATAAAACTGTCTTAAACAATTCCTAAGACTAAAATATACCTTAGCAGCGAAATTCTTTAACGAAATTTATATGGGGCACACCCTATTCATAAAAAACTTTAATTTTTTTTCATTATTCGATAAGATATACTAAAGGACAAAAATGTTGAAGTCCTTGAAATTTCGGTGGTCGTTAAGATCAGCTATACACAGTTTGAGTAAAAATTTTACTATTTTCCAATATCCGAAAAATGTTTTGAGTTTGCAGTGTTTACGTTTACCGAAAGATCTTTGTTGGCAAACTTGTAAAATTTTATATCGCAAGAATGATGTCATTTTGTACCCAACAATGCCTTACCCACTCACTTGGGGTCTGGACTGTATCCAAGAAATGTATTTTGCATGCGAAGTTACTGTTAGAACAAAACACTTTTGCACGTAAGTGTACCCGTTTAAAGTCAGCGTGAAAAACATCGTGTATCATTTGTATAACTCCCTTCATCAGTTTTCGACATGGATGAAACTTTTCAAGTTTTCGATCGGGTCCTATCTTTCGCCGGTATTTCGATATTCGCTAAACGAAACTGGAATTCGAAAAAATGGTTGCTCTTTCAGTGTCTAAACTTTTTCATCGGTTTCCTGACTTTTATTTTCACTACCGGATTCGTACTGTCCAACTTTTCTGATCTGCTGATATGCATCCAGGGCGCCTGTGTGTGGACGACGGGAGTCATAATGTTCTTATCGCTCGGAATATGTTTAGTTTTCAGGAAGGAGTTTCGTTTGTTCCTTAAGGAGATTGTTTTCGACGACTGCGCTCTGAAAATTCCTTTAATACAGTATATTTTATGGTTGAAACCGAGTCGAGGAAAGTTAAAGGAGTTGAAGGAGTTGGTTATAGAGTCTCAGGAGAACTTATTCAGACACACAAGGGTTTTGTTAAAAACTTACGTCGCAAGCGTTTGGCTGTGTGTGACTCTCTACCTGTGTGGACCGATATACATTATGTGGAGTAAGAAAGACAAGTCGCTGCGTTTACTAGGTATAACTTTTTATTATATAATTTATTTTTATTTGTATGTATTCTTAATAGGAACTTTTCTATATCCCATGTTTGAAATTTTTTTATGAAACAATAACGTTTTAATATCCCATATTTGATTTTTTATGAAACAATAATGACTGAGATGACCTAAGTATCAATGCCAAATAAGGTAAATATTCTGTTTTTCATTAAATAACGTCTAGTAATAAGTGCCTGAAAATTGAATAATTTCAGAAAATGTAACGATTATTTCAACTTTGCACGTTTGACCGTTTCCAAGACAGGTCAACTCTGTCGGGTCAGTTGTATATATTTTTTTAAAATTTATGACTAAACCAAATATTTTTGAGGTAGGGCACAGCAGGAAATTTCCTGCTCAAAATATGGAGCAGCCCGACTAGGGTAGTACCTCGACCTTACAGAAGACCACAGCTAAATAACACTGTTTTCAATCAGTATTGTGTTCCTGTTGGTGAGTAAGGTGACCAGAGCTCCTGGGGGGATTGGGGATAGGGTCGGCAACGCGCTTGCGATGCTCCTGGTGTTGCAGGCGTCTATAGGCTACGGTCTTACCATCAGGTGAGCCGTACGCTTGTTTGCCGACCTAGTTAAATAAAAAAAAAAAAAAAAATAGACCAGAGCATTGCTGTTATAAACAGGAAGAAATATAAAACTCAACTCTGAAACCCTTGTTATTACATTTTTCACGACGCGGCTAAACATAAAAATTAAAAAGAATGTGCACAACACTGCACAAGTTTTCCTAAATATTGCTGCTTTTAGTTATATTCAGACGAAAATAGGGCAAGTTGCAAAACAAGTTAGTTATAAAGCTACTTCCGGACTGTATAATTGTAGGCTACGTACATACATTTATTAAAGCCTTGTTTTCGCATCTCTAACCAAGTGTATGCGTATTTATTGTAACTAGTGGTCGCCCAGAGGTCGAAATTGGACCATAATCTTATACTATTAAACGAGCAATTCTTGTATATATATATAGAATCTGAATCTCGAAATCGGCTCCAACGATTTTCGTGAAATTTAGTATACAGGGGATTTCGGGGGCGAAAAATTGATCTAGCTATAATTCATTAAAAAAAATGTCGTTTTATCGCTGTTTTTAGGCAATGAAAAAATATTATTAGAATACGAAGCTTAATTTCACAGTTAGGAATATAGCTGTAATAGCTTAATTAGGAAATCGGCGGGTGGTGAATCGTGTTGACCCGGGTTCGAATCTCAGTGTGAAGCTTAATTTTTTTTTCTTTTTTTCTTAAATTTCACTCGTGATTTATTATTTAAATAAAATTAAAATATAAAAATTCCGAGCAAAAAAAAAACAAATAAAAATAAAATAAAAATACCGAGCTAGGCTCGGTCACCCAGGTACTTAAAAAAATTAATTTAAGAAAATAAAGAACCTTTTTAAAAAATTCAACTTGACTATAGACTTTGACAATCAACAAATGGTATAATATGCGTGTGTGAGTGCTGTAGTGTGTGTAATGCTTTTTTTATTAATTTAATGTATATTTTTTTATGACTAGCCCGTTGGCGCAGTTTGTAGTGCCCTGCTTTCTGCTCCGGGGGTTGTGGGTTCGATTCCCACCCCGAGTCTGGGTGTAATATACACTTTCATTTATATGTTTATATATGTATTGCTTATAAGTATGTTTATCGAAAAAAAAAAATAAGTAGCTATACCAGTTGGCTGTTACCTATAACACAGGCATTAAGTTGCTTACTTTAGGAACAGACGACCGTGTGTGTATTGTGTAGATATTTATTTATTATTTATTTATTATTATTATTTATTTTATGTATAATTTTGAAAAAATATTAGCATTCCGCACTCTTTCTGTATATAAACTATAAGTGTGCGAAATTTCATACTCCTACGTACGCGCAATTTTCGTAAAAAGTGGTACAAAGTTTTTGCTACACGTATTAATATATAGATAAAGAATTTTTTAATATTATTATTTTGTGATTATTATGGTAATTCGGCCTATAGCCTCCCAGTGCTGGGTATAGACCTTTTTCTGCGCGTAGAAGAAGGGCAGGAGCTTAATACGCTCCTCTACTGCGAGGTAGCGGGTATATTCCCTACTATGAGTAACACCATAATCCCCTAAGCGACACGGACAGACTCTGACCTGAACCATAAAGATCATAATGTACACATACACGCACCATTACACCAGAGCTATTTTAAGGCACTTTTTACATCAATAACCAAACGTACATTTTAGCCATCAAGTAAATAATAAATAAATAAATATCTATAATAGACACAAACAGTCGTCTTTTTCTACGGTAAGTAACTTAATGCTTATGTTAATAGGTAATATTTAAGCCTGTTTATAATCGGTAAATTACGCGTCAATAAGAACGCGAAGTCCGTAGTTTAACCAGGGCAAGCGGTAAAACAAGTTCATTCGCGTGCTTAGCTTTTGTTTAAGTTTTACTTTATTTCAGCATTCGACATGTGGTTTCCTTGGGGTCTGGAGAACTTTACCATTTACGTTGCCTCGTTCCTGTTCCACGCATACGCCGGATACTTGTGTTGCATCGGTAACTCGGGAACTTTGCTTTTAACTTTATATCGACTGTTTTTGTGTGTGAATTGCTTTGAGTTTTCTAGAAATTTTAGATATTTTATTGTTTATTATTTAATTTTTTGTTTCCGTTTATATGTTGTCAAAATTTATTGATATTATTTTTATAGTTGGTGCATAATCTTAAACAATACTGATATAATACAATTCAAGTAGCTTAATTTATCACTTATTTGTCGAAAACCATAACAATCATATTCAATACAATAAGTAGGCACGTATGGAAGCATGTATAAGTTTAATACGTAATTGTTGTTTTTTTTTGCATTCAGAAAATCATCGTTAATGAATGTTTTCATTATACTTCACAAAAACAATTTTATTCTACTATTTAACAAGAATTCTTTTATAAGTTTAATTTTTAGTTTTAATTTCAGTTTATCCAGGTCTGCAATCTATGATAATCCTACTAATTGGTCAAATAATACGCCAACTTAGGATTTTAACGTTTATATTACTGCATTTGGACAAAATAGTCGAAGAACTGGTAGACGAAAGGGGCGAGAAATGGCAAGCGGGATGTACTTTAGTGCTATCACAATGTGTTTATCATTATATCAATATTAAAAGGTATGTTAACAGACTTAAAAAGGGACTTATATATTCGGTTTTATTTTACTGGGTTTACCGATTTTGACGATTTTTAAAAAAATCAAAAGCTGGTGTTTATTATGTGGTCTGATTTTGATTTGATTTATGTACACCTGATAAGTAATTTTTGAGTTATTATTAATAATGTGTATTCAATAGACTGTTTTACCGACTAAATACGTCGTATTACTTGTAAATATAATTAAAGTTCTTGTCAATCAAAAAACAAAAATGTAGCACAAACTCTTCTAATGAATACATAATTTAATAATCTACCTATATATATAAAAATCAATTGCTGTTCGTTAGTCTCGCTAAAACTCGAGAATGGCTAGGTCAATTGGCTAATTTTCATATTGAAATGTTTGTGGAAGTTTAGGGAAGGTTTTCACAAATATACGTAGGTGATACAATGTTCACCGGGCCATCTAGTTTAATTATAAAAGTGTTATTTGTTTAATTATAAAAAGTATGCCCCGGGTGAGGATCGAACTCACGACCTTAAGATTATGAGACTTACGCGCTGCCTACTGCGCTACCGAGGCTTGTAAATACAGTTGTAAATATCCCTATCTATTGCAAGTCTAGCTCAATAGCTGAGCGTTCGATACTACTTCACAACTCAAATGTTGTGATGATGTATCGAGAGTGATCAAGAACAATCGTGTAGTATGAAAACTATAAACAATATACTTTCATCTAATTTCAATTTTAAGAAAATGTCTAGGTTATATGAAATTCTATTTGAAAAACTTCTTCTTAATTAAAATCAATAGGTTTTAAATGTTTGTCTTTTGTTTGAGGTACACATTAAGACTTTTCTTATTTTTGTTTATGGGTGTTCTTTTTTATCTCCGAAATCTTGTTAAATGGACACAATGACGATAATGGTATTACTTTAATAAATTAGACACGAACACGATGATCATTTTCCTTAAATAAAAAAAGCTATTACTGCTTATTACAATATTTATATTTAAACGATTTTAGTAGGATTTGGATAATCTGATAAATTAGAAAATTCACAAAAATTTAAAACGTCTAAATCACAATAAAATGTCTTTCAGATTTTTAAACAGATTGAATGCAATATGCCAGCAATTTTACTTGGCTTTAATATTGGTCGCTATAATGCTTGTCTGTGTGTGTTCTGTGAAGATAGCAATTTCGGTAAGTAGAAACTTTTTTCAGTATTTATTTAGATCAAATTATAATAAATAAAACTGGAGAAGATCCACCATGCATGTATTTTGTAATATATCTATGCATGATAAAATATCTCAAAGGTTAGTTTGTTTCTTTTGGTTTATCTCAGGAGATAGTTAAACATCCTTGTAGCATTATGTATTTGTCAAGGAATCTATATTTCTTGCCTTACATTCACCAAGTAAAATCATAATTTTTTTTTAAGTACCAAGTGACAGAAGTTCGCGTGAATGTCAGCGGTAATCATTAGTCTATGGATTACCCCCGACCCTCCTGAGTAATGAACCTCTGACAATCTTACTCACCACAGGAACACTACTTGTAAGCAGTACTACTTGGCTGTGATCTTCTGTAAGGTTTAGTTACTCTGTTTGGTTTTGTTACTCTGGAACATTTTATGTTCCAAATTATGAGCAAGATATTTACTGCTGCGCCCTAAATCAAACCTCGATTCTAATTTTTCTAGGACGAATACGATTGATACTGAAATTTATTAGAAATTCATGTGTTATATTAGAAATATACTACATTAATATATAGTTAGTAGTAGAAATATAAATTTAATGCTGTATTATAATCAGCTCGGTGGTTTTCAGAATAAACTTTCTCCAGATATAATGAAGTACTACGTTCACGAGTTCTGTTTTATCTTAGTTGTTCTAATGTTCTGTTCGCTGGGACAGCAAGTCGACAATGAGGTAGATTTATTAGAACTATTATTTTAATTTTACTATTTTTTTTTTGTGTCGGTCTGTCTTTATTGATAAAAATGAATTGTTGAAATGTATGTACAAAGTTATTATCAGGACAAGGTTTGTATAAAAATGAAATAAAAATCATAATATTGAAAAATGACGAAAATATATATAATTATGTTATAATTATTGTTGTATTTTTACCAACATTTTGCAATTAAAAAAAACATAATTATATAGGTACATAAATGAATTCTAAAGTAAACTAGAAGTAAATTATTAAATTCTGTTTAGCAAACGAATATTAAATAATAATAAAAAAACTTTATTAAATTAATTAAACTTAACTTAGTTACTCTACGAATCTTTAATGGCGGAAATAAAATCATTCGATTATTTCGTATACATACTCGTATGAGGCTATTTATGAGGAAGTAACAAAACAACTTGAGATAAATAAAGTGATTTTCCAATTTCAGTGTGAAAAACTAGAGGCAGCGGTCACAGAGAAATGGTACATCTATAACGCAAGCCACAAGGTCAATGTACGAATCTTCAAAATGGCTCTCAGTCAGAGGATGCCCATATACATTTTTGGCTCGGTAACGCTTTCTTTACCGACGTTTACTTGGGTGAGGTTCAAGAATTTTGTTTATTAACTATTCTTTTATTAGCTTTGTCTTTTTTAATATAATGAAGTTTAAAAGTATGTTTGTAAAACAAATATATTATGTTAGTATCTTTAGTTTATAAACGCGGTCATATGTTGCTAAGGTAGGAAACTTAATGCCTGGATTTTGGGTAAAATCGGGCAGATAGAGATAATAACCTGGTTATTAATGGTTCCTGAATCGAACCTACAACCCTCTGAGCAGAACGCAGTCAATGCAAACTGCGCCAACGAGTAAGTCTATAAAAAAATGTACCTATGTAGTGTAAAGTAACCGATTACAGTCAAGTTATAATACATATATGCGTATATTTATTTCCATATATTTATTTCCATATATTATAATAATATATGCGATATACAAAATTTTAATATAATTTTGTTCCAGTTTATCAAAACAGGGATGTCCTTCTTCACTTTAGTGATGTCAGTGCTTGAAAACTAAATAATTGCAGTATAAAAGTAGTAAAAGTAGTTTTTAGATTCGTAGAATGAAAATATATTATAAATATTAAATATGATTAAAGTGAATATTTTAAATCAATTTCGTTTTTTTTTAACAACTACTAACTGGCTTAAATACCATTATTGCTTATGACCACTTTAATTAGTTCTTGAACACTGTTTATTTAATTTTCAAACTATTCAATACATTTTTTATACGAAAAATGTGGTTAACAGGAGTACTGCTTCCGTAATGGTAAGCGTTTACCGTATACAGCTTACAGACGCCTGCAACTTCGGAAGCGCTTTGCCGATCCTACCCAGGAGCTCTATTACTCACCATAGGAACACAAGGATATTTGAGAGCAAACAGTATTATCAGTGACGGATTAACCCTTAATCTAATTAAGCAATTGCCTAGGGCATCACGTCTGGGGGGGGGGGGGGGGGGGCACCAGAAGAAGCACAAAAAAATCCGTCTTAGGGCATCACATCACACAAAAAAGTTTCTAGAACTAATTTGAAAATTTGCGGGTTGTGTACGACCTAGAGTCATAGCCCCGCTCCCCGCTAGTGCATTCGGCAATTCGAATGAACCGGAATTGCAATCTCATCAACTTATTTTTAAAAAAACGAATGTTTTAGGGGGTAAAGGTTTAATGAACGATTCTAGTTGACATACGGATAGGGGGGCCACAGGCGTGGATTGCTTAGGGCATCAAGTAGTCTTAATCCGTCTCTGAGTATTATTTAGCTATGATTTTCTATAAGGCAATAGTCCTTCGCTAAACATAATTACGCTTCTCCAGGTTTTGTGCAGAATATATCCTACTCTACCCTACTTCAATCGATCATTTAATCAACATCTATGTGTGACGATTAATGCTATAATGATGTCGCTTTTTATTTAGAATATTCTAGATTGCGTAAGTCTTGGTTCTAATATACAAATGTATAAGGTTTATTAATGACTAGCTGTGCTCGCGACTTCGTCCGCGTGGAATTAAAAAAATATTGTTCAGTTTGCAGAGTTACAAAATAAATAATATTTTTTTGAAATACAAGTAACCTAAGTTACTCCTTACTACATCAGCTATCTGCCAGTGAAAGTCCCGTTAAAATCGGTCCAGCCGTTTCAGAGACAAGCCGGAACGAACATATTTGTATAAATAGAGAGACAGAAAAAAATTGTAATGTACATACATATACCATGAATACAGTACATATTGGTGTGAGGCGTTTATTTATTTATTTATAAACTAGCTGCTGTGCCCGCGACTTCGTCCGCGTGGAATTTGACAAAAAAGTTATTGTTCAGTTCGCAGTTAGTAAAATAAATAAAACCGGCCAATTGCGAGTCGGACTCGCGCACGAAGGGTTCCGTACCATTGACTAGGTAATATATATTTAAATATATGTATTATATAAATATCGAGCAAAAATAGGTAAAAAATTGCGTTTTTTGTATGCTAGCCCCCCTTAAATATTTATTTTATTTTATTTTTAGTATTTGTTGTTATAGCGGCAACAGAAATACATAATCTGTGAAAATTTCAACTGTGTAGCTATAGCCGTTCTCGAGATACAGCCTGGTGACGGACGGACGGACGGACGGACGGACAGCGAAGTCTTAGTAATAGGGTTCCGTTTTTACCCTTTGGGTACGGAACCCTAAAAAACTAAAATAAAAGTAGCGTAAGTTACACCTTATTACATCAGCTATCTGCCAGTGAAAGTCCCTTGAAAAACGGTCTAGCCGTTTCAGGAAATACAAATGTATTGACGATTAATTGACATTATTAATTAACAGTGCACAATCATTTATTTAAAAAATGCATAAAGCTGAAACATTTAACCCGAATTTCGCTTATACAAAATAAAATCATTTTGTAACAACATTACCTTTTAATATTGAATCATGTAACTTGCAAAATCTGATATAATATAATAAAATAATAAAATAAAAAAGCCTTTTATTATTTCTTACAAAAATCTTAAAAAATAAAATTAAAACTTAATCCTAAAAAAAAAAAAATATATTATCTGCTAGTTTGTAAGAACCCCTCCGCGGGTGAAGGCCTCCTCCAAGGAATTCCAGCTTTCCCTGTCCTGAGCTGTTTGCAACCATCCTGAGCCAGCTACTTTTGTGATGTCGTCAGTCCATCTAGAGAGCGGTCTTCCTCTGTGTCGTTTGCCACTTGGGCCTTTCCACCGTGTCACCCTAAGGGTCCAACGCTCATCTGACAGTCTTGCCACGTGCCCCGCCCATTTCCATTTTTGTTTTAGAGCATGTTCTAGTGCGTCGGTAGCTCTGGTTATACTTCTTATCTCGGTGTGTCTTATTTTGTCAATTTTTCTGATCTTGAGCATGCTGCGTTCTAGGCCACGTTGACAAGTTCTAATTTTTCTTTTTATTTTGTCTGTGTATTTCCAAGTCTGGCAGGCATACGTTAAACACGGTATAAGACAGCTCGACATTATTTTCGTTTTAAGTTCGACTGGCATATTGCTTTTGAAAATTTCTTTTAAATTCCAGTATTTGTTCCAAGTATGCTGAATACGCCTTTCAATTTCTGAGTAGTTGTTGTCCTTATCGAAGCTTATTTGTTTTCCTAAGTATACATATTTACTCGTATAATTTAATTGTTCACTGTCAACAAATATTGTCTTTTCAGTGGCGTTTGTCATTATCATTGTTTTGGATAGGTTCATCTCCAATCCTACCTTCTTGCTAGCTGAATTTAGTGTTTGTATCATCTGTTGCAACTGCGAGCTTGATTCCGACAGGAGCACCAGGTCGTCAGCAAATCGGAGGTGGCTTAGGTATTTACCCTCAATGAATATACCACTATCATTCCAGTCCAGTTTCCTTATAATTGACTCAAGGATGGCAATAAACAGCATCGGAGAGATCGGGTCACCTTGTCTCACTCCTCTTTTGATGGGAAAACTTGGGCCGACTCTTTCCAGCTTGACTCTACCCATATTGTTGTTATATATGCTTTTCATTACCTGTATGTATCCCCTCGCTACCCCCTGCTCTATTAGTGCTTTCCATATGCTTGAATGCGAGACGGTATCGAAGGCTTTTTTGTAGTCGATGTATGCGATATACAGAGCTCGTCGTTTTTCTCGGTATTTTTCTATCACTAGTTCCAGAGTGTGAATATGGTCTATAGTCGAAAAACTCTTCCTAAATCCTGCTTGCTCTATGGCTTGTTCTGCTTCCAATGTGATACTTATTCTTTGGTTTATTAGAGAGGAGAACAGTTTGTATATGCATGGTAGCAGACTTATCGGTCTGTAGTTTACAACATCGCGTGGGTCGCCCTTTTTATAAATAAGTATGATATCCGACTGTGACCACTGAGTCGGTGTATAAGCATTTTCCAAAATGCGATTGAACAATTGAGTTAGCGGTAGGGTCAGTAGTAGGTGGGCTGATTTTATAGACTCGTTGGTAATGTTGTCAGAACCAGGGCTTTTATTGGCTTTAAGTTTATTTATTGCTTGTATAACTTCTGTTTCGGAGAAAGGCATACAACTTATTGGTAATTTAAAATTTCAACTGTGTAGCTATAGCCGTTCTCGAGATACAGCCTGGTGACGGACGGACGGACGGACGGACGGACAGCGAAGTCTTAGTAATAGGGTTCCGTTTTTACCCTTTGGGTACGGAACCCTAAAAAACTAAAATAAAAGTAGCGTAAGTTACACCTTATTACATCAGCTATCTGCCAGTGAAAGTCCCTTGAAAAACGGTCTAGCCGTTTCAGGAAATACAAATGTATTGACGATTAATTGACATTATTAATTAACAGTGCACAATCATTTATTTAAAAAATGCATAAAGCTGAAACATTTAACCCGAATTTCGCTTATACAAAATAAAATCATTTTGTAACAACATTATCTTTTAATATTGAATCGTGTAACTTGCAAAATCTGATATAAGCCTTAATTAAAACATGAAAATGTTTTTAATTAACTGATAATTTTATATAATGCATAATTGCTGATATAATAACGTAAATTTGTTTATTCGATTATATTTATATTCGTTGATCGACCAGGCAATGAAGGTATGGGTTAATTTATTGTATGAAAAATATAATGTGATTATGAAATTATAATTAGGTTAAGTGTAAATACAGAATTATAGTACTTAGAAAGGATTAAATAACATTAATGTTCGGTACACACCGAAAAGTATGTTTTGGAAAATTACTATAATTATTTTTTTTTAAGAGAAAATATTTTATGTTTGTTTTTCGAATTTTTTGTTCGAATCGTTATTTATTAGTACAAATTTAACTACATATTAGCGATTCTGCTAAGTTAAGTTATTCCATCTTTTTTAATGGTTGTGCAAATTAAAAAAAATATAAAAATATCTATATTTGAATGGATATATTAAGCAAAATCTTCAGCTTCCTAATATTATAAATAACATGAAATCTTCTTTAATTAATAATTTGTATTATCGACATTTCGTTTTTATTTTGTACAAATATTCTTCTTATTTAATACACAGCTCTACGATATGTATACAAGGATCAGTCAATAAAGATTTATTTAAGGAAATTCGAAGGAAAATAATAACGAGGCCACTCCATTAGCACAAATGGACGAATCGGCTAAGAAAATAATTTGAGTAAATCTGTGGAGGGCGATTTTGTGGGTTTATGTTTAAAATAAGATTTGTATGATTTCTTTGTTGGATGAAAAAAAAGAGTATTAAGATTAACTGCGATAATGTTCATTTGAATTTTCTTATTTTAGTTTTATTATCTTGTATAAAAGTATGATTAAAATTTTTTCACATTCAAGCTGCCTAATGAAAACTCCAACATCCTTTTAAAGATATTTTTTTACAACAACCAAGTTACTAAAATCATTTAAAACTAGATATTTACCAAAACATGGTATTGTTATTTTCATCTTGCGGAGCTCGATATTCGAGTCTCGTGAACAAGACATTCGTAGCTAATGTCGAAATCGACTGAGGTATGGCATTGCAGGAAATTTCCTGCTCAAAATATGGAGCAGCCCGACCGGTACCTCGACCTTATAGAAGATCACAGCTAAATAATACTGCTTTCAAGCAGTATTATGTTCCTGTTGGTGAGTAAGGTGACCAGAGCTCCTGGTGGGGTTGCGGATACTTTCGGTGTTGCAGCGTCGATAAGCTACGGTCGCTTACCATTAGGTGAGCCGTACGCTTGTTTGCCGACCTAGTTATATAAAAAAATATAAATCATGTATTAATATAATATATAATATTTTAATACACGATTTATAAATAAAATATCTGACATTTGTCTACAATACAGTTCTGAGTTAGCAAAAACTGCGCAAGATATTTTGGAGTCGATAGTAAGTGGTGTGGCAATATACAGGTAACTCGCAATATGCCCTGAGAGCCGAAGTAACCTCTCATTGTTTTCGGCTCAACGGAACTGGGCTTACTGTGTATTTCGTGCGCTCAAAAATAGTGCAACGTGCAACTTTTTAAGTAATTTTATTTTCAAAATTGTTCCTACTTTTCTTTGTTTTATTTAGTTTACTAGCTGCTGCCCGCGACGTCGTCTGCGTGCGTTCACTGCTCGTTCCCCGTAGGTGATAGCGTGATAATATGTAGCCTATGTTCTGACCCGACTTCTTAATAATATTCGTGCCAAATTTGAAGTAAATCCATGCAGTACTTTTTGAGTTTATCCCGGACATACATTTGAAGAAATAAAGGTTCACTGCTCTTTCCTCGTAGGTGATAGCGTGATAATATATAGCCTATGTTCTGACCCGACTTCTTAACAATATTCGTGCCAAATTTGAAGTAAATCCATGCAGTACTTTTTGAGTTTATCCCGGACATACATACAGACAAACAGACAAACAGACAAACAGACAAACAGACAAACAGACAAACAGACAAAAATTCTAAAAACTATATTTTTGGCTTCGGTATCGATTGTAGATCACACTCCAAGTATTCTTTTAAAAAAATATTCAATGTACAGTTTTGACTTTTCTACCATTTTATTATATGTATAGATATGCCTTTGTATATTAATTCGATGTTTAGAAGCTGATTTATTTATTAATTTTTTGATCTCCATCTAGGGCAGCAAAAAATTGTACAGCTCACCTGATGGTTAGCGCGGTTACCTTAGCCTTAAAATAGGTTGCTAAAAAAAAAGTTAGAAATTCAAAAGTAATAATTTGGAAAATCCAAAAGTGCACGCCTCACACGCTCATTGTGTTACGAATTGAAATTAATAATAATTGCCTAAAAGAGAAATCAATTGAAAAAAAAATTATTATTTTTTGTGTCGATTTTGCAAGATAAAATCGTTCTTATATGTTAAGGTGCCTACGCACTAAATTATCGCTGAGCCTGCTTAGCTAACCTATCTTTTTCTCGTTCGCTTTGTCTAAAATCATAGTTTTGACGAACTTGAGACATTCGACATTTTTTTTGAGCAAGGTTTACATCATCCTTATTAGGAATTTGAGCAGAATAGATTCCACTATGTTTATTTCCATGACAGCAGCTTTCAGGTTTATTCAGCTCAATCATAACATCATCTTTATAATTTTTCGAAATACACATAATTTTTACGACGTTCTCTTTTATAATCACGTTGTAATTGATCACATTTTTTTGCAGTTTTTATTTTCTTTTGGCATTTTATATTATCAAAAATCTGTCGACACGTCACGAAACATAGATACAATTTTAACTTCACTGCCAAAAATATCAATAATGTCGCTAGATGCAGCAGAAGTTATTTAAAAAATAAATAATTCATGAAAAAGAATAGAGTAAAAAAAAATAGACGGTGATAATTTTTATGAAAGAAACCCAGAAAATCTTTCGATTTTCGTTAATATCTTTAAAACAGTTAAGAGTTCAGTCATAACAAGAAAAAGAGTTCATCCTTAGAGTGACTGGAGTATTATTCAAAAGGAATAATAACAATTAATTGGCGTCTCTACATATATAGACTTTTTATATAAATAATAATAAAAACCTCTTTTTATCATTTTAATAAAAATATTTTTTGATAGTTGTCAAAGAATTTGATTTTAAGCTCTTCTTGTAACTATTTTACATTTTGCTACTTGATTCATTTTATATTATAACAAAATAACAATTCATTGATAAAAAGTCTGCGGAGTTAGCGAATATTTTATCATCCGCTCATCCATTCGCTAAACCGAGCTCATTTGCTAAACTGGTGGTCATTCGCTAAGCTGGTAACCTCGAGCTTGAACGGCAACGCAGGCTTCGCAAGCATCACCGCAGACAGTTCCAACTCACTGAGAGCTATGGAGCATCTGGTTCCACTGGCCCGCCAACCGGCTATTGACCTTCGGTCTCGGAGGAGAGTAATGTGGCGTGTTTTTGATAGTCGTTGTAACGTAACAATAAACACAATTCGGCTGTTTTAGTGAACGGATATGGTTCTAAATTATTAGTCTATAAATTTTAGTTATACTTGAGATAACAAACGCATAAATTGAAATGTGAGTTGACACGTAAACATAAAACAGTCAATTCAATGAACGAAAATTGTTCAAATCCATGAGGGTCTCAAACTCTAAGTTGTACTTGAGAAAGAAATTTATTAGCTGGGAACTCAAACAGTTTAGCTAGTTGTTAAAATATTAGGTAATAAATTTTATATTCGAGACAAGCTTAAATTTGTTGTGTTGACAGATTCGATAAAACGATGATAAGGAAACGTTCTAAGGGCCAGTTCCACTGATTGAAATAATCGCGAAGAGTTCGACGTAAACGCGTTTAACGGAGTTAGAGCTGGAAATTGCTTTTCATCAACATAAACTAAACGCAGTTAGAGAATAACTGAGTTTAAATTCTAAACGACCGATTTTTGGCGTTTAGCGGTGTAAACACGTTTTGTCTAGTGCTTCTAACGGTCTAACCTATTAAAAACAAATCTTGTCAAGTTGTCATATGATATATTCTGATACTCGAGTTTATAGTAGTGTATCTCTATATATATGTATAAATGAATGGCTGAATGTGTTGCTGGGCGCGGGTCTTGGGAGCGGCTGAGCCGATTGCGCTAATTCTTTTCATGATTCCTTGAAGTATGAGGATGTTTGTTACGGAGAGAGATTTTAAAAGAAAATTGCCTGAAAAAAAGGGTCTTAAAACAACACTTTGCTGTATTCCCGTACAAATGATTCGTAATAATAATTAAACGAAAGCCAAGATTAGAATCGAACTATAAATTCGATTAAGCAAAACATAGCTTTATTAAACGGTGGAACCCGGCCCTAAGGGTTCGAGACTCGGCGTGTGAGTGGTTTTTTTTACTGTAGTTACAGGACGCCAGAGTTGCCATCACAAAGTTTTAAGTTACCTTGTTTTGAAATAAAAATTACAAAATTGCCGTGTATTTACTTTACATTAACACGTAAGGTTAAAAATGACAATAAATAATTGTATTTGCTAGCAGCAAACGAGAAGGCTGACTTCGAGTGTATCGACAAGTAGTGCAGCGTGGGTGGACGGGAAAGAGTTGACAAGCGCACTGGTCGTCGCTGCGGTTTTCGAGGGTTCCCCTTGGTTTGTCTGGGATTCCGTTATCATATCCTGGTTTTCTTACCGTGGTGCCAGCCTTGGGATGTCTCCTTTCAAACAAAGAAGAATTGTAGGAATCGGTTCGTGAACGACGGGGTTGTCCCCGAACGTACATAAAAGGAATATATTAATGCGGTCGAATTTAGTAGCTATCTCCTTTTCGAAGTCGGTTAAATAACTTCCTTTTGAAATCGGTTGAATAATACATTATTCTTCACAACCGTCATACAAATTATCGTAACTAACATTTTTTTCTTCGGCTTTATTCAATGTAGGTATATTGGTTTTTTCCTTTATATTGTTTATCTTTTGTTGTGTTTTTATTTAATTGATTTACGCAATTTCCTTTGGATCGGATAAAAGTGCTTACAGCCAGTAAAGCTCAATTTATTGAGGAAGTAATAATTTTATTCCTTGTTTTGTGTTGCACTATAATGACTTATAAACTATCGATTAAATTATTAGGAAAAAACAATTACACATTGGATTGCCGTATCTTTGAATACGGCAATGAACCGAAGATATCCAAATTTCCGTGTAACACGGGAGTTGCCGTGTGGATGGCAACACTGCAGAGCGCGTTGGTGGACGTGTGAGGGTGGGGGAAAAACGGACGCTGGACGTGATATATATGGTTCGGGCGTCGGGAATGGGGCATTAGATTGGGAGTCGGGATTCGACTTTGAATTCGAAGTACAGTATTGAGAGCCCTCGGCTGGCGGAGCTATGGAACTTCTGATTTAGATCAAAGATAGAATACCTAAAAAGTATTTTTTAGGTCTGATTCAGAGATTTCATTAGCGTAAGCTGGCCGAGTGGCAATGTCGCTTCAGTGTAGTTCGCGAATTAGTTTAATTTAATTTTACTGATTATTATTAAGTGCAATTCTTTATTATAAAATTTTAATTGTAATCCGCTAATTAAATTCAGTGAAAGACCGGGGTACAGTCTGCAGATTCTTCTTATCAAGTGCTCCTGTGGTTCGATGCACAATTCTTTTTTTATATTTGCATGTAAATAATTTCACAATTTTGATACACTTTGATCACCAATTAGTGTAGAATTAAAATGATGCATGTTTGTTTTCTGCATGTTGTGTTTCTTTTACTGATTTTTATAACTTTTACGGAGATTTAATAAAAGATATCTAATGAATTATTATCTAGGCTTACATTGATACTATTAATTATTAATTGATTATTGAATGAAATTATTATGAAATAAGCCTTATGACCATGGTTATATTGAGTTTAACTGATAAAATGGAATCTAGTTTAAATAATGATCACGATATGATGTTGATAGAATAAAACGAAATTACATTCGTTTGACTTTAAAGTACATATATAAATTGAATGAATCTTTGGTTAAAACTATCATATTAGATATTAAGGGTTAAATAGAATTTCGTTAGGGTGTATTTAAATAATGAAATGAAATTTTACTGTGTTGTTTAAAGAAGTCATTACTTTGGAAGTAGATAGAGTGGTGAATAATTCTAGGAAAATATGATCTATAAACAAACTGATGATTTGTACGTATCATGTTGAATATTCTCTACATATAAATATGCCTCTATTGAATGTATATGTATGTATGTATATATATATATATATATGTATATTTGGCTTCATTTTGACACTATACAAGATTGTAGTTCAAACATTAATTTAAGAACTTGTAGTTTTTAAATATATGTTAGAACGAGGTAACAAAGTGCTTGTAGTCTGGAGTGCGTTCAAGGATACTTTTAGCTCTTGAATACATTCTAAGATGAGGTATTATACACTGATCTATGACATTACACAACTCTTGTAGTTTTGAACATTGATCTAAGAATTTATGTTCTTAAATGAGTGTCAAGACGAGGTATCTGGTAGACTGGAGTGTCTCACTTTCACGATGACTTTCATTGAACTATATAAACTATGTTAAGGTGAATCCATAAATGTTTGTATTCGCCAGTGTTTTATTATAGGTGTCCCCTATAAGGCTTGGCCTGTCTAAGCCACAGTTCATCGCGTCATCGATGCTAGGTAGATCCTAACCTTGGCCTATCTAGTAGAGAAAGTTGCGTGTACTTCCTACCAACCTCTGCGTTTGTATTTGCCTAACTGAACTATGTTCTTGGTAAATACTATACGTACGTTTCCTTATCTTTGATAAGAGTTCCTCATCTTTGATGAGAGACATGGACAAACTCCACCAGACACCTAGTGTATGGTAGTTGTTTGAACTGCAACAAAGGTTAGTAATTTATATTTGGACAGTGGTATGAAGTTCTATTTTAGACTAATAGAGAAACATATTCACTTTTCCAATTAATTTATTGCTAATTTTTGTGGACGGTCTCAGTTAAGTCCTAATGGCGGATTTACTGAGATTTAAGCCAAGCCTTAATCAAGCCCTCTTGTGTTGTACAAACATACAAACATTGATGGATTATAAAACCTATTAAATATACATTCTCTTTTCATTGTGAAAATGAGATACTCTCAGAGATTCTGATTGAGTAAATGAAATATGTTATATTTAGTTGTTTTATTTATCTCTCGACACTTCCATGTCCTGAATAAATCCAATCAGTTCCTGAGAGAGCCTGATATATTCAAATGTTTAACAACTTAATTACTGGTTCAATGTTTCAATTGAACAACCTATTCTGGTTAATGAATGCTGTTTCATGTGAGTGCTGTGAGTCATGCAAGGACAAACCTACACAATACACCTACTCTACATGTTGGTCTTATACCTTTAATTATTCTTAATTTCCTTATAGGACACTCGAAAGGTTGCGTTGTCGCAAGTCGCTAGTCGCTGTTTAACCCATCTCACAATGGTGGCGAGGCTTGACACAAAAGCTGACTATAGACTCGTAACTCAGTAGGTTTTCCTATGGGAACTTACACTACACAATCCTATTGTGACAAAAGTAGTAGGTTTCGTGATCGAATTTCAAAGTAGTTGTGTGACCGAAGTTCCCGTATGGGCTAGTAAGCACACAATGAAAAGATCAGTAGACACGATCTCCTTTTGTTCACGAGGAACACATCTTAATACCATGTCTGATTACAGCTTGGTAATTACATCAACTCTAGTAATTCACTGGTTATGTCTATATGGCATTCCAAGGGATTATTCAAATACAGTCATTGCATGATTGTGCTGCAACGGTATGAAACAAGCATTTGTTAGACAGGATATATTTCCATCTAACTTACTGTAGAGAATTGGGAACTCTCATTTCCTACCTACTACCCTTCTTTTGAATTGATAGCACCATCGTTGTGCCTAAATTAATTTAGAGCCTTCAGCACGGTGTGGATCGGTTAGGGTCGGAGGGGAAGGTGGTTGCGACCCTCGGGTTCAATTGAACCCGGCCTTTAAATTCCCTAATACCTATAAACCCTATCCTAACAGATTAACACATACAAACAAACACTACACATTATTTTTCACAATTATCTGAGATAATTTATTAACTGAATAAATTATTTCAAGATAATTAATAACTATATAATATGTATTTAATCATTATTTCATTTACTTATATATTTTTATTTATTTCATTTGTTTAGAGTTATTAGAATTTATCTATTATATCAGGTTTGAACTAAAAATACATGTAAAAGAAACTTAGACACTATTCAATTAATCAATGTCAATATAGGATATCATGAATATAATTATTTAACTTTATTTCTATTTTAGCTATCTAGATTCACTAAAAATATTAGCAATTATAATTTACACATTCTTAAGGAGATATTAGATCTTTTAGTTAAACAATAGGTGATAGTTATTTCTAAATAAATAAGTTTTTATTCTTAACGGTTCTAATTTACTAAATTTTATTAATTCTTAATTAATTTACTTATAAGGTGTTATAAAGTTTAATATCTTTCTTTCCTTTAATTCCAGAATTTAGTTATCTATAGTACTTATATCACTGGTAAGTGTAAATATCTTTTCAATTAAATTTTAGGATAAATTAATTTCAGTAATTTAATGTCATTATGCAGAGATGTTATTTAAATTAATGGCTAGGTAGGATGTTAGTTAGAGTTTATATAGAAATCAAGGCTTCTAATAACATATACTATGTCTTTCCTTCGGCATACCACAAAAAGAACTGAAGTTACTCTGAAACAAAAATCAAACACAACGTAGAGTCCTTCCTTATTCTAGACGATCGCATTTATAAGGCCAAAGACATTTAATGTCCTCTTAAGCTTAATATTAGCTTGTAACGCCACTACCATGATAGTGTTACAAATTGGTCCACGTGACCAGGATTATCATAAAGATGGTGAACAGTCATCATGCCACTATAGTATATCGTTACAAAATGGTGCCGTGACCAGGATTATCATAAGCATGATGATTAGTCATCGGAGCACCATAGGAGTATCATTACAAAATGGTCCACGTGACCAGGATTATCATAAAGATGGTGAACAGTCATCATGCCACTATAGTATATCGTTACAAAATGGTGCCGTGACCAGGATTATCATAAGCATGATGATTAGTCATCGGAGTACCATAGGGTATATCATTACAAAATGGTGCCGTGACCAGGATTATCATAAGCATGATGATTAGTCATCGGAGTACCATAGGGTATATCATTACAAAATGGTGCCGTGACCAGGATTATCATAAGCATGGTGAATGGTTATCATTGCTTTAGCATAGTAATGGTTACCATGCCATAGGGTATATCATTACAATTTGGTGCCGTGACCAGGATTATCATAAATATGGTGAATGGTTACCATGCCATAGGGTAGATCGTTACAAAATGGTGCCGTGACCAGGATTATCATAAGCATGATGATTAGTCATCGGAGCACCATAGGAGTATCATTACAAAATGGTCCACGTGACCAGGATTATCATAAAGATGGTGAACAGTCATCATGCCACTATAGTATATCGTTACAAAATGGTGCCGTGACCAGGATTATCATAAGCATGATGATTAGTCATCGGAGTACCATAGGGTATATCATTACAAAATGGTGCCGTGACCAGGATTATCATAAGCATGATGATTAGTCATCGGAGTACCATAGGGTATATCATTACAAAATGGTGCCGTGACCAGGATTATCATAAGCATGGTGAATGGTTATCATTGCTTTAGCATAGTAATGGTTACCATGCCATAGGGTATATCATTACATCGTCAAAGAATTTGATTTTAAATTCTTCTTGATAATTTGTTTTTCAATTTAGTAAGTAAAATTATGTACGTACCCGTAGCACGTTATCTTATAATTATGTTTTATATTTTGCTACTTGAATATATTGTTTTTCTATTATCTTATAATTATATTTTGTATTTTGCTACTTTTTTATATTTTGCTACTTGAATATTGTTTTTCTATCATTATTATTCTTCAATAAAGAGTCAGCGAAGATAGATAACATCTTATTATTTATCCGACCTTCAATAGCTTATACATTTCGCTAAAATTGTTTATATTTTTCTAAAACCAGAAGACAACTAAAAGTGCACATACCAACGGACAGCTGTAGATATATTATTTGATTACATTTTTTTGTTATATATATTAAATGGCTTAATCCACCACGCTGCTCCAATGCGGGTTGGCGGATGCCTTACTATACATAATACGATACCTTACCACACACTTTCAATATCATTGAAGTAATACGGTACGAAATTTCGAATCGATAGGATATATGGAAGGTAATTAGATTCCCTCATCAACTATTAAAGAGCTGATGATCTTCGAACGGGTGATCAGGTCATGGTTACCCTACCATATACTTTCAATATCATTAAAGTAACACGGTACCAAATTTCGAATCGATAGGACATAAGAAAGGTAGTCAGATCCCCTCATCAACTAGAAAAAAGTACCACAGACAGTTACACAGATACACAGACACGTTAAACTTATACCACCTCTCGTTTTGTGCCAGGGTTTAAAAAAGAAAAAATATTTATGAAAGAAACCCAGAAAATCTTTCGAATTTCGTTAATATCTTTAAAACGGTTAAGAGTTCAATCATGAAAAAATATTAAACAAAATAAAAAGAAAATACGCTGACTTTATAGATTAACATGTCTAGTTTCCGAAACAACCTTTTTTTTTTTAATTCAGTGCCTAACTTAACGTATAAGAACGATTTTATCTTGGAAAATGGACACAGAGCCGTCTTTCGATAGTAAAGCACACCCACACGCTTAAGCGTGTGACGCGTGCAATAATAAATATAACTAATGTGTATGTATACATACAATTGTTATCTACTTATTTTGGATCACATTTTAGATAGGAAAGAAAAATAGGGAGGTCCTATTCCTATGACAGACATAATATACGCCTTTTCAAGATTTTTATGACTTATTAACACAACTAGTTAAATTAGCCTCTAATAATAACATTAGAGCATGTAAGAGGCAGTATTTAAAAACAAAAAAAAAACAATGCCCCGGGTGAGGATCGAACTCACGACCTTAAGATTATGAGACTTACGCGCTGCCTACTGCGCTACCGAGGCTTTTATATAGCGTAGTAAAATACCGGACATATACGGTGCAAACGGGAAACAAGAATGCCGACTGACTAGCAAAGGAAGTCATATTAGAAGGAATAAAACCAAATTATACAGAAACTGTAAAATCATAAAATAGAATGCTTTAAATATTGTAGTGAAAAATTTGATTTGTTTAAAAAGCAATCTAAGTCTCCTTGAATCTTATTGTCTAATCAATACCTAAATATTTTTTGTACACCACTAGTCATCAACGCGCTTGCGATGTTCCTTGTGTTGCAAGCATCTATCGCTTCAGCCTGTAATATCCTACTGTTGGCCATAGGCCTCTATCCCCATATAGGAGAAGGATCAGAGCTTAATCGACCACGCTGCTCCAATGCCGGTTGGCGTTACCCCTATACCATATTCCCTACTATGAGTAACGATCACTATCAGGTGTACATGATAACAACCGGGACCAACGGACCGTGCTCTCCGAGGTATGGTCGGGAGACCCACCAAGCGTCTATGGGCTAAGATAACCGCTTACCATTAGTTGAGCCGTACTCTTGTTTGCCACCCTAAGGGCTTGTTTATTACACCCTAAGGCTTATAAGTTACGAATAAACAGCAGGAGGCAAAATAAGCCATTAGGACCTGCTTCGTCTCAATCAAAAAAAGAACAACTTGTAGTTTTAAAATTTGCGAAAAAATAGTAATAATAATTGGCATCGAAAACATACAGTAGGAAATAGAACCACCTTCGTCGTTAAGTGTGCATCCTTTGTAGTCGAATAAATAGTAGCGAGTATTTCAGTATCTTGTGGTTGTTGGTAACGAAATTGAATGCAAGTTTCGCGGTAAAGTTAATATAACTGGAACTGACTCATTTTCCTGTGGAAGCTCTTAGACAAAGATGTGTAGCCAAAATGGTGTATTTTTTGTCAATGAATCATTCTTTGAAATATTTTCATCGTGTAATACTGTTCTGTATATTTATGTTGTTTGATTACTGTTTGTCAATTTTTCTCATAATTACTACAATCATTTTCTAATCGGTGCTAGCTTCATATCTAGCTATAAATAATGTATCAATGATTATCAAAATTATAATAATTAGTAAAGTGATTCGAATGTTTTTTTTGGGTCGAACTCAAGTTCAATTTCTTCAATTTTAATTTCAATTTTATTTATTCAAATAAATAAAATAAATTTGAATGGAAACGTATGGTAGGTAACGTGTTAACAAATGAAATTTGGGAATTTAGTAGAATGTGTTACTCATTGTAACATTCACAAATCTCACAAGTTTGAAGATTAACGCTAATAATAAACATTTACTTGCGCTATTAATAACTTCAATTCTTTTATTGTTGACAATAAATAGTAATGATAATAATAATATTCTTTGTATACCACAGTATAAACGAACAAGTAGTTACGCAATAAAACATGTACAAAGGCGGTTTTATTACTAAGAGAGCAATTTCTTTCAGACAGCCTTTAGGCATATGACACAATAAATTAGAAGCGCTTAGGAAGTGTACTAAGAGAAATTAAATATAAAATAATATAAGTAAACATACGGTATCGCTCGCTTCAGCCTGTAATATCCCACTGCTAGTCATAGGCCTCTTTCCCCAAGTAGGAGAAGAACCGGGGTTTAATCCACCACGCTGCTCCAATGCGGGTTGGCGGATATATTCACTACTATTAATAGCGATCGCTATCAGGTGTACATGATAACAACCAGGATTAAGGTGTTGAAAACACACTTGTGATGCTTCTGGTATTGTAGGCATCTTTAGACAACGGTATTCGATGGTGCCAGCATACTACGGTTGTGGTATAAAAGAAAACGCAGCCATCGCACTGCATCGCCTAGCTTTCAGTGTACAATGTCCCTTAATATTTTTTAAGAATTCGAAATTTAAAATGTCATCTTGAGAATAATAACAACGTTTACAATTAGTTAGTGTCTGTGATAATACGTATCTGCATGCAACCAATCTTAAATTAGACTTTTTTTTAAGCTAAATAATTTTGTTTAGGTTAAGTTTCCTTTTTTATAGGTAAGTCGATATTAAACCGATTTAATAATTATAATCGACAACCACTATCAACTTACAGCCAAAAATATATTAAACACTCCTAACTAAAATATATTACAATTTATTTATCTGTCGGTTACCTTTATCCACTCGATAACTTTATCAGTACGCGATGAACTAAAGAATGCGGTGTTCTAAAACCGTGTGACATTTATTGTTCTAGGTCAAGATCATCCAATAAAGCGAAAAAGTATGCCATCTAAAAATACAAAAGAACACTTGCTCCAGAAACTGTAAAAGAGCATTATCGTTCAACATCGCTTGCATCTATATGTGTCTGTTTATATATATTTTTAAAGAACAAAAAAGGAGGCAAAAGGGGGGTTCTCAATTTGACTGTATTTTTTAGTGTGATTAGATCATAACTTCTTACTATTTACCAATTTTCTTCTTCTTCTTCTTACATAATGGCTCCCATGAGGATTTGCCAATGTCAGAGTGAGTAATAAACAACACAAACAGATATATAGATAATTCAATTATTGAAAAAATGGCGGGAAAATTCATGGCGCGCGGTCATCCCAAAAAAAAAGACGACCGCGCGCCCCGAAATCTCCCGCCCAAACCCCATTTACCAATTTTGATGATTGTTTTATTAATCGAAATCTGGTGCTTGTCATGTGGTCCCATTTAAATTTGATCGAGATTTAATAATTTTTGAGGTTAAATTCCTAGTAATAATAATAATAGTAAGACGAGAATGTAAGACGCCGCGTTGGCACAGCGGTCAGAAGTGGATTGCGATTGGCTGTTGCGCGGGCGGTTGCGGGTTCGATCCCCGCACACGACAACATTTGTATTGGCCATACAGATGTTTGCCGTGGTCTGGGTGTTTGTGCAGTCTTTGTGGGTTTCCCGTGCCTCGGAGAGCACATTAAGCTGTCGGTCCCGGTTGTTATCATGTACACCTGATAGCGATCGCTACTAGTAGGGAATATATCCGACAACCCGCATTGGAGCAGCGTGGTGGATTAAGCTCCGATCCTTCTCCTACATGGGGAAGAGGCCAATGCCCAACAGTGGAATTATTACAGGCTGAATCGTAATTATAATAATAATAAAGCTTTATTTATTCCTTACACATAGTTTACATTAATTCTAACCAACCTAATATATGTATGTCTTTTTAGTGTTAGTATTATACTTATTCTAGTTGTTTAGTATACATAATTATTTTATAAAACTGCGTTAACGTGTTCTGCTGTAAGGACCGCTCTGGCGGTGAAAGCCTCCTCCATTTCCTTCCATTTCGCTCTGTCTCTTGCCAGTCTGCTCCAGGTATTTCCCACCGTGGCAACTATGTCATGACTCCATCTTTTGAATGGCCTTCCTTTCCGTCTTTTCTTGTGAATAGGGTACCAATTAGTACCAATTCTGGACCATTTGTTCGCTGGTAATCTTTGAATATGTCTAGCCCATTTCGATTTTTGGGTCATAATGATTATTGCTATGTCTTATAACTTGGTAATTTTTCTGATGTCTTCATTTCTCACTTTATCGCTTCGCATAATTCCTAGTAAAATGCGTATTTAAACGGCTAATTTTTACTAAATGAAAAGCATATATTAAACTAGCGACCCGCTCCGGCTTCGTACGGGTGCAATGTTGTTGCAAATTTTATATACTAAATATAAAATATAAAATAAATATTTGCAATCTAAGCGCAAAAAATGTGTTTATTTACGACATCACATTAGAGAACTTTAAAACTATCATTGTTCCTCTACTATATTATGCATGTATTATACATATAAACCTTCCTCTAGAATCACTCTATATATTTACTAAAAACCGCATCAAAATCCGTTGCGTAGTTTTAAAGATCTAAGCATATATACAGACAGACAGACAGTGGAACGAGACTTTGTTTTATAATATGTAGTGATGATGCATGAAAAACTATTATCAGAAAAAAAAACTGTACGGTATTCTAAAAAGCCCCCATCGTAACAGGCAGAAGCTACAAGCGATCATATCAATCCCTCCCCTCAATTTTGATGCTCAAGCCTTCAACAGGGACCTATCTATTGCAGTGCAAACAAAGAACTCAACAGTTTTAAAGTACAATAATATCTCGAGTTTCAAATTACATTTGACTGAATACTTCAACAATAAGTGGTACATTCAGTTTTTTTCCAGCGCAATATGCGGTGAAGAGGCTCTCTCCGCCTTTTTATAGCGGAGCTCTAAACAAGTGAACCCTTAAATGTCGAGCTGGTCCTGAACGACCTCACGCATTTTCTGGCGTGAATATTAATGTGTTGACAATGTAACAAATAATAATATGTATACATACATATAAACAATAATGTAATAAAATTAATGAAATAAAAAAAAACTGTATTGTCGTTACGTATTATTATTAATTTCATCTTATAATAAGTTTAGGGAATACTTATTTTGTTGGATTTTTTAATTTAAAAAAATATTATAGTTGTAGAATAGTTTTTGAAGATATAACTAGATTTATACAACAAATCAAGCTTAAGATCGCGATCAGGTGTATATGATAACAAAATGGCAGATAGCTTAAAGTGTGTTGTGTGTGTGTGTTGTGTTTGTGTGTGAAATATTTTTACAAAAACAAAATATATCCATCCCAAGCGAGAATCAAACCTGCTAACCCCGATTGTTAGGCGTGTACATGGCATACGAACCACTACACCAAGCGGTTTTTATACTTCAGTTGTCTGCCGAAACAATGAGAACAATATTTACTACACTATTTAAGGGTTAAACCTTGCAAGTTATAAGCCGCGCTCACTGCGTTTTATATGTCTTCGTTTATTATCCCTGACGGTGTAGTAGGTTTTAAACGTGTTCGCGTTTATGTTGAGCTTTCGACTAATAAAGACTTGATTATATATCTGCATTTTTATTTGTAATGTTTGAAAATCTCTAAACAACAAAAGAATAAAATGTATCTATATCAGCTGGCTGTTACCCTGGTCCACTAAGTTGGGTCCCTTAGAAAAAGAAAATCGTGTGTGAATTTGAAATATATATTTGTTATTCAATAATTAAAAAAAAAATGTGTCTAGCAATTTTTATATGATTATTATCAGTAATTAAATTTTATTATTATTACTAGCTGACCCGGCGAACTTCGTACCGCCTAACAGTCGATTCTTTATCTCGGAACCCCTCCACTAACACTTAAACTTTATGGTGTGGTTAAAGTTCAAGTATTTTTACGAATCTTTTGTATGGAAATATAGAAAAGTGTGATTTTTAAACCTTCTCAGGAAATTTGTTAAATTTTTCTCTCTGTAAAAACCATCCTCGTACTTCAAGGAATATTATAAAAAAAGAATTAGCGAAATCGGTTCAGCCGCTCTCGAGATTTGCGCTTAGCAACACATTTAGCGATTCATTTTTATATATATAGAGATAGAGATAATCATTTCCAATTTTGTTTAATCATACTGTTTATAGGAGGTATTTTCAAACAGTTATTGTTGATTAGTTATTATAGCATATAATAATAATAATAATAATAATAACGTTCGACACATTTACATGACGAGTTTCTCAAGGAACTAGATTAACTAACTATATCATGTTATTATTAAAGTTTCGCATCGAGTATAATATATGTATAGGTAAACATCTGCTCTATACAGGGTGTTAGGGGAATGGTTAGCCATAGAGGTATGTTGGGTAGGGGGGGTCATTTGGAACCTACTTAGGCTAACTTACCTATATGCAAAGTGTTACGGATTTTTTTTTATGATTATTTTTTTATTTTTCGAAAAAAGTGCCGAAAATTAGTGATTTGACCATCATATCTTTTTTGTTTATTGATATATCAACGCCATTTCTTTTTTGTTTTGATCATCAATACATTACACATGTAAAATAAATGTGATTTAATTAAGAAAACATCTACAAAAAAAAAAATGGGCCAAAGAAATCTTGACGGAGACAAAAAGTAGATCAAACCTTCAAGTTTAGGTATAAATTAAAAAAAATTTAAAGCCTACAGACAATTTAAAATAATTTGAAAAATTACTTTAGCTAACACTGTTTTAAATAATATTATTTTCATTCACCTACCTTACTTACTTTTTTTTTAAATGATGAAATAACGAAATGGTTTCTACCTGAACCCGCACTCTACGCTGACAATTGTAACAATAATTGTTATTACGCGGGGCGGTATGTCCCTGTACAGGGTTGACGAACGAAGGTTTGATTTACTTATTGTCTCTGTCAAGATTTCTTTGGCCCATAATTTTTTTTTGTAGATGTTTTCTAAATTAAATCACATTTATTTTACATGCGCAATGTATTGGCGATCAAAACAAAAAAGAAATGGCATTGATATATCAATAAACAAAAAAGATATGATGGTCAAATCACTAATTTTCAGCACTTTTTTCGAAAAATGAAAAAATAATCATAAAAAAAAATCCGTAACACTTTGCATATAGGTAAGTTAGCCTAAATAGGTCCCAAATGACCCCCCCCCCCTACCCAATATACGAGTACCTCTATGGCTAACCATTCCCCTAACATCCTGTATAAGAATAAAAACAACTGCTCTGGTCTAGTGGGGCGTGTGCTATGCCATGTATGCGACGAAACAACGGCGGTTTGAGAGTTGATTCCCGCTCGATATGAATATTTGTATTTGTACAAATATTTCTTTCTGGTTTCGATGTACTTGTAGGATATCTGCCAAGCCAGCAGTGGAGCAGCGTGGTGGATTAAGATCCGACCGTTTTAAAATATGGATCAATGAATCCCCAAAATGTATGCATGCATTCAGCCTGTAATGTCCCACTGCTGGGCATAGGCCTCTTTCACCGTGTAGGAGAAATGTACCTATGTACGCCCATAATTTCTGAATGACTGCACCAAATAGATTTTTTTAATGTTTATTATTGTCATGACAAGAATTATGTGAAAGATAACTGTTGTTCTGGAACAAATTAAGAAAAAACCATTATTCATTTACATCGAAGAGTATAATGTACAATGCACATTGTTAGGGATAATTCAAAAAATACTGGTTAGATTTCGCCTACATTTGAAAGAATCACATGGCAAGCGAAGCAGACTGGTTTGTGACTGTTGCGCTGGCGGTTGCGGATTCGATCCCCGCACATGACAAACATTTGTACTGACCATACATATGATTGCCGTGGTCTGGGTGCTTGTGCAGTCCTTGTAGGTCTCCCCACAGTGCCTCGGAGGGCACGTTAAGCCATCGATCCCCGTTGTCATCATGTACACCTGATAGCGATCGTTACTCATAGTAGGGAATATATCCCGCATTGGAGCAGCGTGGTGGATTAAGCTCTGATTCTTCTCCTACATGGGGAAAGAGGCCTACGCCCAGCAGTGGGATATTACAGGATGAAGCGTACATGACAAGCACTAGTAAAACGTTGTGACTCACAAAAACAGTTGAATTGAAAACCACCTCTCTTTATGTATTACTTTTTTTTTAATTTATTGTTACTTTAAAACTTTATTACATAACTTAAAATAATATGTTGCGCAAAAGACAGACTTAAAGGCAAAACCCATATCCTTATCTACCAGTCAACCTTAAGACGTAAAAAAAAACCAGCGTTGAGGTAGGTTTATACAATATCTAATAAAAAAAACAGTAAAAAATGACATATAAATTTTATAATTAAAAAAAAAATTAGCGAAAAAAATATGGTGGTACGAAGTTTAGTCACCTAGTACAATATAATACATAGGGGTGTAAACATTCCGTTCTTATCGTAAAACAGGTCAGACGGTTCCTAGCTTTTGTCTTGTCCCCATTCAGTCGCTACGTCATAATGTAATTTGTCAAGCCGTTGTACTCTCTTAGAATTAAGAAAGTAAGTGCATTACCACTAAAAGTCTGAATGATGAGATGTGAAAATCTTCTATACATTCTATGTTATGAAATTTAATATTTATATTGGAAGTTTGTTTAGTTTTTTGTTCGTCTCGACTTTGAGTACTAAAAATTGTTTTGTAGATTGTTTTGTGGTCAGAAGCTAATAAAGACTACAATTTTTGTTAACTTAATGCCGATTTATACATTCCAATAACAAATTGTAAAGCATAACAAATGAAATTCAATCAAACCCTTATCTTTTTGAAAGTATTAAATTGTATAATATTTGAATAAAATAATTTATGTGCACACTTCTAACCGCTACTATTGTATCGTGTCCTGTGCCCAAAGGTTATCTGGAAGAAATCGCTCTTTATAGCGATAAGATCGCCTTCGTACATCTTGTATTGTATGTTTTTTTATGTGTCTGTATTTCGGTGTACATTACAATTAAATAAATAAAATAAAATACCTTATACAAAAAAAAAAACCTTTTTACGATTTTTTAAATGTTTTATACCATCAATGAAAAAGTGACTATTTTTATTTAAAACTGTTTCACACGAGTTCACTCACCATATTTTTTAAACCACGGGTCTTATATCGTTTCTTGAATACAACTCCAAAAAAAAAAAAATAGTGCGTATTTGTTATTTATTTGACATTTTCATTATAGGTATGTATATTTGAGCTACAATATTATTATGTACTATTTGTTGTTACTAATTCGGAGTTAATTGTAATTGGTAATGTGTCAATAATCTTGTTGGGTTTTGTAAACAGTCACAAGTGTGATTAATAGATTAAGATACATACCTACCGGTACAAAGTAGTATTGCATAAGTTTATTGACCACAAGGTAAACAATACTTTAACTAAATAAATTTAGTCGACTTCACAAACACATTCATATTGTTTATAGCTTGATACCGGTCTGATGTAGTGGTTGGTACATGAACATGTACACGTACATGCGCAACGCCTAAACAATGGTGTGTACGGCTTGGATTCCAATATTTCTTTCTTTGATTCCTTTATTTTTTCTACTTTTCCTTTTATTTGTGTTCTTGTTGGTCTCCTCACCGTGCCTCGAAGAGCATGTAAAGCTGTCGGTCCCGGTTGTTATCTTGTACACCGGATAGCGATCGTTACTCATAGTAAAGAATATATCCCCAACCCGCGGTGGAGTAGCGTAGTGGATTAATCACTGACCCTTCTGCTACATAGATTAGGGAAAGAGGCCTAATACTGGGCGTATTGGGATGTTACAGGCTGAATCAATAAATCAAGAACTACCTTTTCATCCGCGGGTTTGACCTCAGATAACACGATTTTGGCCATTCTTCGCTCTTTATAATGTAGTCTATGTTACTCAATGATTAAGTATTTAACATCATGATTACCTATGGGTTGACTGGAAGAGATCTCTTTTAGAGATAAGTTCGGCCTTGCCTACTTCCTTTATTATAATGAGTTGTAAAAATTACTTAGTGCAATAAAGAATATATATAACATCATAATAAATGATACTAAAATTAAATTACTTATGATATTTTTTAGATTTTTTTTAAAGTAAATAAATGTAACCAAACAGCTTTAATTTTTTATACAACTAGAACTATATCACCTAACCTATTTTCAGCATATTCAAAGTATAGGGAACACTATACAGGTCATAAAAGTACCATTCTCACAGTTCTTGGCGCGGAACACTAAAAACTCATAAAAAGAGAATAAAGTCTATTCCAATTAACTTAATTGCATTTTATTAGAGTTCGTTTTCATTATTAAGTTTGATTTTGGTATGAAGAGTTCTTCGGCACGATTTATCGTTGATATTAGAGTAGTTAACAACCGCTGACGACGACGACGACGCTTTGGCGCAACGGTTACAGCACTGGTTTGTGGCTGTTGCGCTGGAGGTTGTGGGTGCGATCCCCGCACATTGAAAATATTTGCATTCGCCATGCAGATGTTTGCGGTGGCCTAGGTATTTTTGCAGTCCTTATGGTCTCCCCACCGTGCCTCGGAGAGCACGTTAAGCCGTCAGCCCCGTTTGTTATCGTGTACACCTGATAGCGATCGTTACTCATAGTAGGGAATATATCCGCCAACCCGCATTGGAGCAGCGTGGTGGATTAAGCTCTGATCCTTCTCCTACATGGGAAAAGTCCTATGGAGTGGAATATTATAGGCTGAAGCGTGACAACCGTTATGGCTCTAGCACAAAATTTGGAACAGCCCGAATGGGGAAATACGTCAACCCTACAGAAGATCACAGCTAAATAACACTGCCTGTAAGTAGTGTTGTGTTCGTGTAATGAATGATGACCATCTTGGTCAGAGCTCCTAGGTAGGGTCGGAAATAGGGTCGGCAATGCACTGGCAATGCGTATATAAGTTACAGTATCCGCTTATCATCAGGCGGACCTAACGCTTGATTGCTACCTATGTAATAAAAAAAAGAGTGTGTGTACTTATATACGCAGGTAAGAAGATATACTTCATTGGCTAGCTAACTTTACGTTGCTAACTTCTTTTTCGTTGACTAGTCTAACTTCAGGGTGTTGGTTTTTTTCGTGACGGTGTGCGTGCACATCGTAAAAATTTATTCTCATCATTTTTCCCTAAAGCGCCAAAAGGAGTATAATAACCTTAAAAATATTTGATTACTTTTTAATAAGGTAAAATTTTGAATGGGCGTTTGTTACTTATTTAAATAAAAATATTACAATATAGAACTTGGTAGATAGATAGCTGGAGATAAAGAGTAATATATAGCCTAATTTTATCTCAATATTCTATTTCATATTTCCAATTTAATGAATAAAAAATATATATACATGAAAAACATTTTTGTCGTGTCGTGCGTGTATAGTGTAAACGTTCTTTGAGACAGAAGCCGGTTGTCTTGATTGCAAACGACCTTTTTATGATACTATGAATGGTAATTAAGAATTAGCGAACATTCGAGTGTTTCGGTACCTCGAGGAAAGAAGATATTCGAGGTTATGTTCGAAATTTTATACGCACAATACAGCTATTTAGGATTTTGTAAATGTAAAACCTTAACTTTTGCAAGTGTAAAACCTTATTGTTCCTCTGTAAGTGTAAAACCTTATTGTAGAGTATGATATGTTTGTTTCTAATTAACACATTGTTAAAACAGCCTCGTTAATTTTTAATTAAAATCGAAGGCTAAATTGTATAAATATGATAGGTTAGAAAATATCGCAGTCTATAAATATAGACACACTAATTGTCACATTGTAAGATGCATGAATACTTAAAGAGCAAATTAACTTAGCAAGATAATCGTTATGATATTGTAGATAATATGAATTTATTAATATGATATTGTAGTTTTTTGTTTTCGTCACCAACTATAGCAAAATAGCATATTTGAACAATTGTAAATTTAGATTATATAGGTCTCTTTAGATCTATATAGGTACCACACAATAAAACAAAGATAAAAATATCATTGTACGCTATGTTTAAAAAATATCATAAGGGTCTCTATAATATTTGGACTCTCATTTAGTACCCTAAAATCCAGCAATACTAAAGTAAAGGTAACTTTTCGGTTTAAGATTTGGCGTTTTTTCCTGTCATTCAGTTTAGCTAATCAAATAAAACTTTGGTTCTTTATCTACTGGTTCAACTCAGCTCAGTTTAGTTTAGATTCGTTAAATTAATCTATTTATGTATTTAAAAATATGTACCTAACGTTTTTGTTGCTACGGGCAAAACTCAAAATCGGCTGAACCTATCAAGCCTACACCAGCGATTATACGTAGATCATCGGTCCAGTGGGCCGAAGGATGTCCCACACTGTTTGCTAACACGCGGTATCCACTCCTTGACACGTCTGCAAACCTTGCCTCGGAGAGCACGTTAAACCGTCGTCGGTCCCGGTTGTTATCATAAATACTTTACGTTAGTTTTAGTAGGGAACGTATCCACCAACTTGCAGTGGAGCAGCGTGGTGGATTAAACTCCCATCTTTCTCCTACATGGATAAAGAGGCCTATGCCCGGCAGTGGGATTTTACAGGCTGAATGCGTTCTTATGTAAGGTCGACGTACTTCTTCAGTCGGGCTGCTCCAGATTTTGAGCAGGATATTCCCCGCTGTGCCTTACGTTGTTTATCACTCAACGTGCTACGACAAATAAAACAAACATTCAAACAGGGCTTACAATGTTATTATAATTGTGTTATAAGATATTTAAACGTTATGCAAGTAATCTACTTATTAGATCATAAATCACTTTAGTTTTTTATTTTATGATGGCTTCATTATAAAAAAGAATAAAGCTAATTAATTCAGCAATAAAAATGCCGCTTCTTTCGCTATTAAAATTAAGTGCTTTTCAGCTGTTAAATAAAGACGACTATAGAGATTGTTGCAGACATAAAATGTTACGAAGCAAAGATCCTATGATTTTTTATTGCGTCTCAGATCTTAGGGACTTTAGATATAGTTTTTAATTTTTGAAAAGTTTCTTTTAAAAAAGGATGTTTGACTATACATATATCATTTTCAAAATGTTGTTTTAGCATAGGATACGTTGAAATTATTATGATCTAGACATCATTTGTGATTATCTGCGTGTTAAAATTTACAGACAATGTTCTGCTCCATAAGAGTTATAGAAATTAAATACTACATGTCAATTTGTGGTAATCTTCTTCTTCTTCTTCTCCTTAGCCTTCTTCCCATTATCTGGGGTCGGCTCTCCTTGTCTGCCTCTTCCATTTTTCCCTATCTTTTGCAGTTTCGGCGTGCATGTCGGATTTTTTCAGGTCTTTTTGTACCGTCGTCAACCAAGTGGCGGGGGGCCTTCCGCGGCGTCGCGTCGTCGTGGGTAAGTTTAGGGCTACTCGTACCATATGGTCCTCAGGGCGGCGAAGTACATGTCCATACCATCGTAGGCGTCGTTCTTTGACCTTGTCAATGGTGGCTTGGTAATATAGCTTTCTAACTGTTAAAAGCCAAACGATGCCATCCAACATAATGCCTAAATATCCATCATTTGAGTATATAGCTAAACCAACACACAACGTAAGGTAAACAAAGTTAGGTAACTAAAATAGGTCAATAAAGGTAACTAAAACCAGTGATTTGGTATATTTGTAACTGCAATTCTCAAACCTTAACAAATATTTATATACATCAAACATAGGTGGACCGGTATTAAGAAAGGGTGAAGTTAAACTGTAACCTCTAGGCAAGTGGTTGGGTAGAGTGACCACAAAGGAAATCCCATATTGAATCCGTAAAATATATTACTTTGTGACAAAAGATAGGACCACTGTTACGTTATAGGTTTTAAAATAATCCCGGGATCATTACATATAATATTATTTTTTTGTTTCGAAATTTCTCGACAATTCAGACTCGGATTTATTTGATACCCACACACACACAAAAAAAAATACACAAATACGCGCGTGTATATTT
The DNA here is from genome assembly GCA_905220545.2 of Melitaea athalia. Classification (NCBI taxonomy): domain Eukaryota; kingdom Metazoa; phylum Arthropoda; class Insecta; order Lepidoptera; family Nymphalidae; genus Melitaea; species Melitaea athalia. The sequence goes on from HG992198.1 coordinate 9,577,217, forward strand.
ATAGATACTACTTTACTAAAACTAAGTGTAACTTAAGACGTATCTTTCAACATTTATAATACTATCGATGTAACAAAGCCGTAGGCTTCAAAGATAATGTTTGGATTTTATGTCGTAATTGGGTTTTGTAGTTTTAAAAAAATATCTCAGATCTTTCTACTTAAATCAGACTTAAAAGATTAACCTTCTTTTACTAATTTAAGAGTATTTTGTAAACTTATTTTGTTCGTTTATATTGTAAATTTCTTAACAATATACTATGAATGGAAAACTGAAAGTTATAATAATTCGACGAATCCACATTTCTAAGGACTTAGATACAACTATTTCGACGAGGAATGCTTTTGACAGCAATCCTTTGCTCAAAAATTTTCTGTCTCATTTTATTTCATTATGTTTTTCCTAGGTTAGAGTGAAAAAGGTGGTGCATTAAAAAAATTGCAAGCTCAAATAGAAATTTACCTGACCCTTATCATACTTCAAGTCGAATACAACTTCTACGGAGATATTTGTTGTTTTCACAACTATATATCCGTATTATTGCTAATATCAAGTTATTGTATAACTTATTTTAGGTAATACTTGTAGTTAGGTTATAATTATAATTTGAATTCTATGACTAATGGTTTTTTTCCACTCTTTTAAATTTTAGGCTAATATTCTGTATTTAAATTGATTGATTCATCCTGTATGTTCCCACTAATGGTTATTTGCCTCTTTCTCCATGTAGGAGAAGAGTTCTTAATCAACCACACTGCTCACTGTGGCTTGGTCAATATAATATTCCCTACTACGAGTAAGGATCTTGCGCATTGTCAAATGTGTGAAGTAAAAATAATCGATAAGTTTTCAACAATTTTCTAATTTTATGAGCATTGCTTTTACTTATTATTCAGTACAACCCTTCTTCTTCTATAGTCTGTGCTATGGGTACCAAATAACTGATAAGTGCCTACCTATAATAAATAGATAGATGATATTAAATAAAACACACGTAAATAAATGCAAATGAAAAATAGGATCGTTAAATAAAAACAATGCTGACAACTCTGCGACAATGACAAAAAGGCATTTCGCGAAACTTCGAAAGCGTTGGACGACTACAAGAAAGAGTTCTTTACACTGCGGTATTACAGTAGGTGCTTTTTATTGTTTGAAATATTTTGCGCTTTAAGTATTTAAGAATTTACATATCAAAGAAGAAACTTTTGTAAATAATTCGAGAGAAACGCGAAAGTAGCTCGCGGGAGACAATTAGCGCTGTATCACTGTACCCGTTACGGGTCACAAATTGTTTTTGTGGCTGTCCTAATTATTTCCACTTGGTGACTTTATGCGTACATAGAAATAACTGGAAGTGAAATTGAGAACAGTTCTTTGATATTGTGTATTATTTGTTTATTTAGTTTTATTCAGAAAGTCATAGCGAGGCGTTGGATTTAGCCACGTATACTACATACCATAATTATATACTACATACGTAAGCTGTATAAAAAAATCAACCGATCAGTCAAATATAAGCAGTTGTTTAAGTTCAGTTATAAACCTATCTTGACTAGCTTGAATATATAGGTGTTATCTTAGGAATAGACGACCGTGTGTGTTAGTATGTTAAGGATGTAAAAAATTTTTTTTAAATATATCTAGGTCGGCAAACAAGCGTACGCCTCACCTGATGGTAAGCGATTACAATAGCTTATAGACGTCTGAAACACCAGAAGTATCGCAAGCGTGTTGCCGAGCCCATCCCCAATTCCCCTCAGGAGCTCTGGTCACCTTACTCACCAACAGGAACACAACACTGCTTGAAAACAGCAGCTTTGATATTATTTAGCTGTGATATTCTGTAAGGCCGAGGTACTACCCCAGGAGGGCTGCTCCATATTTTGAGCAGGAAATTTCCTGCTGTATCCTAAGTCAGTCAGGAGTGATAGGTTTATCTTGTGTTTAAACACTATTTTCTATTTGACAGATTTTTTTCTATATAGGTAGATTAGAAATGGTATGTACTCACAGACAGGTTTGGAAGACTTTCTCGTCGATTACAAGTTAATGAATCTTCGATAATTAAAACATTAATTGAAATTTTTATTTGACTCTTTCGCTCTACTCAGAAGTTTTCAGAAATCAATCGTTTCATCTCTATATAATAAAAATGAATGTCGCTAAGCGCATAACTTGAGAATGGATCGAACGGTTCGGCTAATTTTTTAATGTTCCTTAAAAATCCCACGGAAGGTTTTTATACAAAAAAAAGACATAACAGACAGAACAAAGTCTGTCCGGGCAGCTAGTTTGAAATGTAATTCTGATATTCACTGATATGATAGCTTGTCACTACAGATAAAGGTTATATCAATGTTATTTTTATATTTGTTTTTTTCATTTCCAGTTTCAACGACTTGACCGATCGAAATGAAATTTCATCAGTTATTTCTTTTCGTGTAATATTATTGTTTAAATATTACAATTATTTTGCTTTGAAAACATTTTAAACAATTAAATTACAAGATTTTAAGTAAGATATGTGTGGTTAGTTGATAACTTCCAACTTTTTTTCTATTTTTATTACGTGCAAAGTAACTAGTACCTACTTTGTAACTGTAAAAGTGTTCTGTGCATTTTCTCATTCACTAGATATCATGAAGTTAAAATTTCGTTTATTTTAGCTCCAAAATGTCCTTATCTTTTCCTTATTTTCTATATCTACGAATAAAATCTCCACAACGCTTGCAGAGCAGTAGGTGAACAATAAAAATGTATAATCCACGACGTATTTCATAGCTACACCTCTTTATAGCGACCGGAATACATTTATTGTATAATAGGAGTATTTTACTTTTTTGAATGTACTATAATATCATTAAATTGTTCTAATTTAAATAAAATAAATTATATATCAGTATGTTTGCGTATCGTTGGAATTTTTATTTTTAAAAAGTAGTTGGTACAATCGATGTTATTGCGTTTTTGTATCACGATCACGATCAAGATTCAGCCTGTAATATCCCAAACAGTATGATATATGTATATATCATACTGTTGGGAATAGGCCTCTTCCCCATGTAGGAGAAGCGTTTTTGTATGGGTACCCGCATTGGAGTAGCTTAGTGAATTAAGCTCCGACCCTCCTAAATTCTTCTCCTACATGGAGAAAGAGGCCTGTGAAAGAGGAGAGAAAGAGGCATAATAATAAAAAGGGTATGATGTCATATTTAACTTATTGTAAGACGTGTGTTTTGTTTACATTTCTAAAGAATTTGGAATTATTTTTTTTGACATATCTACACACGCCATCATACAACGTATAGCAAACTCTATTTATAAATAGCACAATTAAAAATGTTACGTATTATATATTGTAACACTTACATACGGCACATACATTCATACGGAAAAAATGTGTAGGTATATAATAACTTCGTTCTCATCTTCTTCAATAAGAAGATGAGAAAATAACAACTAGAACGTTGTCGCTGATAAACATTCTGATATTTCGTTAATATCTAATATTTTTTTTTACATATAAACAATATATTCAAACCAATTTGTCTTTTTTGCTCTGTAATATTTTAGGTAACCAGATTTTACCAGGACACCTACCAAAACTGGGTATAGTTAAGCTGCCAACATGTGAGATCTAAAGCACTTCGAGCGAATTTATGGAGGGTTTTGCCATATTGGACAAGAAAGTGGTTGTTACGGCGCAAGACAGTCCAACAGTACTTCAGACGTCGGGGCCCACAGCGACGTCGGAAGCGGGCTGCCTGGCGTCGGGTACTAAGTAGGTACCGATGATATTAATCAGCTGCGCGAGCCGGGAATAAATTATTACAAATTATTACTCACCGTCAAAGGAGGAGCTCGGCTATCCGGTCAAGTACCGTCAGGGTAGGTATGTGTTTAGGTAGTGGAATAGTGTGGTGACGTTGGTGTGTAATAAAGTGACCTGACAGCACTCGGCAGCGCCGCGACTCGACAGCAAACACAGGTCACGGAATTAATAGTCTTATATAAACAAAACGTCGGCAGAGAAAAATCCAAGTTTAAGGCACATAAATAATAACACGCACAATTAATCGTTAAATACAAAATCCATATAACACAGAACAGGTTACAGCAGGTTTTTAAACACATATACACTTTAATCTCACTAATACAAATTCACCCGGCCAAACATATCACTCAATACTCGTTAAATCAATCGCCCATACAATCGAAATAACCCGCGCCGGCATACAACGAGATTAATACAATTAAGACAACTCATGCGTCAATCATAAAAGGACCTCAACAAATTATAACTTCTCTACTCAAAATGGCGCTCACTTTTCGGGGTTCGCAAATCGACACAACCGCGCCGTAAAGCATACACGAGGTCAACTAAATAGTTTCACTATGCACGAGTTATTCACGCCGATATACAAGAAAGTTTATCAAAGTTCAAATGCAGGAATTACTACACGTAATTACATCGCGCTAAGCCATAGGCGACTCGTCAAAGGGCGCGCGGCTTTGTCAGACCGCACTCAGATTGCAACTTATAATCCGTCCCGAACCGCGTGATAACGCAAACACTAGTTCAAACCGAACCGAGGGACCCCAACACAAATAATTTTATACGAGAACGTCAATAGACTTCAAATTATATCTAGTTTCACGAACAAAATATACACGTATGCAGTGAAATTTAGCTGCGAATCGCAGCGGGGCGGCCCAATACAGAGCGCGGCGTGCGCACCGCCCGGGTACTAGAAAGCGACTAAGCTGGTCGAGGCGCGCAGGCGCTGGCTCCACGCCGAGCCGCTATTCAAACCAAACCGGTTCCCCGATGAACGCGACCTTGTCATACCGAGAGCGCTTAATCCGGCCATAACAGTCCCCCGTCCCGGACAGAAGGGCATTATGTCCGCGAGAAAATCGTAACGAAACAAATATCAGAGACGAGTGGACGGGGTCGAGGAGTCGCGTGAGAAGAGCGGCCCCGGACAGCTCCAACTCAGGGATCGACAGGCGCGACACAATGGAGAGCCACTCTCGCAAGAGAGCACCGTTAAGAGGCTCGGATCTCGCCTAACTACACGATAAGTCCCAGCGCGTCAATTAAGGGGACATTAGGAAGAAACCCCACTACATCATCAAGGACATCCATTCAAACCAGCATGCGAAGAAGATCGCCAACAGTGACAAACTACAGATGGCCCGGCACTCAGAGGGCCCCGGCCGCGCTAGCCGGAACAGATAAGAGCCACTCTCGTACGAGAGCACCGATAAGAGGCTCGGATCTCGCCTAACTACACAATAAGTCCCAGCGCGTCATTTAAGAGGACGTTAGGAAGAGAACCTACTATGTCATAGAGGACATGTACTCAAAAATAGTATGCGAAGGTAATCGCCAGCAGTGACAAACCAATGATGGGCCCGGCACTCAAAGGGCCCCGGCCGCGCTAGCCGGAACAGATAAGAAGTCGCAGTGACCCGATAAGGTCGCCGACGCCGACTAAGAGGGGGAGGGCGGCGCTCCAGTCGCGGCCACTCAGCTAGCGGAGGGGGTCGCGTGAGAAGAGTGGCGAATTCCCGCTCAATCCGCGGAGGGGGGGGGCAGACCCCCCCCCCCCCCCGCCCCTGGCAGGGTGACACCCCAACTGATCAGGGGAACGTCCCCTGTCCAGGCCCGGGGCGCAGGGGTTGGGGGGCGAGCCAGAAGCGTCACGCACCGGAAGGCGCTCACGAGCGCCCCCGCCCGTGGCGGAGGCGCGGTCTGGAGGGACGCGAAGGGAAGCGCTGATCGAGCCCAGGCATCGTACACAGAAACAAACAAATTCAGTGATAGAACAAAAACATAACTTCAAAGATACATAAATTCAAGAATAGAACCAAATTCAGCCATACAACAAATGCATCAATACAAATTCAGCAACAGAAGCAAACTCAGTAACATAAACAAATGCAGTAATATAAATTCAGTAATATCAAACAATGCAGTGACACAATTCAGCAATAGAAACAATTCGGCAAATACAAACAAACACAGCAATACAAATTCAGCAATAGAAACAAATTCAACAAATAAATTCAGTAACAAAATTCAGTAGGAGAGACAATTCAGTAAATAATCAAATGCAGTAATAGAATCCAGCGACATAACAAACCCAGCAAATAAATTCAGTAATAAAGACAAAACAAAAACCCGGGATGTCGCACACAGGCCAACCTTCCCCTACCTACCCGCCAGCAATATAGGTACCTAACCCTATCAAAAAGAGCTCGCGCAGCTCAAGGCGCGGTAACCACGCTCTGCTACCAAATGTTACGGCGCAAGACAGTCCAACAGTACTTCAGACGTCGGGGCCCACAGCGACGTCGGAAGCGGGCTGCCTGGCGTCGGGTACTAAGTACCGATGATATTAATCAGCTGCGCGAGCCGGGAATAAATTATTACAAATTATTACTCACCGTCAAAGGAGGAGCTCGGCTATCCGGTCAAGTACCGTCAGGGTAGGTATGTGTTTAGGTAGTGGAATAGTGTGGTGACGTTGGTGTGTAATAAAGTGACCTGACAGCACTCGGCAGCGCCGCGACTCGACAGCAAACACAGGTCACGGAATTAATAGTCTTATATAAACAAAACGTCGGCAGAGAAAAATCCAAGTTTAAGGCACATAAATAATAACACGCACAATTAATCGTTAAATACAAAATCCATATAACACAGAACAGGTTACAGCAGGTTTTTAAACACATATACACTTTAATCTCACTAATACAAATTCACCCGGCCAAACATATCACTCAATACTCGTTAAATCAATCGCCCATACAATCGAAATAACCCGCGCCGGCATACAACGAGATTAATACAATTAAGACAACTCATGCGTCAATCATAAAAGGACCTCAACAAATTATAACTTCTCTACTCAAAATGGCGCTCACTTTTCGGGGTTCGCAAATCGACACAACCGCGCCGTAAAGCATACACGAGGTCAACTAAATAGTTTCACTATGCACGAGTTATTCACGCCGATATACAAGAAAGTTTATCAAAGTTCAAATGCAGGAATTACTACACGTAATTACATCGCGCTAAGCCATAGGCGACTCGTCAAAGGGCGCGCGGCTTTGTCAGACCGCACTCAGATTGCAACTTATAATCCGTCCCGAACCGCGTGATAACGCAAACACTAGTTCAAACCGAACCGAGGGACCCCAACACAAATAATTTTATACGAGAACGTCAATAGACTTCAAATTATATCTAGTTTCACGAACAAAATATACACGTATGCAGTGAAATTTAGCTGCGAATCGCAGCGGGGCGGCCCAATACAGAGCGCGGCGTGCGCACCGCCCGGGTACTAGAAAGCGACTAAGCTGGTCGAGGCGCGCAGGCGCTGGCTCCACGCCGAGCCGCTATTCAAACCAAACCGGTTCCCCGATGAACGCGACCTTGTCATACCGAGAGCGCTTAATCCGGCCATAACAGTGGTCGAACGCAGATTACTGCGTTTCATTAAAGTTGGTGTTTTCTGTCTCCAGTCATTGCATTTAAGCACACGGGTTTGACGTTTATCGGACTATTAATCAGTTCTTACAATTCCATAGTTGCTATTAAAAATCCTAATTTCTTAATCACTTCTTCCAAAATTCATGGAAAGGGAGGACTGACATTCTATCCTATCGGAGCCAAACAGAAGTGACTGGATGAGGAATATGTAAAACAGAGTTCAGGCGTTGGGATGGTTTATGTTTGGTAGTGAGACTGCGACCGGCTTAGACGATGCGATGAGTGTTAAGCTTTAAATGACTCTTAAATATTCTCTTTAATATGTTAAAGTCTCGTAGCTAAGTCACCATGGTTTCTCGAATCCACATTGTCTAGATCAGACATTGTAACCGCCCTACGTCTTCGATCCGGACACATCCCTTTAAACGGATTTTTGTATCTTATTGGTAAAACTAACTCGCCAAATTGCACTGAATGTAATTTAAAAAAGACGTATATCACGTTATGGTAGAATGTGTTCGGAACGAAGTAGAAAGATCAATTTTACATGTGAATTTGTATGAGGTTGGCAAGTGTAACTGTATACTGGCTTACCCGCTGCCGGAGGAAGCCAGAATGTTGTATAAAATTGTGAAAGTAGCTGTTAAGTGTAGACAGCGTTGAATATTTTTGTAAGACCTATGAGGGTGGCATCGTTAGACTGACGAAACCCTCTATAAATAATAAAGATTAAAAAAAAATTAAAGTCTGTATGATATAATATGTGGTAGGATAATTTAGGTCACAATCACAGCTCTTAACAAACATAATAATTTATTAATATTTCACTCAATAGAAACTGCAAAGTTTGTTGAGTAATATGAATTATTACAATTCGCTACGTCAATTTTATGTCCAATTTATTACCAGCAATATTTAATGTACCACTACAATGGTAGTATCCCGCTCATATTAGACATTGATGTATAATGTTGAATCGAAATAAGATCCAGTCTTCATTTCTATGTAATTACAACCTCCCAGCTATTTATTTGACTCCAATTTAATTTCAATCCCTCGCTTCTAAAAGAGATGTTCTAAGATAAAGGGATCGCTTGTAGGGAAATCTAATTAAAATGCGTTGTCAGTACTATTTGCGTAAATGGTTTGTAATCTTTGTCTCGATAGGTTTGGTGTATGTTTGGTTAGATTGTTTTATGAACAATGGGTAGGTTTAATGTGTATTTTATGGTTTACTCAAGATAACCATTTTATTAATTAAAATACCGTTTTTTAGTTCAAAATAAGAACTACTAATAAATTATATAGCGCACTGACGATGACAAACAAAAAATCTCTATATATATCAAAATGAATCGCTGAATGTGTTGCTAAGCGCAAATCTCGAGAGTGGCTGAAACGATTTTGTTAATTCTTTTTTATAATATTCCCTAAAGTACGAGGATGGTTCTTACAGAGAGCAAAAATTTAAAAATTTGCCTGAAAAAGTCTAAAAACAACACTTTTCTATATTCCCATACAAAAGATTCGTAATAATACTTCCAATCGACTGTTAGGCGGTACGAAGTTCGCCGGGTCAGCTAGTAAATTATAAAAAATATAGATTTTTTTATTTATTTTTATAATAGTGCTAGTGGAGGGTGGATGGGATATAACTAGGTTGACAAACAAGCTTACCTGACGTGAAGGTTTATCATAGCTTATAGACATCTGTGCAAGGTAACAGGCTATGCTTGGGGTTTCCCTCAAAGATAGAATTAGAAATGAGGCTATCCGCGAGAGAACGAAAGTAACCGACATAGCCCACAGAATTAGCAAATTGAAGTGGCAGTGGGCTGGTCACTTGTGTCGCAGGACCGATGGCCGTCGGAGCAGACGTGTCCTGAAGTGGAAAAAAGAAAGAAAGTTCGCGCCAAAAATGGTGCGAACTGAGGGTTGGTGACAGCAGGGCTCGCTTAGTCACACCGAAGACACTGCTGTCCGTCTTCAGCCTGTGTATTTCAAAGCCAGCAGTTGGATGGTAATCCCTCCATCGGTCGGGTTAAACAATTCTAAGGTGGTAGTGGAACTGTGTTATCCCTTAGTCGCCTTTTACGACACCAACGGGAAGAGAAGGAGTGGCCATATTCTTTACTGCCGTAACCACAAAGCAGAAAACTTATACATAATTATAATGAAAATATTCACATCATTCTTAAAGAAATTTCTAATAAAATAAATTTTATTTCACCATTGTTTTAAAGTGAGCCAGAGAGCGTAATATTTTGAGAGCCGCCGCTCAGAAACTAATCGACGTCGGGAAGGTATTTTCAATTTTACCTGCCATTTACATATTCGATGAGGACAAAATCCTTGATAGCGCTCCGTGGACGAATTTACATCGAACGAAAAAGTCCTCTAATGTCGAAGTCATTAAAGCACGATTAATAAAAGTTTGTGATAAAAAATTGTGAAGGTTTTTTTTGTAAATTTGATTTTTTTATTTGTTTAAGATAGGAGTGAACATTCGAAGATTCCGCTATAATTGAAGTACGATCTACATAATAGTGCTAGTGGAGGGTGGATGGGAATTGCGAAAAACCGGGATATTTGGCCTGAGCTTGGAGAGGCCTAGTCACGCAGTGGACTGCGATAGGCAGAAGTGAATGAGAAGTGAATTGAAGTACAATTGTTTACTAACCAAAGACAGAAGAGAAAGAGAAAGAAGGATAATAATAGGTTGCATTCGCATTCAGCCTGTAACATCCCACTGTTGGCCATAGGCCTATTTCTCCATATAGGAGAAGGAATGGAGCTTAATTCACCACGGTGCTCCGCTGCGTGTTGGCGGATATGTTTCCCTACTATGAGTAAGGATCGCTATCAGGTATTTATGATAACAACCGGGAACGATGGCTTAACGTGCTCTCGGAGGCACGGTGGGGAGACCCACAAGGATAGACCTCCAAACCGGAAAGAAATATTTGTACAAATACAAATATCCATCCCGAGCGGGAATCGAACCCGCAAACCGTCTCTGTTTTAAGCCACTACTTGCACCACTAAACCAGAGCGGTTGTTATAGGTCTACAAAAGTAATTTAAATAATGATAGAGTGTTCAAGAGTACTCTGTATCATTGCAAATTTTATACGTGTCTTATTACTTTTATCAAAAAACAATGTTAACATATGGTGAAAACTTTATGTCGCATTCAAGTGTTACCGATTGCCACATATTAGTTATGAATCATAATAATAATATCTTGGTGTAATTTGATTGTTTTAATTTACTAAACTAAAATTAAGCTCAATAATAGAGACATAATATATAAAACGTACTTTGTGTCACATAAAACGCTATAATAATAGAAATGGACACTGGAGTTATTTAATAATTAACGAAGCCTGACCAATACTTGGCATGGAGCTTTTGCTATGGTCAGTACTCTGGTTCGGAATGCATTAGTTCGTTTTTGGTAAAATTATTTTGCGTTAATGATTTAAATAAATAAATAATAATTAATTCTTTATTTCGAGTATCAAATGACCCATAAAAGCACAATTTTTACAATTTATAAAAGCAACTAAAATAAAAGCAAGTAAAAAATTTAAATGTCACAATTATTTTACAATTACACAATATTCAGTAATCAAAATAATAATAATAATAAATAAGTAAATAAAATAAAAGATAAATAATTTAAAACATGACACTTGTGGTCTTCAATATATTTTACGCATTATGACACTAGTATGTATCATGATATTGAGGTACTTTTCAGACCCTAAATATTGACTCGTGGTACCCAAGTGGCTTTGTTATATAAAAAAGTACCTTACACAACAAAATTTATATTACCAATTTTTTTTGGTGAAAATAACGATTTTCTTTTAATTTAAATTAGCTATGGGAGTCTGAGGTAGCAGTTCATTTTCAAAAAGGGGTCACTTATCCAAAATAGTTTGAAACTTTCAAAAGGCACGAAAACATTTTTCATTTCGATACCTAATGATACATATAATCAGTCATATGTACGTTATCTTCAAGCTTGTGTCTACTCAACCGTGTAACAAGACATACGACTTGTTTCACATTCAAACACATTAGCTAGCGAACTGGAAATCTATGCGACACGGAAATCTGACTCAAACCCCCTTTGTAGACTGAATGTGATATTACTGTAGGTACTGTGCCTATACACTGGATTCTATTGTCCTCGAGTCTGTAGTAATAAATAGGAATTAGGATATAAATCTCGATAAAAGATTGTCTTTTGCATCTAATTTAAGAATTTAATAAGAAAGTTTTCCTTAAAGGCGATATTATATTATAGAGGCTACAAAAACAAAATTCCTTTTTTTTAAAGGTTTGTGCATCGAGAGGTTATTTTATAGATTTTTATCGATTTCTACGAATAAATAAGCTCTTTAACCCGTTTGAATATAGTTGTGAAAACATAACATAGTATTAAATTAAATTTTGAATAAAGAAATTATTATGAGAATTTTAAACAGTAGATATACGATTTCGATTATATTAACAAAAATAAAAATTAAATACAAAATATTTATTACTTTTAAGGATATAAAATGATTATTTTTAACACTTTTGTTGTAAGTTTAAATAGGATTTCCTTTAAAATATCGTCTATTGACTGTGCACTTAATCAGGCTAAACACTTATGAAATTAAGCACTTTAATCATTCTTTGTTTTCGAATTATTTATTCCTTCATAAATCTATTTAGAATATTCTGCATGAACCATCACTTTATATCTACTCGTATTTGGATTTCTTGAACGTATAGTCTTTAAATCTTAACAACAAGTCTAAAGTGTTGCTCGTATTTCACTGTTTGCCTATGGTAAATATAAAACTGTTACGATAAAAGTTCTTTTAAATAGGTTAACCCTAGAGTAGTCGCGTCTTTCCGTAAAACGTGAGCAATCGCGTGGGGAGCATTTTGCCGCCCATCTGAAAAATGAAATTATTTTACAAATAACATTTAAGTTACAAGATAATATTATTATACAGAATGACTTAACAAGGAAAGAATAAAACATATACTATCAGGAAAATACATTTATTAAAATTTCATACTTAATATTAGTAAAAAAATCGATTTCGGAAATTTTTGGTATTTTTTTTTAAATTGAACAACATCTTTATATTAACCTAAAGATAAAAAAAACAGTTTTTAACCAAATATAGCATTTTCATCTTCTAAGACATGTATTTTTATTAAGGACTTTTTGGGTCCTTTAATTTTTCTCGAACAGGCAAACTGCGTACATACTTTTTCTACATATGTCTAGTTTCTTTAGTTCTTCTATAGTTCGGTAGTCAGCAACAAGATCATCAGCTAGAGGAATTGATATAAAGTAATTATACATTGTTATATTTCAGGCTGTATTCAAAATACTTTTTGATGATCTTTTCACCATGGCGCTTGGACTGTTATTAACGCTAAATTCTTCTTCTAGTTGTTTACCAGCTATACATCTAAAATTCTGATATAAAATGATTTGAATCAACAATAGCATTTTGTGACACTGCTATGTGCGGACATGGATTACCTACGTATTAGATATTAAAGACGTTTTACTTGACTACAACTCAGGACGTTGATGACACAACCTCGTTAGGTTCTTCTGCTGATTGTTCCGTCTCAATTATGATCACTATGTTTTCTTTTCCTATCACTTTTAGATTCGTCTTTCAATAAATTTTGTGCAGCAGAGTCTTCAAAATCCAACCAACGACTTTTGCAGAATTAGTCGCTTAACTATAAAAAGATCTGATAATAAAACTACGATACGATACGATTCAGCCTGTAATATCCCACTGTTGTGCATGGGCCTCTGGGAGCTTAATCCTCTGGGAGCTTAATCCACCACGCTGCTCCAATGCGGGTTGGTGGATATATTCCCTACTTTGAGTAACGATCGCTATCAGGTGTACATGATAACAACCGGGACCGACGGCTTAACGTGCTCTCCGAGGCACGGTGGGGAGACCCACAAGGACTACACAAACACCCAGACCACGGCAAACATCTGTATGGCCAATACAAATATTGTCGGGTGCGGGAATCGAACCCGCAACCGCCCGCGCAACAGCCAATTGCAATCCAGTGCTGTGCGTATGCGCAATTGCCCATTCTATGGAACCTAACTCAATAGATAATAATAATTAATCAATAATAGTAAATACTATTCATATAGCCAAATAAATTGGCAGAACGATAAAAAATTTCAAATTAAATAAATACTATCAAACATCCCACCACTACAGCCTATCAAACATAATTATTATCTATCCTGAGTATTATTATTATTTTTTATTTCATTTATTTTTACTTTATTTCAGAATCAAACAAAACATAATTATGTTTAATCAATAGGTGAACTTAAAGCCATCCAGCCTTATTTACAAGCTTAATACAAACAAACTCCACCACTTGTAACAAGTATAAATAAATAAAAACACATCCAAATATCATTAAGTGCCAACAAATAACAATATTCTGACACAGTAAGAGGAAAAAGGGAGCTAAAAAAGTGACGGATAATAAATACATTACTTGTAAGAAATTCTAAGCACGAATAATTCATAAATATTCTAAACAGGCCTACTCATGTGATATAATCCTTTCTCTGTTATGTATGTATGTCTTTTATTTGGCGTATCAAAGAAGTTGATTTATTGATGTACTCATGTCTTGGAACGCGATTCGCGTTGAATTATTTTTCAGTGAATAACTGAGACCATTTTTTTTTACAAATGTCTATTTAGATTTTTTTATCTGTGGCCGAGAATTTTGTTCGTATACAATATTTCATATTCTTATTTGGCATACTGTTAAAAAATAATTATTCCTCACTTTCACTACATTGTTCAATAATGCTTCACTAATATTGGTCATAGTGTGATTTTATATAGCCTAAAGACATTCTCGATAAATAAGTTATACAACACTAAAACACTATTTCTATGTTTTGGGTTCAGTTTTGCCTCCACATATGCGAGTTTTTGGTAAATCACAGTGTAAATTGTTATAGCTTAAAATCATCTTTAACAAACAAACAGTGGAATGAATGAGTGGTATGCGTTTTTTTTAACATTACTAAAAACTGTTCTGAGAAGAAAACAAAATAAAAAAGAATACTGTAACTAAACATTATGTTTTAGGTATATTTGAAAAATAAGTATGAACCTTTAGGGTAAAGTAATTTTGGTTTCAATAAAAATCATGAAATCTAATTAGTACGAAGTTTTAATTTTTATATTATTGTTTCTTTAAAAACCACTTTTGTATTTTACTAAAATCAATTTTAAGACAGGAAATGATCTTTGCATTCTTTAAAATACCACATTTAATCACCAAATAAAGCAATACAAACCACAGATTTAAGAAAGTCTTCAATCTGTGATAGAAACGTTTGCAAACATTTTCAAAGCATAACTAAAGTAAATAATTACACAGTTACAAAATTACGATATAGTAGTACTCATTGATTTGGGAGATTATTTCAAAAATAACTATCTCGCATACTACTTACCTGGTGAAATTCGATGACGGCTGAAAACTTGATAGTTTTTTCGAAGACAAGTGTGCCTTCAAGGGTTCCAATTTTTTATTTTACGTAAGATAAGTTGAATAAGATTTTAAATGAACATGGTTGTTTTTATTGCCAAAACTATTTAAAAACGTAATATTTACAATGTTTTTCATTATCATTTTGCGGAGTTCGATATTTCGACATTTTAGCTACGAATGTCTTGTTCACGAGACTGAACAAGACATTCATGAGACACACATGATAATAAAAAACCGGCCAAGTGCGAGTCGGACTGAAGGGTTCCGTACCATTGACTAGGTAATATTATATAATATAAATATAATATGTATTATATAAAAATAGGTAAAAAATTGCGTTTTTTGTATGGGAGCCCCCCCCCCCCTTAAATATTTATTTTCTTTTATTTTTAGTATTTGTCCGCCAACCCGCATTGGAGCAGCGTGGTGGATTAAGCTCCGATCCTTCTCCTACATGGGGAAGAGGCCTATGCCCAACAGTGGGATATTACAGGCTGAATCGTTAGTATTTGTTGTTATAGCGGCAACAGAAATACATAATTTGTGAAAATTTCAACTGTCTAGCTAAAACCGTTCTTGAGATACAGCCTGGTGACAGATGGACGGACGGAGAGCGAAGTCTTAGTAATAGGGTTCCGTTTTTACCCTTTGGGTACGGAACCCTAAAAACATGGTAAATATCCCGTTTTCGAATAATTTTAGCAAAAAGTTGTTTAATTATGAAAGACACGTTAAAAGCTTACGCGATGGGAGCGCCAATCATCAATTTAATATAAAAACCAAATGCGTGAAAAATTGCGGGAAAGACATAGTTCATTAATACACATTTATTCACAAAGGAAACACATCAAACACGAAGAAAAATCTATAACAAAGCTAAGGTCAGAGATTAATCTTAATTAAGTGCTGATATCAAGATTAACGGGAAGACGTTCACTCAGAAAATAATGGAGCCTACCTGTCTACAGGTGTGGCGAGATATCTTGCCTAATTAAAACTTTCTGCTGAATCTCCTTATCTAATGCGATTTGTTAGGAAAAATTGCGAGATTACAGAACTTCTTAGCTTTTGTAGGTCGTGAGTCGATCATAAAATATATTGGTTAATTTATATTTTTTGTTGCAATCTGAAATCGAGATCTAATCCGCTGTTTTACTTACCTTGATACTTTTGATTTATACACACACACACACTACAGCCTATCACAGTCCACTGTTGGACATAGGCCTCCACAACTTCGCGCCCGACATAATGACGCGAACTCATGTGTTTTGCCCATAGTCACCACGCTGGGCAGGCGTTTTGGTGACCGCAGGGCTGGCTTTGTCGCACCGAAGTCGCTGCTGCCCGTCTTTGGCCTGTGTATTTCAAAGCCAGCATGGATGGTTATCCCGCCATCCGTCGGCTTTTTAAGTTCCAAGGTGGTAGTGGAACAGTAACTGTGTTATCCCTTAGTCGCCTCTTACGACACCCAGGCCACGGGAAGAGAGGGGGTGGCTACATTCTTTAGTGCCGTAGCCATACAGCATATTTGGTTTATAACACCTTACAAATCTTTATTTATAAAATAATTTTATATTATAATAAAATTATTTTATAAAATTTACAAAACAAAACGTTGGCTAATATTGCTCTGAAATTAGGTATAGTAGATAATTATGTTGTATGTCTATGCTACTTCTTGATAAAGGATATCATTGTCTATATAACAAAATATAAGATATCAATGTATATAAAAATATTAATTAATCGATAAATACTAAACTCGAGAACGGCTGGACTAATTCTAGTTGATTTTTTCCTGATTGAATACATTTGTTGTTTAAATTCAAAAAAATCCTCTTTAATCATTATTTATTAATGTAATTATACATAATTATTGTTATAGAGTGATGTCCAAGCTAGACTCGAAGCCTATATTTATATATTTGAACAAAAAGAGACCAATATTATGCATTAAAGTGTTAACACGTGTAATAAGATTTACCTGAAAACAATAGTATATTGACAAAATCAATATTAATAAAAATCGTTAGTCGCACCCGCCAACCCGTATTGGAGCAGCGTGGTGGATTAAGCTCTGATCATTCTCCTGGGATCACACGGGGAAAGAGGCCTATGCCCAGCAGTGGGATTAATATCCTCGCGCTATCAATCTGAAGCGTATTCCTTGCATATTCCTTTCAACTATCGTTGTTATGTTTTAGTCGTAGTTTTATTGGCAATGGTTACGTGAAAAATATTTTCGGAAAATACATCGAAGTATTTTTGAATTTTTACGACTTTTTATTTAGAAAAAATCCTAATAAAAATATGTGATTCTCCGTTTTACAGGTTCTGGTGTCACATTTTTCCATAACAATAATAAATTCAAAATGATTGACAGCCAGCGCCTACATAGCCGGAAATAGAGACGTCGTACAATAAAAAAATATCATATATTTTTGCTACACATTCTTTTCATATTCTCATGTTGGTGCAGTACTTCATTTCAGACCGGCAAGTAAGATAAAGAAGAAAATACATGTCCACATAAATCGAATCTCTTTATTTTCTTTTCTTTTAGGTTTTTTAAAGATAACTTTTAAAAAAATCGCAAAAATATTCCCGTAAATATGTTTCAGCTTTTGGTTTCCTTGTTCAGAAAACACAGCTACCATAACTCTTACTTCATAATTAGGTCACAATAACTTGTCATCCTAAACCATACTAATACCTTTAAACGTGCAACTCTTCTTAAGCTGACGTAAGAACTTCTCGTAGATATAAAAGGGATGGCTATAGGAAGTGAAGTTACGAGTAAGGGTGTATTAATAATAAAATCAAAACAACTTATTGTTAATTTGTGTTTTGAAAATACTTTGGTCTGTTTGAACTTCTAAGGAACGGCCATATTCTTTCATACCTTTTGTACTATGTTTAAATTAATAAATTACTAAAATTGTACTTCAAAGAGCCTTCTATTTTCATGTTGTACATTTACTTAATTTTTAACCATATTCAAAAACAAAAGAAAGAGGTTCTCAATTCGACTGTGTTTTGTGTTGTGTTCCATCATAGCGTATTCCGATTTTAATGATTTTTTTTTAAATTGAAATCTAGCGCCTGTCATATGACCCTATTGAAGTTTAATCGAAATCTGACGAGTACCTTTAAGTCATGTCTAATAATGCGTATTTAATTGATTATTTCTTCGACCTTCAAAGTAAATTGAAGTCAACTTTTTTCTTGTTTGCGAGCAAGTAAAATTATTAGTCTTAGATAAAAATATTTATAAATTCGACAAGCACTGAAAAAGAATAAACGAAGTTAAATTTATCTTAATATATACGAGTACCTACTTTAGGTAAAAAAAGAAAAAAAATAACAATGTAACAGTAAAAGTAACAAATAACAATGTACTTAAATAAGAATTTATATCTATACTAATATATAAAGCTGAAGAGTTTGTTTGTTTGTTTGTTTGTTTGTTTGTTTGAACGCGGTAATCTCTGGAACTACTGGGCCGATTTGAAAAAATCTTTCAGTGTTAGATAGCCCATTTATCGAGGAAGGCTATAGGCTATGTATCATCACGCTAAGACCAATAGGAGCGGAGTGCACGCCGACGAAGTCGCGCGCAGAAGCTAGTGTATCCATAAAAGATACGCGGAGTACAAAATACTCTCAACGACGCTTATAAGTCACAAAGGATGAATACTCAGAAGAGGCTGTATACCGTCGGTCGGGGCGTCACAGTTGCATGCGTTTACGATCCCGTGGCGCCTCACCAAGACGACGAAGGGAACCGCTGGGTTTTAGTGGTAAAGTCTGGCACGTTCTGGCCGTGTCGGGAGCCACTGCGTAAAGGCATTTCCTAGCGTCAAAAAAATGTATGTGCTAAGAAAAACAATAGAAAATAACTCTGTACACTTTTTGTAAATTTAACTTAGGTTTAAAAAAAATAACGATTTTTTATTCTAATTCTTCTCTCTGTTGTAGTTACGAAAATAATTTTTACAAAGTGATACGACTCTGTTAAAAACTCGTCAATATCGATATTTGTCAAGTCGTACCCCTTTGTCAGTAATCAATCACTCGAAGTATTCAATACTATTTTTCGTGCTTTGTGATTTATGTGCGATTGTATTGAATTTCACAATTAATTTTCAGTACATTTTTCGTGAATACTGATGCATGATGTAATATTCTTTTGTACCTAAAACTTTTGTATGTCAGTAAAATTCAAGTAAATTAATCGAAAAAAAAAAGTAAATTGAAGGGTTACATCTTTATCGTTTGTTCGAGGAAAATTTCTTTAGGATCATTATTCTGGAATTTAGACAAAGACAAGTTGTAGGTGTAAAGAAATTTAACTTTACAAGTATCATTTATCACATAGTATGTAAATAAAAATAAATAAATTAAAAAAAATACTGATTAAGAATTCTAAGTACAGCAATAATACTTGTACTTATTTTATTTTTATCCCACAATAATATAAGATATATTGGCATAAAATGTATCTAAGGCCATTCTGATTTTTCTTACGACTAAATCGGCAAAAAAATATACGGATCTCCTGTTGGTAAACGGTTACCGTAGCATATAGACGCCTGCAACATCTGAAGCTTCGCAAGCGCGTTGGATACCCTATACCCGATCCTCAGCTGTTCTTCACTAAGGTCGCGGAAGTTTGGGGAAGTATTCCCAAAATATAATTATGATGATTTTTTTGTCATTGAGTAAATATCTTATTTACTTATTTTATTTATTGTAAAGGTGCCATAGAATAGAATATACTTTATAGCACACCACTCGGGAAAAACTTTCTTTAAACAGTCATTTAATTTAAACATAGGTACAGTTTGTAATGTACAAAGGCGGTCTTATCAGTAAGTAGTCATCTCTTCCAGACAACCTTTAGGTAAAATAAAATATGCATAAAAAGATAGGTGCAGTAGGGTAATTATCAATAAGTATAATTTGTAAATAAAAAATTATTCATGCAAACTTGGAGTATTTTCATTCTGTACATAATAAATAAACAAAATAACTACACACATATACATACAAACATACATGTAACATGTCGTCACAAGTTCTCAAAATTAATGATAAAATAGAAGATTATAACAAATAAGTAGACGAGACACAAATTGACAGAAAATATACTAATCAATCATAGTAAGATAGTGCGCTTTAACTAAATTTTTAAAAGAAAAAAGTGATTGTGATTTTTTGATGTTGAGTGGTAACGCATTCCATAGTTAAACTGCCTGTACAGAAAATGAAATTTTATAAAATTTGGTGTTGTAAAGAAATACTCTCTGTGTGAGATTCTCTGCGTATTAATAGGCTGTTTAAGATTTAGACTTTTATAACAGTTATAACTGAGGTAGGGCACAGCAGGAAATTTCTTGCTCAAAATATGGAGCAGCTCGAATGGGGTAGTACCTCGACGTTACAGAACATCACAGCTAAATAGCACTGTTTACAAGCAGTGTTCTTGTTGGTGAATAAGGTGACCAGAGCTACTGGGGGAACTGAGGATGGGGTCGGCAACGCGCTTGTGATGGCTCTGGTGTTGCAGTTAGAGTTTTGCTGTGAGTTCCGTGAAATTCAAATTTGCTGCCATTATATTTTATAGCACTAGTATTTTTGTAATAAATAATATGACGCAGCATAATTATTATAAAAAATTATACAAAAGTCGAATTGCGAACTTCCCCATTTTTTAAAGTCAATTTATAAAACAAAACAACTATATACAATGATCTAACAATATAGATAACCGCTCAAGTCAATCAAGTATTTGTAATACTTCTTCTTTATCAAATTAGATTAAGTCCCAATCTAAACAATATTAAAGTACACATGCAAAGGTAACTTCATACATGCTTCTGTTCGCTTGAAGAGTGAAGTTCTAAGATATGAAGTTATTTGTATATTCGTTTGTTTTGTTCATTGTTAGTTGTGATTGCAAGGTATTCACAAGATGCAGACTTGCCTCGGAGTTAGTGAAAATGAAGATGATAGAGAAAACTTTTTTGAGCAATTGTAAGTAAATTATAATATTTTTGGTTTTGGTGATGTTCTATATTTATTATACGTTAATATATCTGTACTTATATATAAAAATGAATCGCTGAATTTGTTGCTAAGCGCAAATCTCGAGAGCAGCTGAACCGATTTCGGTAATTCTTTTTTTATAATATTCCTTGAAGTACGAGGATGGTTCTTACGGAGAAATTTTTTTTAAAAATTACCTGAAAAATTTTAATAACAACATTTTTCTAAATTCCCACACAAAAGGTAATTAATAATACTTAAAAGTAAATGTGAACTTTAATACCATACCATAAAGTTTAAGTGTTAGTTAGTGGAGCGGTTCCGGGAAGGATAAATTAAAATTAAAGAATTGACTGTTAGGCGGTACGAAGTTCGCCGGGTCAGCTAGTATATAAATAAAAATGATATATCGAAATATATGTCCGCGCATAATATCCGAATGACTGCGACAAATTAGATGTTCTTTAGTTCGTTGTTGTTTATTTAAAAAAATGAATATAATATAATATTATGTTCGTGAATAAAAAAATTTAGTGTACGCAGTTGAATTTATTAAAAAAATAACATTGGAAATAATATCTCTGATGCTACTTTTTATTTTAATGATAACTTGTTTACGATGTTGCTAAAACAACATTAGTTTTTGCGGAAAATTTATAAGATAATTAAATCGTTCGAATGTTTATAATCTTTGCTGTATAAGATAAATAGTGTTTTTTTATATTAATATTGCAAGTGGATGTCTATTGATTGACGACCACTCTGGTGTAATGGCGCGTGTGCCGTATTAGCGGTACCTAAACACTGACGGTCGCGAGTTCGATTCCCGCTCAGAGACGATATTTAAGTTTATACAAATATTGATTTCCGGTCTGGTTGTTAGTCCTTGTGGGTCTCCCCACCGTGCCTTGGAGAGCACGGTAAGCTGTCGGTCCCAGTTGTTATCATGTACACCTGATAGCGATCGTTACCTACTCATATTAGGGAATATATCCGCCTACCCGCATTGGAGCAGCATGGTGGATTAAGCTTTAATCCAGCAGCGAAGAAGGCATGGGGAAAGAGGCCTATGCCCAACCGTGGGATATTACAGGCTGAAGCGTACGAAGCGTAATACTAAAGAACACGAATAGTCGTTAATGTATTTTAAATCTAAGAAAAAATTATGTTTTTATATGTATAGTCCTCTATCATACTAGTGTTTTCCGAACGCGATATTGATGAACACTTTTCTAGTGTCAATATGTGTGTATTTAGCGTTCGCAGTGCGTGTTTTATAGTGACAAAACTTTAGTCACGTGTTACGAACAACGCGTTCAAGTTGTATTGATGTTGATAAATCATTGAAAAAAGGCGCACGCTTGAGAAACGCTACTGTGATTTCGACCTTAGGATCGAGATTTCACGTGACTGTGCCTCTGGGTCGTAAACAATTTTTTGTCTTGTTCCTGGGAGCGCAGAAAACGATAAAAATGTACGTAGATTAATACACAATTATTTTTATCAACTGCAATTAAAAAGCGATAGCTAAGCTGTAATTATTATTTATCGACAATGAATTGAATACGGCGCCTAAGTGTGTATTTTACAATTAGTAAGCAATGAACAATAAATATATTGAGTGATTGTCATAGATAAATTTTCTTACTGATTGAAAAAATATGGGTTCTAAAATATTGCGCAATGACTTATCTGTGCTTATCGATATCTTCTATCTTTTCATGTATCTCTTTATCTGTCAAAACGTTTGACCATGATCTTATATCTAAGGTAATTTTGTATTTTGGAGGTTAAAATCAAGTTTAAGTATATTCCATGAAATAAAGTGCATGTTTAGGGGTATTTTTCTACTATATTGTATTTTTTTTATTGTAGCGTAGATTTATTGTTTTACACTACTGAGTCATTGAACAACTTCCTATCTTACGTCTTTTCAATTTTACGTAAGTACCTAAATAGAATGAAGTAGAAGAGCTACTTTTTAATTTATTATGGTTCGACTTAGGACTAGATACGGATTAATATCCGTATCTAGTCCTAAGTCGAACCATAATAAATAGATCGGTTCCTTTTTTTTCTTAACCTTATCTGCAATAGAAATTTTACCTTTGATTTAGTTAGTGTATATATTATAAATAATACTAATACTAGTCCTCTAAAGAAAATATACTTTAAAAACAATCCTGTTATAACTGTACTAAATTTTAAGACACAAAATTGGACCTAATTATGTTTTTCTTCGCTCGCTTGTAAATTCGCTAACCTAACTTAAGATTATACACATACTTGAAATAGTTTGTATAAATGACTATTAAAGCATATATTACAAAAAAAAAAAAAAATTGCGTGCGTACAAAGTAGGACAAAATGTCAGAAGTGAAACTTTTTTGGCAAACCAAATAAAAAAAACTAATTGAAAAATAATAATAAAAAGCCAACGTCACGTGGTGTTCTCAGCGGTCACTCATCCAAGTACTGATCGCGTGACGCATTGCCGCGTTAGCGGTCGCTCAAATTTTACCCCTCTTGCGCCTAAAGAAGTTTCACTTCAAACACCAGTGTGCTTTAGACCACACGACTGAAGTAAAACTTCTTTAGCTCCTTCTTACTTAACTTAGATATATGTATAATTAATATAACTCTGATCTCCCTCTCAACTTCCGTTCACATCGTCCGATCACACTTTTCGTAACGCTCTCGTCACGCATTCACCAGCTTACTCCCCGAGTCAAGCGTGCCTAAAGACGTTTTACTTCAATAAGTTTAAATTTTGTCACGTACTTACTGTGTTACAGATAAAATATTAAATTAATGAATAATTTTCATAGCGTACGTTTCATAATTATTTTTATAGCTATGATGAAAACTGACCAAAATTTTTTTCCACTTAAAATTTATTTCAGCGGTTTTAAAGCGAAATTTTCGGTGTTAAATATCTATTCACTTTTAACTTTTGACTTCACTGTTTATTTCACACTTTTGAACCTTCAACCGGGCGAGGCTTATTTAGATTAAGGGAAGGTTTTCATAATTCATGAAGTTAATTTATTTCGGTTAAGATGGGGGCTTTGTCTACTTAAGATATTTTAGATCAGACGTGATTTCTATTGTTCACAATTTATTGTTTACCGGTTTTCTAACAAAACACTTATGTTCAGATATATAAATGTTCACTATTGAACAAATTTATTTTTATTTTTTCTCAACTACTATTCTTACATTTGTTTTGTTGTACAATTAATTGTGTTTGCTCACAAAGGAAAAAAGAAAAACAACTTTAATTTCGTGTTCGAAAACATAATCAATTAAATACACATTATTAGGAATAACTTAAATAGTCCTTGTCAGATATCGATCAAGTTAGATTGGGACCACACGATAAGAACCAATCATCAAAATCGGTGGAACCTCTAAAAATGTATGAAGTGACACAAATAAAAAATACAGTCGGATTTAAAACCTCCTCCTTTTCTAAGTTAGTTAACAAGAGTGTTTTAAATTTATCCGACTCGAATAAATTCATTATTCCTTTAAGAACAGAAATCTCATTTTATTACGTAATATTTTTTCCGTAAAATTATTATAATTGATAAAAAACGAAGCACACAAAACAGACTGGAAAAACCTAAACGTAAGATGTAGTCGAGATAAAAATTGTTATTATACTTGTTGCTTAGCTGCAATGAGTTCATTTTGTAATTTTCCTTTTATTCCTGGAAATTGAGTTAATTATCGAGATGATGGAAGAAAAGACGGAGTTTGCTTAGGAAAATATAGTGATGATTATAATAAGGTTACAAATAGAATAAAAATTGGCTTTCATATTAAAAAATTTTCGACTTACTTCAAGAGAATTCAATTTGAAGTGTGATAATGTAGTCCCCGCGCCGGTAGGGACTATTTCGATCCTTGTAAGCCAGAAAGCGAGTGCAACTGAGTAGTACGCTTTCAATTCTATCAATGTCTATGTAGTAGTTAGAATTCCAGATAGGGGTTGGATACTCAAGGACACGTCTTAAGGCTTTATACAAGGTTAGGATTGAGGCAGGATTTTTTAAGTCTTTACAGATTCCCTTAATTAAACTGGAAATTTTTCAGGCACGTAACGTGATTTTATCAATGCGTTCTATTAAGTTTAATTTTTTGTTTAGTGTTACGCCTAAGTCACGTACAGACGGAACACCATTTATAGTTGTAATATCACTTGCATAGTTTGATATTTCTATTTATTGTAAACATTACATAAATACACTTTTAAGTAATATTAATTTTATTGATGCTACATCAATGGATGACGCATTTTAAGTCTTCCTGCTCCTGCAGCGATTTAATATCATTCTGGGTGTTTATTGTTTTGTAGAGCTTTTGTTATAGCCAGAGTAACATAGCTTCGAAAATCAAAATTAAATAATGCGTTATTCAAGCAATTTTAGATCGTAATTTTACAAATTCAAATTATATTTCTTTTAATTAATTAATTATATATATAATTTTGTTTGCTTGCAAAAAAAACCGACACCAATTACATGGATGGCATTATTTGAGGTAGCTTAAAAAGAACTAGTCAGATCTTGATCGAATATAAATGAACCAACAAGACAAGCGTCACCTTTCGATTCAAACAACACTCATCAAAATCACTACACCCAGTAAAAAGTTATGAGGTATAATACAAAGTAGGTCGATGAAAAAATACTCAAGTAAATACGCATTATTAAAGATAGCTCAAAAGCACTAGTAAGATATCAATCAAATTTAAATAGGACCACATAACAAGCACCACCTTTCGATTAAAAAAAGAATCATCGAATTAGGTCCACTCAGTAAGAAGTTCTGAGGGAACACAATCATCGAAATCGGTTCATCCAGTAAGAAGTTGTGACATAACATACATAAAAAAATACAGTCGGATTGATAACCTTCTATTTTGAAGTCGTTTAAAAAGTTGAAGGTACCACCGATTTGAAATGTAGATTCTGCAGAGAAGAATCGGTAAGCAACTTCGTAGTTACTGGTTTGAAAAAAAAAACCCGCTTGTTCAATATGTAACAATCAAATTATTGTTTTGATAAAATATTCCACGTACAGTATTGACCTGGCTGCCAAACTATGTTTATCAATTTAAATATAATCAAATTGAATATGTAATTCGTAGTTACTGTTTACTATTCCTTTTCCTGTTATTGGTAGTACTACATTCACGGGCGTACCCTGACTTAAAGCAAATAATTAATATTTTTGATTTTAACTGAGATAGGAACAACAGGAAAATTCCTGCTCAAAATATGAAGCAGACTGACCGGGGTAGTACCTTGACCTTACAGAAGACCACATCTAAATAATACTGTTTTCAAGCAGTATTGTGTCCCTGTTAGTGAGTAAGGTGACCAGAGCTCCTGGGAGGGATTGGGGATAGGGTCGGCAACGCGCTTGCGATGCTTTTGGTGTTGCACTGCGTCTATAAGCTACGGTAATCGCTTACCATCAGGTGAGCCGTACGCTTGTTTGCTGACATAGTTATATATAAAAAATAGAGGAATTTTGCGTAGATTTAGCTAAAACCTCCGCAAGCTATTATTGAAGTAATGTAGATAGTGAAAGTAAATGAAAAGTTGCAGTAAACAAAAACAATTTAACCAGTTATCGAGTTTTTCATTTGTTTGTTTTTTTCATTATTATAGTAATTGACTATTCAAAGTACTAAATAGTAAAGAAACCGGTTTTTACATCGCATTGTTAAGGATAATTTAAAATCGACTTGTCTGACCTCACTCACATTAAAATGAGAAAATGTGATATGCACCAGCTTTTGGTTAAAAAAAGAACTATCAAAATCGCTAGACCTAATAAAATATTATGAGTATACACTATTTAGAATGTGTACACACATAAAAAAGTTAAGTTTAAAGCCCCTCCTCCTTTTATTGTAGTCGGTTAAAAAGTGTTAGGTTATAACTTATAACAATATTGTAATACGACAACAGAGATTGAATATAAGTGACTATGACTTGAAAAGGTTGGAAGATAGTAAAAGTTTTCCTACAGACCATCGAGCTGCAATTTGATGGAACTTTACGATGTTCATAAAGTATGATTATGATTATTTCAAGAGCGAAATTATTTCTGTTAGTAAAAGTTACAAAGTCAAATCAGTTAATTATCTTATAAATGTCAGAAACGCTGTAGAATTCCAATGAAAAGGCAAGAAATCACCTATAAATATTAAATTATAAATTAAAAAAAAACCCCGACACAATAACCTGAGTTCCCTTTAAAAAGTAAAAAATAATGAAATAAACTCAATCTTAAAGTACCTAAGTACATACGAGTATGTACGAGTATTAATAATCTATACTAATATAATAAAGCTGAAGAGTTTGTTTGTTTGATTGTTTGTTTGTTTGTTTGTTTGTTTGAACGCGCTAATCTCAGGATCTACTGGTCCGATTTGAAAAATTCTTTCAGTGTTAGATAGCCCACTTATCGGGGAAGGCTATAGGCTATATATCATTACGCTAAGACCAGAATAGGAGCGGAGTCCACGCCGACGAAGTCGCGCGCAGAAGCTAGTTCTGATAAAAATACATCGCGTCAGGGGACCGCTAGAAGAGTGATCTCTCCCAAGTCCCAGATAACCTTTGGGTATAGTGAAAGCGGTAGGGAAGTTTAAAAAGAGAAGTAACAAATAGTGTCACCTAGGACGATTATAACCTAGGACCTTTATTTAAAAAAAAAAAAACATACTAAAACGAAAATTACTTTATTCAAGTGGCTTTAAAAGGACTTTTGAAGCGTCATTTTACAAATTTAAATGATATTTGCTTACTAGTAAAAAGTACATCCGCAAAAAGAGCCAACATACTTAAGTATAGGTAGCATAAAAAAGTACCCAACAATTATTAAAAGCAACACTATAGTTCCTCTATTAAGAGTAAACATAATTACCTGACCTTGACATTTCAATTCGCTGTACAGCATGCGACCTGCGTGTTATGTAATCGTGTGTATTTCGTTGTAAGAGGTTCTATAAGTACAAGTTAGTGTGAGAATAGTTAAAAGTTGGAATACCGCGGCATTTGTATTTAGGAAAATGTTAGGTAGTAAATAGGTATACATTTAGGTACCTATAAAACATATTTACTACTTAATATATTACATATAACATACATACATATTAATCACGCCTCTTTCCCGTAGGGGTAGGCAGAGACCACTTCTTTCCACTTGCTACGATCCTTACATACTTGTTTCGCTTCGTCCACTTTCATTATTCCTTTCCTACATGCTCTTCAGTTTAGGGTACTCTTGACCTGGCCTTTTTAAAACGTTTCTGATCTGGTCTTGAAACGTCCGCCTAGGTATAGCTCTTCAAACACTTCCATTCAGCACACTTGCCTTAACACATTATAACACATATTTTTTATAGAGTAACTGCGGAGTTTCTTGCCGATTCTTTTCTGCATGATCTACATTCCGAATCGGTGGTAGCTTCACTTTTAACTATAATTAATTAATTTATTAATGTGTAAACTTAATAAGTAAAATGTATAGGTATAATGTTGGGTTAAGAACAAACGACTTTGTTAAAGTTGTTACGATGTCGATACGACAATGTTAACGATATTTAAGTTTAATATTTGTTTTTTAATAATATAAATTTCAATTCTTTAATTTAAAAAGTTTCTATTTATATTTTTTATTAGCTCACGCGGCGAACTTCGTACCACCGTGACCTTAAGTATTTTTTTACTTAACACTAGCTTGTGCGCGCGACTTCGTCCCCGTGGAATAGGACCACCCGATTTTGAAACATTCTTCATTAGTGCTACGCTCCTATTGGTCTTAGCGTAATGATATATAGCCTATAGCCTTCCTCGATAAATGGGCTATCTAACACTGAAAGAATTTTTCAAATCGGTCCAGTAGATCCTGAGATTAGCGCGTTCAAACAAACAAACAAACAAACAAACAAACAAACAAACAAACAAACAAACAAACAAACAAACAAACAAACAAACAAACAAACAAACAAACAAACAAACAAACAAACAAACAAACTCTTCAGCTTTATTATATTAGTATAGATATCGATTTTTTTTAATTTTTAAATTTTATACAAACCTTGCTAATTGCTATGACAAGAAGGAACACAAAAAAAAGTGGTACAATCTTTAGTGGTATCGTTCGAAAGTTAAGACAAAAGATAAAGATAATCTCAAAGTAGTATTAAAAAGTTTTAATATCTGTAGATATGTAATTGGCATTTTTAATTAAATAACTATTAGCATTCATCTCTGGAATTTAATCATATTACACTGACATTATTATATCATATTTTTAAAGGTAAATTCCGTTCAAAAGCAATTGTTAATTTGACAATTATTCTTAATTAATTAATTAATATTAATTATTTGCTATCGTCGAACTTCGGGATAATTAGCTTAATAACGCTGGGACAAATTATGTCTGATTGTTATCACAAGTGTCAGATATTTATCATGATGTGCTATATGACAGTCTTTGTTTGTCCCACTGTTGGGCAAAGAATGTCTGTCCTGTTTAATAATTAAGGAACAATGTGATGCGACGTGATGCCACAATATATTTTATGGTAAAATAAAAACGTATTTTGGGTAAATGGACCAATAATACTTTAAACATGCTTTTGAAACCTATTTGCCATTTTTTATGTGATTTGATTTGGGACTGTGATAAATATGTAAAATAGTGTTTTTTATACTTGACAAACTTTACGTAGTACCTGTCAACTGTTTTTTTTACATCAATTTCAAGTATATAGTGTTTCTCCAAATTTTTCGTTTACCGCGAACAAAGTTATATTAAAATTATCTTATCGAACATATGAATTATGAGTATATATGAATATAAAATACCAACCAAAAGAATGAGTTTGCTTTTTGTTTTTAACCGACTTCCAAAAAATAAAAGCTTGTTTTTTAAAAAGGTTTTTTACTTTTAATTTATTTTTGACTTTTTAGTCGGTTATCACGTCACTTTATTCGAATTATTCTTAGCAAGCCCTTTCATTTGATACCCATATTGTAGAAGTGCACTAAAAATAACTAGTCCGCACTCTTGGATATGCTGCCATATTGGATTTAGAATGACGTCACAAAGTTATCCATGCATTGTCATCCAAATTGAACCTGCATACAAAATTTCAGCTCAATTGGTTGCTTCAAAATTGAGTTGCAAGATTTCACCCGAACAAACATACATACATACATGCATACATACAAACCATGCATTGTCATCCAAATTGAACCTGTATACAAAATTTCAGCTCAATTGGTTGAAGATATCTGCTTCAAAATTGAGTTGCAAGATTTCACCCGAACAAACATTCATTAAAGTTACATACATACATACATACATACATACATACATACATACAGTGCAAGTTAAATAAAAGCTTGTAAAAAGGAGGAGGTTCTCAATTCCATTGTATTTTTTTTATGTATGTTACCTCAGCACTTTTGACTGGATGGACCGATTTCAATGAATTTTTTAAGCGAAAGATGTTTCGTGCCATGTGATCCCATTTAAATTTAATTGAGATTTGACAAGTACTTTTCGAGCTATATCTAATAATGCGTTTTTATTGTATTTCGTTTATGTTGTATTATACCGTATAACTTATAGCTGAGTTAACCGATTTTGATGATTTTTACTTGAATCGAAAGTTAATGTTTGTCAAGTAGTCCCATTAAAATTTGATTGAGATCTGATCACTAATTTTTGAGTAATCTTTGACAACGCGTATTTACTTGACTATTTTGCTTGTCCCTACGTTGTATTACTTGTCAATGTAATTGAAGTCGGTCATTTTAGTTTGCAAGCAAACACAATTAATGTCTCATACGTACATCTATATTTTTTTATCTCTGTATATCACTCTGACTAGATTTGGTATTTGTTGTTTATGTGTGTATGTAAGGTTGTTTATGTGTTGTGTTGACTAGGATCTATTTCTATGTTGAGGAAGGTTATTATTCACAATTAATACATGCTACTACCTAATTAAATTATTTCGATGCAGTAGTAAACATGATAATAAAACGATTTTATTTTATTTTCCTTAATAAACTGGCTTTGTAACATTAAAAAAAAAACACAACGTAGTATATCCAAATTGTTTACGCTATTCAAATAAAAAATTTAAAATGTACAGTAAAAAAATTAAGATATTTTAACATATTTTCAATGTGCAACCACGTCGTCACAGCGTCGCACCACATCCTAGCTTTAATAAGCCTTCACAGGTCTGTCGATCTGTAGTCTTACGTACTAAATCGCCTGTAGGATAAGCGTAATGTATGATGTTTGAAAAAAGCAGAAGTAACTTAGAGCCCATGGATATTATTACATAAAAAAATTGCAACAAAAGCATAGGTCTTAAGAAAACCACTTTAAAATAAACTGGGTAGTTACTGCTACGATAGATATCATTCCGGAGCCCGACACAAGAGAAAATTCTACTGGGGGCCGTTGAGTGTGAAGCGTTTATTTATTTATTTACTAGCTGTGCGGACAGACTTCGTTCTGTCAAAAGTTAATAGTAATTATTTTTTTTTAGTATTAAAACCTTCCGTGAGCCTTAAGGAACATACAAAAAAATTAGCCGAATTGGTAGAGCCATTCTCGAGTTATGCGCTTAGCAACATTCATTTTTATTTATACAGATTTATTTATTTATTTTAAAATTATTACATTTAGAGCCTGTTTAAATAGTTGTGCATAAACCTATTTGACGGATGACCATACAAATAGACTTTGACAGCGGGAGGTAGAATAGACCAGTAAGACCTGTTTCTCCTGAATTAATAAACTGCAACTTTAAGATTAATACATGCGAATAGATATATGTATCTCATAAATATAGTAGAATTCGATGGTAAAAAAGAATAATAAATCAAAAAGTTTTTACACTGGGAAACTAGATAGATGATAAAAAGTCAATGTTACAAGCTTACTTTCTATTATTAGCTTTGGTTACTGAGATAGGGCACAGCAGGAAATTTCCTGCTCAGAACATGGAGCAGTCCGACTGGAGTAGTACCTCGACCTTACAGAAGGTCACAGCTAAATAATACTGTTTTCAAGCAGTGTTGTGTTCCTGTTGGTGAGTAAGGTGACCAGGGCTCCCGAAGGGGATTAGGGTTAGGGTTGGCAACGCGCTTGCAATGCTTCTGGTGGTGCAGGCGTCTATAAGCTTCGGTAATCGCTAACCATCAGGTGAGCCGTACGCTTGTTTGCCGACCTAGTTGTATAAAAAAAAAAAAAAAAAACTATCGTCCGTCGAATAGGGTTATTCACAACTGGTGACTCAGGCTCTATAATTATGCTTCTGCGTGAGTTTGAATATTTATAATTTACTCAAGCAGGAAACACACAATTATGTTTTTATACATATCTTCATTTTATCTATACTATTTTATCTAATAAAGCTGAAGAGTTTGTTTCTTTGATTGTTTGTTTGTTTGTTTGTTTAAACGCGCTAATCTCAGGATATTTGGTCCGATTTAAAAAATTCTTTTAGTGTTAGATAGCCCATTTATCGAGGAAGGCTATAGGCTATATATTATGACGCAAAGATCAATAGAAGCGTAGCACCAATGAAGAATGTTTCAAAATCGGGGTTTTTTTCCTTTTGAGAGCTTCCGCTGCGTAAACGGTTCAAGTTTCGCACAAATCATGTATGACAGAATAATTGGTTCTATTCCACGGGGACGAAGTCGCGCGCAGAAGCTAGTCTTTGTATATATCGTGTCGATATAATAAACTTCTAAAAATAGATGTACAATTACGATTGATAAGCATTGTTGTAAGTAATTTTAGTTTCTTTACTGATAAAGAACTGATTTTGTGAAGTATCTACGTCTGATAGACAAAAGAGGTTTATTTATTTATTTATCTATTAAGAAACCCCAACAGAATTATATATTAAAAAATATTGTTATTAATATGTTAGTTAGTGAAGATAGAAAGATATTTTTGTTTGCGTATTTTGTCACTATTAAGGGGAATTTTAATTGTTTTTTTTAGGGGTTTGTCTCATAGAAAAAGTAAGCAAACGTGACACCACAGCCCTCGAAATGAAAAATGGCAAGAAATCCTATGGACTATACCAGGTATGTAACTCACGATTAATTTAATAAAAACTAAAACATATTTAAGGGCCTCTCTTTTACTTACTGATAAAATTATGTAAAAGTTAATTATCGTGTTCAAATTGACCAGTTGAAGCAAGCCCTTTAACTGAGGTAGGACACAGCAGAAAATATCCTGCTCAAAATCTTTAGCAACCAGGCTGGGGTAGTACCTACCTCAACGTTACAGGAGATCTCAGCTATATAGGTAATACCTACTGCTTTTAAGCAGTGTTGTGTTCCTGTTGGTAAGTAAGGTGACTAGAGCTCCTGGGGTGGATTGGACGTAGGATCGGCAACGAGTTTCTAATGCTTCTGATGTTGCAATTATTTATGAGCTACAGTAATCGTTTACCCTCATGTGAACCATAAGCTTGTTTGCCGGCCTAGTTGTATAAAAAATCTATAAAATATATGAAAAAAGTTTGAGTCCATTATCTTTTGCCTGTTAGAATTGATATTTTTTTTATCTTGATTTGATATAAATATCACAATGTCATGTCATCCACTTTTGACAGTTACAAAACCCGATATGATATCATGTAGTCGTGGCATACACATATATATTATAAATTTATGTATATATCTGTACCTATGTAATAATTGTATATTAAAATACATGTGTTATGTGTTTTATATATTTTCAGATCCCTAGCAAATGGTGCAGAGAGGGAAAGAAAGGAGGAGATTGTAATATAGCCTGTGAATGTAAGTGAATCTAGGTACACTAATATTATGTATATATATTTACTTATTATCAATTATTATTCATCGTATGAAATTTTATAGATCTTATCTATACTAATATTATAAAGAGGTAAAGTTTATAACTTTGTTTGTATATACGGGGTAATCTTCGCAAATACTGATCCGATCATGAAAATTCTTTCGCTAACAGAAAGCTACACTATTCAGGAGTGACAAGATAAAAGGAAAAAGATAAAAATATATAAAGATTTTAAATCAGCAGGATTTGAACCTGCGCCCTCTGACGTGCCGTGTCAACAATTCAATCTAATCAAGCATTATTATTTGCCTTAGAAATTAATTGGTGATTTTAAAACATTTATATTTATCTGATTTGTTGAAAATAGTGAGAGTGTATTGGAACATATCAAATTTCACCGTACCCTTCTTATGTGAAATGGATTATAACGCCCAACGAAGTGGGCACGGGTCGGCTAGTCATCTATATTAGAGATGGTCAGCCAACCTCCCAGAGGTCAAATAGTAGAAATAAAATACTTTTTCGAAATTCATTTTACCTTTCTAGACTATTTTGGTACTATTTTTTTTCCTAATTTTGTATTTTAATTTTTTTTTAATATGTATAAAATCTCAAAATCCGGATGATTGAAACGATAATCAATGAAAGAATACATAGGTCAAATATTCTACGAGTAAAAAAAAGAGAGATGGTGGTACCCTAGGGAGGGTAAAAGGAAAAGAGGCCGACCACAGAAAAGGTGGGACGATGACGTTAGACAAGTGGCAGGAGCCACATGGAACAGAGTGGCTCAAGAAAGAAAGGAATGGAAGAGGTTGGAGGAGGCCTTTGCCGACTGGCAAACAGATCTAGGAAAGATAACCAAACAACAAATATTAGTCTAAATTTTTTCATATCTATTAAGTTTAAGATTTTAATGTTAGTTCTTTACATAAGTTTAATAAAAAAAAAAAATAATAAAAAAAAAACACTGTACTAAGTGATCTGAATAAAGGCTATATTATTATTATTATTATTATTATTATTAAAAAAAAGAGTCCACACCTAATAAATATTGAAATAAACTCTATCCCGAAAGTAGATACGAGATTAACAAAACAAAAAAAAACCTGTAGGTGTAACCGGTAAAATAACCGGTTTAAATTTTTTTATTCCTAATATTAAATTGACAATAAACGACTTATTCAAGAGACGAAAAATAACCCTTTAAACCAAGATGGCGCATGAAGCAACAAGTCTGGTACCCCTAATTTTTTAATTTAGACTACTAGTGACCCCCCTCCAACGAATTCCGAAGGAAAATTGCTGCTTATAATTTTTGTAAATCTCACCCCGTTTTTGAGTTAATTCGACTGGGCTATAATTAATTCGGATTAATGCCGGTTTATTCAAAGAGAAAAAAAATCTTAGCAACATTGTATATTTAAAAAAAGAACAGATCAATAAAGCCGTAAAGCGCGATATCGATCCAATACAAAAATTAAGCGACAAAAATAATTCTAGCACCTGATTGGTTCACATTACACACACACATTAATACATATAATATGTAAGTTTTAAATATAGTTGAACCAATAGTAAACGTTCTTACAATTTTTTTATCATGAAATTTCAAATTTCGAATTCTTAGAAAGTATTAAGGACCATTGTACTCTGAAACTTGCGCGATGCAATGCGTGTCTGCGTTTTCATTTATGATGTATAGTGTCATCGGTTATTAAAGTCTATGGACGCATGCATACACTAGGAGCACTAAGAGCATGTTTTCAAAACTTTTATAACCTTTTATCTCCCTTTTGAAGAACTCCGTACAAGATTAGGATCGTAGGAAAACTTTTCTTAACTCTTTAGAGCTAGATCGCATTGCATGCAGTTAGCAGAGACCCTTACGTATTAACTGTTGCTAAGTATGAACAATGATTTATCGGTTACGCTCTTCATTCGTATGGCAACTTTACTGTTATTAGACAGAGGTAGATATATTTTGACATAATGCAATAACATTATAAATTAATTTTTAATTGGTCCTGGGTGGATATTAAATAGAATTGCTATTGTTTAAAAATCTCCTTAATAATAATAAGAGGATTTGCTACTCTCGATTCTTAAATACACATTTATATGACAAACTTTTTGGTAATTGTTTTTAGACTAAAATTATTAAAATGTTAAGATTTATTTCTAGATCTTGTTGGTCTTTAAAATCTTGACGATGATGAAACCTCAAAACGAATTTGTATTCTTACAAAGTATAATGAATGCATAGATATATATACCTATTAGCTGCTACGCTCTAAAATAGTAGTTAATACATAAGTATACCAATTACCTGTTATGACTTATGTTCCACATCAAACGGAGATTACAGTTTTACGAATTATCATTTAAAGTATAAAATTTTCACTACTAAAACTTTTTTATTACTGAATATAAAATAAACTGTAACTTAATTCAAAATAGAAGTATAGAATTAAACATTCGACTTAAACTTGAAAGTGAAATATAAAATTTATATCCCAATCCGCGGTTCATCGTTTATAGTATTATATTTTACGAGATCTTTTATGTTTCCAACAGTGACAATGTAACAATATTTGAATTAAATAAATATCTTTAACACTAGCTGTGTTCCATGGTTTCACCCTTCTTTGCTTGAGAAAAAACGATACTATAATATTGTTACGAGTACACGAATTAAAGGAGCTTGCGCCATCTAGCGGGGAGCAGAGGAACCACGTTGTGTGCTGTACAAACCACTTTGTTACAAAGACAACGTGAAACATCCACTCAACACTAGATGGCGCTAGAGGACTTATATAAGGTGAATGAACTACTGATCGAGTACACGCACGAACATTCTAGAACTGTCTGGGTGTAGGCTCGGCCCGGTATAAAAAGGCCGATTGGGGCCGAGCGGAGTCAGTTCAGTTTGAGCTAACGACGAAGCTACTTCGAAGTGAATACTAGTGATCAAGAAGTGATACCAGCGGAAACCTACGACATTGGCTACGACCTCGGACATTGTTAGTGCTTAGTGAGTGTACCTAATGCTTAGTGCTTGTACTTAGTGCGGGGAATTTGTACCTAGTGCTTGTGTCGGACCTAGTGCTAGTGAATAAAGTCTCTGAAAGAGTCAGAAGGTCTTTCTCTCCAAATCGTTCGAACCCTAACACGCAACAATATTATATACTATGTATAGCCTATACGCAGACATTAAATTGCGTACCTTAGTGACAAACGACTGTTTTTATATCTATACCTACAAATATTAAAAAGCTGAAGAAATTGTTTGTTTGTTTAAACGCGCTAATCTCAGGAACTACTGTTACGAACTGATTGTAGATAGTCTATTTCCCGAGTAAGGCTATAGGTTTATAGGTTATATGATATTTTTTACCTCAAACTAAAACGGGTAAAACCGCTGGACACAGAATATGTATGTAATTTGGTACATTACTACAAATAAACTTTGGAAGTAGAATCGGAACGTGTGTGAACACGTTAGGTTTTATTTTTCATCATCCATTTTATCCGCCAATCCCCAGTGGAGCAGCGTTGTGGATTCGGCTCCGATCCTTCTCCTTTATGGAGAAAGTGGCGTATGCCCAGCAGTAGGATGTTACAGGCTGAAGCGTAAATAAACATGAAATGAAAAAAAATTGATAGGTATATAAAAATTATGGTTTGACTGGAAGAGATCTCTTTTAGAGATAAGTTCGCCCTTGCCTACTTCCTATATTATACGATCACGATCACGATTCAGCCTGTAATATCCCACTGTTGGGAATAGGTCTCTTCCCCATGTAGGAGAAGGATCGGAGCTTAATCCACCGCGCTGCTCCAATGCGGGTTGGTGGATATACTCCCTACTATGAGTAACGATCGCTAACAGGTGTACGTGATAACAACCGGGACCGACGGCTTAACGTGCTCTCCGAGGCACGGTGGGGAGACCCACAAGGACTGCACAAACACCCAGACCACGGCAAACATCTGTATGGCCAATACAAATGTTGTCGTGTGTGGGGATCGAACCCGCAACCGCCCGCGCAGCAGCCGATCGCAATCCAGTGCTGTGACCGCTGCGCCAACGCGGCTTCCTATATTATAATGACTTGTAAAATTACTTAGTGCAATAAAGAATATATATAATTATAAAGTTTATTGTTCTAGCGCTCCTTGACGACAACATAAGGGACGACACAGCCTGCGCCCTCCAGATCTTCCAACAGGAGGGCTTCAAGTACTGGACTCAGTGGGAAAAGAGATGCAAAAACGACAACCACATTACAACTGAAATTTACAAGTTTGTTCATTTATCTTTACCTCCTAGACTTTAATACAGTACACACTTTAATACAGTTGTATAAGTACGGCAACCTAGAACGGAATCCAAAATATTTTTGTAAATGAAAATATCCATCACAAGGAGGAATCGAACACGCAATCAACGCTGCTTATGCGACTGCACGTCCCACAATACCATAACGCTTTTTC
Source organism: Melitaea athalia (assembly GCA_905220545.2). Lineage (NCBI taxonomy): Eukaryota > Metazoa > Arthropoda > Insecta > Lepidoptera > Nymphalidae > Melitaea > Melitaea athalia. Next base: position 9,615,749 of record HG992198.1, read on the forward strand.
TGTCCTAAAGAAACCTTTGCCCATCAGTGGGACGTTACAGGCTTATTAAATTCAGTTCATGATAGACATATATTTGTTGATATAAGAATAACTGTCAGTGAGTACGTAGCTTTACTTTTATTCATTGAAACGTGCCCTTTTCCTAAAAACTGGTCAAAATCATTGCTTTTTAGACATAATGAAAAGTAAGTAAGCAAATAATTGAGTTTCGTCATGATCACGAAATAAGAGTATCTGTAACTTCGGGATCCGGGAACCAACCAACTCCCTCGGGATTCACTTAAAATAAATTGGCAAGCTTTTGTAAAGCGAACAACATTAGGAAATGAAACAACAGTAAATTAAACAATAATCAACAATATAAGTATTAAAGCTTTCTCAGTCACTATTATGGCTTTTATTTATACGGGACTTACCGATATAGTCATTTTGAAACTCCTGACAGTTTGGCAAGGTTACCGATGTCATGGTCACTGGACGAAAAAAAAATTAATAATAAACAAAAAAGAAAAAAAAATGCACCATATTTAACGATCCTCAGTATGGTTTTATAGTGAGTAACATCCCAGAATCGAATTCTGTAGTAGTAAGCATTGTCACTAAATGTTGTCACAATGTCACAAACATTTCTACTGTTTAAATAAATATTTGTAACGACGAGGAATCGAATTCTGTATCTGAAAGCATGGTTGCCAAATGTACCACAGGCTACAATATATACTTGTATGTTCACAGATGCCCTGATCTTATTATGTTCAATATAATCAAAGATGGCGACCTTCCTAGTGATGAGTTAAGAGAGAAAAGAATAGTATCTAGAAGAGGCATGGAACGTTCCAGATTCTTAAGATCTTTAAGAAACTTACCCTGGCTACGAGTATAAGCTTCGAATATGGACATTTTTACTGTTTTTTTTTTTTCACTTTGTGTGGTTTTTATTGTTTAAAATACAAATATTATGTCAATAAATTTATATTGTAATGTTGTACCTTATTGTTATTTTTTTTTCTTCATTGGTATCGGCATTTTTTCGCTATACAATAATTAGAAAGCTGTTTAGATGATAGTGTATTAATCGTTATCGATTAAAATAAGTTTGTGTGTGTTGAGCTATCGCTAAATAAAAAAAATACGACTGAAAATAATCCAAGCGCGGATACGACCACCCCCGTGCCGCGCCCCTTTCTAAGAACATTTATATATTTATTAATTAAAATTAGTAAAGTGTTTAACAGTTAACTAGTACTGTTTTCAAGAAGTCATGTGCTCTTGTAATGAGTAAGGTGACCAGAGCTCCTGAGGAAATTGGGGTTAGGGTCGACCATGCGCTTGCGATGCGCGTTGTTTGCTGTTCTAGTTGTGTATAAATATAAATATAAATAAATAAATAAATATCTACACACTACACGTCGCACAGAGGAGTATTTACGTTAAAAACCTGGCCATAAGTACAAAATGCAAAATATGATAAAATTCAATGCAACCATCTCTTTCTAGCAGCTGGATAATTTGTTTTTGATATCCCGTTACTCTCGATTTTTTTTGTTTACCCCGAACGGCATACTGGAAGTCGGAACTCAGTCGTCGCCGTCGGTCGTCGTCTATGTTTTATCAAGGCTCGAATTTTGACACAAATTACACGTGGTGTTTTAATTTGTTTAATGTGCAATTTGTGTAAAAAAAAAAATTATATGGAAGGTGAAAGTATGTTCTTTAATAATAATGTTACATTTAATCTGTAGACACATTGATCCTTTTTTATTTAATTATTGATAAAAAAAATAAAAAATACTCTACTTTTTTGATAAATTTAAGTAAACAATAGTGTTTTTGTAGGTGTTCCGGGTACTTCCGAGTAGTTAACTGTTAACATAAAATAAAGTAGAGGCCTTCATAAAGGGATTAACAAAATAAAATGTTCCGCTTTTTTCCGCCATTTTGTTTACCAGACATTTGAACGAATTTAGTAATAAATTTAAAGTAAAATAATTTCAGCTCAATTGGGTGAAGATATCTGCTTCAAAATTGAGTTGCAAGATTTCACCCGAACAAACATACATACATACAATATACATGCATACATTGCAAGTTAAAAAGAAAAAACTTGACAACGATGAATATGATAAAAACGACGCTGCATTAGACTTTGATGACTAATTTGTTTCAAAATAAAGCACTTTTTTTTAAATTATTATCATGATCATGATGATGACCATTTTAATATTTTAAACGAATAAACATATTAAAAATTACTCTAAGTGTTTATTTATTTTATATCCACATGATAATTTAAAAAAATAATTTTGGCCAGGTTTTTAGTGTAAATACTCCTCTGTGCGTCGGTCGTCTGTTCCTAAGTAGGCAACTTAATGCTTGTGTTATAGGTAACAGCTGACTGGTCTAGCTACATTTTTTTTTCGATAAACATACTTATAAATAATACATATATAAATATATAAATAAATATGTATATTACACCAAGACTCGGGGTGGGAATCGAACCCACAACCCCTGGAACAGAAAGCAGGGTCACTAGTCACTACAAACTGCGCCAACGGGCTAGTCAAAAATAGTCAAAAATATGTAACGAGATTCTTAATTCTATGAAACACAAGCTGACTCAAAAGATATTGTTCTGTCTTACGAACTGTCGAACGTGTAAAGTTGAAGTAATCGTGATGTTTCCGAAATCTTCTAATTTTCTGTATTTTTTGAATTGAAACTTCTTTAGGCGCATGAGGGGTAAAATTTGAGCGACCGCTAACGCGGCAGCGTCAAGGACGGTCCGTACTTGAATGGGTGACCACCTGACAACACCGCGTGACGTTGGCTTTTTGTTTTTTTATTTTTATTTTAAATTCGTTTTTTTTTTAAATTAGTTTGCCAAAGAAGTTTCGCTTCTGATACGTGTACTTTGTACACACGCAATTTTTTATCTTATTTGCATAAAACTCTCTGTAAATAAGATAAAAAAGTTGTGTTTGTGTGTTTTGTATGAGTAAGCTAAAAAACCTCCGGCTAGAATTGGTCCAGCCGTTCTCGAGTTTTGCACTTAGAAACATATTTAGCCATTCGTTTTTATTTATATAGAACTAGCTTGTACTCGCTATGTTGTCTGCATTAGTAGTTAGTTATCCCCATTTGAGCCTTTTTTAGGGTTCCGTTCCCAAAGGGTAAAAACGGGACCCTATTACTAAGACTTCGCTGTCCGTCCGTCCGTCCGTCCATCCGTCCGTCCGTCCGTCCGTCCATCTGTCACCAGGCTGTATCTCAAGAACGGCGATAGCTAGACAGTTGAATTTTTCACAAAGTATGTATTTCTGTTGCCGCTATAACAACAAATACTAAAAATGAAGTAAAATAAATATTTAACGCGACACGATTTAATTCCAACGCCATCTATCCAGAAACCAAGAAAACGTCGTCGATAGACTAATATAATAGCTTTCCAATAGCGGTATGGATCGATAGATAGATGACGTATTTGACTAGTTTATTTTCCATTTTTATATGGTATAATCTTTTTCTTATTTACTAAGTATTTTGTTTAATAACAATAAAATATAGCTTTTAGTTTAGTCAATAGTAAGGGACCCTTAGTGCGCGAGTCAGACTCCCACTTGGCCGATTTATTTTCACTATGTAGATAGCCTATGTACTTTCCCAAGGTCCTTTTCTCTATGCCAGTACCAAATTTTATCAACCTCTGTTCAGTTTTTAGCTGTGAGAGCCTTACAGACAGACAGAGATATTTTCGCATTTATAAAATTAGTACCTATTTATAACATGTCTAGAAACCTTTTCACTTAATACCGAATAATAATATGAGACTAAAAGTTTACGTTGATAATCCTACCCCTAAAGTAACTTAATGGTCTAAGATCCGGGATATAACAAAATATTCCCTCATCTGTTAATTAGATGAAACAATTTTTATAGGCTGATTTCAATATTGTGAATTTATAAAAACAACCTCTGCCACCATAAGCCTGCTGCAATTTTTTTTAAATCTTTTCCCTCTCATGTTAATTACATGTAGTAAGCTAAAACCGTTAATATTTTACACTAATATTTGAAACTCCCACCTGACTATAGTAGGCACCCGTCTCTTTGATTGCTATACTTACTGCTGACTGAGGTTACTGACCCTACTACAGTCAGGTATATAATGTAAAATATTGACGGTTTTAGCTTACTACATGTAATTCACATGAGAGGGAAAAGATTGAATTTTTTTTTAAAGTTTTATTATTTGCAGCAGGCTTATGGTGGCAGAGGTTGTTTTTATAAATTCACAATATTGAAATGAGCCTATAAAAAATTGTTTCATCTAATTAACAAATGAGGGAATATTTAGCTATCTCGGATCTTAGACCATAACCCCACCTTAACCCAGACGTAAATAATAACCGTAAAAAGGCACATAAAACTATTTTCATCGTAGAGATCTAGTAAATACCATTCCAAATATGTCTGTGATAAACCAGAGTAAAAGCAAACGTTGAAAAGACTCGAGAAGCATCCATCTTATTCAACAAAGGAATATCACAAACTAGGAAGTTTGTTTATTGTTTCCGACGAGGTTAACGCCTTCTTTAAGGGAACTTGAATATTTTGCATACGAGAAGTTCGCCGAGATTATTTGGTCTTCGTTTTTGTGTGACGTTTATGAGCTCGAGACCTTTTTTGGTATTTTCTCTCTTACCAAGATGTGATATGTCTTGTTAAACTTTGTAATACACGAAGTATTTTCGTATTTTCAATTTATTTAAAATTGCTAAATTTTGTTTTCGTTATAGTGTTTGTAACCAACAGGTTCCAAGTATACTGATATGTCTTGCAAATTACATAAAATATGAACAAAAAAAATCTGTTACTTTCAAAAATACTAACTAATGTATACGTCATAACTAGTGACATAGTTGTATTCACACAATTATTGACATCGTTTTTTTTTTTAAATATAACTAAGTCGGCAAATAAGCGTACGGCTCACCCGATGGTAAGCGATTACCGTAGCTTATAGACGCCTTCAACACCAGAAGCATCGCAAGCGCGTTGCCGAGCCTATCTCTAATTCCCCCAGGGGAAGGCCTTTTAATGGGTTCGATCCGTTGTAAGTCAAATTACACGGTAAGTCTAGAAAACAGCAAACAAAAATATGCTACATTTTGCATGTTTATTTTAATTTTGCAATGAAAACCTAATCGACTATGTCCTAAAGCGTAGGTATATGTTTTTGTCATACTTTATGTTGATTGTTATTTATTAGACGAAGAAACTTACGGCAGTCGTATGATTTTATAGGCTAGGCAGTATGTAGTACCCATTAGGTACTGTGTAAGTCACCTTTTTCTTTATGTTTAGTGTTCATGAGCTATTGTAGTAAAAAGTACACATTATTTTGTATTTAATCTTTTTCTACAAAATTGTATTGATTCATATTCTAAATATTTTTGTTCATTTTGAGTTATTAAACTAAGCTATTACAATTTAATCCTGTTATTTAAATAATAAAACATAAATAACATTATAGCAGACACAATCATACAGGAATGCAGTCGGTACCAGATGGCGCTGTTATCCGCTCGAGCGGTTCAACTTAACTCCGAGTTTGTTTCAAGAGTTTTCAAACGTTCCGTGCGAAGTCTTGCATATTCATGGAATGTTAGAATTTATCTCAATTTAATACGGAATCGCGGTTAATTCGAAGTGTTTTCAATTAATTTAATAAGTACATAAAAATATAATTATCTTACAGGATTGTCTGATAAGAGCAAATACGTGTCTATCAGAAAAGTAGGTAATTTTGAACACCTGTCAAGTAAAAAAAAATATGATCATCACATAACGCCTGGTAGTATCACTACATATTATAAAATAAAGTCTCTTCCCGCTGTCTGTCTGTCTGTGTATATGCTTAGATCTTTAAAACTACGCAACGGATTTTGATGCGGTTTTCTTTAGTAAATAGAGTGATTCCTGAGGAAGGTTTATATGTATAATACATGCATAATATAGTAGAGACTCACTGATAGTTCTAAAGTTTTCTAATGTGATGTCGTAAATAAACACATTTTTTGCGCTTAGATTGCAAATAGATATTTATTTTATATTATTTTAGTATCAGCATTGCACCCGTGCGAAGCCGGAGCGGGTCGCTAGTTTTATTCATATTTTTATGTACTGACAGCTAGTGCCTATGTTTTAACAGGTGCGGCTTGCGCAGTTCTTGTGCTTAAATAATAAAAATTATGCATAACACACACACGGCCGTTTGTTTCCGAGGTAGGTAAACTAATGCCTGATAACAACAGCACACACCAGTTACAGCTGACTGATTTACGAATACATATTTATTTTTCACCTTAATTTGAAGTAGGAATCGAACATAGGACCATTGAGCTGAAAGTCATGTCACTGGAAACTGCGCCAGAGGGCTCCTCTTATGGGTGAACTTAAAAATCTACATAACATAATATACCTACCTACTATATATTTCAGACATTTTATAGCATTGGAACGTTACCTTGTTTAAAATATAGTAAACTATTGGTGTATAGTTTTAATTAAGTTATGTTTTTTTTGTAATAAAACAGTGTATGTTTTCCAAATAAAAAATATATTTATCTAATAATAAATAATTAGCATTCGTTTAAAAACATGCAGAGTTTAATCTGTTAATATTATAGATTAGTTTGATTAAGAATTATAAATTCCCTGATCGAAGTTCATCGACCCAGGATCAGTTCATCTCAACATGGAGCAAGTATTCCAGTAACGCCGTTGTATCTAACAACAACTAGTTAGTATATAGAAATACTTAGCGTATTTCTGTATGCATAGATTCGGATGCAGATGTTGCTCTCAACGCTCCGACGGATACTTCAAATTATATCACAGTATAATTTTGAAACTTTTGGAAAATCTCAATTTTAGTTGTATCGTACATCCCGTTGAATTTAAGTTCATTTTAACTTAATTATTCGAGGGAATTATTTCTTAAGTATTATATTCTTAATAGTAAGACTTTATTTATAATTATATTTATCAAGTAAGCATAATTATAGGTATAATTATGGTAGTACACGTGTAATATAGAATTCGATTCGAACAACAATTGCAATATAGATATCGATTCGAAGACTCGTTGACGTTAGCATAACGATTATAATTAGGAATTAATTATTAATTAATTAATTATATTTCGGTTACTTGTTAATTATTTATTATTATACATAAATATAATATAAAGAAATAACATTTTGATACATATCAAAAGAACTAATTATTAAAACAGGAATACAAAACAATAAAAAAATAACTTTACATACATTCAAAAATCATTAAAATTTACGGTAGGTACATTCAGTCTGTAAAATCCCACAGCTAAACATACACCTCTTATGTCCCCATGCACTAGAACGTACCTTACGGTATAATTATTGTTAATTCATAGAGGTGATCGCTTTAAATTTAAATGATTTTATAATAATACAACCATATTGTCTACTCGCTGTACTACTTTCTGTTTTCAGAAAAATAGTCTATTTTAAGATATATACTTCAAACGAAAAACACACGATTTTCTTAATCCCTAAAGTGCTTAAATAAAATAAATGATAAACGCTTCCTGCTTCATTTATATTGGCGTTAGCTTCATGTATACATATAGACAGAACGAAATTTTTAACAAGTTCATACGAAACTAAACAAGCTGACTTCGCCTTTAATAAATTCATTATAAGGGTTAAAATCGAATAAGAATATAGTGTTGTCGTACACGACACAGGTGTGACTCGAGGGAATCAAGCTGTATATCTTTAGTACATCCGTATAATATCACATCCTCTTCAAGTGTGTTATCGCAAAGAGAATTTCCTCAGTCATAATGAGATTTAATCTGCTTAAAAGGGCATAAAATGTGCTAAACGATTTAAATTTGTATTAACATATAAATCATTTAACAGCTAACAATTGTTTTTTATTATATTAAAGTCATAATACTTATACAAATTAAAACAAGTAATAATAAAATTTGATTCGGTTAAAAAGCAAAAAATTTAAAATAAAATATTAGTACGTAAGTTATAAGATATATTACAAAAAAAAGCTAATTATAATGAGATATGATCTAATTGAATGTCTTTTAATTAGATTAGCAGAATGTTCTAAAAGTTTAATATTTATATTAAAAACTAAACCATTTAACAGATAATAAAAACGTTAGTGAAAAAGTCATAACAATATAAATATTAGAACGAATCTCAGAGGAACATTCTAGGATTACTAGGATAGTAAAGTTAAAACGCAAATCACTTAAAATATTATTTGAAAGAGTTTTTAAAATTCTTTCGTTTTATTAAGAATAAGTAGTTCTACTTTTTATAGCTTTGGAACTCCAGCATTAACTGTCTGAAAACTGATGTTACTGTTTATTACTCCTATTCTTCAATCTGACACGAATGTTTTGTTCCCAAATATTGTGGTCCACACAATAGCTGAGATAGCCGGATCCTAAAGGACCTCTGAAGTAGGTCATTATTAATTATTATGCTTAAAGATATGATAAATTACTTCGGTCCAAAGTTGACAGCTGGCACAAAATTTAGAATAAGAATGATCTTAAAGGCAAAACAAATAGGATTAAATTTTTTTATTCAGCCAACCCAGTTTTTAAGTAAAAAAATAAAATCGAAATTTGAAATTCCATTCAAACTTTGCTCTGCCATTTGGATAGGGGGACCATTAGGGATATAAAAATAGCTTATGACCTATTATCAGACCCGCTAAATGCACACAAATGAATTCATAAAAATCGGCCAAGCCGCTTCGTAGCATTTCTCATACAAGCTAATTTGAACAAATACTTTATTGACAGCCTTGCCGGTGGATACATTGACAGTTGAATGATACCACTGTATTTGTAAGTAACCTTTTGAGAAAAACTACGAGGCATATAATACTTCTTCTACACAGGCAAACGATAGTTTTATCTACAAGTTACACTATTTAGGCTGTTGTTGTTACAGTAAACCGTTCTGGTGTAGTGATGCCACTACTCATTTGGGAGCAGTTGTTTTTATAAAAAATATAATATGTTTCTGGTGTCTGAGAATATCCTTTTGGACATCCACCGTGGAGAGCTCTATAGACTGTCGGTTCCAGTTGTCGCCACAGACACCTGATTGCGATTACTCATAGTAGAGAAAATTATCTGTCAATTTGCAGTGGATTAACATTAAATCCTTCTCTTATGCGAATAAAAAGCCTTTAACTGCCGCTATGTTGATTTTCCAAGTAAATTATGTAAGCTATAAAAGATGATGATAAAAACAACAATAAAAGAATCAATTTGCTATAATAAAAGAAAAATAATAAACACTCAAAACAAAACGAAAATTGCTTTATCTTTAAGGTTCTTTATTAGAAGAAAATGTCCAAGACCTTTCTGTAATGATATCTTGAAAATTGTAGAGACGCAAGTGTCGCGCAAGCTAAGTTCAGAAGGGGTCACATCTGCGCTGAGTCGTACGAGCATTCATGGCAGTATTTCTTTAGAACTGCCGGAAGGATTATTTTAAAGCTCATTTTAATGGTGGCAATTTGAGAAACTTACGTAGCGTAATGTTGCAATGTGAGTGCGGTTCGATAAGTTGGATCTTCGTTTTAATCTTAATCTGGGTCATTAGTTTGCAGATTGGAACTATTTTAATGTGAAGTTTTGTTGATTTATTTAAAGTTCACTCATTTCATTCATTATCGAAATTAATCCTGATTTCATTTGTTAGGGATGTATGACTTTGTGCCTAAGTCTTTAAAGTACTGAAATATGGTACAAGCAATAAAATATAATAAAAATTACATCCTACGTTAAACAAATTAATACTAGATTATTATTTTATCGAAGAACGTGAAACGATTCTTGTAGAGTGCAACAAGAATCGTTAACATTTTCTAATAATAAACACATTACTAAAATTGTCTCTCTATTTATTTAAGTAGGTATTATCATGAGACGATAACAAGATGTTAATAATACTAAGTATATTTATAATATATATCTTAGAACGGAATTTTAGCGTATATACTTATTATATAGTAAATTGTTATAAATATATATATCTCTTTCTTGACTCATATAAATAATTACATACATATATGTATCACACACACATCTGCCTATCGCAGTCCACTGCTGGAGGTAGGCCTCTCTAAGTTCGCACCAAATATCCCGGCCCCCACAATCCCCATCCAGCCTACACCAAATCGACCACTAATTACATCGACCAGTAATACAACGTAGGTAGACAAAAAACTAGTCAAATTAATACGAATTATTAGAGATAACTCAAAAAGTACTCGTCGGATCTCGATCAATAAATGGAGCCACATGATAAGTACCACCTTTCGATAAAAAAAAAAAAAAAAAAAAAAACATCGAAATAGGTCCATCCAGTTTACTGGGTGTTTTGTTATGTTATGAGGTACACATAAAAAATGCAGTCGAATTGTGTACCTCCTACTTTTTTTACAAGCTTTTATTTAACTTGCAATGTATGTATGTATGTAGATATGTATGTACCTATGTAACTTTAATGAATGTTTGTTCGGGTGAAATCTTGCAACTAAATTTTGAAGCAGATATCTTCAACCAATTGAGCTGAAATTTTGTATACAGGTTTAATTTGGATGACGATGCATGGTTTGTATGTATGCATGTATGTATGTATGTTTTTTCGGGTGAAATCTTGCAACTCAATTTTGAAGCAGATATCTTCAACCAATTGAGCTGAAATTTTGTATACAGGTTCAATTTGGATGACAATGCATGGTTTGTATGTATGCATGTATGTATGTACGAGTATGTATGTATGTTCAGGTAAAACCTTGCAACTAAATTTTGAAGCCACCAATTGAGCTGAAATTTTGTATGCAGGTTCAATTTGGATGACAATCTATGGTTAATTTTGTGACGGCAGCATAACCAAGAGTCACGATTTAGCCTGTAATATCCCACTGTTGGGCATAGGCCTCTTCTCCATGTAGGAGAAGGATCGGAGCTTAATCCACCACGCTGCTCCAATGCGGGGGGTACTATGAGTAACGATCGCTATCAGGTGTAACATGATAACAACCGGGACCGACGGCTTAACGTGCTCTCCGAGGCACGGTGGGGTAACCCACAAGGACTGCACAAACACCCAGACCACGGCAAACATCTGTGTGGCCAATACAAATGTTGTCGTGTGCGGGAATCGAACCCGCAACCGCCCGCGCAACAGCCAATCGCAATCGCGTGCGTCCACACTGCATGCGCGGTGACGGGCGCGGAGGCGGTTGCGACGGCGGAGGCGTATGGTGGCCACAGTGACGCGCGAGCTCATGTAGCGATTTGACGTATATCAGGGGTTGCAAACTATGGACGGGGATTTATTATTTTTACTAGACAGTCCAATCTTGAGGTGGGAGGTGTTGAACATTAGAGATGGTGTGCACGAAATAAATAAAAACAGAAATAAGTGGTGAATTTTTTAATTTATATGAAGAATTGAGATTATAACCTACAAAATTCGTATAGTGTATGATATAAAAGCTTGTCGCGAGATTTGCTTGTAAACAAGTAATTAAATAAATTGATGTGATTGATTTTAACTATTAAAATTTTCAAACTAAGGAAATACGAGTAGGTACTTATATCTCGTGACAAGCTTTTCTATCATATAGATTATGTGTAATGACTTTATAAGTAGATAGTAAAAGTTTTAATGTATAAATTAATTTTTTTCGTTTTAGCACATTCAAATAAAAGCTTGTTTTTTAAAAAGGTTTTTTACTTTTAATTTTGTTTAATTATCTATAACAAACTATCATAAACAAAATAATACACACTTTTTAAGTTATGTCAATAATATTGTTCTCAAGAATTCATGTACTCTGTTGCATGTAGGTACATTGACGAAGTGTCATAAAATGTAGTATGTTATTGACATCACTATACTTTGCAGCACATAATTATATCGATAGCTTTACTTTCTTATTGTGGATTAACACTAACATACCATTATTGCGGATAAATACAGCTTTTAATATGTGACCCGACCTATTCTTCATTCGAGAACAAAAAAAAGGGGTTCCAGAGGAAAATAAATTATGAACCGCTTGAGGGTGTTTTATTCTTCCGCATTTTGATGAGAGCGACATAAATTTAGGGAAAACACGTACACCAAGAAGGCTTTTTTTGCGTCTGCTCCTTTGCGCGCCTGAATATTTCAGGCCGCGTAAGTCTTATAAGACTCAATCTTTATTTAATAGCTTTCAGTTCGGCTTAGAAAAAACAACATGAAATATGTGATGTTGCAAGTTTTAAAACATCTGATATTATGTATGATGATACACAAATAAACGGTGTTAAACATAGTTTAAACAAAGGAGATTAATAAAAAAAAGCGTTATGGTATATAACAATAAAATAATGTATTTTTGCTATCTATAATAGTAAACTATATAATATTATTCATAGTTTTAACAAAGGAGTTTAAGAAAAAAAAAACACATGAGTACAAAGTACACAATGTCAGAAGTGAAACTTTATTGGCAAATTAATTTAAAAAAAACTAATAAAAAAAAATAAAAACAACGAATTAAAAAAAACTAATTGAAAAAAAAAAGCCTCGTCTAAACTAAAAGTCACGCGGTGGTCCCAGGCAGTCACCTATCCAAGTACTGAACGTCATGACGCTAACGCGTTACCGGTCGCACAAAAACCCCTCATGCGCCTAAAGAAGTTTCACTTCAAAAAAACATTATGGAATGTAATATTTTTGCTATCTATACTCGTAGTAGTAAATAAATAAATAAATATTTTAATATATTCTGTGTTCAACACTCGGGTATGGACTGAGAACTTCAACGATTTATTTGTTAACTTCAGTTTTACCATAAGTTTCTTAATAATATAATAGCTTGATTGATTGACTGATTTATTCAGGCTGTAACATCCCCCGGCTGAGTATAGGTCTCCTCCATGTAGCTTTACTTAGTTCACCACGCTGCACTAGGTACTGTGGGTTAGCGAATATATTCTCTACTATGAGTAACGATTGTTATCGGATATTTTTGATACCAACCGGGACCGACAGGCTTACGTATTTTTCGAGGCACAGCGTGGAGACCCACAAGGACAGACGACCAGACCGGAAGAAATATTTGCACAAATACAAATATTCACACTAAGTGAGAATCGAACCCGCAAGCGCCGGTGTGCAGCCGCCAACACGCCCATCACGTGTCATCAATCAATCATCATAATATCACTAAAATTATAGCTATGCTTCGTTACGTAACAAACACGTATTTCACACCTAATCAGCAAGTCGTTAATAAAATTACCCGAAACCTCTTTCTACTAAAAGTAACCATCCAAGTAAAAAGAGAAGCAAAAATTCAAACATGTTCAAGTTACGTGTCCAACCGCAAGAGTCACTTTAGTCGCCCTCAATGGCATAGAACAAAGGGTATATAAGCAATCCAATTATATTGGAACTGTTGACCCCATATTAGTTTCTTTGACAGGTCAGCTATGGCTTTAAGAAGATTGGATTCTTAGACTGAGCAAATTTGAGAGTCGTTTCGATATCTGGTTAATTTCGAATAAGATTACTATATAGAAATCATTTGGAACTAAATGTATATTTTTTTACAAGCACTGAAAATGTTATGTGAATTTTTTGATTGAAAAAGTCACATTCAATTTCAAACTAAAATGTTTATTATCAGTCAAAATATACATAATATGTATAATTAAAATTGCAAATAGACTTACTTAGATACTATTGTTTCGGGGTTCACTTCCTTTTGGTCACTTATAGTTACAAATTTGTTATGTCAGTAATTTTCACATTGAATGCCGGAAATTCTTTTTTTTAATATTATTTCAGATTGAAATTCTACTTTAAATAATTGATTTATCTTGATTTTTTTCGAAATAATATTATTGAAGAAATTCTGTATTCGTTTCGAAAAATTCGTAAGGAGAAACTCGATAATTACGGAACGAAGCCTTCTCACCAGATTGTTAATTTAATATGAAGTTACAATTATCCAACCTTGGAGACCTAAATTATTATAATAAGTCAATAGTAACATGTAGATATATTTCTTTGAAAAGGTGGTGTTAGTGGTGGTTTAAGTGGTGTGTATTTATAAGTTAAGTGACACAGGCACACCAGGGAATATCTTGCTTTAAACTGATAGTAGCTCGAGTCGGAAATTCCTGTACCTTAGATAACTGTGGTCAAGTAACACTGCTCTCAAATAGAGATGTGTTCCTATGATGAGCAAGAGCTTAAGCAAGGTTAGGGCACTAGACGGTTTTTATATAATTTTGTATGTAAAGAACGAATATATTATCGTTCTTCATTTGTTTACACACAAAATATACCTAATTATATTAATTGACAACTGATATATGAAAAAGAAGACTGATAGAGATTAGAGGATAAAACACATTTATTCTAAATGAGAAGTCAAAAATTCTAGTATCAATGAAATTTCAAGTGCCAAATGAAAGTAATATACCGCGAAATAACATACAAACGAAATAACTTTTTTCGAGTAAAATTATAGGATACTAGCCGACCCGTGCACACTTCATTGGGCATTAATTATTTTTGTTCGCGATTCGTAACACCTACTATTATTTTTCACTGAATTTTTAGTTCAATACCAATAAAATATAGCCCATATCACTCCTGAACAGTGTAGCTTTCGGTTAGTGAAAGAATTTTCATGATCGGATCAGTATTTGCGAAGATTGCCCCGTACAAACAAACAAAGTTAGAAACTTTACCTCTTTATATAATATTAGTGAATTAGTAATTAACTAATTAGTATAGATGGAGCTACATCTACAGTTTCTTACCATGACGAGTATAGCTCTAATCCTATTTGATACAAAATACTTTATTTGTGCGACGTTGCGACCTTATCGAGTTCTTTCTTTTCCTAGCCTTAATTAACAGTGTCATTGATAATATTTCTCATTTATCACTTCATAATTACTCCTAACTGAAACACGAGGTAAAAAGATATTAAGACGTAGTCTGATTAGCGACATCGTTTGCTCCTATAATTAAATGTCACATTATTTATTATGCCCGGTCTCCGTCCTATTATTACCTCAGTCGATGGTCCAAGTAATATTACTATAATATATTAATAAATTCCACTTAATTATAAAATAATTTGAATATTATTAAAGTTTCATATTAATATTATAATTAAAATCCAAGCACTAGAAAGTTTGTTTCAGATACCTAGGCGATCGATCGCTGAAAATTTGCAGAGTTATCACTAATTGTTTATTAGGGAGACGATCGCTTGCTTAATTCCATCATTTTGTTACTAAAACCAACATTAACTTTATAATGTTTTGCTATCACTGGGTAATTTTTTGTGACGTGATAAATTAGTCTTTCGACAAAAATGGAACGATTATTTTTTACAGTTCGCATTCTCTCAATGAAATTGGTCTTAAAATATCTATACAAATAGGTAAATAAAATTGGAGTGTCTGTTTATAATATTAAAATAACCGCTTTTTACTAAATGTATGTTATATGGATGTATACACGGTACATTTACCAAAATAACATATTTTACAATTTTTGTTTGTCTGTCTGTTTGTTCCGACTAATCTCTGAAACGGCTGGACCGATTTTGACGGGACTTCCACTGGCAGGAAGCTAATGTAATAAGGAGTAACTTAGGCTCCTCTTATTTTAGAAATTTATTTATTTTATAACTCTCCGAACTGAACAATAACTTTTTTGTTAAATTCCACGCGGACGAATTCGCGAGCATAGCTAGTTCCTTCATAAATATATGTATACATAACTTACAAAGCATTGCACAATATTTGATAAATTTTTTTGGTGTTTATTACATATTAATATTATACAGGATAACTAGAAAGATCGATATATTCACACAATATAATAAAGCAGTACAGAGTTCACCAGGTCAGACAGTAAAAAACTAAATTTTACAAAAATATTTTCGAATTCCCAGTGAATCTCACCTTAACGTTGAACGCTGCTACAATTTTCGCGTAAACTTAAACTCGAGTTGCTGTTTCGTATTTTCCGTTACAGCTTAACTTATATCTATACTAATATATAAAGCTGAAGAGTTTGTTTGTTTGTTTGTTTGTTTGTTTGTTTGTTTGTTTGTTTGTTTGAACGCGCTAATCTCAGGATCTACTGGTCCGATTTGAAAAATTCTTTCAGTGTTAGATAGCCCATTTATCGAGGAAGGCTATAGGCTATATATCATATATGAATATATCATCACGCTAAGTCCAATAGGAGCGGAGTCCACGCCGACGAAGTCGCGCGCAGAAGCTAGTTTACAATACATCTCGTGCTCAGCGATGAGTGCTTAGCACCCGCATTAGCGCAGCGTTGGGTTAAGCCATTAATCTTTCTACTTAATGGGGAAGAGGCAAAGTCTAAAAGTAGTATTTTAATCAATTGTGCCTTATCAGTCCTGTTTTGTATCAATGAATGTTTTATATACGGTTAAGATAAATGATTATAAAATAATAATCAATATAAAATGAAAGTAAAAATTGTAGCTAGGTTAATGTCAATCGTAATTATACATTTGGGTAAAAATAATAATACAATTACAAATAGTTTTTTGATGATCAGCTTTTGGTAAGCGGTTATCGTAGTCATAGACGTCTGCAACATCAGAAGCATCGAGAGCGCGTTGCTGACCCTAACCCCTATCTCCCCAGGAGTTCTTTGCCGTACTCACACAGGAACACAACTACAGTAGTAGTTGCAGTACTTTATGCAGTGCATATGGAGCAGTGCATATTTAGCTGTGATATTTTAAATGAATATTTTAGTGACTGACGGTTATTTAAACAATATATGGTTTCTTTAAATTCAACTTATTGTATGGACGTCGACACAACAAGCTCCACTCTGTCATCTCGTTCAGTTGTAATAAGCGCAAAATTTCAGCAAGGACGGAATTTCATTTATTAGCAACGATTTATTCGAAATTGAACGGATTATTTAGCAAGTGATTCGTTTTAAAATAAATTATTTGGGCTTTCATAAGTAAATCGCGTGTTGATTTAATAGTTACATCTATAAAGAAAATTTTCCTAATTGTTTCAAAAGCCAGATAGCTGTAGATTCGCCCGGGTTTTACATAACAGTGGTGACGTTGACTAAGAGCCGCGGCGTCCTCTGTGCGTGACATTTCAATAAATTACCATCAGTGTCAATAGAGGTTTCCATATTTCATAAAACAAGAGAATTGGAGCAAGTTCGATTAGGTCGTGCTTACAAGCTGTTCCAACATGTCGAGACATGGTAATGCGACAAACGTATGTAGATATGAACTTTGTTTCTTAAAATTGATCATAACTTTCAACTTATCGTATATATCATAGTAAAAAGAAGATTAATATAAAATTGATATAATTTTAAATTTATTAATGTAGACATTTAATCCTTAACACATACGTATTTAGTAGCAAAAATGTTACAAATTTCTTGATTTTATCGTTTCGTTCATAGTATTTCAACAAATTAAACGTGTCGATTAACTTTAATCGGTTTATAGTTAATGTATAATGTGTAATTATTAATTACCTTTTAAAGTCTTATAAAAAATAGCTGATTTATAAACACACCTTTACTCTACCTATCGCGCGGTTTGTACACTATCAATCAATGTCGGTCTTTAGAAAGTAACTTTAAAGTCATCCTAATGAAGTTACTGCGAGAAAACTAGGTAATCCATTTTTATTATCCATTTATCTAAGTTTTTGCTGACAGCAAAAACGTATTTATAGGATGCCAAGCACTCATAAAAATATCTTACTTGGCAAGAAAATGGCAATTTTGTTATATTTAGTTGATATTAAAACGAGATTCGTTTTAAACAATAAAATAAATGGGTCAATGTTAATTTGTATAGCAAATGGATGAAGAGAATAGTTTCCTTATTTTTCAGATGAATAGTTGTAGAAGATAACCCATGAAAAAAGTACAAAATGCATCGCTACAATGTGAGACGTAAGAGCGCATAACATTGAATTGAAAACGACGTAATGTATTGTATTATAATTGAAATTGAAATTTTATTGATTACAGACATTACGCATATAATGTTCTTATATTTGTATTACTTTTCATATATATTTTTGCATGATTTATAGATTACTAATATTAACAGCACTTAAAATGAAAGACTTACTGGTGAATAACTTTTGTTTATTAGCGAACTTAAAATCAAGATCAGAAGGAACTTTATTCAAATTACGAATCGCCATTTTACAAATAGTTATTCTTGTTCACAAAAGCGAAGCTACCACCGATTCGGAATGTAGATTCTGCAGAGAAGAAAGGGCAAGAAACTCTACAGTTACTCTTTTTAAAATAATATATAAACTGTGTACAAAATCATTAATTTACAATAATAAAAATATTGCACCATGACAAACACAAGTACATTGTCCAGATTGCCCGGAAAAAATGTGTTGACACATGACACTAGTGTTGCCAGATAATCCATGTTATATTAAAAATTAATATTTAAATTTTAAAAATGTACAAATTATGATGAATATGCTAACAGACGGCCGTCCTGTGAGCGGAATGTCCCCATTCCGGCTCGGCCATTCGACAAGCCCAAGATTTTCAAATAAAACAACATTATATAACTCAATAAGAGAAGCAATCTAAACATTAAGTATATAAAATAACTATATAAGAATTACTAAAATTAGGTAACAATTCCTCCTTTCTCATTAGTAAAATTTAAATGATTATCTAGAATTGTGATCTTGATGCACACTTAGATGAACACGTTTGCTCCAACGGCCATCGGTCCTGCGATACGGATGCCATGCTCACATGCTTCAGTTTTCTAGTTCTGTAGATAAAGATTAGATGTAAATTATTAAGTTATAACTTTGTTATTATTTATTAGGTAGATGATGTGACGCGTTTGCTCCAGCGGCTACCGGTCCTGCGACACAGATGACCGGCCCACTGGCACTCCAACTTGCCAATTCTGTAGATAGAGATTAGATGTACTTAAATTATTAAGTCATAACTTTGTTATTATTTATTAGGTAGAGTACGTATAAGTAAGTATACATATAAGTATTTTAATCATATTCAGTATTTTCAAATAGCAAGAGTGTAATTTTAATAATGACTAAACGAAACCAAGAAATACTCCTAGTTATATAACAAAACAATAAGTAGTAGTCATTTATTTATTTTTTAATTATTTATTTAATTATCAAATGAAGAAACAATATGAACAAAATTTATAGTTATAAGTAGCATAAGAAAACCACTAAGGTTTCTACAATGCTACATTTTACATTTCATACTGGTAAAAAAAGTACTATTAATGGTAAAAATAATATTTAAAAAGAAAAATAATAATAATCATATTTACATTTACACTTGGTTCAACAATTTTTTATACTATGTATTTTCATAATAAATATTTATGTTTTCTCAAGATAGAATTTAATAGAATAGTTTTAATTTTTAATAGAATAGTTTTAATCGTAATATTCAGTGATATATTGATACATGTTTTAAAGTGGTTGCTGCGATACAGAACAGCATATTTCACTTGTTTATACTTAGCAATTTGGTGATCACCGCATACAGCAGCATATTTCACATAATTATTCTTAGTGATCACCGCATAAAGCGGCATATTTCACATAATTATTCTTAGTGATCACCGCATAAAGCGGCATATTTCACATAATTATTCTTAGTGATCACCACATGAAGCGGCATATTTCACATAATTAATTAACTTAGTGATCACCGCATATAGCGGCATATTTCACATAATTATTCTTAGTGATCACCGCATAAAGCGGCATATTTCACATAATTATTCTTAGTGATCACCGCATAAAGCGGCATATTTCACATAATTATTCTTAGTGATCACCGCATAAAGCGGCATATTTCACATAATTATTTAACTTAGTGTTCGCCGCATATAGCGGCATATTTCACATAATTATTCTTCGTGATCATCGCATACAGCGGCATATTTTACATAGTGATTCTTAGTAATCATCGCATACAGCGGCATATTTCACATAGTTATTCTTAGTGATCATCGCATACAGTGGCATATTTCACATAATTATTCTTAGTGATCACCGCATAAAGCGGCATATTTCACATAATTATTTAACTTAGTGATCACCGCATATAGCGGCATATTTCACATAATTATTCTTAGTGATGACCGCATACAGCGGCATATTTCGCATAGTTATTCTTAGTGATTCACCGCATACAGCGGCATGTCTCACATACAGCGGCAGCAGCAGAGCCATACATTTTGTAAACGCATTAGACTATAAGATCTGTAATATTTACAAAATTAATATGTAAATAAAATAAAATAATTCAGTGATCAGTTTTAGTATTGTTACAAATTAGTTTCAACTATTCGGAAGATGGTGTCACCATCTTTATAGTGTTCCGGTATTAAACGAATAAACAATAAGAGTAATATCGATACAAAAAAGCCAATATTTTAATAATTGTTAGAATTACAAATTTAAATGCTGACATTAGTTTGAACATCATAAAAATTAAAGTCAACTACTTATAATAGATCAAGTTTCTAAATTACTTGTTTGTTATCAATGAATAAACTACAATTTTAGATTCGTATTTGCGAATAGAAATATCTCATAAACATAGTGGAACTGGATGGTAAAGAATGATATTACACCAATTTTTGCGTTATAGTACCGTGTAGGCCCTCAGGTGCCACGTAGGCTGAAGTTCACATTGGACACGTTGTCATAAATGTTGAATCAAATTGCTTGGCCAAACCAGTCACATAACTTGGGCACAAATTCTCTTGTCAAAAGAATATTGGCAGTTTTAACATCCCCATGAACAAAATTCTTTGTGGAGTTCTGTGAATCTGATTCAGCTCCCAAAAGTTTACTTATTTTACTTTGCAATGGTTTTTCACTAGTGTGTAAATATTTCTAGCCCTCAGCTGTTCCTATCATTATTTAAATTCTTTGGGATTCATTCAAAATCTTAGCTTCAATATTTTGTTGTAATGGTCCTTCATTAATATACTCGCATACGTTACATGGTGCTGGTCTATCCTTAGAAAATCCTATTACCTATTATAGGAACAATATTAATATGCCTAAATTCTGAAAAATACTTTACTTCAGCATTAAAAACTTTCATGGTAATATCACGTTTACGATGTATTTGTGACTATGAGCTTTTTTTTTTTTTTTTAACTGCAAGCAATCCATTCTTTTTATGGTTGCCAACAAAACTTCTCCAAATCCTCTACTGTTGATTCTCCCCTTTAAACCCTCAGAGGTGTTTATTTATTTATTTATTTGGAGAACGGTGCAGAAACAATTACAAGAATAACAGCGTAGCATAAAATAGTAAAAATAGATACAAATTGTCCCCTTTATGTCACTAAGAACACAAGGATTAAAAAAACAAGGACAGTAAATATGATTAGTTATTACAAGTCATAGTCTAGACTTCTAGAGTTAGTGGAAAACACCAAGGTAATTAACTAATTTAAACAAATAATTTTCTAGTTTTAGCTTTAAAAAGATTATATAGAGTTTCAGAAAAGTTATCAGTGATGGCTTCTAAATCATTGTCTTTGAAGTGAATTAAATTGGTAAGTAATAAGTATAGCGCTGTCTATACCCATTGAAAACATCAATATTTGGAAATGATGTCTGGTATGTGATTGGATTTTGTGTAACCATATCATTACATTTGCTCACCTCATACTTACATCACAGGTTGAGTATTCCCTATATTCAGAGTAAGATGACATTTGATCAATTTTGATTTGAGCATAGCGCTTAAAATGGTACATTAAAAGAGATCTGTGTTGGTTAATCTTTTGAGAATTTAATTAGATCACCCTCAGATGCCATATGAACAGTTGTTTTGTTAAATACATATATAATTTTCTTTAGTCCCAGATTCAGAAAATAATATCATATCACTTGCAGATTTCATCTGCTGCTCTGTATATCTGAGCCTGAGTTGGTATATCTTTTAGGTGAGTACCTCCTCTAGTACCTACTCTCCGTCGTCGTAGACCTACTCTAGTAGGACGAGCTCTACCCGAAGTTGCCCATTTGTCTAACAATATCTCTGCGCATTTCTGCTTGTTTACCTCAGCATGCTCTTCAATTATATTCTTATGTGGTCATTATTGTATTTTCGTTTAGAACATTCGTTTTGAAAAGTTTCAGGTTAATTGACAGAAATCTTTTTCAATCAGCATTAATTTCTAAAATGTTAACAACTTCGCACAGTACATCTGCTGGCAATTTACTAAATTCAACGTTTTTGTACATAGTTGACGATATTTTCTATCTAGTCACTTTAAAACTTTATAACCATGTCAATTTAAACAACAAAATGATAACTTTCAACACAAAGTATAGATATGTTTCTATAATTTGTGACTTTCAAGTATATTATCATAAACTTTGGCCTTTGTATAGTATAGTACTATGTAATAGATTATCCAGATCTACCTAATAGATCAATAAAAATGATTATAAAAATTACAAAGTCTTATTTATTGCGAACAGTTAGATATTAATTATTCAAAATTGTACTTTTTTTTATTTTTATTTTTTTAAGCACGGGAGAAAAATCGTTGTACTTATTTTCTTTTCTATCTCTAACAGTATGTCGAAAAGTATCTTTCTCCATATTTTCCATCTCTAATAGTATGTTGAATAGAATCTTTCTCCATGTTTTTTTTTCTAACAGTAGGTATGTTGAATAGAATCTTTCTCCATATTGAACTTATGTTTAAGTACAAAAAAAATTACTACATATAGATAGTTTAATTGTAAAATACAATATACAATTTCAGGAAACAGTAAAAGGTTTGAAAACACCTATTGTTACCTAATGAATATTTCAATGTTCCGCTCAAGTTGATGCATTGTTTCTAAATGTTTATCTTCTGTGTTTAATTGTTAAATTACTTTACAGTTACTGTACTGTACAGTACGCTGGCTCCATACGAGTATCCTCGAAACAATATTTTTGTAAATTGTACTCATGTAATTTTTTTTTTTTTTTAGAAATGTCTTAAGGTTCTCGGAACCAGCCTTACTACACCATTTCGACAGTTAATCTGGCGTAGTGACATGTAGATACGTTTCTTAATATTGCTTATTTTATTTTGGTAGTAACATAAATTACATAATTGCTCAAGCTCAACAAGATCTAGATGGTCTATTCTACAGAAATGGTTCAATCACAATATTTTAACTATTAACGCTTGAAAAACTTGTTACATTGTTCCAGATGGTCTATTCTACAGAAATGGTTCAATCACAATATTTTAACTATTAACGCTTGAAAAACTTGTTACATTGTATTTAAAACTGAAAATAAAATTATTGCACCGCATGATCCACTAACTGTTGATAACTTTCCAATCGAGCAGAAAACTTGTGAAAAATATTTAGGTTTACGAATAGAAAATAATTTAACTTTTAGATATCGAGTAGGCTACGTACTTTTTTTTTTTTTTTTTTTTTTTAATTGTGTAACTTATATTTCAAAATGTATATGTGAGAAAATACAATATAACACTTACAATTCTCAAAATAGAATAATTATAACTCTTTGATATCCACCTTTGACACCAACAACTACGCTTTATAAGCAAACAAGTATTATAAACTTATGACAACTTTGTAGCAAATTACCATCCTATATAAAAAATGTAAACTCAGTTAATGAACCTAAGTCTCAAATCACAGAATATTATATTTTAGAGAATAAAATTCTTTAAGCCTATATGTTTGCTACAAGAAAAACTAATATAACATCAAATACATATCTACAACATACACACACAGTAATGTGTTCAGTAAGGTAAGCAACTTAATACTTGTGTTATAGACAACAGATGACTGATATTGCTACACATTAACTAAATACATATATTACACTCAGACTCGAGATTATCAGATTGAATAATGAATTCACAACTCCGGAGTAGAAAACTTGTCGCTGCAGACTGCGCTAATGGATTAGTCAGTGCATATAAGGCCAAAATAGAAATATGATATGCTTTTTTGTTTTTACAACTGGGTCAGCAAACAAGCGAATCAGGAATCACCCAATAATAAGTGATTTACCGTATAGCTTATAGATGCCTGCAACACCATAAGCATCGCAGAGAGAAGGATATTGGCAATTGATATTTATCAATAATCAGGAGATTATTGGCCGCAATGACTGAGCTAGAGTAACGTCATATTATTTTATTACTTTTTATATTTGATGGAAATATACTATAGGTATTATATTTTATTGTACCTATTATATTGTATTAGTGTATTTATTGTACAATAAAGAATTTATATAGATAAAAATAATATCATGCATCAGTAACGGTGTATAACAGCTTCGTTCTGTGTCTGACATTTTACTAATAATAATCAAAAATAATCATACATAATCATTAATTACTATACATAATTATATAATTAGAGATAAAACATCTAATGTGTATATTCGAGAGGGTTATAGTATAACATGTATTCTATCTATTATGAAAGCTTATATTTTGCATAGTAAATAGATAGATTAGGTAAATAAAACTTTATTTATAAATCCACATTCCACATACACAATTAAAAGAGTAAAAATAAAAATAAAAAGTAACAAATAAAATATCTTAATAGTACTGACAATATCACACTGAAATACAGAATGTGTGTGTGGTGCAGAATCGCAAAAGGTATGTAACTCAGTACTAAAAATCAAATCCTAAATCGTAGGAAAGATCGACTGATTTTCAGTTACTACCTGTTACGGTGAGAGAGAGCACAATACTTGGTTTGTGATGTAATATTGTATATATATATATTTAAAGTGTCTATTATGAATAATAGTGTAAACAAATAATAAGAGGTAGACGATTAAATAAATAGATATGTGTTAATAGTAGTAGTAAGTTATAGAATGCATAAAATGGCTTCTTAGATAAAATATTTGGATGAACACAATAACATGTAAAATCAATTAAACATCATGGAACAATAGCAGCATGTTTTCATTATCAAAGGTAATTAATGATGCTGAGTTACATTTGCAATATTGTCCTTATAGAGACAATTTTTATAAGTGATTTTTAAATGTATTTGCTTTTAATATTTCTAACTGGTGGAGGTATTATTACTTTTATTTAAACAAACCGTGTAAGTTGCGTTCTTGTTTCTACTGTTTCATACAATTATTATTAAGTAAGTATTTTCAATATAATTATATATTTGCATAATACTAATATTTAAAACCAGAACTATAATTAAAGAAAGGAAATATATATATATCTGTATTTAGGGTACATAGTTATTAAAAACTTCATCATTATTTCAAAATTAAGATGATATAAGAAATATTATATAGAACGATGTAGATTTGCAATACAATTTTGAAGTAAAACAATTTGTTCAATGTCTTTGAAATAAAGTAAAAGAAAATATTCATACCACTGAGTGGGCGGATCCACCACTTGTGAACTATTAACAGCACTTAAAATGAAAGACTTACTGGTGAATAACTTTTGTTTATTAGCGAACTTAAAATCAAGATCAGAAGGAACTTTATTCAAATTACGAATCGCCATTTTACAAATAGTTATTCTTGTTCACAAAAGCGAAGCTACCACCGATTCGGAATGTAGATTCTGCAGAGAAGAAAGGGCAAGAAACTCTACAGTTACTCTTTTTAAAATAATATATAAACTGTGTACAAAATCATCAATTTACAATAATAAAAATATTGCACCATGACAAACACAAGTACATTGTCCAGATTGCCCGGAAAAAATGTGTTGACACATGACACTAGTGTTGCCAGATAATCCATGTTATATTAAAAATTAATATTTAAATTTTAAAAATGTACAAATTATGATGAATATGCTAACACTAATAAAGAACTCAAATAAGGTAATAGCTATTTGCTAGGTTAGGTCTCATTGTCATTCATTTAGGATTTATTATAACAGAGAAAAACAATATTGGTAAATATTTTTATAATAATATATAAGCCTTATAGATGTTTCTATTTCTATTAAC
The DNA here is from genome assembly GCA_905220545.2 of Melitaea athalia. Classification (NCBI taxonomy): domain Eukaryota; kingdom Metazoa; phylum Arthropoda; class Insecta; order Lepidoptera; family Nymphalidae; genus Melitaea; species Melitaea athalia. The sequence goes on from HG992198.1 coordinate 9,641,952, forward strand.
TGATTCAACATTTCGAGATAAGATAGCTGATGCAACGAATTTCTTACCGCCTTGTTTTGTTGTGAAAAGATTGATTTACTTTAATTTTCTTTTGATACTTATCCAGACAATATTGAACAAAAATAATTGTGTATCTCGCAAAAAAAAAAACTAACTTCAATTACATCGAAAAGTAAGTAAATGAGTATTTACTTGACTATTTTAGCATCGAGTCTATTAATAATAATATTGCTGAGAATAGAGAAAAGTGATTGTCAGATCTCAATTAAATTTAATGAAAACACATTACAAGACTTTCGATTATAAAAAAAAAATCATCGAAATCGGTTCATCCAGCAAGAAGCTATGACATAACATACATAAAAAATACAGTCGAAAGTAAATATTCAATGTACACACATTACGTACACGTATTTAAATAGAGATGTTAGTGTTGTTTTAGGGTTAGTTAGGGTTACGTATAAAATACTGACTTGACCCATAGTCTTTAAAATACAAAAGATGTTGCTATCTCGATAACACTAATTAATCTCTGTCATGTCTTCTCCATTCTATGTATTATTAGCAAAATCATCTCTGCCACACGGAGAAAAAGGCTTATGCCTAGCAGTGGGATGTTACAGGCTGGATGCATATTTGGGTGACTCTGGACGGGGTTCCGGTCCGGGTAGGGACCCAGATGAGGTACCTGGGTCTCACCCTGGACGGGAGGTGGAGTTTCAGGGCTCACTTTGCACAGCTGGCCCCGAGAGTCGTGAGAGCCACCGCCTCACTGGGGAGGCTGCTGCCGAACGTGGGTGGTCCGAGCGCCAACTGCCGTCGACTGTACTCCGGGGTCATCCGGAGTATGGCCATGTACGGGGCGCCCATCTGGGCGGTCGCACCAACAAGACCCTGCTGCGACGTCCGCAGCGTGTCATCGCGACGAGGGCGATACGCGGTTACCAGATGGTGTCCTGGACGGCGGCGTGCGTGCTGGCCGGCGATCCCCCCTGGGAATTGCAGGTGGAGATCCTCGCCGAAACGTACCACTTCGTGGCGGCGAGGAGATCCCGGGGGGAGCCCCCGACGTGGGACGAGGTCACACGCATGCGGAGGCAGGTGCAGAACGCCTTGTTGCGGTGGTGGACGGAGGTCCTGGCCCTGCCGGTCCCCGGACAGTGGACGGTGGACGCGGTCAGGCCGGTTCTTCGGAAGTGGGTGAGGCGGCGGTTTGGGCCGCTGACCTTCCGTTTGGTGCAGGTGCTTTCCGGACATGGTTGCTTCGGTAAGTACCTGCACAAAATCGCGAGATGGGAGGCGACTCCAGCCTGCCACGAGTGTGGGGCGCCAGAGGATACGGCGCTCCACACGCTGAACGACGTGACCCCACAGGTCTGCGGGGTGGCCTTGTTGTGAGCGAGGCCACCCCAACTTTGTTACGGGGCCCGGACGTTGCCTACCGCCGGGGCGAGGTGGGGACTGCTAGCGCGACCCCATCTCGCCCCACCCAGGCGGACGACGGCTCACACGTGGTGCTTTTTAGTCAGTAGGAGTCCGACATAACCCTTCTGGTACCTCCGCGCCGGAGGGTATCCATGATGGATTTTCCCCACGTAAAAAAAAGGCTGAATGCATATTTGTCAGTATTGGAAGCTATTAATTCAAATAAACAATTGAATAAGTAACTTGTCACTAGCTTATTTATTTCAATCAACACTTCGGGACAAAGGGCTGTTAACAAGGTTAATGGACGTATTAGTAAAAAGAAAACAGTTTCATAGTAAAGTCAGTTCATTGTGTCAATTTGTAATTCAGCCTCGGTTCGCAATTAGTTTTTAACAGTTTTATTTTTTTGTCGTTCAACACGCCCTCGCAATTGAGTTTGATTGGTTCATGTCGTGGTATAGTAACACAACCTATGTACAGCCTTGTTATTGAATATATTGATACTAATATTATAAATAAGAAAGGATATTTGTTTGTTTGTAATGGATAAATTTAAAAAATAATATAGATCGATTTTAAAAATTATTTTATAAGAATTTTGCTACGTTATTACTGAGTTACATGTACTATATTTACATTTTAGGATTTGGTTCAGACGCAGTGAAGTTACTTTTTAAATAAAGAGGATGTGACAGCTTACATACTATGCACGCCAATTGGGAGCTACGTCTGTTGTACTGCTGAATGTCGTCAAGAATGAAACAGATTGTAGTATAACTAGAGAAAAAGCTCATTGCATTGGGAGAAAATGGAACAGTCACAAACTACCAGATAAGTTAGGTAGGTAGTTTTTTTTTTTTCGTTGAATTTAAATAAAAATTTCCGTGACTCGGTTGCTTGGTTCACATAAGTTGTGACACGTAATGGGGTGATTCGATTGGGCCTACTTGTCGATACAATATTGCGGACGTTTTCATCGGAAACAGGTCCTGGATCGTTGCGATTGTTTATAGTACTTCTTTCTAAGTACACGAATATAACGTCGGTTTCATACATCTTTATTACGTTTATCAGTTTGATGATAAAATTTGTTATTTAGTTTGGTAATTTTCGTTATTTTTTATACTGTTTCTCATATTGTGTACCGAATTTTTTACTTTTTTTAACACATAGTTATTGTACATTTGTATATACAAACAATCAACTAGAAGAATAAAGGAAGAAAGAGTTTTTTGTTTGTTTGTTGAATGCGCTATATTTTAAGGTTAAATAATGATTGCTTGTACGTTTTGAAATATCACATAATGATTCATGACGCTTTAATCATAAGCTTGATATATATAACAGTATATACAACTATATATATAACTAATTATATGCTAATTTTGAAGCTTTATTCCATTTTATTCCCATTTATTTAGTATAAAGCCCTTCACAGTTTATTCTCGCTCCTCGCCTTTAAAATCTATTACCATTGTCTATTAGAAGTGTGCAAATTATTGTACTTTTTAAAAGTATCTCAAGAGTGCCGCCAGTGTAACAAGTGTATAGATAAGTCTCAAATTATACGGTATTATCGTATTTATTGATACGACATATGAACAAATTAATTTTCTTATAACACTAATATCGATTAATTAAAAATAATTTAAGTTTGTGCTATTAATCGTAATATTATTATTAATACAAAATTGAATCAACAATATACAATAAAAAATTATAAATATAAAATAATATAAATATTGAACAATATAACGCTTTATGTTGTGGATCTTTCAACACTCTTTGACCCGTGTTAGTATTAGTGGTGGTTAAAATAACGGAAACGTCAAAGTGTAACACGTTTTCTGTTAAAAACGCGTAACGTTTATTATTCGTACTCTGACTTCGCGTTATCTCAAAAACGTCTCAACAAACAATATTGTCGAAAACGTCTGAAAACGCAAAACCGAAAAAGTCTAAAACGTTCCCACAGCGCGCAACGCTCTGCAACGAGGCGAGAGCGGGATAACATTACAGTCGTAGACGCGTCGTCGTCGGCCCGTATTATTCGTTTTTAGGTTATTACTCCGTTACTCGTATTAATTTACCGTAAACGTTGTTCGCGTTGTTTCGTAAACAAACATGGCTCGTTCGTTTTAAATTTTTAATATAATAATTTCGTTGCTGTGCAAGTTGTACTACAGTACTATAATAATTGTAAATAATATAATAATTCTCTTTTCATACATTCGTCGTGCTGTTGAAAATATTGTGTAAATAATATTGTACCTGGGTAACCGAGCCCAGCTCGGTATTTTTATTTTATTTTTCGTTTTTTTTTTTCGGTATTTTTATATTTTTATTTTATTTAAATAATAAATCACGAGTGAAATTAAAAAAAAAAAAATAATAATAATCTGGAGACTGAGATTCGAACCCGGGTCAAAACGATTTGAAATCCGTCGCTTTCCTAATTACGCTATTAGAGCTATATTAATAATGGTGAAATTAAACTTCGTATTATAATGATATTTTTTCATTGCCTAAAAGGAGATAAAACGACATTTTTTTTTAATAAATAATATAATCCATATATCCATTTCACATAAGAACGATACGGTGAAATTTGATATGTTCCAATTCCAATACACTCTCACTATTTTCAGCAAATCAGATAAATATAAATGTTTTAAAATCACCAATTAATTTCTAAGGCAAATAATAATGCTTGATTAGATTGAATTGTTGACACGGCACGTCAGAGGGTGCAGGTTCAAATCCTGCTGGGTCGAAAATTTTGATAATTTTTATCTTTTTCTTTTTATCTTGTCACTCCTGAATAGTGTAGCTTTCTGTTAGCGAAAGAATGTTCATGATCGGATCAGTATTTGCGAAGATTACCCCGTATATACAAACAAAGTTATAAACTTTACCTCTTTATAATACTAGTATAGATATAGATATATATACAAGAATTGCTCGTTTAATAGTAAGATAATTCTCGTTTCGTAAATTCGTCGTGCTATTGTAAATATTGTGTTTTTAACCGACTTCTTCGTTTTTAAGAATATTGTAAATAGGTACTTATGTAGGATATTACTGTGTGAGTTGAAAAAGTGAAACTGTAATATAGTGTGTGTATAGTGATGTGTAAATAAGTTTAGACAATTAATTAGGTAGTTAATTAATAAGGACTTGAATTGCAAGGACTTTTAATTGGTAAAATGCCTCGCGGTAGTGATTTACCAATTTGGAACTTTTTTGAGAAGTCCAGTGATCACAATAAAACAGCTGTGTGCAATTATTGTCGTCGAGAGATCTCATTTAAATCGACGATATCACAACCGTTCAATCATCAATGATAAAAATATAAAATTTAAAATACAAACAAGTTTAAATTTTAAAATGTCTATTTTGACTTGATTTGACAACAAACAATGTTGTTGTTTTAAAATTTATCCCCAATAGGGAAAGGCAAAAGACTATCGTCCATACAGCCTAGTCTGAACTTGTATATTTTTTCAATTCTTGACAACAAACAAGTTTAAAATACCAACCACGAAAAAATGATCCAATTCACACATTTAATTAAATTATATATATTTTACGTGCTGTTTCGATATAAATTTATATCGATTGAAATATTTAATTTGTTACTTAAAGCAAAAAAACAGGATAATTTTTTGTGACATCATGCTTTTTTTTTAAGTATAGGTAAATAGTTATTTTTGTATGCAAATTTAATTGGTATGCGTGTACTGGATTGCTGAATTGACGAGTGCCAACGTAGCGACATCTTTTGATAGGACTTGGTAGTCGCTAATAAATTTAATAGTTTCGGGGCACGATTAATAGATGACACTGCTAATTTTTTACTGTGGCCGATGTTCTAACTTCTAAGTTTCCAGCCCATTTCCAGCCCATGGTTGTCAGATAAAATGACAATTTCTCCGCGTTGAGACTGCGGCCAAGTTTTATAAAAACGTGTTATTATGAAAACGTATAAAAAAACGCGTTAACTTAAGATAGTTAATAGTCGAAAACGCGTTTTTAGTTAATAACGGATTTGAACATCAATAGTTAGTATGGGTACTTGTATGCACGTAGCTTTGTCCTTTTATTATCTATTTTTGTTTGTTTATTTATTTTTTGTCATATCATAATTGTGTTAGTAATGTGCCTGTAAGCAGCATGTGTATTTGAAATAAACTTAATTTGGTTTCGTTTGTGTGACTGTAGCGAAACACCCACACACACAGGCGCTCATATAGAGCGAAGTCAATTGAAACATGATTAGAATAATAGAATATGTGTTAAATTTTTAAATTTTAACAAAAAACATATTTAACAAAAAAAGTTATGCATGTGACTACAAGTACATTTGACAGTGTGTGCCATTTTACTCTATCTTAACAATATTAACACACACATAGCTTATTTCATTAAAGTCCTTAAATTACAATAAGCCATCTCGACTCGAGAAGAAATCTTTCAATTAAAAATTATCGTCTTAATTAATATTAATTGTCCGTCACAGATTCTGGCACAAGGAAAATTAAAAACAATTAAGGGAATCGACGTATTTTTTCAAATTAAAAAGAACTTTTGTCATTTTAAGTGAAACTCAATTATAAATGAAACTCCATTATTAGATATGTACATTTAAATGTTCGCTGAGGCTAAATCCTCTAAATGTCGTTTTCGTAGTTACCGATTTCACAGAAATGCCTTTAATCCTGTTGGCGGAACTTCTAGTCGTAGTGAAATGTTGATTAAAATTGGGAAAACTTTTTGACCAGATCAGTGAAAACATTTTGGTTTTCAAGAATTTGACTTTTGTTTAGTTCATATTATGCAGTTAAAGATAATAAATTTAGTATAACTTGAAAATTGTGTTTAAGTTGACATTAAGTAATTTCAGATAATCTAAATAATTATGTTAATAAAAATCAATCACTGAAATTAATGTATGCCCCTTATTTCCGAACAATTTAGTTAATTTTTTTTTCATTTTTAACCGACTCCAGCAAAGGACATTCTCAATCAATTGTATTGTTTAATGTGTGTTGATTCATAACTTTTTACCGAGTGGAGTGGATTACGATAATTCTTTTTTTATATATTAAAAGGTAGTGTTTGTCATGTAGTGTCATTTATTTTTAATAGAGATCTGACGAGCACTTTTTGAGTTATCTCAAATAAATGCGTATTTACTTGATTGTTTTTCCTCTATCTACGTTCTATTACTTGTCGATCTAATTGAATACGACCAAACACAATTATGTTACTGTCAGGACAATGTTTGTATGAAAGAAAATTTAAAGAAATCTACATTCCATTAAATCAACCAAGCACGAAAGACAATTTAAACAACAGAAAAACTAAAAAGCCTGTTAAGCCTGTTGCGAATATTGTTTGTTATCAAAATTGAACTTGTGATTTCTAGCGCTTCTAGCTTGTTTCAATAATAATTAAGTATGAAATTAAAAAATTACTTTATATTCAATTTATAGTCATAATAGAAATCTTGAGAACTAACGTAGTCTAATAAATAAATAAATTAAAAAAAACGCTTTATACTGGCTGGACCGATTTTGATGGGACTTTCAGATAACTGATGTAATAAGGAGTAACTTAGGCTACTTTTATTTTAGATTTTTTTTTATAACTCTGCGAACTGAACAATAGCTTGTTAAATTCCACGCGGACGAAGTCGCGGGCACAGCTAGTCGAATATAAATCTTAATAGAATGAATTTTAATAAGTTGTTACACTTACTTTTGCGCTATCGATTGAAATTCGAACCCTTTGCAGCACAAATACAGATATATTAGTTATTTTGGCTATAAACATTACCATGGGTCAGATGACGGTAAATATAATTAACATCAAAATTTTATATTATTCATTGTATTAAAAGACGGAAATGACATGAACATTTATATTTTAACTTGAAAAATTGTGTCACGTTGATTTATTTACGCTTCAGCTATTAATGTCATACGTAATGACGCATTCGAGCGGCAGAAGAGTCTCAATTAAAAGCCTACTTATTCATTCAAAGGATTTACGAGTGTGAGTTTTGACGTGGCTTTCACTAATATTTACGTTAAAAAGTACTGTCATATTTCGTTTTTTAAATAAACAAGCCTTTGACAGAGCTGTGGTTATTTGGTATTGCAAATAAATAAAATATTTAAATGTATCATTGCCCCCTTCGAATCGATAAGCGGATCTCGCAAGACGTATACATTTTATTTAGTCTATTATAAATATATTTTAGTAGCAAATAAGGACTATTTTATAGTCAAATGTGTTTGCGAAAAAAGGAATTAAGGTAAGGAACATAACAAGAAAACTTACGAGATTCTTTGTTACTCGGTAATAAAGTTTTTATTAATTGAATATATTATGCAGTGATGAAGTTAATCTAGAAACTAGTGTAGAGTACATCAACCTTACAGAAACCGTCATTGTAATGACAGCCATCAAGAACGGAAATTTTTTCCCGAATAAAAATATATGCATTCCCGGCGGGATTCTAACCTGCGACTGCCGATGCTTCGACATCAGTTTTATTTTTTCTTGTGTGATTTCTAGTTGTTTGTTTAAAAGATAATGTATAGGTTTAAGAATTTTTAACAACTCAATGTGTAGTTTTAAACATGTAAAGTATTGTAATATTTGAAATATTGTATTGTGATATTTGAAATATTGTATTGTAATATTTGAAATATTATATTGTAATATTTGAAATTATAAAATATGACATACCTGTGGAAATTACAGTTTGATCAAAGCGAATTCTGTAAAATATTTTAGGACCACTATTATTTCCACGGAACAATAAAAACATGTTATAAAATTCACTTACTATGTCCTTCTCCTACATGGGGAAGAGGCCTATGCCCAGCAGTGGGATATTACAGGCTAAATCGTGATCGATCGATACTTAGAGTAAGGTCAAACGAGCGTAATTTTGTGAGTTGTGAGTTTCGCTAGCAATATACTTTACCTGACTGACGGCTGAGTCAGCGATTGCGCTGCGAGCAATTCGGTCGGATTATGCGTGTGAGTCGGCGCACAACTCATTTTGCGTCGCCGTGTGGCTTCAACTGGCCTTTTGTATGAAACTGTATGCAATCGAAATTACGCGACCAAAATTACGCGACTCACAACTCACAAAATTACGCTCGTCTGGCCTTACCTTAAATATCTAAAAAATCTGAAACTATTCCTATTTCACCACTTGTGGATAAAGTTAATCCTGAAAATATGTTACGATTAGACTTTAACAGCAGGAGGTAGAACAGGGAATTAGGACCTAAATATCTTTTAAATATTTTTATTATCATATCAAAATTTCGACCCATAGGACCTGTTTCACCTCATTAAACTACAAGTCTTAGGGCCTATGCAAACCGCGTTTTTTAAACGCGCCGTCGACGCGCGTTTTAAAAGCGCGCGTCGACGGCGCGTTTTTATTCTACAGAGCAGTTTGTTGGCGTTTGTATTGATACACACGCGCGTTTGCATCGCGTTTGTATCGCGTTTGCATCGCGTGACACGCGCGTTTGCATCGCGTCTGTATCAGTACATACGGCACATACGCGCGTTAACGGCGCGTTTTAAAAACGCGCGTCGACGGCGCGCTTTTATTATACAGGTGTGCAAAGGTCTACAGGCTGCGTCTAACTCGCGTGTGTATCGCGTTTGTATCGCTACAAACGCGCGTCGACGGCGCGTTTAAAAAACGTGGTTTGCATAGGCCCTTAGGTTCATATTTGTGAATAGAAATATCGAATAAATACAGTAAAATTCGATTGTGAAAAAGAATAATACATTAAAAATTTTATATGTTTGGTATCGTCATTCGTCAAACAGCGTTATCCATAACGAGTGACAACAGGCCCCTAAGTATTAGTTGCCTTGACAGTCTAGACTTTCACGGACAAGGCCGCAATAAAAGCTAATAAAAGACTGAACTTTTAATTGTAAAAACTGCATACATACATCGAAATGTACGTCAAAAGAGCATTGTAGGTTTTAAGCAACAAATTGGTTATCCATGTAATAATGCTCTGCTGTGTGTAGCCACTAAGAAGCCGAACAAGAATTTAGCCTCCCCCTCTCTTCCCGTGGGTGTCGTAAAAGGCGACTAAGGGATATCACAGTTCCACTACCATCTTGGAACTTAAAAAGCCGACCGATGGCGGGATAACCATCCATGCTGGCTTTGAAATACACAGGCCAAAGACGGGCAGCAGCGTCTTCGGTGCGACAAAGCCAGTCCTGCGGTCACCAACCCGCCTGCCCAGCGTGGTGACTATGGGCAAAACACATGAGTTCACGTCATTTTTGGCGCGAACTTGTGTAGGCCTATGTCCACAGTGGACTGCGATAGGCTGAAATGATGATGATGATGATGATGATGATGTAATAATGACGGATTTTATAACTAATACAGGATAAATCCCCGTCTTTATAACTGTCACTTGTCAGACTATTGAAATATGATATTAATATAAGCTTATTATAAAGCATCTTTTCATATATAAGCTTATTATAAAGCATCTTTTCATATCACTTTAATATACCAGTTAAATCTATATCTATACAAATAAATAAAATTGGAGTGTCTGTTTGTAACATGAAAATAACCGCTTTTTATTAAATGCATATGGATGTATATACGGTACATATACCAAAATAATAAAGGTTGCCCAAAGGTTGCCTGGAAGAGATCGCTGTGTTAGCGATAAGGCCGCCTGTTGCAACTGATGCAAGTTGATTGTTATAAATTATATGTATTGTTCTTTTGTGTATTTTTGTGCAAAAAGATTAAAATAAATAAATAAATAATATTTTTTACAATTTTTGTCTGTCTGTCTGTCTGTTTGTTCCGGCGAATGTAAGAAATGGCTGGACCGATTTTGACGGGACTTCCACTGGCAGATAGCTGATATAATAAGGAGTAACTTAGGCTACTTTTATTTTAGAAATTTCTTTATTTTATAACTCTGTGAAATGAACAATAACTTTTTTGTTAAATTCCACGCGGACATAGTCGCGGGTACAGCTAGTAAAATATGAATAAGCATGTTTAACTTATTATGTGTATAAGTCGGCCGTCTCTTTCTAAGGTAGGTTAGTAAAGTTCAACTTACTGCCTGTATTTGAGATAAAATCTGACTGATATACACACTATTTGTTGTAATTTTAAATAAAAAAATAAGTGTACAAATACATATTACATTTAGCCTCTGTACGGGAATCAAACTCACGACCCTGAATCGAAAAACGGGATTACTTCTAAACGCGTCAAATGACCAGTAAAATAAAAATAAAAAGTTTTTATTCAAAAAGAAAGACACGATAAAGCTTCTTTTTAAACACAATATGTCTTATAAAAGAACTATAAAGCTTTATGAACAATAAGTAAACAAAAACTTTCGAAGAGAAAATGTAAAAAGCTTCGCTTTGAACAAGTGCGGCACTAAACATCCGTCGAGTACGTGCAGAGCAGCGGTTCTCACGAAAAAAAACTGACTTAATATTATGATATTATTCTTTATTTCAGAAACCAGAAAAGTGACCAATATTTTTAAGTAAAATACAAATATTAAGTAATAATGGTTACACAGTGTTTACACTTTTATATAAGTTTTTAAATTTTCACGGTCATTCAACGCTTTTACTAATATGGGATTTACCTGCCGCGATCGTATGTATTTATGAGAATCGCGCAAAGTCAAGTAATTTTAGATGTTTTACGTTAAAATACGAAAACGAACTTACTACTTTTTTATTTCAATACTACAATTTTTTCTTTTAATCTAATAATACTACTTTTTATGTTTAGTTCTATGACAACAAGATAATGTTCTTTACTATTGAGAAATATCTAGCCGTTTATATTATTTAACCGGGACAAAGGAAACACACGTTGATACTTGGTTGACCGTTTATTCACACTCAAAAAGCAAGTTCTTAGTACCCCCTATTTATACATAAAGAAATAATGTTCTACCTACATATATTACACCTCCCCACTTAAAATACAACTATAATTAATTTTAAGTACATATTAGACTTAAGACCTAAATAATAATAAACAAAATTCAAACAATAAACAATTAAATCAAAAATACAATCATTGAACTTAAACATCTATTCCGTATCTAATAACAGGTTTTCTTTGGCGCTTAGGACGGCTCAGCGGTGACTGGGGTGAACAATCATTAGAAGAACAAGGTTCATTTGTTGCAAGGTCATCTAACTGTTTATCAGCCCTACCGTTATCATCCTCCCCACCCATACAATTTTCTGGTATTTCAGTATTTAATTCTAGGTTCTCTTTATCATCTGGTTGTGCGACGACCTCCCCGTCACCTGCCGAGCTCAACATTCCCGAATAACGGGACTTGCGCTTTATTTGATCAATATGTCTATGGAACTTCTGACCGTTACCGCCCTCGACAATGTACCTTTGGGACCCCTCTCTACTTATTATCGTACCGTCTAGCCATTTATCGTTACCACTGTAGCCCCTAGCCATAACTTGGTCTCCTACGCGTAAATTTCGTGGCACGCCCCCCGCATATTGTACTTGGCGCGCCTGTGCGTCCCGCACGCTGTCCTCACGGGCACGTTCACCTCTTAGGAGATCTAACCGCGAACGAAGAATACGCTTTTGAAGCAACATGGATGGGCTTTCACCGGTACTACCGTGCACGCTATTTCTATATGACAGCAGAAAGGTTTGAAGAGCAGCGTCTACATCGACTGCCTCCCGCATGGCCTTTTTAATCACCCGCTTGCAAAGCTTTACTGCATTTTCCGCGGCTCCATTAGATGAAGGATGATAAACCGGCGAAAACGATTGACGGATACCATTTCTTACTAAGAAATCTCTGAACTCGTGACTCGTAAAAGGGGGCCCACGGTCCGACACGACCTCCGTCGGTAAGCCAAACCGTGCAAACGTTGCCCTTACAATTTTTATGACAGATGTAGCGTTCGTTCGAGACATTTCAAATATTTCCAGCCATTTAGTACTGGAATCGACTAATATTAAAAATGTTTTACCTCCTAAAGGCCCTAGGAAATCTAAATGAATCCTACTCCACGGACGCAAATCGTAAGTCCAAGGACTTGGAGGAGCGCGTGGAGGTGCCTGGGCCTCCGCCGCGCAAGTTTCGCATTGCCTGCACACGTTTTCCACATCGACATCTATGTTCGGCCACCATACGTAACTCCGCGCTATACCCTTAGTTTTGACAATTCCCATGTGACTAGCGTGAAGTTGCTTCAATACTACACTACGTAACGCAGTAGGTACTATAACCCTATAGCCCCACATTAAACATCCTCGATCTATATATATTTCATTACGCTTATTATAATATGGCTTGTATTCTTCACCCTCCGGGCAGGTCCAAGGCCATCCAGAATGAACGTAATAAACTATTTTACTAAGTAATGCATCCCTACTAGTAGCTGTTCTTATATCATCATTAGTCACGGGCAAGAAAGTCTCTACAAAATTTAAATACGTACTTTCTTTGATATTCTTATCCGTGACACCGCACTGCGGCAGCCTAGACAACGCATCCGCACAGTTTTTTTGTGACGACACGTACTCTATCTCATAATTATATCCCGCTAACAACACCGCCCATCTCTGCAAGCGAGAAGCCGCCATGATCGGAATGCCCGTTTTATTACCAAAAATATAAGTAAGTGGCTTATGGTCTGTTCTTAATGTGAAACGCCGACCATACAGATATTGATGAAATTTTCTGATTCCATATACTATTTCTAAAGCTTCCCTATCAATCTGTGAGTACGCCCGTTCGGCTGCCGTTAATGAGCGCGATGCATAAGCTATAGGCCGTTCGCCCTCGGGAGTACTGTGTGAGATGACGGCCCCTACCCCTACACTGCTCGCGTCCGCCGTCAGTATTAGCGGCAAGTCGCTTGAGTAATGCACCAATACTTCGCTAGAAATTAGTTTTTCCTTTATACCATGAAAGGCCCTTTCACATTCCTTAGTCCATATGAATTTTACATTAGCTCGCAGTAAATTGTATAGCGGTGCTAAAATAGTACTAACATTTTTTATAAACTTAGCGTAGTACATGACCATACCTATGAAAGACCTAAGCTCAGATACAGTGGAAGGTGCGGGAGTGTTAACAATAGCCTTAACCTTTTCAGGGTTAGTATGTATGCCTCGTTTATTAATAACATGCCCTAAGTAACAAATTGACTCCTGGAAAAATTCACATTTTTCTTTCTTTACCTTGAGACCGCTAACTTTTAGACGCTCAAATACTTTATGTAAATTCTCAACATGTTCTTGATTATTCCGTCCCGTTATTATAATATCATCTAAAAATACTCCTACGTATGGTAAATCCGAAAATAATTGCTCTAACCGTTTTTGAAAAATGCCTGGGCTAGACGATAACCCGAACACTAAACGATTAAACATAAAAAGTCCCTTGTGCGTATTAATTACTGTATATTTCTTACTGTCATCTAATTCAATCTGTGCGTAGGCCTGTGAAAGGTCTATCTTAGTAAACAACTCGCCCCCGTGTAACCGTGCGAGCAAGTCTTCCGTACGAGGTAGCGGGTAACGGTCAATCTCGATTACCTTATTGAGAGTTAATTTGTAATCAGCGCAAATCCGTACATTACCGTCTTTCTTCATAACGGGCACTATCGGCGTGGCCCAGTCCGAGCGCTCGACAGGTGTGAGGATGCCATCGCGCACCATCTGCTCAAGCGCGCGCTCCACCGGCTCGCGCAGCGCGTACGCCAGCGGGCGCGCACGCATGAACACCGGCCGCGCTCCCTCTCGTATGTGAATACTTACGTGTGGCTTTATTTTGAACATCCAAGGTCACCATGAATGGTTTACACTGTTCTAGGGCTAACTGGTTTAGTTCAACTACTATTACCTCATCACTCTCCTCACTATCTGTAGATGTTGCCGCTTTCATCGAATTTTCCGTCTCGATGTTATAAGCGCCCGTCACATTAGGACAGACCCGCTGCAGGTGCCCTTGCTGCTTGCACGCCCTGCACACATAGCGCGTAAACCTGCACGGTAACCCGCCGTGCCGACCGCCACAGGCGCGACAGCGCGCCCCGGCCGCCGCCGCCTGCCACCGCGACGACTCCGCTGCCGCCGCTGTCCGCTCCGCGCGCCGGCCGAGCTCACCGCTCGCAGCCGACGGTCTCGCCGCCGCTGTCCGCTCCGCGCGCCGACCGAGCGCACCGCTCGCGGCCGCTACTGCCGCCCGACACACTGCCGTCACCGCCGGCACTCCACCCGACGCCACAGCCTGACTGTCCACTGCCGCTGCATCCTTCTCAGCTGCCTCCATGCTGACGGCCAAACGATACGCTTTCGAAAAATCGAGATGATCCTCTTGAAATAAACGCTGCCGTATCGCTTCACACTGTATACCGCAGACAAATTGATCCCTCAGGCTTTCTTCCAACCACGTCCCGAACTCACAGGTTTTAGACAGTTTTTTTAACACAGCTACATATTCCGCTAACGATTCACCGTTCATTTGCTTTCTATGTCGAAACTTAAACCGTTCGGCCAAAACACTCGGCTTGGGTTGCAAGTGTTTTTCTAGAATTTTAGTCAACTGTTCGAATGTTTTAGATGACGGTTTATCTGGGGTACACAAATCTACTAATAATTCGTAGCACTCTAATCCGACTACGGTGATTAGTGTTGGCACTTTTAGTTCACTGGCTATTTTATTAACAATAAAATACTGTTCTAGACGCTCCACATATAACCGCCAATTGTCCGACCGCACATTAAATTCCGCGATTTTACCGATCGACATTTTTATTTTATAACACTAATAATACTATTATAAGATGCACACGTAAGTCCACTCGTCGCCACTGAGAAATATCTAGCCGTTTATATTATTTAACCGGGACAAAGGAAACACACGTTGATACTTGGTTGACCGTTTATTCACACTCAAAAAGCAAGTTCTTAGTACCCCCTATTTATACATAAAGAAATAATGTTCTACCTACATATATTACAACTATATAATTATATTAAGGCATTATATTTTTGGTTTAAAAGTATTTCACATTTATGAATGTTTAGGGCAATGCTAACAGCTGATCTGGTGTTGTGCCGCAAATAACGGTCTAAACGCAGCCAGCCACGGGTTCGGTTTCCACTAAATAATATTCATATTTATAACAAGTATTTTTGTTTATGATTATGGCGTATATTTTTGTTATTTTTTTCACGCTGTGCCCAGCTTGGGACATACATCTTAGCGGATAATTATAACACTGCATGGTTAGCACTTAGGTAAGTATTTTTTTGTCCTCAACTTTTTTGTAAAGTTCTCTTAGTACAAAAAATCACAAGGGAAAATGAAAAATATACTGTTTTTAATTAACAAACGAAACACAGACGTGTGCAAAGGAAAACTGATAAAGATTAAGAAACAAGATGTAATTTAATCACTTGCGGAAAAGTGAAGCCTTAGAAATAATCTAACTTAACCACTAATGCCTATTATATTTCACTTGATAAGGTGCGTAAAACCTTATTAGCTCAAGAAAACTATTTAATATTCTATAATCTTGGCTTAAACGAAAATTATATAAATATATATGTACTATATTTACATACCTAAAAATTAATAATAAAAAGGGCAATACAAAGAACAATACAAGGATTTCTGCTTTATAATGAAAAACAATCTTTTTTAAGCTTGAACTGTGCGTGCACTTGACGTATTATACATATGTGTAGCCTGCATAGGTTTTAGTAGTAGTTAGTCTGTAATAGTTATTATTTTATCAAGGTAGAAAATTAATTAAAAAAAAAAAACACTAAATCAAATGCACAAAGAATACATGAAAGCAAGAGCCGAAACATTTTAGCTGAGTGACTCAGTTTAGCGTCGACAGTCGTTGAGTGCGGACGTATCACGGGTAGTGTCTGTTACTCCGATAAGGAATACGTGAATATAATATTAATTTATTCGTAATAGACAACACTTTTGATATTTAAGTTCATGTAAAATGTATGTGGTGTGGGGTTTGTGTGGCTTTATAGTTTGGAGGATGTGATCTTGGTAAGTAATTACAGCTTATAAATAGAAACGATTAGGATAAGTTGAATAATTTATTTATTTTTATACATGCCCAATTTTAATTTTAAAAATTATTGTTTAAAATTTTTAATAATTAAAATTATTTAAAATCATTTTAAGTGCGTACTGAAGAAACCATTTAATTTGAACATTCTTATAATTTTTAATGTGATATTACGATGAACTTAAATGATAGACTTAGTTAATTTATTGGGTAACTTTTAGTGGCTTCATTCGATAAAGCGCTTAGTATAAGACAGGATAATTGGAATTTAGGGTTGACATAATTTTTTAAAGACCCAATTGTCACATTTTAATAAAATGTCATTTTATTTGACTGAATTATTTTTATACCTTGACCTGACATACCAACATGTAAGAAATGTTCTTGTATAGGATAAAGTGGTATCAATGGCCACATAATACTTTATGAACTAAATGTGTAATGTATTACACATTGTACATTTTGCTTTTTAAAATTCACTGCTACAAGAGAACTCGCATTAGTAAAACCTTTTCTTCTCAGTTACAAAGTATCTACGAATTGAGCAAGGCTACGTGAGCGTAGCTCGTAGCTGTATTGCTACGCCGCTACATTAATATGCTTAGCAACTCTTCGAAAGAGTACTAAAAATATGCTGGTACTCTTACTGCTTAAGTAACTAGGCATTAAGTATTATATTTAATAGTCGCCAATTATAAAGAAGTCGGTTAAATAAATTTATAATATTGATTAAATTATACATATTAATATCATTATTAATAAGAACTTCAGCTCAAATACGTTTTGTTTGATTTAAAAGTTACATCTTTAAAACAGTTAATTTAATTGTTAAACTTATTTATTTGTATTTTTACCCGACTAAAAAATCGGAGGAGGTTATAATTATTAAAAATATACAGTCTTTCATTTTAGTGTTCTTAAGATTCGAATTCATTAAACGTATAAATGATTAAAACGTAATATTAATGTTTGAAATCCTTATTTTTTCGATACTTTCAAAGAGTACAATTGAAAAAATAAAATGGCATTTTATTTTCTTTGAAACTGGAAGTCGGATACGTAGTCGTTAGAGGCATTGCGCTTTACGATAAATCACTAATACGTAACTTTAACACATATAAATGTATAATACTTGCTTCTGAAAATGTCGATAACTTGTAGCATTGTTAATTTAATTGATAATTAAGTAAAGACCTTTAATTATGCTTTTGTAAATTTTAACGAATTTTAACTAGAATGTTCAATTTTTTTATTTTGTAATTCATAATGTAATAAGAGACTCTTTACAGTTACGTTAGTTTTGTGGCTTCTCTTTCGTAGAAAGTCTTAGTTCAAATAGGTCATAATACGATATTTTAGGGCCTAAAGATCTGTTTCACTGATATTGATTACTTATAAGATAAATGTTATTTATGAGATAATAGTTTTTCTTTTTAAAACCCAACTTCACTTTGTATGTCAGATACTTCTATACGCAATTTAAAACTTCAGGGTGAATCTAAAATTTGTGGTTTATTAGTTGAGAATTGAGATGAAACTGACTCTAAGTGCCTCCTTTATACCCCTCTGCAAAAGGCTATCAGAAACTTATGTAGAGGATAAACTTACGGTTGCCTGGTAGAGATCGCTTTTTAGCGATAAGGCCGCCTATCGTACAAAGCTAAGACTAAGCTAAATGTATTGTAATTTTTTTATTTTTTTTTTTGGTGTAGGTACAATAAAGAATATTTATTTATTATTATTAAACTTACTAATCCTCTGTAACATCTGATCTGATTGATATTTGATTTGTACAAATATTTCTTTCCGGTTTGGATGCCTGTCCTTGTGGGTCTCCACACCGTGCCTCGGAGAGCACGTTGGAGCCGCGTGGTGGATTAAGCTCCAATCCTTCTCCTGCATGGAGAAAGAGGCCTATAACCAGCAGTGGGATATTACAAGCTGAATGCGTATTTTTTAATTTCTACCGTTGTTTAATTATACTTATTTATTTATAAACACGTAAATATTGTTAAAATTTTCAATCGTTAGAAAACAGTTTTTTTTAATTGTAATAAATTTAATTTAGTTTAATTTAGGAGAAATCTACTTAAGTTGGCATTGTCTTAAAAAATATATCATAGAGGTATATGATATTTTTGCTTAGTATTTTATTAGCTCTTTTGGATAAGACATCTTATAATTTCAATTTTTGATATATCGGTAAGATTTGTTACTAAATGACTACCTCGATAACCCTTTAGGTATGAATAATTGACCCTCAGTATGCTATGACACCGTGTTTATGGCAAAAACATGAACGGTTTTATGTGCTTTTCGGAGTCGACAGGCATCACCGTAAGGACACCATTATTCATTCGTGTATTCGAGTTCCGGTTATTTGTATCAAAAAATCTTCTCAGGGTGAATCGTAACAATCAATCATTGATTATTTGCATGATAATATTTTTATTTTTATATTTGTAATAGATGTGTATGATAATATAAAAAATAATAATATGTATATTTTAAATAAATTACACTATATACATATTTTGATGGACTAGCTTTGCCCTGCGGTGGGTGAAAACCTGCGTTAATTTGAGAAAAAAAGGTACTAAAATATTATTTAGCCAGCAGCAAAAATAATTTTTCAATTGGAAACAGTAGTTTTTTTGATTAGCGCGTTCAAACAAACAAACTATTCGGCTTTATAATCTTACTATCCTGGATTTCACTCCACCCGCTCAATATGTAATAGATACATATAACTTAATAAATACTTATATAAATAATATAATAAATTTACATAAACTTACATATATAAATATAAGCGGATGGAGGATTACGCCCCGGCAGGGAGATAAAACGGCCGGGGGTTATATATTTATTACTATAATTATTTTTAATAATAATAATTATGTATTTTTTTTTTGTCTTTAGTTTATTTTTATATTATTCCTAAGAGAAATGTAAGTAAATTTTTGAGTTCGTCGTAACGTAATTATAGAGTTCAATAAAATTTTATTTGTTGCATGGATTTTAGTTGTCAATTTTACAAAAAATATTATGTCATGCGGGATTGAAAAAAATATTTTTATACAATAATAATGATGAGCAATGCTTTGATGTTACTTGTCAGCGAACCTCTTATTAAAAAAAAACATAAGCATCATAGGTATATATACCTAATCTTGGGTTTTCAATTATCATTTTACTTTCCTTTATACGGTTCGTATTAGCTTGCCCTTTCTCAGCTGAAGTTTTTCTTTTCTTGCTTATATTAGACTGGTAGATTCTGAGATTCATAAAGAAATACTTTTGTCTCGGTTGTAATAATGTAGGTGTAGAATTAGGTAGATATTTATTATTATTTTATACAAAAAATAATCAAAAGCTTCTATAATTTTTAAGATCAATTTTGTATTAATTACGAAGTTTTATTTCACGATTTCTGTATTCAATTACCTTTTAAGTTAGGGCTACCTCTGGAAAAGCTGTCAATTAGTCGAATAAACATATTTATTCTGCGTTTTAACGTTATATAGGCTAGTGACTATTCATTCATGTACTAAAACTTTATATACCTTGTCAGAATTTTTTATTTACTAAAAATATTATAATTATAGTTGTAAAATAAGATCGTAAAGCGCCTTCTGGATTATGTCAGTGTTTGTATAAATTTTGTTTTATTTTATAACTAATGACGTTTGCAAACTTGTACTAGCTTAAAAAAATATAAAGTATAGGATTAAAACTTGTAGTATTTTTTTATTATAAAACTAGGTCGGCAAACAAGCGTACGGCCCATCTGATGGTAAGGGATTACCGTAGACTATATACACCTGCAACACGACAAACATCGCAAGTGCGTTACCTACCCTACTCCTAATCCCCCTCAGGGGCTCTGGTCACCTTACTCACCACAGGAACATAACAGTACTTGACAGGTAATAAGGCTCGTAGGCAGGGTTGAGGTTAAGGTCGTTAACGCGCGTGCAATGCTCCTAGTCTTGCAGGGGTAAATAGGCTCCATCATTCGCTTACCTTCAGATGGATCGTACGGATATTTGAAAAATTTATAGAAAAAAAAAATTGCATGCGTATAAAGTACACATGTCAGAAGTGAAACTTCTTTGGCAAACTAATTTAAAAAAAAAAAAACGAATTAAAAAAAAAAAGAATTGAAAAAAAAAACAAAAAGCCAACATCACGCAGTGTTCCCAGGCGGTCATCCATCCAAGTACTGACCCGACGTTGCTTAACTTCGGTGATCGGACGAGAACCGGTGTATTCAACGTTATATGACTTGATTTTAATCTTTGATTGAATTTTATTATGTATGTATTTTTAATTTTGACTTATTTTAATTTTTATTGTAATTTTGATTGCATTTTAGGACCTTGATGGGATTTTAATTTTAATTTTGATTTTTGATTATAATTGACATAAAATAATAGTGAGTGTGTCATACTAATATTAGTTTTTAAGTTATGGAACTGTTCTAACAACATTATGGATGGAAATCTGAAATAAATAAATTATTATTATTTTTATTATTATATGGACGTTTAAAAATTCGTGACTCGTGACGCCGTGACGCTTTTGATCCGTAAAAATTTTACCCTTCATGCGCCTAAAGAAGTTTCACTTAAAAAATATTCCTTACTGTCTTGAAATTATGACTTATATTTGAAAATGTATCTTAACAATAAAATGTACATAATGTTCTTACGACTTGAACGATAATACCCAAGTCACTCTTCAAATTATGTTACTTGTTGAGTTTATAATTTATTTGCCTCTAAGTCTAGATTAGCACTAAATAACTTAAATTAGTTGAGAATTCTGTAAAGATTCCACTACAAATAGCTCGATAGTCACTTAAGTCTGGATACAAGTATCGTACCTAAAGTTTTGTCTCTATTGGCACTTGGATATCTTAATTGGCAACGAGCCCTAACGGGGCATACTCGAATAATAGGGGTTAAAGCCTTACTTTCAAGTAATTTTCAATGTGTTTTAGATAAAATGAATAAAGTACAACAATCAATAATTTATTATTTAAAAATGATTAGTAATTAGTTATTGGTAGAAAAAAATATTTTTTAATATTTTTTAATTGCTTGTTCATATATTATGGTATAAAAAGTACGTAGCAAGTCTATAATTTTATTATTTAAATTATAACTTATGCTATCATATCCTTAATTGCATCTTAAAAAGCTATATTTGTTAACTAAGTCTATGAAATAATATGGCTTAGGGAAAGTTGAGTAATTCAATTGTATCCGTCACTTTATTTCTTAAGAGCAACTTGCACTTATCCAGTCTCGTAGGCTAAATATACACATATTCTTGCTTTTTTCAGAATTTTAGCCACAAAATATATTTTTTCTTGTCTTTGCTTACAAATATATTCTTTATAGTTTTTTTTTTTTGTAAATTTCAATAGTTCTCTATTATCCCTAATTTTAGTTCAATTGTTTGGATATTTGAGTCGTTTTGTCTAAGTGAGAATAAATCCACATACGCCATTTTGCCTGTAATGATTTATCAATATCCTTAAGGCATTTACGTATTTTAGGAGGATAAAAGGTAAACTATACCTACCCATTTCAGACTATAGGTAACCTGAATGATAAAATCTCATCGAAGATGAGAAACGAGAAAAAGTAGAGCAAACTAAGATAAACTTTTGAATAAATTAAATAACATTTAGAATAATGATTTACTATTAAACTATAAAAAAGTACATTTTGACTTCTAAAATTATCGCGTTCTAAAAAATCTTATCAGCTTTGGTACAGTAACAGATACCTAATAAGAAAAGTAAGGATGATGGATGGGTTTCATTAAATTAGGTTTCGAAAAAAATATATGATACAGTGCATAGTTAGGACTATTCCAACCAAAATTTTTTTATTAATATATCCATAGACATAAATTTCGAATATTTAAATTAAAAGTTACGAATACAGTTCGCAATTTAAATAAACGGATTAAATTTAATCAATTCGGGAAAAAGAGGACTTTAAAATTGTTTTAGCTATGAATAAAAAAATATATAAAATTAATCAAGGAATCTAGCAGTTTTTCATTCAACGGAAACTAATTCCTATAAAAATTCAGAAGTCTTGCATATTCCTTAGTTTGAAACAGGAAAAAGACGAATTTCGATAATGCAGCGGTTCTTATTCATAACGGCAAGGAGTTTGTGAAAAAGTTGTCTTCTTTGTCGGAAAGAAAATTTTATTTCCAGTAAGTATGTGACTTGTTCAGTTTTATTTTAATTTGAAAAATTAAAGATGTATGTAAAATTTTTATAAAGTATTATAGTATTAATTAAATAATTTAAAAAAAAACTACACGCTACTATGTCGTATCGAAACCGCCGTGAACAGGCTTTATTTATAACCCCATTCTAGCTTACTAGATATTAACTGGTTTTTATAGGACTAGTTACTTAAACATCAGAACTAAAAACTTTAAACAATATTCTAGAAAAAAATGTCTGCGTGTCAGCTCCGAAGCACGACTGGAGTTTACTTCTTCAGATCGACTCTCTAAATAGGCACAAAAAAAAGCTTACTAGTCCAAGATAAAGATTAATACCATATCAAATGGTAAAGAAATGAATCAAATAACACCATCTATCGATGGCATTATTAGAAAACGTCGTAACTGATACCGTCGTAACCGTCGTAGCCGGTACCGTCGTAAACGTCGTAGCAGATAGATGGCGCACAAAAACGTAACGAGGTCATTCGTCCAGTAGATTTTACTCCTCATATTTTTTTTCATACCGGGGGCCTTATATGAAAATCGATTCTTAAGGAGTAAACTCCAAAAATTTAAAATTTAAAAATATATAATAAAATAGAACGACAAAAGTAAGTATCACTTAAATTTTATTGCCTGTTTGTTTATGTACAGTAGTGTAAATTTTCTGCAGCAGGGCGTTAGAGCATAGCATAAGGTCCTTTGGCCTTTTGATTTTATTTTAGTAATCTATACTAATATATAAAGCTGAAGAGTTTGTTTGTTTGGTTGTTTGTTTGTTTGTTTGTTTGTTTGTTTGAACGCGGTAATCTCTGGAACTACTGGGCCGATTTGAAAAATTCTTTCACTGTTAGATAGCCCATTTATCGAGGAAGGCTATAGGCTATGTATCATCACGCTAAGACCAATAGGAGCGGACTCCACGCCGACGAAGTCGCGCGCAGAAGCTAGTAGACTATAATTCATAACACATTGTCACAGCGAATTAGTGGATGTACATATTTCAGAATTACTTCCGAGACATAGAAGTTTTCTAATTTGAATATTTTGTGATATGATGCGAGACTGAATTGGAAAGCGTGCCTGTCAGTTTCAATTTGACTGTTATATCCACTGAAGCAAATCGATTGGAGTTATGTATCTTTTTGTACTTTAGTTTTAATCTACAAACAGTCTTACCGATTTTTTGTTTATTTCACTGTTTATAGAATAAAACGCAGCTATTTATCGAATGAAATATATAAGGAAGTAATATACTATAATAATATAGTTATATAATATGTATTGTGATGATATACTTGAAACTATGTTTTTTACGTTTGTGTTTTAAGCGATGGAATTAGTTTTTCATTTTTGCTTTCGGCTAGATGAGAATAAAACTAGGCCTTATCACCTTTGATATAGAATTTATGCTACTTAGTTGCTTAATACGAAACCTATAATTATAATCATAAAATATTAACAAAAAATGTATATGTTTCTGTTTAATACATTAGCGTATTTAGAGAGCTTAACATTTCAGAATAATTAATATGTCTACATATAATAGTAATTAATATTTGCTTATTTACTACTTAAATAAAAGGAACTGTATCGTATGAGTATTCGTCTAAGACCACCGTTGGTCCACCTTACGATATACCGTTGATTCTGGAAATCGAATATCGCCATCACTACAGTCCAATCATGGCGACAAAAAGATAAATAAATATAATACAGTCCTTAAATATTACAAGTTCTATGATATCAATATATTTTTGTCTGTTTGACCGAAAACATACTACACTTATCGAGACACAATACAGTAATGTGTTATTCCAATAAATAAAACTTACCGTTAAATATAAATTATTTATTTCCGCAGAATTGCAACTCATGAAATGACAATCATCTTAACTCATATATTATGTACATCAATATATAGTGTACAATATTACCTTTCAATCTTCTTGAATAGCTTTTTATTATTTACTGGGTATTCGAAAAGATTAAAAATAGACATTCTTTTATTTTTCGTAAATCACTGATTTGATTCAAACTTTATTGAAAAAGGTTAGTTTGTTCTATATCATTAATTATTAAAATGAAATAGAAAATATTTTATTTATACGTAGTTTAGGGACATTATTAGTGCAAATAGAATATTATCACAGAAAGTACACTGTAATTTCGTTATGGTATCTATTACACTTGTAAATATTCTTTTGTGTGGTACACATTAATTCATTTATACTGGTCGGAATTAATAGCTTTCGATCGTGACCAGTTCTTTGCCGTAGTTTGCCATGACGTTGCTTTTTGATCCAGAGATATTCGGTTTAATTTCCACCTAGAGTTTAGATAAAATATATATTTATTTATGAACTATTTATAATATCATTTATTACAAAAACAACTATATTAGCCGGCTGTTAACTAAAACGTAAATATTAACTTGCCTTCCATAGAACCAGATAGCCGTATGTGTGCGTGTGTATACTAAAAGAAAGTATAAAATAGCATATGGAATGGAGAAGACACGAAGATGTGGTAAATCTGTCATTTGAATATCGTAATGATAAGCGATGAGGTCTCGTAGAATCGTGGTCACGCACAATAAGCGCGTGGTACATAGCGGCTTGTGATTACGGTGAATAGAAATATGAAAATTAACCTTTGAACTGTGTTCTCTTAAAAAGTTAGACTTACCGACCTTAAGGTTAATTATTTCTGTGGTATCGATTATAAGTAAGTAGGTGTAATAAGTTAATATCGTGTTTAATAATAATAAGACTCTGTAATTCCAAAAACTTTGTATTGTGCCATAAAATCTGATTAAAGCGCCATTGTCTTATTTCATTTGCGATTTTAAACTATCATGGAAAACCCTCGAACTTACACTACATTTATAAGTGAAATTTAAAGGAACGTTTGCTTTTCGTTTTCTGGGTAAAAAAGTAATTTAATTAGTTCTCGGTTTTCATAACTAAAAGAAACTTGAATTATCGTGATATTTCTAATAAAGTTGGTTAAAATACGATCACAATACGGGCATCAGTTTTCCACGGCTAATATGGACGAGATTTATAACGGGGGCTTCAAGTAAAATGGAAGAAAAATTTTACGAATCATTTTCTTTTAAGAGTAATGTTTTGTTCAGGTATTTCTTGTACGGACCATTGTAGCCGAGGGCACCCATCTTTTGATACATTTTAGGAACACTTTAGAGGAATGGGTCACTTATCTTCTTTGTAAAAGTATCTATTTATTTATGGACACAAAACAAAGATAAGTGAGGTGTGCTTAAATTTGGACAAACAAAATTATTTTGTTTTGTTTATGATATTTCTGGAACATAGGAGGATGTTGAAGGTTATTTATTTACATTAAATTAAATATCTTTTTTTAGTTTTGTATATACGCTATTTTTAATATCAAAATAAAATTTATTTATTTTAATTGACGTCTTTCAATAGTGGCAAAATAGCATGGCTGATTTCGTCTATGCGTAGAATGGACAGAATCGAGAAAGAATAATAAGTGCTGTCGAGATTACCTAAAAATGATTATATTATTATACGTATGTTTAAGTATCATATCTTGATAAAAAGAAAACTAAAGCTATGTCAAAGTAAACGTAGCTGTATGAAGATGATATAAAGAACAAACGAAGTAATGAGCACAGCTGTAAATCTACGAGTAAAACTTTGACTTAGCTCAGACATTAGTCCCTTCGATAAAACGTTATTAGTAAACTAATTATCTCCAATCCAACCTTTATTTCCTCTGATAAGAATTTTTTTCTGGCTATTTACGAAACGCTTAACGCAACGGTAATATGAGATTTAATTTTTAATTTTATTGCATTTCTTACTTTTTGGATTATAATAAAAAAGCGATGTGACTGACGAACAATACAACAAAAACAGTGAAAAGAATCTTGTTGAATTCTGTGTAAATCTAACGATGTTTGACAAATCGATGAATGATTTACTTATGAAATTAATTAAGTTATTACTAATTAATTACTTCAAAGACTCGACTCCGTTAAAGTAATTTTGACAAGCTTCTATAATTTCAAGGTAACTTCCATATTGATTTAGAGTCTAACTGTACATGTCCGTATATACTCTAAATAATTAGTGTTCTCATATTTGAGGTCAAAACTGGTCTTGATTGAATTATAGATAAATACTAGTTATTGGGAGTGATTCTAACCAATTTCGCGATGATATGGGTATTGGCGCAGCGGTCACAGTACTGGATTTCGATTGGCTGTTGCGCAGGCGATTGCGGGTTGGATCCCTGCACACCACAGCATTTGTATTGGCCATACAGATGTTTGCCGTGGTCTGGGTGTTTGTGCAGTCCTTGTGGGTTTCCCCACCGTACCTCGGAGGGCACGTTAAGCCGTCGGTCCCGGTTGTTATCATGTACACCTGAGAGCGATCGTTACTCATAGTAGGGAATGTATCCGCCAACCCGCATTGGAGCAGCGTGGTGGATTAAGCTCCAATCCTTCTCCTACATGGAGAAGAGGCCTATGCCCAACAGTGGGATATTACAGGCTGAATCGTGATCGTGATTGTGATGGTGATTGTTGAAAATAAGAATGTTGAGTTTTGTTATAATTCAGTATCTATACTAATATATAAAGCTGAAGAGTTTGTTTGATTGTTTGTTTGTTTGTTTGTTTGTTTGTTTGTTTGAACGCGGTAATCTCTGGTTCTACTGGGCCGATTTGAAAAATTCTTTCAGTGTTAGATAGCCCATTTATCGAGGAAGGCTATAGGCTAAGTATCATCACGCTAAGACCAATAGGAGCGGAGTCCACGCCGACGAAGTCGCGCGCAGAAGCTAGTATTTGATATTTATATTTCCTGTCGCTGTCAATAATTCGAACTAAAAAAAGTCCTTGTATTTATTATTGACAAATTATTTGACAAAGTGATACGAAACAAAACAGAATTAAAAAACTAAGACAATACCAGATATTAATTTAGATCATGTCATTTATTTTAATCATTTTCACTAAAGGGATGACATTGAATGCGAGGTTTACTAAAATTTTCAAAACTCTAAAAATCAATTTGTCTTCGGTATAATTTCAAAGCTAGATAGTTATTTTGATTGTCTAATTTAACAGAGATCATACCATTTACGCTACTGCGTCACAAAATTATAAAGAAACAAATTTTATTTTCTAACATATCTGTAAAATATATAAGTTCCCTTTAATAATGTATTTTAGTTGACTTTGGGATAGTTAACTTACTTAACTCATCTATCAACAACTCAAAAAACTTTAAAGGAATCACCATAATTTCTATTTTGTTTTGTACTTGACAGCTGGCTATTTAGGTACCTAGTGAATACATGAAACAATTGTCTTTGTTTCAATTTATCAAAATTGTTCTTTACTTGTTACTTCTAGGAAGAAGTGCTAACTGTTTCGACCTATATACTCCTACATCTCAGTGTGAACTTGGATTAGATGTTGTATTGATCTTAAAAATTAAAATTTACCAGTAAAATAATTAGATAATGGTACTGTGTTACATTCCTAATAATTTTGTATACAAAATGAGTCAAATTTAAATATAAAATCTTTTTTGGCATCTTCTTTAAAAAACGCTAAATACCTTTAATAATAATTTAAATTAAAAGCTACGGCATAAGGTATCAATATCAAATTATAATTAAATTAATATTTTGTCTATTTATTATACGACGTAAAAATACCAGGCAACGTTAATTCTTCTATCTTTTATCAAAAAAAAAGTGTGTTAATCTGATAAATTCAAGCTTAATGGTACTGTTTTAGACGGTTCACCGGATAATTGGTGCGCTTATATCCGTTATTAAAAAATAATAATTTATAAGATTTATTCGAAAATTGCAAGACCCTGATAGAAGCTATATTTTTACAACTGATAATTCATTGAATATTTATGTGTATAAATAATTTTTGAAATATTTTTTTAGGAAGAAAATTTTAATTTAGTTTTTTAACTTTGATTAGGTATAGTCTATTTATGAACTTGAAACTGGCCTAAAATTATGTATTGGTGATAATTTTCAAACTAAAAATATGTATTCGTTTTCACTCTTGTTGTTTTTCTAAAAATGACAACAATATTAAATAGTAAGTTATCAATATTAAGTAGTAATACAACATAATTATTTTTTGGAGAATTTAATTATTTGGTAAGTCATTAACGATAAATATAAGCATCGTTTGCTTCTCACTAAATCCTAAAGTATGTTTATAAAACAACCGATACGAAGAACAAAGGGAATTTAATTGATTTGAAATACATATGAAAAAAAATTTCATCTATGTTATTCATTTATTGTAAAGTGATCGTCGTTCGTTTCAAAAAATATATATATGTAGAGTCGATCGAAGCGGGCGATAATGCACATTTTATTTAAATTTTTATGCGAATATTCAGCGATATCCTTTTATTACACTTTATTCGTAATTGAGAAACGTGACATCAACTTGATGTGGCTCAGATTCATGTATTTTATGAAGTTAATTATTATCGTGTCATAAAAATGTGTCCCGTTTTCACAAGCGCTTTTTTTATAGATTGGTTTCCCGCAGCGAATTTTATAGTCACTATTTTGTGTTTTATCTGCGTAATCTATGATTTTTTTTATTTAAACATATTTTGATAGATCCGAAATAAATATATAGGTACAGTGTTGTGTAAATACTATACATTCTCTGTACATGTAAACAATACCTAGCAGTACTTTGTGTCATTACAAAGAAATAAATATAAAACCTTTTAAGCAGAATCGTACTAGACATTTATATTGGTCAAAGTGGTGGTGTCCATGATACTCAATAGTAACTCTAAAGCTGGTAACTACATACATGTACTTTTTTAAATGTTAACAGGGTGTTTACAGACCTACTAATGGACTCTTGATTAAAGGCCAGCATAAACAGGTCGTTTTCTCCACAAAGAAATAAATAGGTGATAGGAAAGCTAATACAAATTGAACTACTGAAGGCGACAACATCCACGCCGCAACATCCATCGAGCTTCATTTAAATCAATTTAACGCTAGTATACATTTTTCTCTAATAAATAGTGGCTTTAACTTCGAAAGGAATGGACGGTACAACATCTAAGTCTTAAGGCTATTTACACGTTTGTATTACCACTACCACTACAGCCTATCACAGTCCACTGTTGGACATAGGCCTCCACAAGTTCGCGCCCGACATTATGACGCGAACTCATGTGTTTTGCCCATAGTCACCACGCTGGGCAGGCGGGTTGGTGACCGCAGGGCTGGCTTTGTCGCACCGAAGACGCTGCTGCACGTCTTTGGCCTGTGTATTTCAAAGCCAGCATGGATGGTTATCCCGCCATCCGTCGGCTTTTTAAGTTCCAGGGTGGTAGTGGAACTGTGTTATCCCTTAGTCGCCTCTTACGACACCCACGGGAAGAGAGGGGGTGGCTACATTCTTTAGTGCCGTAACCACACATCACCGTTTGTAGTAGGTGTCTGGAAATTTCCACTTTCCCGACCTGTATATTGCTTTTGTACCTAGAAACCTTTACAGCGTAATCGGTATAGAGCTCAGTACTGCTAACTCTAGCTGAGTTACTTAAAATTGGGAGCCTTTGTTAAAACGCAGAATAGTCGTTTGATCTAAGATAATCCTAGGAGTTCGTACCTCGGCTTAGAAAGTTGTCTGTGAAGTGGAAAATGTAGGTACATGTAACAAAATACTGGAAAAAGATCATAGCCCTCAAGTACACCTTCTCGACATCATTAATTTATTGTATCATCACTTCACCATTTTCGAAATAAATTTCATCACAGTGTACCAACTTGATTGAAAAAACCCTCAAGTACGAACTCGATTTATTTTAACACTAATGTAAAAACTGCTAGCTATGAATAGAAAGAATTCAAAGAAATAATCACTACATTACCCAGGTTCATCTTTGTTAAGCCTTTGTTTTTTTAGCAATAAATTCGCTTTGCACATTTTTTTCGTTTTCCAATTTTTAATATAAAGTTTATATGTTGTACACTAAAGCACATTTATATTGAAGAATAAAATTAAAATAAAATAAATTGACATAAAAGCGAAATCAACAATCAATCAATCGGAATCAATTCAATTTTTGTTTCATTAAATTAAAAAGCATTTTATTTCACTAAAGCTTAGTGAACTGAGTGATCATTTTTAGTTATTTTACCATCGAATTGCACTATATTAACGAGATATTTCTATTTGCAAATATAAATGTAAAGTTGTAGTTTATTAATTGAACAGATTTGTCTAATATACTATTCTATCTCCTGAGGAAAAGTCTATTCGTAACTTATTTGTAGAATAAAATTTATCCACAAACGGCGAAACGTGGTGAATGTGAACTTAATGGCGAATTACGAAATATTTATTACAAAAAAAAAAAAAAAAAATCCTTACCCGAAAAACGACATAAGTCAAGCCGATTGAAACGTTTTCACTACAACCTTCATCCGTCGTGATATATACCGCATCAAAATAAATGTTTCATTTAATTCCAGACGAAACTCGAACTCAAGCTTACTCATTCGGAACCGACCATTTTTATCGAAACCACATTTCCCATTAAACCGTAAATCAATCTCTTTGAATCCGTAAAAATAAGATACGAGGATAAAACCACGAAATTAATTAACCCAGCCATTACATGGATCAGAAACTGTAGCTTTTTCCCCCCCGAGGACTGCTTTCGTTAACAATTTGGTATTCGATGCCCGGTACGATATTAGCATATTAATGAGCGAACGTGCCTCTCTCCGCCGAAACTAACGTCTGTAATTACTTTTGTCATGACTGCGAGTTTTTTTAAGGCCCTGTGGAATTTAATCGGATTTTTGGTTTTACAATTGCGATCTGCGGCGTTTTCAGATTGGGACTGGGGATAAGCTTGTTACGAATGTATGTTTGGAATTAATTTTGATTTTAAATTAAATTGTTATTCAGGGTTTATTTGTTGTATATGTTTGGTAGTTTATTTGCTTTTGTATATTTGTATATGTACATACACATTTTGTACTCTTTTTTCTATTTTCATATGTGCTTAGTGCTTTACTTTGAATCTTGTAGACAATTGTCATCGTTTTAATATAAATGTAAAATGTTAAAATTACATATTTTTTTATTGAACGTCTAAAATATTGGTTCTCTATGTTGATCACAAGATAAGAAACTTTGGACATAAAATGATTACGTAAATCTTCATTAAAATGATAGACGACAATGAAGATAAATTTGCTTGTATTCATTATGAGGAAAATGAAGAAGATTTTAGAACGATTAATCTCCAATCTTGATCTCTTTATTAGGAAATTAGCCTTTGCCAAGAAATGTTATAATTATGTACTGCTAGAAAATAGTGAAATCCATAGGTAAGGTACCTATTATACTCGAATCTTCAATTAAATAAATAAAAAATCATCATTTTTTTTCATTACCATTGAATAAGTGATTGCAGTAATTTACGTAATTCACTATTATTAGTGGTGTGTGGTGTGTGTGGGTGTTATTAGGTCCACAGCTACATTCATAATAAAAACACAAATTATTTTTTTAATATTTATGCTACGTATACATATATTTCATTTACATAATGTAAATTTACTCATTTTCTCTCACACCCTCATTTATATGATCGCAGAGATTCCAGCAATAAAGTTTAATTATAAATGTTTGTTATTTTATTTGTACGTGCTTGAGGCATATATTAAGCGATAATAACAATAGAAACAAATATTAATCACAAACTGGTGAAGAAATCTCTTTAAAACACGAAATAAAGAAATACAATCCCGTGTTAAGCCAAGGGTCAACAAACAGTTAGGTTTAAAATTTTTGAAAATTACTATCTTATTTACAGTTCTGAATGATTTCAGCCTAGACCTCTTTCCCCGTGTAGGAGAAGGATCAGAGCTTAATCCACCACGCTGCTCCAATGCGGGCTGGCGGATTATTCCTTACTATGAGTAACGATCGCTATCACGATTTCCAGTTTTCTTATTTCTAAATTTTAATTTCTACTAACAATATAAATACGAAAGTAATTCTTTGCCTTACACCATAGTTAAGTCCGCGTGGCGCGCTTCCGCGCTTCTCACTGTTGGCTGTTCCGTTTTCTCTCACTTAAATATAGCCTATGTCACTTAGTCATAACGTAGAATGTCACTGATTAATGTTTAAAATCGGTCAAGTAATTTCTGAGTATATCAATAATTTATATCAATTACAAAAAAAACCTTTTTGTAATATTAGTATAGAAGTATAGATACATGTTTTTATTTTGTTTTACTAGTAAACGGATTTAAAATAAAAATACGTTATCATTAATTTTTATCCAAATACTCCTCACGGCTCGTTTAAAAGGCTTTTTTTTTCAGCCACCGCGCGTGTTTCTCTCATATCAAAGAGTTCCCGAGCGAAAATATATCCCGCATAATATTTGAGTCAAATTATTTTTTGTCTTTTTTATCGTAAAACTCCATGATTTTTTATTATAGTCGAACGTGTTCCGCACAATTAGTATAATTTTGTGAGTTATGGTAAAGGAAGTGCCCGCTTAACGACTTGGGTTTTTGATGTAGCTAATAAAATATTTGTTATTCACTATTACATACTTCTGTATTTTTACATACAACCTGACTCTTTGTTTGAACGGGTTCAAACAATCACAGTAAAGCCCATAGAAGTGTTCATAGTGATGGTGAAAGTTTAAAAACTTATATGCTAACGCTGGTAAATAACTTACTTAAAAGGATGTCCTAACAAAGGTTTATTCACGTCCGGTTTTTCAAAATATGTAGGTATCTTTTTTTTTTATTTATGGTTTTATTGTGTAAAAGACGGATTTCTAAAATATTGAGCACTGTTTTTTGATTACTCTGTTGGTTATAATTTAAGTTTTAGGATTTCGGGCGCGGTAAATCGATCTAGCTAGGATTCAATTTTAGTAAATGTCGTTTTATCCCTGTTTTTAGGCAATGAAAAAATGGCTAAAATATCTTTAGAATACGAAGGTAAACTTCGCACTTATCAATAAAGTTGTAATAGCTCAGGCGGGAAATCGGCCAGTCGGGAGCGGCCGAGAAGACCACGGTTCAAATCTCCATGTCTCCAGATCGATTTTTTTTCCTGTTTTTTCTAATTACATTCGTAATTTTTTAGTTAAATAACCAGTTAATATTTTTTATTATTATGCCGGTAAAATCGAAAAATATTATTCACATTTTATCAGTATGTAATTGGTATTTAAATATGATTTCCAAAAACACGATTTACTAAAAATACCGAGCTAAGCTCGGTCACCCAGGTACTTAAAGTTGTATTAGTCATAAGTATACAGGTAAAATGTATACTAGATGAAAGCTTATCATTGATGAAATTACTTAGGATAACTAGTACTCAATATAATTATTAATTAAAACAAAAATACCAAAAAGGTTGGCGGTCAGCCAGACTTTCAATTAACAAAAAACGCAAATATCATGTTTACAGTTTACACAAAGGTTTAAATATTAATTACATTTTTAGCTTATTTTCAATACAAAAGCACTCTTATTTATTTTAACCTTTTTGTTACGTGAAATATTTTGTAAGACAATATTACTTCATTATTGTTTGTACATAATTGAAATTTATTGTTTTAATTATATTTGTTTAATTTTGAAATTTGTGTAAGATTTCTACGAATGTCGATAAGGTTTTTTGTAACAGGGATCTAAGTAAACGAAAGTAATAGAAATAAATAAAAAAATGTTTAATACTCTATACTTTTCATAAAGTGTGACAAGTATAATTGTGTTTGATCGCAAACGGAAAAAAACGACTTCAATTACATCGACAAGTAATACAACATAAGTAGACGAAAAAACAGTCAAGTAAATACGCGCTATCAAAGATTACTCAAAAAATACTAATCAGATCTCCATCAATTTAAATGAAACATAACAAGCATTAGCTTTCGATTTAAGTAAGAATTAGCAAAATCGGTAAACCCAGTAAAAAGTTATACGGTTTAATAACGTAGGTCGACGAAAAAATAGTCAAGTAAATACGCATTATTATATACAACTCGAAAAGTACTTGTCAGATCTCAATTAAAAAATGGAACCAAATAATATAACAACGCCTTTCGATCAAGAAAAAAATATATCGAAATCGGTCCAACCAGTCAAAAGTTCTGAAATAAAACATTCGATTTGAGAACCTCCTCCTTTTTTGGAAGTCAGTTAAAAATTGTGAACAAGTGTATTAAAAATAAAAAATAAAACACAATTTTTTATAATCAATAATTTCAATAAAACTGTAAAAGATCAAATTGTGTACCTACATCAAAAACATTTATTTTAAAGGGGCTTTTTTAAAACATCGATAAAGAAGCCAAATAATATGTAATATTTAATTCTTGTCTGTTTATATCATCCACATATATGAAGTAAAAATTACTGATTGAACTAAAATAAAACTAAGGTACTGGATTATTATAATGTATATACCAAATTCAGTTCTCCGTGACTATGGTTGCTGTAAAGTATCCGAAACGTCGGGTTTTAAACAATTTAA
Source organism: Melitaea athalia (assembly GCA_905220545.2). NCBI lineage: Eukaryota > Metazoa > Arthropoda > Insecta > Lepidoptera > Nymphalidae > Melitaea > Melitaea athalia. The sequence continues at coordinate 9,677,386 of HG992198.1, forward strand.
TGAACCGCGATAAAATCCGAAAAAGTTGTTTCATTTTAATGAGTGAAATTCGCGTAAACGTTAGAAAAGGAATCTGAAGATTTTTTTTAGAAGAGTTCGTTAAAAAATCTTTTTTCTTTGCAGTACCTATCTACTTTTAAAGCTCCAATTTTACGTAGTAACGTGATTTATCACAGCCTATAAACATCCCTCGATAGAAGTACTACAGTATTTTTAAAACATGACTTATATATTAGTCCTTCCGTCAACATAGTTGCTGTAAAATATGTGTAACGTCGGACATGTAAAAAAAAAATTAATAAATCGCGATAAAATCCGCAAAAGTTGTTTCATTATAACGAGTGAAATACGCGTAAACATTAGAAAAGAAATGAATTCCTTAATAAACACTTTCAAAGTTCAATAAATTGACCCTTCACAATATTATTATATATATTAGATATATTTATACAATTAAACAAAAAAGAATAAAAAATAAAATAGATAAGTGAAGTTGCTTATATCTTCTTTAAAAACTCATTATATTATTACCTGTTTAATTTTTATTTATTAATTGATAGTAAAGTAATTAACAATAAATATTTTTACTCCACACGTTTTCAATTTACGGCTAATCTCTTTAAATTCCACAGTTTATAACAGAATGCATCCAAAGCGGAATCCTGTTAGATTGATCGCTTCAAATTTGCGAGAGATCTGATAAATGCGTGCTGGCTCCGCTGATTAACTTACTTCATCTCATCCAATTTAGTCCAGTCCTACACTGAATACAGCACAATACTCTATTTTTGCTTTCAGTTCTTCTGTTTTTGTAAGAGTGCACTTCAATTTAAGTAATTAGTATTTGGTTTAAAAGAGCGTGAATGAAATTGTTTTTAATTTTGATTACTTTTATTGGAAAAAGATAAGGTCAACGCTGAAGTTATTGCAACTTTGTTGTATATGAATTCATGAATAATTTAATTAAAATGTAAAATAAGTATTTATAAAAAATACAAATATCTGCTCCAAACGCGAGTTTAACTCGCGACATAATACGACGTATAAAATTAATTAAGTATTAAGTTTTTCATTAAAAATTATATTCATATCCTAACATGTATTCAAAATACGGTAAATTTAAATTAACAAATTAAATATAATTTGAATTTGTTGAATTAATTTATTTGCCTTTTCGTCCTTTGTGTTAATAGCGGAAAAAGAGGACTGAAAATTACGTCACGGATACAATTAGGATAAACTAGCCGACCCGTGCCCACTTCGTTGGGCGTTATAATCCATTTCACATAAGAAGGGTACGGTGAAATTTGATATGTTCCAATACAGTCTCACTATTTTCAGCAAATCAGATAAATATAAATGTTTTAAAATCGCCAATTAATTTCTAAGGCAAATAATAATGCTTGATTAGATTGAATTGTTGACACGGCACGTCAGAGGGCGCAGGTTCAAATCCTGCTGGGTCGAAAATTTTGATAATTTTTATCTTTTTCCTTTTATCTTGTCACTCCTGAATAGTGTAGCTTTCTGTTAGCGAAAGAATTTTCATGATCGGATCAGTATTTGCGAAGATTACCCCGTATATACAAACAAAGTTATAAACTTTACCTCTTTATAATATTAGTATAGATATACATTTAAGGATTGTTCTAAAATCTACTGCTACGAGTAAATACAGGAATTCAGGTTATTATTAACATTTACTTAATTAGTATAATATTAACTGGCTTAGTAGTAGAGTTTGTATTACGGTTTATATATTTTGCTTGAAAGAACGTGATGCATAACTAGTTGTGGAACGATAAGCATCTCTAATGAATGAATGGCATCTGACACATCAATAAAAATCAAGATCATGAATCAAAAGCGTGTTCCACACAGAAAAGTAGATGAACAATTAAGCTGATGAATAGTAGTAATACTAGAAACACGACAAGCGCGTTGTCAACCCTTTTTTTATTTTTACTCTCCGTAATGTCTGTCTCCGTCCGTATAAGGTCATCGCTCATTAGACTCACCCGGCACCCGACCAGCACCGCCTCGACTCGAGCGGTTGGTATTCTTTCTATGGATTTGTATGGATATACGCTCACTACATCAACGCCGTATCGACACCGGATCGCCTCGCACGCAAGCTGGCCACGCGTTGACGGCGGATGGACCACGCGCGGACGGCGGGTTGACCGCGCGTTGACGGCGGGTTGACCGCGCGCGGACGGCGGGTGAACCACTCGGTGACGATTCGCTGCTCGCACGCTTGTCTTGCGTTGTCACAGTGACTGTGAGTCGTTCACGCGCCGTCCACCCACGGTCCACCCGTTGACAACGCGCCATCAACCCGTTGACGGCGAGTCGTTCACGCGCCGTCCGCCCGCGGACCACTCGTTGACAACGCGTGGAGGCGTTCCGGTGAGGGTCTAATGAGCGATGACATATACTCTCCGCCTGGGGTAGAAGGAGAGTTATGTCGGACTCTTACTGGCTTAAACCCCACGGTGTATCGTCGCAGTGTGACCTTTTTTTTTGAACGTGGGGAAAATCCATCTTGGATACCCTCCGGCGCGAGGGCGCCAGAGGGTTATGTCAGACTAAAAACCACCACGTTTGACCAGTCGTCCACCTGGGTGGTGCGAGATGGGGTCGCGCTAGCATTGTCGCAGTGTAACCCTTCTCCAACCCCCAAAAGTTCTATCTTATTCATCAAATGACATTAGCTTAGAACAATATTTGTAATATAAAACTGATATTTTGTAAAGTTTAGGTAATTCGGTTCGAGATGTTTTAGATTAGGAGCAAAATATTTTATGCTCTATACTACCTCAAACAAAATTAACAAATATCATAATAAACCATATACCAAATAGAAACACTGTTACTACTAACATAGCATTAATAAAATGATAATATTGTTTTCCAGAATATTTGTGATCCTTAATGATATTGCGAAGCAATTGGAGCGTGTACAAATGACATATGCAAGCCGCATACAAGTCTTGTTAACATATTGATTGGATCGTCGCTTCTAGACGTGCTGCGTGTACCTATCACGATTTACGATCTCCGCAAAGTTCTATTGTAAATGACGGTAGTTTGAGATACTATGAGAAATGTATGTATGTATTTCGGGTGATACAATTTCGTTTGTTCTCAACAACTAAAAAGCGACATTAATTTGCATCGACAAGTCACCACAATACCTACATATTATTAGAGGTTGCTCGAAAACTACTCGTCAGATCTCCCATAAAAAAAAATAATAAAGAATCATCAAAATCGGTACACCCAGTAAAAGTTATGAGTCAATACACATAAAAAATACACAATAATTCCTATTTTGATATAGGTTAAAAATAAAGTCAGTAAAAAGATGGTCTAAAATTATAATTTTTTTTTATTTTTTTATGTTACGAGTACGGCAAACAAGCATACGGCTCACCTGATGGTAAGACCGTAGCCTATAGACGCCTGCAACACCAGGAGCATCGCAAGCGCGTTGCCGACCCTATCCCCAATCCCCCCAGGAGCTCTGGTCACCTTACTCACCAACAGGAACACAATACTGCTTGAAAACAGTATTATTTAGCTGTGGTCTTCTGTAAGGTCGAGGTACTACCCCAGTCGGGCTGCTCCATATTTTGAGCAGGAAATTTCCTGCTGTGCCCTACCTCAGTTACCTCTAAATGTTACCTCCTTTGAGGCTTCTTCTTTACTCCTTTTTTCTTTTGCCCATGACGTCACGTGTTAGCGTCCTTTGATATCATGATCAAGGACAAGTTCGCGAAAAACAATTTTTTTTTTTTTTTTGCTTACTAACCGACTTCGAGAAAGGAGGAAGTCATCAATTTGACTGTAATTTTTATGTGTGTTACGTCATAACTTCTTACTGGGTGTACCGGTACCGGTGTTTATTTTTTTAATCGAAAGGTGATGCTTATTATGTCATCTTATAAAAATTTAATTAAGGTCTGACAAATATTTTTAAAGTTATCTCTAATAATGCGCTTTTACTTGACTGTTTTTTTTTGTCTACCTACTGATTATGTGGTTGTCTATGTGGTTCATGTAATTGAAGTCGGTTATTTTTTGTTTACAAGCAAACACAATTATTTTGTGTCTAATTCTATTTAGATTCATTATTCATACGAGGTCATAGTACTGTCTATAGTAAATGTTTTAAAATTATATTAATCTTAATTATATATTTTAAAGAAATACATTAAAATCAAATACATCATACATGATACATGAAATATTTGCGAAAACTTTTAGAATTCCGTTTATGGAAATTGTAAACGGAACTATTACGTATAATTCGTGGTTATCTGTCCGCTTCTCAAAGCCAATTTGCTCGGAATCTACTGGACTAGTTCAGTTGTGGAATACGTATTAACATCTGCGACCCAAAAATAGATGTGGAACATTATAAAATGAGTTTTCCATACGGAGGTTACTTTTAGTAGGGAAAAAATAATAAACAAAAAATTGGTTAACATATCATGTGAAACTCTGACTGAGTTTTTCTATAATTTAAAAATACTAGCAGCACTATATTAGTACGTTTTAACGTATACTAGTGGTCGCCGAGTGGTCGAAATTCGACCATAATTTAACAACAGACTAACAATAATCAAAAGAGTATACATGCGTGTGTGTGTCAAATACATAGTAGTGTGTGTAATGTATTTTTTATTGATTTAATCTATTTTTTATGCATAATTCCTTGTCTATATAAACTATAAGTGTGCGAAATTTCATACTTCTCCGTCCGCGCAATTTTCGTAAAAAGGGTTACCTACAAAGTTTTTGCTTCACGTATTAATTTATTTTATTTATTTATTAAATAGACACACCATCGACACATCATAAGAACATTACAAGTAGAAATATACAGTTAAACATAGGTACGATTTGTCTTTTAAGGTGTATACAGCAATTATTATACATATACAACAGTTAGTGAACACAGAGTAGACAAGTATGAATCAATAAAAAAATTAATATACATATAGATGAAGTATTAGACATACGTGTTATGATTACTATAATTACAATAACTTATATTATGACTACCGTCACGAAGGTATTATTGACTTCTAATTTATTATTGAGTTGCGATTATGACTAGCGTCAAGAAAATATTTTTCCGTTTTCAGTGATTGATGTATTACGTCATGTAATCCTTCGTAAATGAGAACTCGGCGATTAGTTTCGGTCTTGTTTAATTATAAACACGAGATGGTATTCTGAATTTCCTTTCCTTATGCGGGATTAATCGTATCCCATAATATTGCCATGAATATGTATTGTTGGTATAAGTATGAATAGGGAATTTCTTCTTTTGATGAATGGGGCATTGAAGTAAATGTAGATTGGGAGCTAATTTGAAGCAAAATTTACAATATAATGCTACTAACAAACATATTTAAATACTATTAGTAATAGCTATTATATTGAACTCAAAGAAAATTGTATTTCTTTCATTTGACTTTTTTAACGGTATTTTCAAATGAATATAATTCATATTATAGAACATTCATATAATAGTATAATTTTATGGTTCATGAATTGTATGCTAAAAAAAAACAAATATGAATAAAAGTGAAAGTCGAAAGAAGACTACGAAGTAAACAATTTCCTACTTACTTAACGTTATGACCTAAACCAATGATACATAAACCAAAATAGCCAAATAAATCTCTAGAATACGGATTTGTTCCTGATGTCTTCATGAAACAGAGTCCGAGATTAGATTTTCTATAGGCAGAAAAGAAAACATAAAATGTAAGCTGCCAAATGAACAGACGCAAATAAATTTTCACCATAATTACATTAGACATACAAGCTTTGAACTAAGATTAAAATTATTTTTTTAATCAAAATATTAAATTACTAGAATATAACTGGTGGCTACAAATTAGTGTTTATTACATTAAAAAAAATTATTAAAAAGAAAACATGTAAATATTTTTTCAATAATGTAGAATATTAAATTCGGGATAGGCACTACCAATGTATCTCATGTTGGCCTACATGATCAGTGTCAATGAATATGAAAGAAATTAAAAAAAAACCTGAGCTAATCAAAAAATGAATAAGGTAAGATAAAAGTAATTATAATAGACCAGTCATTTAGTTTCTATTTTGCGTGTTTTTTTTTTAAACTTGCAAATTGTAATGAAGTACTTAAATGAAACTAAGGAATAAGTTGATTCATATACGTTCACACGACATCTTTATTCAATTACAAAGATTTTAAACGGGCTTGTTTTGAACAAGTGAAGTTGAAAAGGGATACACCACTACTCAGAAATGCTTTATCTTGGTAACCGGCGAGAAACTTTGTTTATAAGTTTTCATTTTCTTTAAATTTACTTGTTTCACTAAAATATTATATTTCATTACTTCGTATAATTTTGATTTTGTGTAGAAAATTTATGAATATATTATATAATACAGTACTAGATACAGAGAAAATAAACTGAATACAGAAGTGTGTTTTTCTGATTAGTGTAGGTACTAAGGGTTTTATGTTATATAATATATTGTATGTCAGCCCATTATAGCCTAAGTCAAGATTGTACTAAACCTTTATCACAAAAATAAGTTATGCTAAGAGAAAATTGTATTTATCTCTGGTAACAATACTCACCAAAGGAACACAAAACTGCTTGGAATTGGTATTGTTTAGTTTCTGTAAGGTTTAGGTACTTTCCCAGTCAAGCTGTTCAAGATTTTGAGCAGAAAATTTCCTGCTGCCCCTGAATGTTGCATAAGAATGTGCAGAACATCATCTATTGTAATATACATACTGCAATTGAAAATTAATTTTTCCTCATCAACTATCTATTTCTAGTCTACTAGGTATGTAATACTGTGACATACTTTCTGTCTGATTAATATACTTGGTTATGCAAAAAGCCTCGCGCTCGACGAACATCGTTAGGGTGAAATCATGTGGTGAGGCTTCGGCACACACAAACAAAATAAATAGAGTTGGTTTTTTTTCATTTACTATATTTTTCGAACAAACAGGTCAGGAAAATCTTACAAATCTTTTACGTCTCATGAGAAAATTTTATTAAAAACGATTTTCATTATTCAACATTTTGTGACGTCACAAAAATTGTTTAAATAAAATAAAACAATAGGATTTCATTCAATAAACACTTCCTTAATCATCATACGTCGACTTCAGTAGCTCTTGAGATAACTAAACGATAACTTAACGAGTCAACTTATCTTGATTATGCTCGTATTTTAATCTTGGACATTTTGAACAAGGACTCAACAGCTGTATTATTCGTATTCACCGGATCAAAATTAACTTGTATTTATGTCGAGGCCGGATGAGGACTGCAGAGAACATGGAGGTTTAGTCCCGAACTTGGGGTGGCCTATGTCCAGCAGTGGACTGCGATAGGCTGAAACGAACATAATGCATAGCATGTTATATTGTGTTTTGTTTAGTAGTGAATCATAGAATCGTAATGTAACTATATCGCCTCTACTGATTTTTATCTCGTCTCCGCTGTATATGTTATGATAATTTCTTGTACCTACCTAAGTACAGTAGACAAAATTTGAGCTGTTCTGTAGGCTATTGACCCTACTGAACAAAACATTGATTTTGTCTTGAGTAGAATATATTCATAGGTTTATTCATTGTGCAATATAACACTTGATAGGACTTTGAAATCAATCCGACGGATCCACTTGGCACGAGCAACACCTCGAAGAGAGTTTCGAGCTCAAAGTTGAATACTGTTGTGTGTGTTAATCTGTATCGATACCCCATAGTTACATTCCTTTAGATGTAAAATCAAAATATATATACAACATACGATAAATAATAAATATTAATATAAGTGATTTATCTGACTTTTAGAACTGAATATGCTGTGGAAGTGAGTCCCTTCAAGCTTCGAGTATAAAAGTATTAATAAATAATGTAAACTTAACGACTCCTAATGGGATTTCTTTCCTGTGTCTGCATCCGTGTCCAAAAGACACGTTGAGGAGTCACAGCAACTGACTGATGTGCGTACATTAAATACTACTTGTAAAGGAAATCTTGAAATCGTCGTCTGACCGTTGCACAGACTAGACGTGTGTTCGTTGCTTCCTCAAACTAATAAAAAAGTGTCTTGCAATTATATTCTTTAAGTGAAATATGCTTAGCATCATAACTGCGTAAACCATCTTAACAGAAAATAATATCGGAGTGCATCTGCCGGTAAGAGGAGCCACCTACCTCACACCCGCGAAAGCAGAGCGGTTGCAATTTTTGACTCGCTCGCACACTGACCCTGCGTTTGGCGCGTACGCTTATATACACGTAAGTTTGTACATCGGCTAATACTTTATCGACTTTATTGACAGCATATTTTAAAACTTATTACGATTGCCGATTGGAACTAATCTAACAAACAATGAGCGTAACACGATCGCCGCCTACAACCACTGGTGGCGGATCACAACCCGATCTATCAAAATTTCAAGTTGATGTTCCTGGCTCGCATAATATAACATTTCGCAATAAACCAAAACAACCAGCAGATCAGGAATGTCAGTGCTCGGAAGATATTAAACTGATACGAAGCGAATTATCCCGCATTACAACACTACTTGAAACATATGTTGCGACTAATTCGCAAATGATGGTCCAGATGAATGACTCTATTGGAACAATAAAAACAGATATTTGTAATCTAAAGATTTCTCATGACGAAATCAAAAATTCTTTTAATAATAACATATCTAAAATCAGTTCAGAAATACAGGATATAAAATCGTCAACTTCAAGAATTTCATTAGAACAGAACAATGTAAAATCTCAATTAACTCAATTAGAAACAAAATTAAATATTGATAAGGAAAAAATAGAATTACTAGAAACCAACATGCAGAAATTAAAAGTAAGCCCAATTTCTACAACCCAGAATAATGACATATATACAAACGAAAAATTGATTCGTGAGGTACAAGAACGCAAAAAGAGAGAAAATAATATCATTATCATGGGAATTTCTGAAAATGACTCCAGTAACGCGAAAGAGAGAAATTTTCAAGATGAGGCTGAAGTACTTAACCCTCGGTCGGTCGCGCATTTTTTGTTTACGCGGTTGGTCGCGTGGGGTCTCTTAAGACCCCAAAAATAAAAAGCCTAAAAAACATCTATCTAATTATATTTTCCTAATTATCTTAGCATACTATTGTTGACTAACCTAATAACAATTAAACTGCAACAAGTTACGTAAAAATATTCTTTTCTTTCTGCCTTAAACTTATAATCTAAAAGTATACACATAAATTTCTCTCCTTGAGATCACAATCACAAAAAAAATGTTTTAATATAACTTAATGCAGGAACTTCTCATTTTAATAAATTTATATACAATAACACTAAAATAACGAAGACAGTTACGTAAAATTTGGAGAACACCAACAAAAAAAAACATAAACTTTTACCCATTGAAGTCAGTCATTTTTTTACTGATTATCTTTTAGAACACAGTCAGTGCATACCGTTTTAATATGTTTTGGGTATATGTTACCCTTACCACAATGGCAGGCAGATTTGAATATTCAATCTATTTGTCTTGGGCAATGAATGCAATACTTTCTCATAGGCACAAAATTATTTTCGTTGTGTTGAACATCCTGAAGAGGAGGTATGAATCGTCTCATAGTTTGTTTCGATTCTCGAGGCAAATTTGAAAAGGTGGCCCCCCATTTATCAAGGGATCTTCATCATGATCATTATACGAACTTTCCAAATCTATGTGTTGTTCGTTCGATTCGAAAACCACATGCTGTTCGTCCAACGATTCCAGAACCTGACGATGCTCACGCAAAGATTCCGAATTCTCAAGCAGTTCTTCCGGAGATAATTCATGTTGTTCTGTATCTTCACATTGCTGCTTAGAATCAATGCTATTCTCACTCCTTTCATCCGGGTATATACCAACTTTACCTTCTTCATCATCACTAATTCACTACCACCGGAAACATCGTTACTTTCACCATCTAACCAGCTTAATATACGAGGTTGTTGTTATTCGTCCATTTTAACAGTTAATTAAATATAAAATAACTAAAAAATACGTAAAAAACATGTTACAAAAGAAATCGCAGCTGAAAAAATCCATTCAATTTTACTTACGTGGTTAGTCGCGTGGGGTCTTTCAAGGCCCGAACGCAAAAAACTCGTATATATCTCACGGCGCTTACGCGCAAACTGAAGTTAACGGCGATACCCAGCAAGTATAATCCAACTTAGGAGGGTACCTAAAATATGGAGTCGCTGAGATGGTTTTAAATGTTTACATTTTACATTTCTGTAGCACCTGGGCTTTCAAAGACCCCACGCGACCAACGGAGGGTTAAAATATTGGAGCAGTTAGTTACAGACATTCCAAAACCAAGAAATATTTTTCGTATCGGTAAGTTGAATCCAGGGAAAACTCGTAAAATTAAAGTCTGCTTTGAGAAGCCAGATACAGCATTATCAGTTCTTAAAAGCCGTAACAAATTGCCGAATAATTTGAAAATATTTTCTGACCAAACTCCCACCCAACATAAATTCTACGCACTTATAAAAGATGAGTTAAACAAACGTATATCTGAGGGCGAAACCGATATAACAATTAAATACGTGAACGGAACACCGGCTATTGTCAAAACTCCTACAAAAAACTCCAATCAACAACAATAAATATAAATGCAACTAACACTATAAATTACCAAATAGTAAACGACTATCGAGAGTTACGCACTGAAAAGTCGCGGTTATCCTTCTTATACTTAAATGCCCGCAGTATTAAGAAAAAAGGCAAGCTAGATGAATTAAAATGCATTCTAAAATCCATACCAACAACCATTCATATCATCCTACTCTCTGAAACTTGGATAGCATCAGAAGATCAAGCCTCACGGCTAGAGATAGAAAATTATACACATTACTACAATTTCAGGACAGACGCTAGGGGAGGTGGAGTATCGACTTACGTACATAATAATCTACAGCACAGACTAATTGAATCAATCTACCAAGGTGGGAACAACTACCTGTGGGTACACATTGAACAATGCGCGGTAGATGTTGGGTTAGTTTACAAGCCTGGTGATACAAACTTTGAACAATTTATAAAAGACTATGACAGCCAACTACAACAACGAAAAAGATCAATAGTATTTGGCGATTTTAATATTAACCTATTAGAGAATAATAAACATCTAACCGAATACAAACAAATAATACAAGAATCAGGACATAGGCTGCTAAACAAAATTAATAAATCACACTGCACAAGAGACTCTACTACAAAAAAATCGATCATAGATCACGTTAGCACAAATTTAAAAACGAATAATTTCAACGTTGCTATTATTAACTCATCATTATCAGACCACAAAAACATATATGTTCAATTGAATAAATTTAAAACTCCAAAAAAAATAAGAACCACCTATGAAGCAATAGATTACACAAAGTTGTATTCCTCCTTAGAGTCTACGCAATTATTTACCTCAATAAAGAACTATACAGAACTTGAAAATTTAATAAAACAACATGTTATTGACTGTAAAGAAACAAAAACCAAAATTTTGAACAATATACGAGATGATTGGATAAACAAGGACATTATCGATGGAATAAGTCAAAGGAACTTTTTATGGACGCAATATAGAAACAATCATCAATAATCAATTAACTTCAGCGGTCACCGGGTAGCTAGTATGTTCAACAGAGAAAAAGCTATACGCGGTGGCTCCTTAATAATTATAAGTAAACTTTTTAAATATAAAGAACGTAAAGACATTGTGAGCCTCTCTGTTGAGCAAACTATTGAATTAGCCTGCGTAGAGCTTGAGCACTTCATTGTTGTATGCGTATACAGACCTCCTAGTGGGTTATATGAGTACTTTGAGAAAGTATTGGAAGAAGTTTTGTTAAAATTAAATAATTCTAATAAGGTAATTGTTCTATGTGGGGATTTTAATATTGATTTATTAAATAATTCTAATATAAGTCTCAGATTTAAGTCTATGCTTCTATCATATAACCTACATAACCTATTTACTGAACCCACTAGAATTACTGCTACCAGTGCTACATGTATTGACAATATATTTACAAACTGTAGACCTTATTCTAAAGCTATTATTAATAAGTTAAGCTCAGACCATTGTGGCCAGTTGGCTTCCTTTTCTTATTCTTTAAATGCCAACAAAAATATTTTAAAAAAGACCTTTGTACCTATAAGTACTGCACGTATGGAGAAGTTTAGAGGTAGTATTGTGGCAAAACTTCCTTATTTATCATACATTGATGACCCCAACTACTTATATAACACTTTATTTAAATTAGTAAAAACTGAATTTACTACAATATTTACTTCTAAAACAGTCAATTCAGGGGGTCTCTTGACATTTGGTGAATGGGCAACTCCTGGCATATACAAGAGCAGGCAAAGGCTTTATGAATTGTACAGTGAAAAAGCCTATAATCATAGTGTATCGTTTGCTTCTTTTGTAAGTGCCTACTCAAAAATGTTTAGAAGAGTATGTTCCATGGCAAAATCCTTGTATATTAAAGACAAAATAAGAAATGCGCATAATAAAATTAAAATGACATGGAACATAATTGCTTGTGAAAGTGGAAGAGTCGTAGATCGCAGCTTCGATTTTAAGTTAAATATTAATGATAATTTTGTTACCTCAGACCGAGAAGTTGCATCTGAGTTTGAAAAATTTTTCACCGACATTCCACTTTCAACAACGCAATCACTTAATTCGTCTCCAGGCATTGCCGAATTTTTGCTAAAGGATAACGTTAAAGAATGTAATGTAATATTTACATTTAAACCTGTAAACCCCAAAGATATAATAGTAGCCTTCAGAAGACTGGACGTCAAGAAAACAGCTGATCTATGGGGTTTATCTGTAAAAGTCGTTAGTTCGATAATTGATGTTGTTGCACCTCATCTAGCTACTATATTTAATAGCTGTATAGAACATGGTGTGTTTCCTGATCTAATGAAACACAGTAAAGTGATTCCTATTTTTAAATCAGGCAGTACCTTAGACCCTAATAATTTTAGACCAATTTCAGTACTCCCAACCTTCAGTAAAATTTTCGAAAAAATCATACTCGGGCAAATGTTATCGCATTTTAATGCACACAATCTACTACATAAGAAACAGTTTGGTTTTACAAAAGGTCGCTCCACAGCAGATGCTAGTGTTGAGCTAATTAAAAATATTTTTGAGGCATGGGAGAGGTCGCAGGATGCTCTTGGGATATTCTGTGACTTATCCAAGGCCTTTGATTGTGTGCATCATGAGACATTGATCAGGAAACTGCATCATTATGGGATTAGAAATAAGGCACTCAGCCTCCTGAATTCCTATTTGAGTAATAGAATACAGAGGGTTGATGTAAATGGTAAGAGATCTCCTGGGGCTCCTCTAGGTATGGGGGTTCCACAAGGCTCTATTCTTGGTCCATTTCTCTTCCTTATTTACATAAATGATTTGCCATTTTTTGTACAGGACAAGCATGAGATAGTATTGTTTGCTGATGACACTTCACTTATTTTTAAGGTGAAACGTAATTTACTTATGTACGACGATGTAAACGATGCTCTCTCAAAGGTTGTCTATTGGTTTGATTCAAATAATTTATTATTAAATAACAAAAAAACAAAATTAATAAAATTCACTACACCTAATGTTAAACTTGTTGATAATGGTGTAGAATTAGGAGGGGAAATGTTAAAACCGGTAAAGTGCACTAAATTTCTAGGGATTACTATAGATTCGAAATTGCAGTGGGATCTTCATATTGAGGGGTTAGCGAATAGGCTCAGCTCTGCAGCGTTCGCGGTAAAAAGAATTAGACTTATTACTGACGTAGATACAGCTCGCGTAGTATATTTTAGTTATTTCCATAGTATCATGTCCTATGGAATCTTATTATGGGGAAATGCAGCTACCGTTAATACTATTTTTGTCCTGCAGAAAAGAGCTATTCGTGCAATTTATAGTTTAGGCCCTAGAGTATCATTAAGAGATAAGTTTAAAGAAATAAAAATATTGACTGTTGCTTCTCAATATGTGTACGAAAATGTTATGTATGTTCATAAAAATATACACGAATTTCGCAGGAATTGCGACATGCATAGCATTAATACTAGAAACAAAAACAAACTTGTAATGCCTGTAACTCGCTTACGCCGAGTCAGTAATTCTTTCTATGGACAATGTATACGCTTATACAACAGGCTCCCAGAAAACGTTCAAAAAGCTTCTATTGCCAAATTTAAAAAAATTGTGAAAGAACGTTTGTGTACTAAAGGATATTATTCGATTAACGATTTTATAGTAGACAGTACGCCTTGGGAATGATGTGATCGCCTCCAGGCTATTTCAACCTATATAATAATTGTAAATTTCAATCTACTTTGGAAAAAAAACATGATTAAAAAATGATATTAGTCCCGCTGAGTTTCTTTCGCCAGTTCTTCTCAGGTCAGAGGCTTTTTCTTTCCGAACTGGTAGTAGACTCATGACGTTCAGTAAGAAATTGTAATAATTTTATGCTGAATAAAAATTTTTGAATTTGAATTTGAATTTGAATCCTAGCAATGAGTATATTAAAAATAAATTCTATTCAAAGAGAACGGAAATAGCTAAATTGATACAAAGTACAAAGGATTTATACTATTATAAACTATTTACAAACAACGCAAATAATCCAAAAAAGACCTGGACCTTAGTTAATAAATTATGTATTAATAAAACAAATCAAAGTTGTGCTCCCTCCAAAATAAAAGTAGAATCAAAAATAATTTCTGATATAAACGATATTTGTAACGTATTTAACAAATATTTTGCAACAATTGGTTCCCTCCTAGCTAAAAGAATACCAACACAATACCACAACATCCAACACCCGATTCATACAATCAATGAACATAACAATCATGAACTTCTAACATTCAAACCATGTAGTTCCATTGAGATTGAAAAACTTATAGGGGATCTAGATTCGAATGCTAGTACTGGTATAGACAAAATTAGCACAAAAGCCTTAAAATGTTTATGTAGTTTAATATCAAAAAGTCTGGCACACTGTTTTAACAAGCTTATGTCTGAAGGAATATTCCCAGACTCATTAAAGATTGCAAAAATAACCCCTGTTCATAAATCTGGTTCCTTAACAGACCCAGAAAACTATCGTCCAATATCAGTACTACCCGTTCTCTCAAAAATCTTAGAAAAGTTAATTCACAGCCGTTTGACTACGTATTTGAACTCTTTTAGTTTCATATCTGAACGACAATATGGTTTTAGAGCTAGAAGCAACACTACTGCTGCAACTATAGATCTAGTGACAAAAATAAGGCAGAATCTAGACAGAAAGAACATAGCTTTGGGCGTATTTATTGACTTAAAAAAAGCCTTTGATACCGTCAGCCATAAACTTTTACTACAAAAACTTCAAAACGTTGGTATCAAGAGTGCTGTATTTGAAATGCTAAAATCATACCTAACAAACAGATTGCAGATCGTCAAGATTGGTGACATCCAAAGTAGTGCTTTGCCTGTCACCTGTGGAGTCCCACAGGGCTCTATTTTGGGACCGCTTCTATTTTTAATTTATGTAAATGATATTGCAACTTTGAAACTAAATGGTCATCTAACTTTGTATGCAGATGACACTTGTTTATTTTATTTTGGTAGTAACATAAATGACATAATTGCTCAAGCTCAACAAGATTTAGATATTTTACATAAATGGTTCAATCATAATCTTTTAACTATTAACGCTTCCAAAACTTGTTACATTGTATTTAAAACTAAAAATAAAATTATTGCACCGCATGATCCACTAACTGTTGATAACTTTCCAATCGAGCAGAAAACATGTGAAAAATATTTAGGTTTACGAATAGATAATTATTTAACTTTTAAATATCAAGTAGACTACATAAATAAAAAACTTTCTTCTTTAATTGGGTCACTTATAAATATTTCTAAATGTATACCTGAGAAAACTAAATATAACATCTACAATTCTTTAGTAAAATCGCATTTATTGTATTTGATAGAAATATGGGGTAACACTGGCAAAACGAAACTACAAAAACTTCAAAGAAAACAAAACAAAATAATTAAAATACTATTTCGATACCCATACTACACACCTACAAATAAAATTTATAAAGAAACTAAAATCATGAACCTTCGACAACTTTACATATATAATTCTTGTATTTTAATAAAAAAAATTATCAGTAAATCTGTACACTCAAATTTGTCATTTATGAAACACTAGCTTTTGCGCGCGACTTCGTCGGCGTGGACTCCGCTCCTATTGGTCTTAGCGTGACGATACATAGCCTATAGCCTTCCTCGATAAATGGGCTATCTAACAGTGAAAGAATTTTTCAAATCGGTCCAGTAGATCCTGAGATTAGCGCGTTCAAACAAACAAACAAACAAACAAACAAACAAACAAACAAACAAACAAACAAACTCTTCAGCTTTATATATTAGTATAGATATCACGAAGCGCAGCAATCGTCGACCCAGCTTATTGGTTCTGCCTAAAACTAGGACGAAATTTGCCCAAAGGGATATTACATTCGAGGGAGCACAATTTTATAATAAATTACCACGTATAATGAAAGATGTTAGCTCAGTTAATGAATTTAAATCTCTGCTTTCACAATATATTCTCAAAGAAACCATATAAAATATTCATTAACTGAGCACTAGTATTTATAGGACGACGTTATGTATGTTTTACTTTTGTTATAATATTATGTTGTTCTCATGTAAGTGAAATTGTCTTTTTGAGAATAAAGTTCTTTAACCATAAAGGTCTTAATGCGGTGTAGGCGGTATGTATGCGGGTAGGTGTTTATGCTTGTGTGTTTGTTACCGATCTCACCAATACAGGATTTTTAGTGATTGCCCCATTGGAGGTCATTAAGTGTGAGGCGTTTATTAATTCTTATTTTGTAGATATGTGCTATTTATATTTGTTTTTGTGAAATCATTTACATGTTAAAAGAATTTTAAAACGAATTAATTCTAGTATTAGCAATTATAATTGTTGAATATAATTATATTGCATTGTTAGAGAGGATTTCAGAGACGAGACGAGAGGGCATCGGAATTATATTTTGATAATATCACTAATTAGGTGTATATTACTTTATATTAAAAAAAAAATCTTTTTGTAAAAAAAAATGCACGTATTATTTTACTATGTGGCTAATTGTAACTATTTTCATGAGGTTATTTATGTACGATCATTTAGCATTCAATTTATATAGCTATAATTATGTTTTATTTTATTATAGTTTCTAAATGTATTTATTCAATTAGAACGATAATGCTACTTGCAGAAATAAAAAGTAATAACCAGTAATATATAATATAATAAAGGCAGATAAGAAACATTAAAACTACTAAAAATATAAAATTAACATTGCTCTGACAATATTTGGTAAAATGATTATCCAAATTTAGATTTACTCATATAACATTCTTTGGAGCCTTATTCAGAATAACTTCGGGATTTAATTAAATAATGAAGAGATTTTAATTCGTTTATACTAAACAATATAAATTAAATTTAGCAATAACCTTATAAAGTATCTCTTTAAACAACAAAGCCTTGATATTTTTCATACAGTTCAGCAATATAGCGCTTTACCGTTCTGTACTTATTTATTATCTTCCTTGTGACTTCTACACTTTCTTGAAGAAGTTGATTGCATACTTCCTTTGAAGATTGTAATTTTGTGAGTGTCTTCAATTTTCCCTCCAAGTCTTTTAAAAACGTTTTCCTGTGTATTATTTCGCCTAAGTTTGAAATCTGTATACCTTTTTTGTCACAAATATTAAATTGTACTAATAAATAATTGTTAATTTGAATAATTTTTAAAAGTAATTTTAGCAATGTACTATGTTACTTCATTTATTATTAAAAATAATAAAATATATCTAAATTATTTGTGTGCAATAACAAAAAAAAAAGAATAGATAAATAGATTCATGTAATCTTTTAAGGAAATATTTTATGAAAGAACCGCGACTATAACTTGGAATATACCTAAAATATTTTAATAAAATTCCTTTCACATACACACACACCTACATATATAAATGAAAATGTCTTAAATAACTAGTATAAAACAAAGTCGGTCAACAAATAAACCGCTTGAACGCATTAGTGAAATTACATATTGACGATTCCATAACCGATGGAATTAATAGCAACCTCGGTTCTCTTTTATAACTCCATAAGTCTACGTTCTTAGGAAGGATCTTTATATGGTTATGACAAGGCATAAAGATACCAAGACCGCTACACTTATTATTATTATTTGTTTAAGACATATTTGGAGACTGCACAACAAATGTTTTTGTAAATAATACAATTATTATGGCTATTTTGTTGAATTTGCTACGTACATGAATTTTTAAATTAAAACAATGTACCTTTTGTATTTAAGCCGTGTAACAAATATAATTATTAATTTAACAAATTTTTCTGAAATATTTTTGATATTAATTTCGCTTATAATTATGTGATGTTTCTATAAAATTATTATTAAAATTTAGTTTTAAAAACTAGTTAAAGGTATCAACTATCTGATAAAGAATATAATTTTTTTTTTAATTATCTTTTTTGTCTCATGTTGTATTTAATAATAATTTTACATTGCAATATTAATCATTTGAATAGTTTTTCGTATTTAAGAGTAGCTGTATAGCAGTATAATTATACATAGTATATATTAAGGCGAATAAATCGCATTTTTTTAAATACAGAAGTATCATATAAGATGAAGGGCGTGATTTACCGGTGGTTAGTAATATTTATTCAGTAAATATGTTCCCAAAATGCTTTAATATCTATCAGGTGGTAAAGTCTGCTATTAGGGTCTGTTTTATTTCAATTCATAAACTACAACTTTGAACTTTCAGATGCACAATTGCGAATAAGTCAATTAAAAATCGATGCCGAAAAACGTCATACGTCACATAGCTTTGACACCAACAGGTGAAATAGGGCAGCAGAGTCATGTTTCGTAACAGGCTAATATATTTCGGATCAGAAAATAAGACCCTGTCATCGAATTTAAGGAAACAAACAAACGCATCAGTTCTTTTGTTAGTAAGTACACATTCAATCTGACCTATGAACCAAAAAAAAAATTACGGAAAAAAATTCTACATAACAAACAAAACGTTTACACGAGATAAAATGACCCATAAGTAAATTATTATACCCATACAGTTTTATGGTGTATATGCTAATGTAACACATAAAAAAGAAATAGGAATTGACTATTGTGAGATCCTGAATCAACACAAATAATATTCTACTATTGTATTTACGACATTGAGATGTTACATCGTGAATTGTTATGAAATTCGTATGGTTTGAATGACAAAACTGATACGTGTGCATACATATACATACACGACTGTAAATACATGCATGCATTCAGCCTGTATCATCCCACTGCTGGGCAAAGGCCTTTTTCTCCACGTAGGAGAAGGTTGGAGCTTAATCCACACCGCTGCTCCACTGCGGTTTGGCGGATATGTTATATGGTATCCTACTGTGAGTAGCGATTGCTATCAGGTATTTATGATAACAACCGGGACCAACGGCTTAACGTGCTCTCCGAGGCGCGGTGGGGAGACCCACAAGGACAGATGTCCAAATCGGAAAGAATAATTTGTATAAATACAAATATCTATCTTCTGGGAATAAGCTTCACGTAGAAGAAAGGTAGAAAGTAAGTTTTATTTTACGCACATGTTAATCTATACTAATATATAAAGCTGAAGAGTTTGTTTGTTTGTTTGTTTGAACGCGGTAATCTCTGGTTCTACTGGGCCGATTTGAAAAATTCTTTCAGTGTTAGATAGCCCATTTATCGAGGAAGGCTATGTATCATCACGCTAAGACTAATAGGAGCGGAGTCCACGCCGACGAAGTCGCGCGCAGAAGCTAGTTCTATATATTATGTATGTCAGAATTAAATTACTTATTGTTATTTATACTGATCGGAGATATTTAAAATAACGAAACGTGTCTTTAACTCTACCCAGTACACGCAACCAGTACGTTTGAATGAACAAACAAATTACCCAGTTTTAATACAAATAAATCTTCGCAACGCTTAATTCATTTATACGAATTAACTTCTAATTTATTTCTCACAAAATATTCAATAGCGTTTTCTTGTAAATTCCTGGATAATTTTACGATCTACGGCTCAAGTTCGGACTGAGGCAATTATGAATTACTGATTCAAGCCAATCTCCTCATTATGTAAGCCGAGGTATCCCGAAGGAAATCTAATTTTACCGGGAAGCACGAGTCGATAAATTAACAGAAGTAATGGGAATATAAAAATATTAGTGAATGTGTGCCTTGAGATACTCAAGCTTTATAAATTTAGTTTATCGGCAGCACAAATTGCCCATTTTTTTTTATACAACTAGGTCGACATACAAGCGCACGGCTCTTCTGATGATTATCGTAGCTTATAGACGCCTGCAGCTTGATTTTTAACATTAAATGTAGGTCTGTTCGTATGTATTTTAATGGTAAATTAATAAGTACCTTTTGTATCCACTATTTGATAGTAGGAAGTCATAACACTATGATTTATATCACGTACCCGTAACCATTGCGCTTTCAACAATTTCGTAATATCGGAAATTCAAAGAACCAATAACAAACATTCCTAATATCCCGTTTTGCATATAAATCTATGTATTCTATGTACTATAACTAGTACGTCTAATAGGCCCTATTTTTTCTGTCTTTTATTAACTAATTTAATTAAATATGCGTTAATACAATAGAGACATCTTGGTAACAACAAAACAATATTTAAAACTAGAAAGTATCGCACCATTATTAAATATACGTGTCGTGAGTTTTTGCGTTGTCAAATAAAAATGCTACATAGGTATTTTTATATCATAAAATGGAATTTCTATTTCATAAAATTGAAGTAACATAAATGGTACAATATTAGGGCTACACAAATCCTAGTTTCCTGATACACTGCTGCACTATTTGTCATGCAAAAACCTTTTGAAATTGTAAGTGCATTCTATGCCTGCGCCAATTATTTATATTAGACTTAAAACTACCCTTAAACTGTTTGAACATCCAAAAAATATATATATAATAACACACTAGACGTACCCGTGATTTCGTTCGCGATTGTTATCCTTCTAGTTAGTTTTTCTCATCAAGCCTATAAGATTGGAAACACACTACATAGAACTGTATGTTCAAGGGTCCATGTACATTCGAGATTCCAAATTGTATGGACCAAATAAATACCTTGAATTATGATGCAAGTAATTTCTAAACGACCACACTAAAAACTTATAATTACGAAAAAAATCTTTGAAATATTTACTTTTAAATTACTAAAAATAAATAAGTACACATTTTACTTTACTTGTAATAAGGAATCTGTGCTGAATTTTACGTCAGAATTTATTTATTTAGTTACGAATTTATATACGGCAAAGATAAAGATAGGTACATATACGACAGATAAGAATGAAAATGAAAAAATATTTTTTTTTTCATTTGCTTCAGTAATAATTGTTATTAAAAGTGATAAAACAACAAAAAAGTAATTTTAAGTCAAATAATGACTATCACAGAATTCACAGAGAATTATCAACAAATCAAGACATATAGTTAGTTTTTAAACTTTCTGGAACTATAAAATAATACCACTTTTATGTTGTCTTAAAAATAACTTGGAGATACAGACCAAGAGGTGTTGTTCTTGATTTATTTAACAGTTACATTACTTGGTGCAGGTACTTAGTTAAAATTAATGATTTCATTAGAAAGCACCTTCATTATGGCGTACCACAGGGAATGTCGTCGCTTCTATTTATTTCTCTTTACTTTGTTTTAATGTATGTCAAAGTCCTTTATTAACGTAAATATTGCATATCATGATCTTCCTTTCTTCTGTCGGTTAAAGGTTTCCAATTGTTAGGGATGGTAATAATCCATATTAATAAAAATACAAATATCTGTTCAAATCGAACCTACGCGATAAGATCACACTCTACACATTATATTACACCAGAAATATCATCTTGAAGACATTATATGAACATTTTTTACTAAATGTACGTAATCAGTTATAAAAATTAAATATATTTTAATATTAGCACGTTCATATACAGCTTTGCAGAAAATAAATATTCATTAATATATCCATACAGGTAGTATTTATTCAATTATTTCGCGAGACATATGCAGCAGTGAGAGCATAGCAAACCTTCATTTCTAACAAAACAAACTTCATTAGAACCCGTGTAAAAGTAAAAATGGGTCAATTGTGTATGTACTTACGTATGGAGTCGACAGTATAAAATATATTTTAGAATTTTAAGCGACTTAAAATGTGGAATATTTAGTTTTGGGCTTTTGTCGAAATTAGTTGCTCTTGCACTTGGGGAAACCTTTTAAAACATTTATGTTAACTTCGTTTTATTATGTAGAATGTTAATGTGCCCTTTCATTGTTATCGCTTTATGCGAATTCGACAAATATTTTTACCGCCTCTATTAGATCTATCGCTATCACCGTCGCTTCAGCTAGTAATATTCCACTGCTGGGCATAGGCCTCTTTCCCCACGTAGGAGAAGAATCGGAGCTTAATCAACCACGCTACTCCAATGCGGGTTGGTGGATATATTCCCTACTATGAGTAGCGATCGCTATCAAGTGTACATGATAACAACCTATTACTTCTGGATATAGCAAATTCTTTTATACAATTAGATTTAAATGACATTTAAATAATAATTACTGAACAAAGCTTAGTTTTTTCTATATTTACAAAAGTTTTGTATATTGATATGGAACATAAAGCAACATAGCATCCGTAAAGCCACTTCTATCTCTAAATCCAGTATGAAATGTTTCCCTAAACAACAATAACGCAGTCCACAGTATATTTCTAAAGCGTAACTACTAGCATGAATTCAAATAGCCGTATGAGTTAGAAAACAACAAATATATTCCAAACCATAAGCTCTATACTAGTTAACCTTAAATTACGAGTATAGTTATCTTTAATCTGTCCTAAAACATTGTTGGAAATGGGAAATTTCGGTAACAGTTTTTATTGCAATGTTTTATTCTGTTTGATGCACAGAGTTATTTCTGCTCGTGTCAGCTCGATTTGACAATTGTTAACGCATTGCAATACTCGCAGTAATTGACAGACGCGTTAGCGGCTATAGTTTCGATTCGCGCATATCACGAAAATTTGTCGTCCTCACACATATGTTTGTCATAATCTCAACTTTTTTACTTATGTGTTATAAGTTATAACACGTATGTTTCCGGACCCCTGATAATTTATTCACATTCTATTGGGGAGCCTTAAATATGAGACGTTTATTTATTATTTTATTTACGTTAACTTGTTAGACTTTAATAGACTTTTGAAATTACTGGCTGGACTAATTTGTAATAGTATATACGAGTATATAAAGGGTCTGGAAACGGTTGGAAATCAAGAGTTAATAACCAAGCTATATGCACTGCCATTGGAGAGGACTATTACTATCAGTGGACAGTGGGAGGATGATGTCCATATATATAGGCTATAAACACCACGCTGTTACTCATATTAGTTGTCAAGAAATTCATAGTAGTCAAACAATTTATGGTCATAAAGTATATTCTTAAAAGTTTCAATAAGGATACTGGTGTAGGTAACCACGCTATGCGATAATTCATTCGCCTCCCGGTCCGTAACACCTTTGTATTAAAGGAACAGAAACAGGCACAATCATATAAATCAAGACTTAACGCGAATTCAATGGTAAACATCGTACAATATCCGAATTTTTGTAGCCATAACAAATCGCTGAGAAACGCTCGCAAATCGGCTCCTTTGTTACCTAATTCCGTGCTTATGTCCGTAACACAGCTGCGTCCAATTTATTGCTTAACCTTTCCTCCTTTACAGATGGAATTGAAGACAATAAATTATACTTCAAACCCAAATAAGGCTCGTAAGTTACGATCTTCGAAATACTGACCTAATGGTCCACCTAGGCGGATAGATAAGATGGTTCATCGCGAAAAACAAACGAAGAACCGGATTCCATACAATGGGATTACTCGGTGTATTCAGCCGAAAATTGGCCTTCCAATGTTTACTTAGGCCCCGATAATATATACCACTTGAAGAACGCTTCAAGTGTGTCGATGTGAGTTGAATATTTTATCCCGTGAAATGAATATGGTAGGATGTTTTTTCACCGCTTAGTTCAATTTGAAATTCATTATCGTTACTCTCGTCTTACAGAAATTTCGTTCTAATTTTTGTGTGAATAAAAAAAAAATTTCCTTTTGAGTAAAACAATAAAAAATCATATGTTCAGAAAGATATAATTATGACAGACATTGAATAAAATTGATAAAAGATAGATAGTAGAATTATTTATTGTGCCTTTTTTGTTTTTAGATTAACTTATTAATGGAAATAAGAGTAGAAGAAAAATTAGGACACAATCGGGTAAAATTAAAAATAATTGTGTTTGCTAGCAAACGAAAAAAACCGACTTCAATTACATCGACAAGTAATACATAACGTAAGAAGACGAAAAAAATTAACAAACGCACTAGTCGTCACTACAATTTTTGAAAGTTCCCTTCGATTTCTCTGGGATTCCATCATCAGATCCTGGTTTCCTTATCATAGTACTGCCCTTGGGATATCGCCTTTCCAATAAAAAAAGAATTTTCAAAATCGGTTTATAAATGACCAGTTATCCGCGAACATTGTTTTTTTTTTTTAATTTTTTTTTCATGTTTTGATTTTTTTTTTATGGATATAGTTCTTTTTCTTTGTTATATTTTATATTATTTTATTTTTTTCTTTGTGATTTTTATGTTTCTCTTTTTTAAACTTGTTTTTTTGTTATTAATTTAATTGTTGTTTGTGATGTTGTGTAATGTCCCATATAAATGTGTACTTTCTTTCTTTCTTTCTTAACATACATAAAAAATTGATATATGCGGTCGAATTGAGTAACCTCCTCCTTTTTTGTTCCGTATGTTTATTAGATAGTTCATTAAAAATTTCTTGAGTTAGACTAGGGTCGATAAAATCTGGAACGTCTCTGGCGCGAGGTCGTTGTCATAAAACTTATGACCCGAGTTATGTAGATCGAATGATATGTTTAGCATGATGGCTTTCTTAGCTGACCCACTATACATTTTAAAAACCCTATAAAACTATAACTATTTTTGGAATTTAATCCTTAAAAACCAAGATAAGACTCATGAAAAAATATGGATAGTAAATTCGTGTGAAACAACTAACACACGGTGTAACGTTATGCAGTGCTTTTAGCCTTTTATGTAAGACTAGCGACCCGCTCTGGCTTCGCACGGGTGCAATGCTGATACTAAATATAAAATAAATATTTGCAATCTAAGCGCAAAAATGTGTTTATTTACGACATAAAACTATCAGTGTTCCTCTACTATATTATGCATGTATTATACATATAAACCTTCCTCTGGAATCACTCTATTTACTCAAGAAAACCGCATCAAAATCCGTTGCGTAGTTTTAAAGATCTAAGCATATATACAGACAGACAGACAGACAGCGGGAAGAGACTTTGTTATGTAGTAATGATATAGGTATAATAGTATACCAGCTATACCAGCAGTTACTGTATTGATACATAGCAAGCGTATGTTTCGATTTAGAGTTTCATTATTTAAATTAATTATAGTTTGTGATTTATTTAATAGGACATTCTAATTTTTAAATATCACGGTAATCATTCTTAATGAGAATTCGAAACAGATAGAATAAGAGAAGAAACATACTTCTTAGAATTTCAAACCGGTGTGGGTGAACTCAAAAAACGGTCACTTAACTCTAAAACTTTTTATTTTTTTTTATACAACTATGTCAGCAAACGACTATGGCTCACCTGAAGGTAAGCGCTTACCGTAGCTTATAGACGCCTACAATACCCAGAAACATCGCAAACGCGTTGCCAACCCTACCCACAAATCCCATTCTATAAACCTTACTCACCACTGGGACACAACATATTATTTAGCTGTGATCTTTTGTAACGTCGAGGTACTTCCCCAGTTGGGCTGCTCCAAATTTTGAGCATGATATTTCCTACTGTATCCTACCTCAGTTAAACTATACTTTACTACTTTTTTTTTCGTGTTAACTTTTTCGTTTCTTCTTAGTCCAACTCAAACGTTGTGTGACATATATATAAAAATAAAACCTACACTAATAACAATAATCGAAACACACTTCTATTCAGATGTGCAAACTATAAAGTTGGTGTATTTATATTACTTTTAAAGTTTATAGTTGCACGTGAAAAATTCGCATAACGTACTTCAAACATCCCGCAGTAAAATTTTTGTAATATGATTTTATTACAGTTGATAACTCTTCACTACAAGCGCGTTAGCGCGTTTTTGTCAAGAGCACTTTTAAAAATGAAACAAATACAATTGTCTTAGTTTTACGCTCATACTAACACTACACTCATATTTTATTTATTTTTATATAAACCTTGCAAATTCTCATACACATTGTACTACATGAAAACAGTTTTATATAGAGTTCTAAGAACGCTAAAACGCGGTGTAAACTATAACTATACTATTCTGCTTGTGGCTCCATCCGCGTGATTTACACGATTTTTACTGTCCGTTTTCTTTCTTTAGAAGGGTAATATGCTGTTAGGCTATAGCTTATGTCATTAAGTGACAAAGTAGCATTCTCCATATATTTTTTATTTATAAATATATCCATTACGTACGAACAAACTAAGCTGTGTGGCTACGGCAGTAAAGAATATAGCCACCCCCTCTTTTCTCGTGGGTGTCTACGGCATAACACAGTTCCACTACCATCTTAGAACTTATAAAGCCGACCGATGGCGGGATAACCATCCAACTGCTGGCTTTTAAATACACAGGCCGAAGACGGGCAGCAGCGTTTTCGGTGAGAAAATTCCAGCCCTGCGGTCGCCAACCCGCCTGCCCAGCGTGGTGACTATGGGCAAAACACACGAGTTCGGGCATGGGAAGACCTATGTACAGCAGTGGATTGCGATAGGCTGAAGTGACAAGCAAACAAAAAAAAAAAAAAAAAAACAAATATTGTTGTTTATAATATTTTTTAGATTTATGTATTATTATTATTACGATAAAAATATTATAAAATTTATTACATTAGAAGCCTTTACAGCAATTTTCATAATCAAAAACTTGTTTATTTATTGGTTTGCTTTCTACGTTACTTGATAAATCTTGAGAAGAAATTTTATAGGTAGGGATCCGCTTATTAATTTAATAGTAATATTGTCCTACAAATTGCGTGGTACGTTATCCCGGTCCTACGCTCACTGCTGCTCTATCCCCTGCTATCTCTGTTAGCTACCACAATCGATAGTTTTCGAAGAATAATTTTTTGTTCGTCTCATCAAAATGAAGCTACTCCCGGAAAATTAGCTTGATACTAATCAGGTGAAAAAATGTACTAGGGATCCCTACCTATTAATTTTTGATGAGATTTTTAATTTTTTATGATTAAAACCTTCAAAAACACTCTTTAGATCGTCAAAAAAGTACATTTCATACTCATATAATTATATAAAACGTTATCTAAAACGACAGATATATTTAAACCGGATCCGGATAAGAAGTTGTATAGTTGAATTATTTAAAAATAGGTTATTTTATAAAATCATTAGAGCGATAATCAATGACAAAGTTTCTTAACATTCCGTCAAAACTTAGACTTTTAGAACTCCATAATTGAAAATGGCTTATTAATTTTGTCAATTAAATCACCGTCGCGAAGACTTTATGAAATACGATTGATTTATTCATAGCACAACAAGAAACTAATAGCCGTTCCGAGCCGCAGTTTCTTTGAACTTTAATTTAAGAAGAAATTTTCATCACAAAACATTCGCGACAAGTTAATTTATGAGGGAATTTGTTTCGACTGAAAAGGCGTTGCCTGGTCACGTTTTAAATTTACAATTTCGCTTTTGATGTCTTCGAAAAACTTTATATTTTAATAACGGCAATACCTTCCTGCAGTTTTGCAAAATTTTAGTATTCAATTTGCGATGTTGATTGATTTTTTATTTATAAATTCATATCTCGTACTTTCCTTTTTATTTTTATATAATATCATTTAAATATTCAAATAAATAAATAAACTTTCTGTGTGTTGCAAAATGTTAATATATTTATCTCTGTCTCAATTATCTATACTAATATATAAAGCTGAAGAGTTTGTTTTTTTGGTTGGTTGTTTGTTTGTTTGTTGGTTTGTTTGTTTGTTTGTTTGTTTGAACGCGGTAATCTCTGGAACTACTGGGCCGATTTGAAAAATTCTTTCAGTGTTAGATAGCCCATTTATCGAGGAAGGCTATAGGCTATGTGTCATCGCGCTAAGACCAATAGGAGTGGAGTCCACGCCGACGAAGTCGCGCGCAGAAGCTAGTCTGAAATATTTCACGTTTCGCACATTGCTACTTACTATTTACTCTTATGATACAATGTAACACGTAGGCTATTTTTATCTAGACATTCCACTATTTAAAAAACTAATTGATTCATCATCTTACTTGGTAATGTATACCTATTAATATAACATATTTAAATCACAAATAACCCTATTCTCATGGTAAATATTAAACACATAGACACCGAGCTCTCATTTAAATGAAGGTATTATTCCCTTCTCGTGTGAACTCGGTAAACTCATTTCTTTAGTAATTCACTTTGCGAGTAAAGCGCTCGGGAAAAATTCATACTTGAAATATCGTCGCTGCAAACAGTTTAAATTTACACATTTTTTTTTGTACATTCTCCGTTACTAACTTTTATGTCACTGTAGAGAAACCTTAAGTTTATATTTTTGACTTCTAAATGAATTAATTTTTGGTAGTAGTTTTATTTTTGTTGTTATTAGGGTGGATTGAGACCAAACGAACAAAGAGCTAGAGCTAGAACAAGAGCATTCTTTCTTGATTTTTATGGTCGATTTACATCAGACGAGCGAATGCTCATCTATGCCCACTATATCAAATTCTTATCAATTTTTTTTAGTGTAAACAGGACGTAGATCATTCTTTCGTTGTTATAATATATATGAATACGAGTGTTCGAAGATCAAGAAAGAATGCTCTTGTTCTAGCTTTAGCTCTTTGTTCGTTTGATCTAAATCCACCTTCAGAATATATCTGTCATTTTGTGGTAAATATAATGCTAATTGAGAAAGGCTGTAAATGATTAACCTCTAAAATTGAGAAAATAGCTTGTATTTAGAATTTTAGACTAATAACTCTACTTTTAGGTGGTGTATCATAATGAAATCAACAGCAGATAGGTATTAAGCAAGACGTCCAGGATTAAAACTGGACTTTATAACTCTGTGTGAATCAAATTTTGCGCAGTGGGCTTAGCGTGATAAAGGAAGAAACGTGCAGGCTGACAGACAAATAATGTATGAGTAGATGTTTTGCCTCTTGGCTTCTAGTGCTCTCATAAAAACTCTTCAATTTATTTTATCTAAAACATCTACTAGAGTCTAATTTTTTTTTATTTCACGCAATGTACTAATGTAGGTTCGCATAATAAAAAAATGTGTATATTAAAAGTAGAACTTCGTGTTACGAATACTAACATGTATACAGCATTTGACCTAAGAAATGCTACATTATTTCCGAGATACTAAAGAAAAGGCATGAATGTACAGATTTATTTAATTACTGTTTAGTGTTTATTAGATATACATTTATGAAATTTTATGAAATAATCTATTTTTTTTTGAGCTATGAACATGATACCCTAGTTATTTCTAGTATCTTTTGATCGATTAAGCCTGTGACATGACTGCTGGGCATATGCCTCTTTCTTCATGTGGGGTTCTTTAAAGGAAGAAACAACAATTGTGCATCATTAGGACAGTCACTTCTTCGTGTAGTACTCAATTAGTCGTAGACTTACTCTATTTATCTTTCACACTCTATTAAAATAGCTTTTAAAAATCTTGAAAAAATTTGATGAATCTAATACACGCGTTTTAACACGTTTTTAAAATAAATTTCCGATTTACCGGATTTCGGACTACAATATTGTAAGTTTTTAATGAAGTCAAACCAATATTTAATTAATATTGCTTAAAAACATTAATTTATTATTTTATACAAAATATTCTAAGATTGATCGAATGTTACCATTAATATTTATTTAATATCTATACTAATCTATACTAATATAATAAAGCTGAAGAGTTTGTTTGTTTGATTGTTTGTTTGTTTGTTTGTTTGAACGCGCTAATCTCAGGATCTACTGGACCGATTTGAAAAATTCTTTCAGTGTTAGATAGCCCATTTATCGAGGAAGGCTATAGGCTGTATATCATCACGCTAAGACCAATAGGAGCGTAGCACTAATGAAGAATGTTTCAAAATCGGGTGGTCCTATTCCACGGGGACGAAGTCGCGTGCACAAGCTAGTCTTGAATAATACTTAATTATTTTTTATTAACATCAAATTTTAATGCGAGAGTTCATAAAGAATTAAACTACTTATTTAGATATAATTTAAAAAGTAAAATAAATAATAAATAAATAAGTATAATAAGTAAAGTAAAAAGTAAAATGCAATATTTTTATAAATATTAATATTACAACGACGACTTTACAGTCCACTGCGCTAACGAGTGAACATGAAGATATTAGTGATCCGTAGGAATAGGAGCGTGATAGTGATTAGAGTACTAGTCTTCTGATTTTTTATTGTCAGTTTATTATTTTTAAAATATAAATACAATTTTTTGAAAAAAAAAACATTGGATTAAAAACACCCTTCGTATTCAGCCTGCAACATCCCACTGTAGGCCATAGGCCTTTTTCTCCATGTAGGAGAAGGATTAGAGCTTAATCTCCTCAGGTCTCCTCCATGTAGGAGAAGCTAAAGAAGCTGCGACTCAGTTCACCACGCAACTCCACTGCAGGTTGGCGGATACGTTCCCTACTATGAGTAACGATCGCTATCAGGTATTAATGATAACAACCGGGACCGACGTCTTAGCGTGATCTCTGAGGCACAAGGACAGACATCTAAACCGGAAAGGAATATTTGTACAACTACAAATATCCATTCCTAGCGGGGATCAAACCGTCGGTGTTTGAGGCGACTACTAGCACCCCTAAACCCACCGATAATGAATCATAAAGCTATGGTTTTTAATCTACACTTCAAATTTTAGTATGTTTAAAATCAAATATACAAGTTTAGAGAGAAGTTTTAAAACATTGTATATCTAATTTCTAATTTTTCTAAAAATATTTCTAAAAAATTCCTAACTATTTTAAATACTCGTGAAAAATAATCCAAATCTAACAGCTTTTACACCGCAGTACTCCACCCATCACTTTGTGGATTCATCTTATTCAGAGTTAAGATTTTTCTTATTCACTTACAACAGGATCGGTCAAAAACCGTATTTCTGGAAGTTATAGTATTAAAATATTTCACATTTAGGCAAATAGAAAATATATTTTAGTGAATTTAAATCTAAAGTCATCTTGTTTAGTTAAATCAAAATTGTATAAAATAGACACAGGACTAAAATTCAAGCAAAAGCATATACTAATTCAATATATTAGGTACAATATTGCTTTGTTTCTGTACTTGTGTAAAGCGTTCCCTTCAAGTGGAATTAAGTAGGTACCAAAATAGTCCAACGGGCTTTGCTTACAAATATTTCTCTGTAAATCAAATGCTAAGCACTCACACCAAACTATGCTTGGAACTCACATTCGATCCTTTGACGCGTACGCGTATTGATTACTGTTTACTTACCGTCCGTAATCTACCCTCCATCATGAATACTCATAGGTGTGATAAGTGCAACAAAAATATTACAAAACGAAGCCTTGGTCTTGAATGCAGCCGCTGTGAAAAGGTGGTGCATTTAAACACTACCTGCTCTGGCCTCAGCAACAAGCAGATCACGGCTATTCGTGCTTCAGAAAACCTTGATTGGACATGTCCTGAATGCCAGCGGATTTCTCCTAAACGCCACTCTGTTATTATTCCTGATGAGGATGAAGACGAGGATTTACTTAAGGAATCTTCTTCCATTGCTGCCCCATTGAATGTGAATAAACTGTGTCATGATATTTCTACACAGGTTCATAAAGCACTGAAAAAAGAACTGGAGGACTTGCGTGAATCTCTCCAATTTAATGATGAAAAGATGGATAAAGTGTTAGAAGGGATAGAAGCCTGTAAGCAGTCAGTTAGAGATCTGCAAAAAAAGAATATAGAACTTACGAACAAGAACAAGAATTTAGAGTTAAGAGTAGGAGCTCTGGAACAAAGGTTGGAAGAAATAGAACAACAAAATCTTGCCAAGCATGTGGAAATTATAAATGTTCCATGTCTCGATCAAGAAAATGTCAGCACTGTTGTGGAAAAAATTTCAGGTAAATTTAATCTTTCTAAGGATGATGTCAAAACCGCACGGAGACTCGCCAAGAAGAAAGACACCCCGGGAGCTATCCTTGTAGAATTAAAAGACGAGGGTTTACAGGACAAGTGGGTGCTGGCTGCAAAAAACAGCAAAATAACTGCATTAGACATCTTCCCAACAGTGCCCGGTATAACCAGTAAACCAATTTATATACGAGAATCATTAACATCGTACAACAAAAAACTGCTGTGGGTGACGAAACAAGAACTAGGTAGTACCCACAAGTTCATCTGGTGCAAAAGGGGAAAGATTCTCGTACGTAAAAGTGAAGAATCCAAACCGATAACACTCATAAGGAACGAGGAAGATATTAAGAAACTGCAAGTATAAATTCGTTCTAGGTACCTACCCTACTTATATTTTACTGTAATGTTTTTATTCAAAATGTATGTCACAGAATTATCAAACTGTACTAATATAAATTCATTCTTAAATTATATTCCTAGTAAAAATTGTAACCTTCTATTTTTTCACATAAACATAAGATCTACTATTAAAAATTTCTCTATGTTAGAACAGTATATACTTAGCAGTAAAAAATGTATAGATGTTGTAATATTAACAGAAGCGAATATATCGAAAGATATAGAAAGTTTATATAATATTGATGGCTATAACATGTTCTCCCAGCTTAGGCAAACTCGTAAAGGTGGTGGTCTGATAATATATATTCATAAAAAACATAAATTTCAACTAATTAAATTAAATTCGCTTCACTTTGAATCACTTGTAGGAAACATAATAACCCCCTCTAACTACAAATCTACACTATGCGCTGTTTACCGCCCACCGAGAAATAGTAAACACTTATTTATAAACGAATTAGAAAACCTTATTTCGTCACTTAACACGCAGAACGATCTTTACATATTAGGAGACACTAACATAGACACGTCAATTGATAATCCTGTAAAACATAAATATGTTAACATGCTTTCAGGCCATGGACTTGAGAGCGGAATCACGGATTACACCAGAATAGAAACGAATAAAAACAATGTCACGAGCAAATCTTGTATAGATCACGCTTTTGTGCGGTCCCGCTCTCAAGACCTTTACTCCGCAGTGCTTGGAACTGTACTGGCGGACCACCGGGCTATCGTACTAGCTTGCCCCGGTGCATCGTCGGTACAGGGTGTTCCTTTGTTTAAAACTGTGTTTGATTGTAACAAACTATCTGAACAGCTTAAAAATATAAACTGGGAGAATATTTTCAAAAACCATTGTCCGACCTATATATATAATTATATTAAAACAGAAATAAATTATTGCTATGAGAATTCGAAAATAAAACGCAAAATAAAAACCACGACCAAACGAAATAATACTTGGGTAAATAAAAAAATAATAAAAGCATGTAATTTTAAAGATGAGCAATTTATAAAATGGAAAAATGACTATAATAACAAAACACTACATCTAAAATACAATAAAGCTCGAAACTTTGCAAATAATCTCATTCTTAAAACTAAAAATAGACGCGTAATAAAAGATATAAACAAAAATAAACCAAGGTGCTTATGGGAAATTTTAAACAATCTAATGGGTAGAATCAAAACCTCTCTAGATGAGTGCATCCTAAGGGCTTTTCATGATAACAATAATAGTCCCGCTGATATTGCAAACAACTTCGCAAATACTTTTCAAGATTGTGTCAAAAACGTGCTTCCGACATGTAATAGTCCATTGTTGAATTCTCAGGTATACAAAAAGCCATGTGATGTAACTATGCGATTCATCAAGGCAGAATCCAGTAGTGTTAGTAAAATCATAAAATCTCTTAATCCTAAAAAAGCTCCTGGTACTGATGGGGTGAGGACACAGGATATAATTTACCTTAGTGAAAAAATTTCATCTGTTTTGGCACATTTAATTAATACCAGTGTGAAGCAAGGACTTTACCCGGACGAACTGAAGATGGGATTAGTAAGACCTATCTACAAGAAAGGAGTTCATAACGACTATAAAAACTATAGACCAATCACAATTTTATCTATTATTGATAAAATTGTTGAAAAGTATATCAGTAGACAAATATACGATTTTTATAGCCGTCATAATATACTGACAGAAAAACAGTATGGTTTCCAACCTCAAAAAAGTACTACCCAACTTCTATCAAAATTTACTAACAGCATTAATAATAGCCTTGATAAACGAAAACATGTCTTTGTAATTTTTATTGATTTTAGCCGAGCATTTGACACTCTTCGTCACAATCTATTGGCAGAAAACCTATCAGACCATGGCATCCGTGGGCCGATCCTAAAATGGTGTAAAGACTACATGAATGGTAGATCTTACTATGTGAGAGTCAGCGACGCTTCAAGCAATGTGATCAAAGTGACTGAGGGCACGGCTCAAGGTTCAGTGTTAGGTCCCCTTCACTACCTTACCTACGTAAATAATCTTGCCAACCTAATAACAAAATGTGAACTCTTTCAGTACGCCGATGATACTTGCTTGTTAGCTGCTGACCATAACCCAAATGTAGCACTTGCACGGCTGCAACACGACTTCGATCTATTAAACAAGTGGTCACATGATGTTGGTCTTGTGCTTAATGCTGAAAAAACAAAATTAATGTACATAAGTTCAGGATATAACAGATCAACAGTACCAAAGCCTATCGTAGCACACGATCACGCATGTCTCCACGCAAATCCGATCTCTTGTAATTGTCCATCCATAGAATTGGTTGATAAGCAAACTTACCTCGGCTTGACGATCGACAGCAGGATGAACTGGAAGTACCACATCAACAACGTCTGCGACAAACTTCGAGCTCTTTTGTCTAAATTCTCGCTGATTAAGCACAAGACACCATATCACACACGTCTTATGCTTTACAAAGCTCTAGGGGAGTCCATCATATCATATGGCCTTAGCAGTTACGGGCGAACTTTCAAAACCTATTTAGATAAAATATATGAACTTCAATTAAGAATTTTAAAGACTATTGTTTCTCCAAAAGTGAAATATCGATTCAGAAATAATTACCAAGACCTCTTTGCACACTGTAATATAATGTCTATTCATGAAAAAACTAAATATATTCTGCTACTAGAAGAATATTTTAACACTAAAACACAAATTATATCGCGGCAGAAAAATGTAACTCGCACAGTTGTTAATGAAACTTTAGCAGTTCCGCGATATAATAATTTTTACGGAAGTAGAACACTTATTGTACTAATACCCAAACTTATTAACAAAATTCCCTTAGAAATAAGAAAGAACATCAATAAACGTAACTTAAAAAGTCAACTAAAACAACATTTTACACCTAAGTAGAATACAACTTAACATATAATGAAAAATATAAAATCTAATTTACATACAAAATACATACCATAAAACTTGAACTTATATTTAATAAAAGTTAATATTTATATAACATTATCTATATAAGATAATCCTATCCTAAATCTATGAGTACTATAATTATTAATTTGTAAACAACGATAATCAACCTGTATAAGCTAAAGCGTACTGTTACAACCCCGATCTGTTAGCCTTATTCCCTACTTAGCATTCCCATCCTGCCTACTCAACACTTCTATCATCTAACAGGTGTCAATACTAATCCACTCCAGTCAGTCTCAATCCATCATCCATCCGCGCTAGACGTGTGCATCAAAATCCAATTGTTCTTTTACTTCATTATAATTATATTACCATTTCATTATAAGTTTTTTTTAAAAAGACTCTTACGTTGAGGCTCCTAACATTGGTGGCAGCGGAAAAGGGATCTGACAGGTCCCAGGAAAAACGTCTCTATCCTTAAAAGTTTAAATAAAAAGTGAATATCGATTAAATATCCTAAAAGTGCGCGAGTTCAACGAGTTTCAAAGACTTTAAAAGTGTGTGACAACCATTCGAAGTTCGCTATTATAAATATAAATCATCAGTGTATACATTATATAACATCGAACCTGTGACCGAGAGTATAACCGATCGACGCAACGCTTGGAGGCTTGGAAACACGATACACAAGACGACGAGACGACGCGTGGGACGAACGGAAATGATAAGACGCATCGCTATCGCTCTAGCTGCATTCCTGTAAGTCGAATTCTGATTTTGTCATTTGGTCATTGCAATTAATTTTAAGTATCAACTGTTTATAATAGTAATTATTAATTATAATATAAGGAAACTTTTATACATCTCATACTATTTTAATCTACGCAATTTCATAAATTTTGTAACCAAATATTATTACATACATTAAAAATGGCAAACAGCAGAGCTCAGAGCCCAAAGCTAGAAAACCCTGAAACCGTAGTAGCAGATACGGAGGACGACAATGTGTACCCTCCTGGTCCGACCACTAGGTCACAAAGTAGGAAAAAGGTCACTCCTACCATTAAAGTAGAGCTAGATTTAACCACAATTTTGAAATTCATAAAACCCTACGATGGGGCAAGGGAAACACTAAATTCTTTCTTAGTAAATTGTAGCAATGCCTACGACTTAGCAACAGATGTACAAAAAGATATTGTCTTTAAATATATTTTGTGCCAACTACAGGGTAAGGCACAAATAGCCTGCTCAATTAAAGAATTCACAAATTGGAGTCAACTTAAAGAATTTTTAAAGACACAGTTTAGCGAGCGGAAACACTACGCACACTTACTAACAGATCTTCAAGAGTGTAAACAGCACTCGAATGAACCCGTTAGCCAATACGCGTTGAGGATTGAGACCTGTTTGTCACAACTCCTTACTGAGATATCGATAACCCATGGCCACAAAAGTAGAGAGATGGTAGGGAGAACGGCAGCCATGGAAGAGTTAGCACTGCACCACTTCCAAATGGGGCTAACCCCGCGTATCTCGAACATAATCCGGTGCAAATCCCCAAAAACCCTCAACGAAGCTATTAACATAGCCATCTCAGAGGAGAAAATACAACAATTCCTGTATAAAAACTCTCAACCTAGCGCGAGATTTGAAAAATCAAGAAATATTAGGCCCAATTTTAATCAAAATTCTATTAATCAACAAAATTACAAATCTAATCGTAACATTCCAAACCAGTCAATTTCTAAATCAGCTAATAATTATTATTATAATAATAATAATCAAGCCTCGACAAGCGCCCCAGATATATTCTGCAGATACTGCAAGACATCGGGTCACGTACTAGAACAATGTCGCAAACGACAATATAACAATGAACGGTTTAAATTTAATCCAAATAATTCCAGGACACAACACCGTGTTAATTTAGTGACCGATAACCCCGACGATACAAGTAATCCAACAAATCCAGCTAGCTTTACAGAGGGCTACGACACCGTAGATTTTAGCTCAAAAAACGAGTAAATGTCTCGTCCCGGTATCGTGCGGGACTCAGTCGAATACAAACCGATACCCTTATTCATAATCCTAATCCTAAATCGTACAATTCTAATCACAAAACCCTGACTCCGATACATGGAAGTCAAATTTCTAATATCCAAAATAATTCTAAGCCAGCGTCGCTACATGACCGTCTGGCTAATACTATTTCTAAGCCCACTAACAAACAGGGTAACCAGCCCCAAACTCATAGTGGCTATAATAATACCAAATCCAATACTATTTCTAAGCCCACTAACAAACAGGGTAACCAGCCCCAAACTCATAGTGGCTATAATAATAGTAAATCCAATATTTTTGAAATCATTAATGATCCAGCTATTATGCTCCTACCACATGTAATCGTGGAATCCTTAGTGTCCGATATTCCTCTTTCCCTACTCGTTGACTCAGGTTCCTCTGTAAGCTTAATTAAACATTCATGCCTGAAAAATCATCCTATACTTATAAAAGAGACTATCCAACTTAAGGGAATTGACTCATCAGAAAATCCTATTCTTACACGAGGTCATTTTCAATTAAAATTAAAAATAGACAAATCAAACGTCTCTTACAAATTTCATGTTATTGATAAAATTCATCTACCCTACGACGGCATTATTGGTTCAGATATGCTTAACGCGCTTAATTGTAATATAGATTATAATAAAGATATACTCAAAATCGGGAAGACAGTATTAAAATTACACTTCAATGAGCCTGCCTATTTAATCCCTCCTAGAACTGAGCAAATTATCGAGTGCTCCGTTTCAAATCCGGAAATAAAAGAAGGATTAGTTCTCGACCAAAAAATCTCCGATTCATTATTAATAGCCAATTGCGTAGTTCGAGTTAAGAAAAATAATAGAATAAATTTATCCGTAGTTAACACTTCCGAGAAAGAAATTACTTTAAAGTCTAATTTAAACTTAAAATTGATCCCGATTGAGCCTTGCAAATCCAACGAATATCATTCCGCAACCGTTAACCATATTAATGCTTATTCTAATGTTACCAAACGTACAGAAGAAGTTCTAAGACAGCTACGCGTCTCTCACCTTAACGAAGAGGAAAAAAGTGCCCTTATGCAACTATGTTCAGATTATTCCGACATTTTCCATCTCCCGGGCGAGAACCTAACATATACAAATGCATTGAAACATGATATAAAAACAACCACAGATGTTCCAATCCACACCAAAACTTACCGGTTCCCCGAAGTACATAAAACTGAAGTTCGTAACCAAATTACTAAAATGTTAGATCAAAATATCATTGAACCATCGAACTCCCCATGGTCATCCCCAATATGGGTCGTACCCAAAAAGTTAGACGCGTCCAATATCCAAAAATGGAGAGTTGTAATAGATTATAGGAAATTAAACGACGTTACAATCGGCGATACCTATCCAATTCCCCAAATTACAGAAATTCTCGACCAACTTGGCCAAAGCACTTACTTCTCCACATTAGACCTCGCATCCGGCTTCCATCAGATCTTATTAAATGAAGACGATAAATCCAAAACAGCATTCACTGTCCCAGAAGGCCATTTCCAATTTCTCCGCATGCCTTTTGGCTTAAAAAATGCACCCTCAACCTTTCAAAGGTTGATGAATTCTGCTCTCTCTGGACTACAAGGTATACGTTGCTTTATATACCTTGATGACGTCATTTGCTATTCTCACGACTTAAGAACACAAATACAAAATTTAGAACTAATCTTCCAAAGAATGCGAAACTTTAACCTTAAGTTGCAACCCGACAAGTGCGAGTTCTTACGTCGGGAGGTCGCCTACCTTGGCCATATCATTTCTGCCAACGGCGTCAGACCGAATCCAGACAAAATTAAAGCTGTCCTTCAATTTCCCACTCCACGGAATCCTAAAGACATAAAATCGTTTCTCGGATTAGTATCTTATTATAGACGGTTTATACCCGATTTCTCGAAAACTGCTAAGCCTTTAACCACTCTCCTTAAGAAAGATCAACCTTTTGTTTGGCAAAACCAACAGCAAATAGCATTAGAAACCCTGAAGAATAAACTCGTTTCAGCCCCTGTTCTTTGTTACCCTGATTTCACCAAACCTTTTACAGTCACAACCGATGCATCAAACTATGCCCTCGGAGCGGTTCTTTCCCAGGGTCCCGATGGTCAAGAACGACCAATCGCTTACGCTTCTCGAACCCTAAACAAAAGCGAGAGCAACTACAGTACTACAGAGAAGGAATTACTGGCAATTTTATTCGGATGCAAAACTTTCAGACCGTACCTTTACGGTCAAAGATTCAAAATTGTTACTGACCATCGCCCGTTAAAATGGCTTTTTAATCATAAAGACCCGTCAAGTAAATTACAAAGATGGCGTCTCAAGCTCGAAGAGTTTGACTACGAAATAGTCTATAGGAAGGGCAAACTTAATTCAGCCGCAGATGCTTTATCCCGTTATCCCGTTAATCCCATATATCCAGAAACCGAGAACCCGTTACCATCAAATAGCGACCCAACACTTCTACCAGAACCAACTATGAACAATAACGACTTTACTGAATGGGGTGAATTAACATTTAGCCCTATGGATGAAAGAAATTTAGATTTCATGCCTTTAACCCCTACTATTCCTATTGAAAAAACAATCACATCCGATAAACCAAATCCAAACTCGACCACTGATCCCCAACCGTCAACTAGCTGGCAGGTACCATCTCCACCTAATATTCCTAACCCTGTACCAAATCCCGAATTAAATCCAGAACCCGAATCTTTAATTACTTTGGAAGAACTATTATTACCCGTAGCCGAAAATCTCGAACCTTCTTTAAATAATGAAATATCACCGATGCCCTCGAATGAGGCAGGAAGTCCTGTTGAACCACAAGTATCCTTACCTTTACCCGATCAAACATATAACAACTTCTTAAAATCACCAACGAAATCCTTTGATACACAATTAATGGAACACAATAATAGCCCGCTTAAGAGCACTCAAAGACTAATAATAATACCCACCTCAGTGGACATGGACGAGTCCATGCCCTACGTCCAAGAAATAATTAATAACTGTCCGGAACCCATCCGTAGCGAATTTCTGAAATTAGAAAGAAGTCCGTTTACCTGTCTACCCTTAGAATATGAAAATAAAACTTACCTCTTCGCGTTCACGAAGGTTCACTATTTCGATGATCATTCATACCCAGATATATTCAAAACCCTAAAATATGTACGAGATGAGATAATGATGACTTATCCGACTGAAAACGACATATGTATATCCGACTTCAAAAATCCATTCGATAGACATTCTTTCGTAAAAATTTATAATATGTTAGGCTACCTGTTTGATGGAACCAACATTAGAATTCACGTATATCACGATCAAATAATATATCCAACGTTGAACGAAATTCCAAAAATCCTTAAAGAGAACCACGACATACCTATTGCCGGTCATCTTGGAACCAACAGGATGCTTAATCGCATTAAAGAGCGATACTTCTGGAAAAACATGCGAACCGATATCGAATCCTATATTAAAAAATGTCAATCATGCCAATCTAATAAAGCCCTTCGCAGAATAAACCGAGCACCGATGGTTATTACATCTACCTCTACTTCCCCATTCGAAAGATTATCCATAGACATTGTAGGACCTCTTCCTGAATCTGGAACAGGTAAACTAAAATTCATATTAACCATGCAGGACGACCTAACCAAATTTAGTATAGCATACCCAATCCGCAGCATCACCGCCGAAGAGACAAGCGATTGCCTTTTACACTTTGTATCTCTCTTTGGCATCCCTAAACACATTCTTACCGATCAAGGGACAAATTTTACTGCAGAATTGTTCCAAACAACGTGTCAATTCCTAAAAATCAAACATTTATTCTCCTCGCCATATCATCCACAAACCCAAGGTGCTCTAGAAAGATCGCATTCCACCTTGAAGGAGTATCTCAAATCGTATATAAATGACAACCAGGACAACTGGCCTCGGTACGTTTATACAGCTATGTTAGCATATAATACAGCCGTCCATTCAACTACTCATTACTCCCCATACGAATTATTATTTGGACATAAACCGCATATCCCAACATCGGTATACGAGGAATCATCTACAGCTACTTACCCCGAATACGTGAGGATGCTACAACATCGACTAAAATTTACCCGCGACAAGGCATTAGAGTTTATACAAAAGTCCAAAACTGCATCCAAGCAATACTACGACACTCGCACTCGTCCTGTTGAATATAAAGTTGGCGATTACGTTTTACTCAAAAATCATCTAAGATTACGTAAAGCCTTATCTCCGGTATGGAAAGGGCCATTCAAGGTAGTTAAAATACACGGTGACCACACACTTTCACTACTCATTAATAGACGCCATGTCAAACACCATTACGACGAAGTTAAACACGCTGAAGTCGAGGGTACATCTAATCCTGAAAATTAAATTAATATAATTAAGATCATTTTACTCTATAACAATATTTACAAATTTTATCTTTCTTTACAGCATGATGGCTCATGCTCTTCAAGAGTATACCCATCCAGTCAAGTCTAGCCCAGGCATTTACTTTGATCCAATCGGGAAACTTAAGATTAATGTTGGCCGTCTAGATATTGTTACCGCCTACGACGTTTCCTATATTGAACCGCACATAGAAAATATTAATTCTATCTTAGGTACAGTACGATTTTTATGTAATCAGATCCAGATGGAAACAATGATAAACCTAGAATGTCATAATACTTTAGAACCACTTAGTGTAAAGTACAACGATATCGTCTCAGCATATTCCTCTATCTCGCATTTAATTGGTAGTAAAAGATTTAAGAGAGCCTGGATAGGTGCCGTAGGAACTTTATCTAAAACTATATTTGGAACTTTAGACGAAGACGACGCAATTAAATATGATAACGCAATACAAAATGTCCAAGACAACGAAAAAAGACTAAGTTCATTGATAAAGGAAAGTATTTTAGTCACAACTACAACCTTGTCCAAATTCAACGAAACACTCCATAAGATAAAAATCAATGAAGCTAGCCTTGACGAAGCCGTTAACAACCTCTCCTTAAAACTTAAAAATATCTCTAAGATTTCTATTGAACTAAATTACAAATCATATATAGATTCAATCTTGACTAGTTTAGAAGCATCCTTGCTTACATTATCATTTCAAATGGAGGATATAACAAATGCTATCTTGTTCAGCAATCGCAATACTTTGCATCCCGCTATATTAACTCCGAAACAATTGTATAAAGAGCTTGTCGATAATTATAGATATTTACCAACTAATGTGAAACTACCAATAAGTTTAGAATTAAGGAATATTCATTTACTACTAAATGTATCTAGTATAGTTTGTTATAGTTTAAATGATAAGATAATATTTGTACTAAGATTACCATTAGTTTCCCCACAGGAATATGAATTATTTCATAATATAGCATTGCCCACTCCACATGATGATGTAAACCCTAGTACTTTTAGCCTTATAAGACCTAGTAATAAGTTTATCGCAATGACCAAAGATAAGACAGAATATTGTAATCTCGATTCACTTACGGATTGCCAAGCGATTAACGCAAACGACTACATCTGCAACATAATGAGTGTTTTTTCCACAAGTGCTCATCCGAATTGTGAAAGTGAGTTAATGTCAAAGACTATCAGTGTTTTACCTGTGCAGTGTCAAACCGATTTTCTTAGTGGAACATTAGACTTATGGAAGCCTATTTCAGACAATAAGTGGATCTACATACAATCTCAGAACAATAAAGTATATTTGGACTGTATTAACCAGAAGATTGTAGAACTAGATATAGTCGGTACTGGTATTTTGGAGGTACCACAAAATTGTATGGCGTTTTGTAAAACTACAAAATTAGTTCCCAGATTCAGCGGCTTAAAACTAAATATAAGTGTTCCTCGTCTTAATTTTGACTTAATAAAAGACCCTTGTTGTATCTTAGA
Organism: Melitaea athalia; assembly: GCA_905220545.2. Classification (NCBI taxonomy): domain Eukaryota; kingdom Metazoa; phylum Arthropoda; class Insecta; order Lepidoptera; family Nymphalidae; genus Melitaea; species Melitaea athalia. The sequence continues at coordinate 9,721,382 of HG992198.1, forward strand.
TAAGTTCAAAAATGAAATAAGTAATGAGCCCCCTATTCAACTTCAAAATATCGATTTAGATATCTTTACTTCAGAGACTAGTTTAAAGCTAAAATCTATGTCAAGGGAAGCTGATAAGATTTTAAACCAGCACCAGATTATAAAATACGGGACTCACTACTCGATATTTATAATTTTAATGTTTACCCTTATTTGTATTTACTGTACTTTTAAAATATTTTTATGTATTAAATCGCAACGTCTTTCCTATCGTTTTCCTAATCTCTCCCAACCAACCCAAAATAACCAAGATAACCACATTACCCTTAATCCTATTAACCCTGTTAATAATCCAAAATCCTCAGAAGATTCTTTCCCTACTAAACTTGCCAAACTCTCTTCGGAAGAAATTCCATCCCCAAGCATTAGGGTTAAAGTGTAATCCTGTCTTTCCTAAACTTCAGGCCCCTGAAGTTTATTCTACCCCGGGGAGGTGTTACAACCCCGATCTGTTAGCCTTATTCCCTACTTAGCATTCCCATCCTGCCTACTCAACACTTCTATCATCTAACAGGTGTCAATACTAATCCACTCCAGTCAGTCTCAATCCATCATCCATCCGCGCTAGACGTGTGCATCAAAATCCAATTGTTCTTTTACTTCATTATAATTATATTACCATTTCATTATAAGTTTTTTTTAAAAAGACTCTTACGTTGAGGCTCCTAACAGTACGCAAACAACAATAACCTGTATTGAGAATACTTGTTGAGAATTATAAATGTGTGTGTGAGATTCACTGTTTAAAGCCACGCGAGGATTCTCGGACCGGTTCGACGCAATCATAATTATATTATACAATAGATGAATTTGCTCACCCACACACATCAATGTTTATGTTTGTGTATCACTGACGTATATTCCTTCTGTTAGTACAAATGATAATTTATTAACTCACGATTAATGAATGTATGGATCGACTTGCGCGGCAATCGGTACACGCATAAAGCGCTGCTCGCTTTTCTGTGTACTTAGATTATAAGTTAAGATAAGGATTTTTATGTATTGTTTTTCCTAAAATAAAATAAATAAAATAACTATGATGAGAGTTTTGGTCGAAAAGTAACATCTGAAATATTTGAGGGTATTTGAAAATTTTAGTGGATCCTATTAATTTGTTGAGGAATTGAGGTGAGATTCTTTATATAAAAAGCTTTTTGAGGGTACGCTTAGTACCAGACATACATTTGAAACTCCAGTGAAATAGTAGAAGACCTTAAAACTGAAATATTTTAAAGTATATATGGAGGGAACGACACACTGAAACTTTTTTATAAATGGGAATCACTTATAAAAGAATCGCAGAAGAATTTATTACAAAGAAAATTTTACGAATTATTTTTAAGTTCTTTCTATAGCGGTTAGTGGTAAAACTTGCGTACTTAACTAACTTAAATTATTGCTCGTTATCTGCCCTCATAATGATTGATACGCTATGATAAATGTTCAAATGATATTCGATCTCATCAATCACGGTAACAGAATTATCTGTATAGAGAATGGAAAATTCGATTGGTGAATGTTAATATTACGAGAATATCACAAAATTTTTATGATAATTTTAAATGGAGGGTCTTAGAGTTAATGGTATTAAAAATGTATTTACATAATCGAAGTAATTTTGGACAAATTAAACGATAAAAATGTATAATGAGATTCGGAAATTTAAGAATATTTTAATTTTAAACGACGACCGCTAAGCTGTCTGTCCCGGTTGTTATCATGTAGACCTGATAGCGATCGTTACTCATAGTAGAGAATATATCAACCCGCCACTGCAGGTGGCGGAGGCACACTGTGCTCCACTGAGCAGCGTGGTGGATTAAGCTCCAATCCTTCTCCTACACGGGGAAGAAACCTATGCCTAGTAGTAGGACAGGCTTAAAAAAAACTTTGAGCTAAGTTCCTATCCAGTGAAATTAATCTTATTACTTACTACCTGGCTGCGCTTTGTCTCTCAAATGTTAAAAGTATTCTACTTGATGCAAGACATCGTTTCCTTAAATTAAAAAAAAAATAAATTAATATTCCACGTTGGCCACAAACGATATATAAAAATAAAAATAAATAAAAATAAAACAAATTTTATTGGTAACAATCAATTAACAGTTTACATAAGAAAAAAAAATAAAAAAAAAACAAAATTTGATCCTAATATTAATTACAAAACTACAAAAAAAAGTAGGTACGATAGCAAAATAAAATATTCGAGTGCAAAAACCAACAAAAAAAATTTTAAGCTTATAAAAAACATTTATTTTAATAATTAATTTTCTTTTGACATTATTTTAAACTTAAAAATTTAGCGTATAATTTTTTAATACTAGAAATAAGAAACAATGTAAAATAATGAGGCATTTATGGAAGCATATTATGAATGTACCTGAATATCTGTAATAATAGGAAGTTCAAAGAATCGAGACTATGATCCCACTTCTCATGACAAAGGTTTTAATCTATAAGCATTTTATAAAAAAGTGTTAATTTAAATAAATGAGTTCAAGATACAACAATGTTTAAATAACGAGCTAGTCCCGATTTATGATGGATTAAATTGATATTAAATTCCAAGTATTTTTAAAGTTCAACCAGAATTTTTATACCTTTTATATTAAATAATTCTTAAATAGAATTTTTTATATTAATAGTTCAGTTTACTTTTAAGTTAAGCGTTTGACTATAAAAACATATACCTATTGTTTTAAGCGTGACATTTTATTTTTAAGTTATCGAACATAGATTGCAATACAAGAAAAGATAAAGACAAGACTATTCATATATTCTGAAGACATAAACGGGAAATTTTATTGAATTTAAAAACATTATTAATATGAAGAGCACAACAGCTGTTCTTCACTAAGCCTAGTGGTGCGAGCAGTTGCCTAGCATAAGCTATCACGGGTTTTGCAGCTGGACTGCTGGATTGTAGGTTGAGTATAATTCCTTTTTTGCCTCTCCTCCGCGCTTGTTATCCTAGACACCTGATACTGATTGCTAATCATAACTCATCGGTCCACCCGCATTGGATCCTCATGTTGGATGAAGCTTTGACCTTCTCCTGGATGAATGACCTGCTCCTTTTGGTCTTTAGTGGGAATCCTACTGTGGGACGCTGACAAACTGATTCATATTAATACGGCAACTTACGAAACATTTTTTTATTAGTACAATTATTACTTTAACTAGCTTCTGCGCGCGACTTCGTCGGCGTGGACTCCGCTCCTATTGGTCTTAGCGTGATAATACATAGCCTATAGCCTTCCTCGATAAATGGGCTATCTAACACTGAAAGAATTTTTCAAATCGGCCCAGTAGTTCCAGAGATTACCGCGTTCAAACAAACAAACAACCAAACAAACAAATTCTTCAGCTTTATGTATTAGTATAGATTTAGAATTCTTATAATTTAAGAACTCTGTAGACCCACAAGAGAGATCTATTACAGTTAAATTAATTTAAATCATGTAAATGTATACTTTATAGCTATGCTATTACTCCGTCCGTCCTATCCATGTACCTCTTATATAATCGCAATGTATGGGCCACATCTGGTGTTATCTTAGACCGCGGTTGGATAAGGGTTCTCGTTTTATACTTTGTTGTGAAAACGGCCGTATCTTTGTTTTCGTCCGTTACAAGGGCTTGTGATATGAAATTTCGGATGGTTCAGTGGATTGGAAACGATGATTAAGGCTGTTGTTAGTTTAGATTTGAATTAGCATAATTAAGTTTAACAGTTCGGACAGCCGTGTTCGTGTTTTGTTGCGTGTAGTCGCCTGAGAGGCCTGGGTTTGATTCCCGCTTATGCCGATGTTCGTATTTAAACAAATATTTTTGGTGCACTGGTCTTGATGTACGTATTTTTGTTGTATGCTGTCAGACTTGGTTGTTATCTTACACGCCTGGTAGCAATCCTTAATAGTTGTAAAGAAATTACCCACCAACTCGCAGTATTGCAGCGTAGTGAATTAAGCTGCAACTTTTCTCTTTTATGGAGAAAAGCCCTCTGTACGTCTTTTTACATCAGTATTATTGAATAAAATAAAAATTACTATCATTATTTGCATGTGTAAGAGTAAAAAATCGAAAGAAATCCTTGATGCGAAAGAAATTCAGAGGTAATTCCTACCTTTAGAATGAAATGCCAGACGCGTGTTTAACTTGTAGTAACATATTAAATACATTACCTCAATCTGTTCGCCTTCTATTCCGTTACTACTACAAAATGAAACGCTCGAGCTGCCTCTAACACTTTATTGTTATAGACGTCGCCCCCGAACTTGTGATTCCCATTAAAACACCTGCTGATTACTGTAACTTATTATTAGTTGAAATTGTTTGAAATTATTCGAAATTAGTTAATTCAATTTCTTGCCCAGATAAGGTTTTATAAAGATATATTTAGTTTGTCTTATTTAGAAAGTTAGATGCTCATTTAAATTTTATAATTTAAAGTGAAGGTTTAATGGATTTTGTGAGGTGCTTTTAAGCTCTTCTTTTGTCAAGAAAAATCTTACAGAAGATCAAAACCAAATAACGCGGCTTTCAAGTAGTGTAGTGTTCCTATGATGAGCAAGGTAGCTTGAGCTCCTGGGAATTGTCAGAAGTGGGGTCAGAGTATTGTCAGGGGTCAGCAACGAGTGCTTCTGGTGTTTCAGGTGTGCATAGGCCTGTGGCACGCATACGCGTACGTATACGCATATCATCAGGCCGGACGTATATCTGTTTGCCGATTTAGTGATATTAAAAAAAAAAAAAAAAAACAAATATTCTCTTAATTAGTTGGCGTTTTACTTTTTAACTAGCTTCTGCTCGTGACTTCGTCCTCGTGGAATATTTACTTTGGGCTGACGCTTTAACCTGCACACTAAACTGTTTTCGCATCGCACGCAGCAGAAGCTCTCAAAAGAAAAAGAAAAAACCCGATTTTGAAACATTTTTCACCGGTGCTCCGCTCTTATTGGTCTTAGCGTAATGATTTATAGCCTATAACCTTCCTTGATAAATGGGCTTTCTAACACTGAAAGAATATTTCAAATCGGACCAACATTTCCTGAGATTAGCGCGTTCAAACAAACAAACTCTTCAGTTTTATAATATTAGTATAGATATATCAATGAGAAAAATTACTATATTTTTTCTATTAAATTTGTCCAAAGTGGCCTTAGTCGTGTCGTTTGTTCTCGCGTGTTGTTGTTGCGTGCGTACTTTAATGTTTCTACTTTATTTGACAAATAAGGTGTTACAATTGTGTAAATGGCAATATTTATGTCAAAATAATTACGACAAAAAAATTGTATAGGTATTCAAATTAATTTTCCGAATGTGCCGCAAATGCTTTTATTTTTAAATAACTTCAAAAAGAAGGAGACTCAATTCGAATGAATTTTTATTCAATATGTTATATCTTTTTACTGGGTGTAATAATTTTTGTGATTTCATTGTGCTAGAAGACATTCATTGACTATGTAGAAGTTTTTAAGCTATCCTTAATACTGTGCATTTATGTTTGTTTCAAAATGAAAACATTATGTGAATATAATTACCGCTAATTCCGTTAACATTAGGAAATATATTTTAAACTTGACTTTTAATATATTAAAAATATGATTGAACATGCAAACAATTCACTTTGCAAGTTTTATGGAAAAGCTTTCTGTATCATTCAAATGATGAGTACCTACGTCAGCTAAATTTTAAAACAGTATTCGATCAAAATGTATTCAGTACGTAAATAGATTTTAAATCATGTTTTCTAAAAACTAATTCAGAATAAATTTATAAAAATATTGAAACAGTTTTCAACAAAATTCAAAATTACAAATAATAATTTTAGCATCACTCTTTGCGCTTTTGTATAATGTGTTTAAACGAAAGAAAAGAAAAAACGAAATTCAGCAATTGAAAACATTTAGACCCTTGTAATGTTTTACATTAATACTGCCATAAACGAAGAAAGAGGAAAATACGGTCAATTTCAAACATGAATGACTATTTAGATTACTAGCTCTCCCCATCGTCCCTAACTTGAATAAGGTTTCAAGGTTTTTGCCGCTCAAAGTTTTGATATAGTTTAAAGTGATTTAGATTGTTTTGTGTATATATAGAAACTAAATATTATAATTGACATTTTTTTGAACATTGACATTTTGAACTCTGTACAATATTTTTCAAAGTTAATAAGTTCATGTAATTGAAGTTAAGGAAGTAACTGTTAAAAGTTAGTATAAAGTAGGTACGTGGTCATATTCAGTTTCTATGCACATTCGCAGTTCATAACAGAAAAGATTTCCTTACTAACAATAAAATCTTTTAAAAACTTTCTTCATTCGATCAATGTATTTTAAAACCACTTGTGAATTTTCAACTGTAAGGCGGGTGCGAAGTATGAAAAGTTTTAAATAAAAAATCTTAACTTCTTCAAGAGAATTGACTTGAAACTCAGTTACGGTGTAACTTCGTAACAAGTGCTTGGCACTGAAAGTCTTTTTTATGAACTTTCATTGTAATTGTATTTAAAACGTTTAAGTGAAACGTTCTATGAATAATTAATTAATTATTATTTTAAAATTATTTGTTAACGATTTGAAGGTAAATTGATTTACATATTTGGCTTCATAATGGTCAATTTTTAAAGTATAATCACACAATTTTAAGCAAACGGTTAAAATAGACAAAAAATTGTTTTTCTAATTTGAGAAATTTATAATTCAGCCAGTCAGTCAGTCAGTTCAGCCTATTGCAGTCCACTGCTGGACATAGGTTCCCAAGTTCGCGCCAGACATGCCGGGTTTCCGCAATCCTCATCCAGCCTACGCCGGCAATATTACGTAGATCGTCGGTCCAACGGCCCGGAGAACGTCCCACACTGCGTTTGCCAACACGCGGTCTCCACTCCAACGGCCAACGGTCCTGCGACACAGGCAACCAGCGCACTGCCACTTCAAATTGTTAATTCTGTAGGCTATGTCGGCTATTTTCGTTTTCTCGCGGATATTCTCATTTCTTATCCATAATTCAAAATTCATTAATAGTAAGATTAAAATTATTTATTTTTTTCCATCAAACCGAATGGACAAATGAATAAACGCAACGCTTTTTGATTTTTTAAAAACACAACTACATCGAACGTTGTAAACAAACGAAAGTAATTTCACTGTCAACGATATCAAGCATCTGTGTACAAATAATGAGAAGATATAAGAGACATTATCAAATCGATAATTGATAAAATCGACATTACTCCGAGCAAACAAATCAGTCGACTCCGCTCCAACGTCCATTAGCGAACATCAGTCTGTTTATCCATTATTCAGCGTTCATTCTGACGATACGATAATAACATTAAACGAACTGTTTTGATAATTGCTTTACTTATGTTAAACTTGAACAGATTTACGAGTATAAGCGGACAAATCAACTTTCGAATTATCAGTGTTAAAAGAATATATATTTGTTACAAGCTTTTAACTTGAAATGTATGTACCTATATATGTAAGTTTTATGCAAGTTCGGGTGAAATCTTGCAACTCAATTTAGAAGCAGATATCTTCAACCAATTGAGCTGAAATTTTGTATACAAGTTTAATTTGGATGACAATGCATGGTTTGTATGTATGTATGTATGTATGTATGTATGTATGTATGTATGTATGTATGTTTGTTCGGGTGAAATCTTGCAACTCAATTTTGAAGCAGATATCTTCAACGAATTGTGTTGTAATTTTATATACAGTGTCAATTTGGATGACAATGCATGGTTAACTTTATGACGTCATTCTAAATCCAGCTTTTCTATCATATAGATTATGTGTAATGACTTTATAAGTGGATAGTAAAAGTTTTAAAGTAAAAATTTTTTTTTGTTTTAGCGCATTCAAAATAATAAAGGCTTGTTTTTTAAAAAGGTTTTTCACTTTTAATTTATTATAGAAATGGTCCACTACATATGTAGGATACATGTCCTCATAACCTCAAGAAATTATTATATATTTCTGAAAGTAAACATGGAGTTGCAATCCGCAGCAATAAGTATTGGTTCTTCGAATTTCGTCGTAATCGTCGAAAAGTGACTAAAAACTTGATAAGTTATCAGTTACATTGGCCTATCATGACATTAAATAAATAAATAAATATCTTATATATACACACACGGTCGTCTGTTCCTATGGCAAGCAACTTAATGCTTGTGTTATAGGTAACAGCCGGCTGATATAGCTAAATACTTATATACTTATATATTTTTTTTGATAAATATACATAGAAATATTAGATATATAATATAAATATATAAGTAACCCAGACTCAGGCGGGAATCGAACCCGCAACCCGCGGAGCAGAAAGCAGGACCACTACAAACTGCGCCAACGAGCTAGTTATAGGTATTAGACGGAAATTAAATAATTTAACTTTATTATCATAGATTTAACTTTACTAATAACTAACACATACATTGTGCACTGATGCCGATATTTTAAAGTAGATTAATCAGAATTACAATCAGTGAATTGGAAAAGCAATCGGGAGTGGAAGAAAGATAGAATCTTATTTACAAACCCATATTACATTATTTTGTTTAACTTAATAAAGACAACGACAATACATCATATACAGATCACATTATTATTTAAATTGCCCATAGTAGTTTACTTAAAAATATATATCAATACTGAAAATATTAAATTAAGTTTAATTTCAGCTAAGCAAATTCGCTTGTATATTTAAATATGACTTTGCATCATTTTGTCATTATGTACTTTCCGTGTTTTTTAAAGGCGGTATCATTTTTGTTTTGAAAGAATGTATAATAATATAATGCGGTATCAGGACGCCGACGCTTATGACCGTTTAATGACCTCGTCAAATGGTGACAGAGTACAAGCTGGCTTTGACTCAGTGTCATTAGTCTAGAACAAAATGTATTATACATGTAGGTATATAGAATAAATTATATTGTACAATTTAATAGGGCAGACATGTTAGTTTTTCATAGCTGGTCTTATCTTATAGATATTCGATATTAAAATATAAATAAAATAAAAGTGCTATATTTAAAGGTCCAAAGTAAAATGAAATATGAAAAAAAATTTGGGGTCTTAAATGACACTGAACATAACCCAGAAACAAAGGCACACCACGATGAACATTTATCTTATACTATTAAACGAGCAATTCTTGTATATATATATATATATATATATATATATATATATATATATATATATCTATGATAATAAAGTTAAATTATTTAATTTCCGTCTAATACCTATAACTAGCTCGTTGGCGCAGTTTGTAGTGGTCCTGCTTTCTGCTCCGCGGGTTACGGGTTCGATTCCCGCCTGAGTCTGGGTTACTTATATATTTATATTATATATCTAATATTTCTATATATATTTATCAAAAAAAATATACAAGTATATAAGTATTTAGCTATATCAGCCGGCTGTTACCTATAACACAAGCATTAAGTTGCTTGCCATAGGAACAGACGACCGTGTGTGTATATTATATAAGATATTTATTTATTTATTTAATGTCATGATAGGCCAATGTAACTGATAACTTATCAAGTTTTTAGTCACTTTTCGACGATTACGACGAAATTCGAAGAACCAATACTTATTGCTGCGGATTGCAACTCCATGTTTACTTTCAGAAATAAGCAAATTCGCTTGTATATTTAAATATGACTTTGCATCATTTTGTCATTATGTACTTTCCGTGTTTTTTAAAGGCGGTATCATTTTTGTTTTGAAAGAATGTATAATAATATAATGCGGTATCAGGACGCCGACGCTTATGACCGTTTAATGACCTCGTCAAATGGTGACAGAGTACAAGCTGGCTTTGACTCAGTGTCATTAGTCTAGAACAAAATGTATTATACATGTAGGTATATAGAATAAATTATATTGTACAATTTAATAGGGCAGACATGTTAGTTTTTCATAGCTGGTCTTATCTTATAGATATTCGATATTAAAATATAAATAAAATAAAAGTGCTATATTTAAAGGTCCAAAGTAAAATGAAATATGAAAAAAAATTTGGGGTCTTAAATGACACTGAACATAACCCAGAAACAAAGGCACACCACGATGAACATTTATCTTATACTATTAAACGAGCAATTCTTGTATATATATATATAGAATCTGAATCTCGGAATCGGCTCCAACGATTTTCGTGAAATTCAGTATACAGAGGATTTCGGGGGCGAAAAATTGATCTAGCTAGGATTCATTTAAAAAAAATGTCTTTTTATCCCTGTTTTTAGGCAATGAAAAAATATCATTAGGATACGAAGCTCAATTTCACTACTGTCATCATAGCTGTAAAAGCGTAATTAGGTAATCGGCGGGTGACAAATCGTCTTGACCCGGGTTCGAATCTCAGTCTCCAGATTAATTTTTTTTTTTTTTTTTTATTTCACTCGTGATTTATTATTTAAATAAAATTAAAATATAAAAATAACGAGAAAAAACAAAAAAATAAAAATAAAATGAAAATACCGAGCTAGGCTCGGTCACCCAGGTACTATATATTATCGTATTAAAAAAAAAGATTATGAGCGATTATCATGTCAGTTATTGTCTGTAACTACTAACTGTAACACAAACTCATCTACATCATATATAACGATTCACGATTCAGCCTGTAATATTCCACTGTTGGGCATAGGACTCTTCCCCATGTAGGAGAAGGATCGGAGCTTAATCCACCACGCTGCTCCAATGCTGGTTGGCGGATACGACGGACATCATATAAAAAGTATATTTCAAAACATACTTATCAAAGATGACACAATGTAACTTAGTCAAAGATATGTACATGTGATCATCGAATCACTACTAATAAATACCCAGTAGCAGAGTATATCGTAATCGACAAATGGAAAACAGGAATAGCTACACTATAGTACTTAGCATTAGTCGGTGATGATCAACATAGTATCAATAAAACCGAAGTTTATTTCGTACAAACAGTCGTATAGCACGCCTCGTATGTACTTAACGTCCATTTGCGAAACATTAACTCGATTCGATCCATTATTTGGTGCTCATTACCGCTCGCAGCTTTTAACTGTTTACTGCTACAACGTATTAGAGTTGGTACAACATGCCTATTTTATTATTTTGATCTTTCTTATTAATTACGGTAAGCATCACGCAGTATAGTGATTTTGTTTGTGATGGAAAGTGACCTTACATAATTTATTAAGTCAAAGTCATTTTTCAATTTGACGACTCTGTATGAAATATGACAGGGAGAAAAAAATAGCCCTTGACGAGTTTCTTGCCGGTTCTTCTCGTTACAAGGTCTCCCGCCGTAGGATTTGCGAACCGATGGCGTAGCTTCATTGACGTTCACAAGTGCTGTATCAGCCTAAAATGAATAAATTATTTGAATTTGAATTTGAATTTAGTAATAGAATAACGATTAACTCTTGTTATACTTTAAATGCTGTATTGTGCTATGAACATATTATGCTGTGATTTTTGTGTATGAATTAGTAATTATTTGTTAGCATCTTACACACATCTGAATTAGTGTATCCGTGTTATTTGGAAATTTATAGAATTAAGAAATTACAGTAACTGTTTCAGAAAAAAAAGTGTGTGTATAATTCACACACGGCAGAAGTGGAACTTGTGAAAAGTCGTAGGATGATAGGACGTTGCGATTTGTTCTATAGACGATGATCACGGTCTCGGTGAAAAAGGTCGTAAGCGCCATGCAAAACGCGTCGCTTTTGCGTTTTCAGAAGTAATGTATTCTATCTCATTCCCTTCTAAATTTTTATGTGTTAATTTCTTAATCGTGACGCATTTTCGTTTCATTGAGTCTCAGATCACAACGATTCTGAAGCGTCAGTTAAAAAAAAAAAAAACAGTTTAGTCAATGTCTATGTCAAATTATCAATTTTTTGGCGTTTTATTAAACCAATCGAAATAGACATGTTTAATCTACAAAAACACTAATGAAACATTCAGATCTGGATATTTGTCATTGAGGGCCTCTTCAGCACTCCTTAGAGAGCACATTTAGTCTGGTTATTGTTACGTAAGCACCAAATAAAAATCGTGTGTGTCAGCTACGATGCACGACTGGAGTTTACCCCTTTAGAAAAAGGTTAATACCATATCAAATAGAAAATAAACGAATAAAGTAACGCCATCTACCGCGCGATGCCGCTATTAGAAAACTTTTATTAGTCTAGACGTTTTCGTGGTTTCCGACGTTCGATTATCGTAACGAGGTCTTTCGTTCAACAGATTTTACATCTCATATTTTTTTTCAATTCCGCGTTGGCGCAGCGGTCACAGCACTGGATTGCGATTGGCTGCTGCGCGGGCGGTTGCGGGTTCGATCCCCGCACACGACAACATTTGTATTGGCCATACAGATGTTTGCCGTGGTCTGGGTGTTTGTGCAGTCCTTGTGGGTCTCCCCACCGTGCCTCGGAGAGCACGTTAAGCCGTCGGTCCCGGTTGTTATCATGTACACCTGATAGCGATCGTTACTATTAGTAAGTAGGGATTTAGGGAATACATCCGCCAACCCGCATTGGAGCAGCGTGGTGGATTAAGCTCCGATCCTTCTCCTACATGGAGAAGGCCTATGCCCAGCAGTGGGATATTACAGGCTGAATCGTGATTTTCTTCATACCGGGGGCCTTATATGAAAATCGATTCTTAAGGAGTAAACTCCAAAAATCGGTATAATAGCGTAAGTTACCCATTGAATCGAATCGTCTGACTCAACTCGTCTGAACTGAGCATCCCATCCATCCTGGGCAGGTTGTTTAGTATACAAATAGACATGCGACATCAATGACTGATTAGTAAGTAGACAGCAAAAAGTCGACTGAGGTCGGCCGATAATAATCTGTTGTTTGTTTATAATTTTGCTGTCACAATGTATTAGGATTATAACAGCACTTTTATGAATATGCCGTTTCATTAACGTCATAAATACTCATAAATGATATTTATGAAGGGTATACAGTGTTGACAAAAAATTTAAATTTCAACCGCAGCGCGAAACGAAAATATTAATACGTATATGAAATGTTATTGTTATAATAACTTTTAAAAAAATCCAAAGGTTTTATTTTTTTAATTTACGAGCTTTGTAAAGTGATATTGTTTTAATAATGTACATAATTATCATTTTTACGACCGAAGTCTTAAATATATGTTTGTTGTGTTAAAAAAAATTTAAATTATTTATATATTATTTTATATTCAATGAATGAACATAATAATATTATGTGAGTTTTGTAATCACATAGTTTCGATTCAATTCAATCAATTGTTGTGTATTTTTAGTTACGCAACTAATTAGACATTTGTGTATATACAATCTATGTAGATAAGAATGAATAGCCAAACATAATTTACGCAAATAACTTTCGACCTACTGCATCAAATGAGACATATTTTGTTAGTTATTGTAAAAGAGGGTTTGCATTAAAAAAAATTATATACACGTTTTAGTGATAAAAATGGCATGGTATAAAGCTTTCTGGGACAGCTAGTTTAATGAAATTCTATTACTAACAAAATTATTTGAATAAATATAGTATTAGCAGTATTTTTCCTACTTAGATTTCTTACTATAAGTATTCTATTACCATTTTTTATCCTACATTCTGAGCTCTGAAGTTTAACATGTCTATAGTAGATGGTCCTTCAGTTACCTCGTTAGTTCTGCTCCGTACTGGTTCTTAGATTTTAAGTATAGGTATTTGAGGTCAATTTTAATTGACTTACCAATGTAATATTAAAATTATAAACATGGTTAGCTACAATTGAATTCTGAAATATCAGAATTAAATAAACTTTTGAAATTAGAATGTCAACATAATTATACTTGATTAGGCTTTATAGTGTAGGACGCAGTGTAGGACGTCCTCCGACCCGCTGGACCGACGGTCTATGTAAGATTGCCGGTGATGATCGGTGTAGGCTGGATGAGGATTGCGGAAAACCGGGATATCTGGCGCGAGCTTGGAGAGGCCTATGTCCAGCAGTGGACTGCAATAGGCTGATATGATGATGATGTGATGATGAGGCTTTATAGGCTATACATATAAAAATAGTAATGCTCAATAATTTCTTTGTATTTATTTTATTTTGAAGTTTTGAAAAGAAATAGATTGAGATTAGATATGAAGCATTGGCGTTTTGATTATAACAACTAGAACTGACTGATGTGCTGTATGTTGTAGGTTAGATCCCGTGACAAATGTGTAGACCATTCAGATGGTTGCCGTTGTCCGCGTGTTTGTGATTGTGTTTTCTACAGGGTTGAATATATTCCACTGGGGCCCGTTGAATGTGAAGCGTTTGCTTTATTTCTTTCTTCAATATTTTTTTAAAATATACTCAAGAAATATATTTAAAAAAAATACTATTTTGTAAATATACTTAAACAGACAAGTTATATCTGAACTATCGTACTAACAACAGCAAAGCTCATAAATAAGGCAACTTCTTTCGATTTTAAGACAACAGAAATTCCAAACTACAGCTCTCTTTTACACACAGTTTAAGTGTACTTCGAAATCAAATGTACAAATTCAAAGAAGTTAAAGCAAGTGCGGTCGATGTTCAGAAGTTTTAATAAAAATCTTTTTGTATGCACCCGACTTAATTCTCGAATTGCTAAGTTTTTAACGAGTTCTATGAACCGCTGCCAAACCGCTCTAACTAGGCTGGACACCTGTTTTAAATACGAAACTAGTAGGTACTCAATTACATTTATAGAGCTATACACAATATAAGAAAACCTAGCCACTCTCTAAATAACTTTGTCTACGGATTTTCTTATATGTTTGTCGAATTTGTAGAAAAATGTAAATGTAATGCTGTAAGGGTATTCAAAAGTGCCGAAAAAGCACGGTTGATGAAGATGGTACGAAAGCGACAGATCAATGCATTCTAGACAACAAGCTTAATAGATTTATGATGATTGTAAAAACAGTAGGCAATTTTTAGCTAACTTTAACCTAGAGAAATTAAAATACAATAAACGCATATAAAAATTAGTTATCTATAACTACTTGTACATTATATGAAATCAATGGGAATCCATATATTATGTCAATCACATCACTTTTTTTTATTTAACTGGAATGTTAGTGACAAAATTGTTTACTAGCTAGGTCATATACTAACCTGAATAGACTTCACTTAGATATTTTAAAGACGAAAACGTCTAAAAAAGTCTTGAAAAGTAAAAAATAATCTAAATCTCGTAGAAGACGAGTAGAAAATAAATAATTATTCTATTAATAAATAATATTTATACAGATATTTTATCTCAATATATGCAAATACTTTATGAGTCTATTTTTGGTACCGATTTAAAATGAGTTACTTACGTCAGATTAGGTAAACAGGAAAATCACGCATCATTACCTTTTTATGGCAAAATAAAGAAATCGATATAAAGTCTGCCATCCTATTTAATCTCAGTAAGCAGTTTGATCTATGAGAAGCTAATAGGTATGTGTATGTGTGTGTGTCTAGTGTGTAGTATAGTGATAATAATAAAAAGAAGAATATAGAAGAAGACAATAAACGGTGTAATTGTGTCACAATCAAGCCTATGGTGCTCAACCTAAAATGCGTACTCTCAGCTTATACGTTCACTGCTGAGAAAAGTGCCTTTTCTACATTTATGTAGAAAAAGGACTTTTCACCGACATGCCTACTTTAGTAGACATGTCGGGGTCTACTCCACTTTGCTGCTCCGCTGTTAATTTGGCGGCTAATTTTCTTTACCACGAGTAAAATTTGCTGTCAGGTGTCTATAGTAAAAACTAACCTACTGACTAAGACCCACAGCATTACGTGCTCTACGAGGCATGGTTTGGATATATATAAGGCACCCGGACAATAAATAAATATTTATACAAATACAAATATCTGTCCCGAGATAGATATAAAATTGCAACCGCAGGGGTTTCGAGCGACTACATGCAACACGACATCAGAACGGTTGTAATACGATTAAGGATTATTCTATTTCAATAACAATAATTTGTGTCATTGACTACAAGAACATGTCTCCTCTTACTCTAAGTAAGCTTTTATGTATGCTCTCCACACCAACGCTGCATCAGTAACATGAGAGCATAGTTACTTTGACGAGCGTTTCATACATTATTCATAGTTTGTAATATCAATTGATATCAATAATAGTGATTTGAGTGGTATTCGATTGTGAGTATGTATCTTTATAAATGTAATTTTATAAATATCTTATAATATGTGAATTATGTATTTAGAAATTATTGCATTTATGATTTACACTTAATACGAGGCTAGGCTAATTCGTTATTCATTTTCGTGTTAGATTTAAACGTTTTGTTACACATTAACAACAGTAAGCCTACTTTGTAGGAAGGCATCGGTAATTTTAATATATAATAATAATAATAATAATACTCTTTATTGTACACAACATCAATCAACACAATAACATATTACAAGTACAAAACATGAAAACAGTGTACAAAGGCGGTCTTATCGCTAGAAGAGCGATCTCTTCCAGACAACCTTTGGGCATATAGGACACGGCATAGTGAAAGCGGTAGGGAAGTGTACAATAGAGAAGTGACAAATACCTAAAACAATATCAATTATCGAATACAAATACACATACATATGCAGCATAATACATACATACAAGGATACATAATTATATACATATAAACATATATACATACACATATTATATACATATATATATATATATATATATATATATATATATATACACACATATATATAAACATACTTATAAAAATACTATACTTATAAACAAAATATATATAATATAATATATAATAATTAAACAGAGATATTAAAAACAATTATGACGTATTAAGTGACAAATAGTGCGCCTTGAGGTATTTTTTGAAGCAAGATAAGGATTGGGCTTGTTTTATAGGTAGAGGTAAAGCATTCCAGAGTTGAACAGCTTTAACTGAAAAGGAGTTGGAGTAAAAAGAAGTATTGTGAGCTGGAGTTTCGAGAATCAAAGTAGACTCGGATCTAAGGGTGCGTTCGTGCGTATCACAAAGATAATTAAAACGCTCCTTAAGGTACAGAGGTGTATCAGGATGAAAAAGTATAAGTATATATATATTTTTTTTCTGTGCGTGTGTTTGTCACTGAATTCCTCCTAAACGGCTGAACCGTATATTTTTATGGGTTTATGGATGGTTTGAAATTCTGCTATCGGTATATCAGCAATCAAATTTGGTAGCTGTATTCCGGGCTAGACATCGTCTGCCGGGTCCGTTAGTATCATATAAAATCTTTACCAATATCAAATAACTTTTGTGCATTTAGTATTAAAATATAAATCGCTTGTATGCATATTCTTCGACGTTTTTTTTTTTCAATATTCATGTAACAGCGACGTTAAAAATAGAAATATAAATATAGATAGGAAATATAATATTGAATTAAAATATCAAACATTCATCTCTCCTCTAAAATTAGTTGTAATCCTTGTTACTTAAACTTAAGCACCTAAATTGTTTTAAGCATTTTGTATTATTAAAGCAAAATTTGTTACGACATCGTAATTTTATTAAGGACAAAATCTATGAATATACAAAGTTATTTAGAGATGTTTTGAAGATAGAGAACACATTTTTAGGTCAAAATTAAATTAGCTACAGGAGTGGAATTTATAACTTTCTGAAATTATTTAATGAAGAGTACAAAAATATCTAAAACGAAGTAATCCATAGTAAGAACTGACAGCAGAATTTAATGGTTCTATAATCTTTAAGAAGTTTTCATAAATCTTATGGTCTAAGATCCGAGAAGGTAAATCTTCCCTCATCTGTTAATTAGATGAAACAATTTTTTATAGGCTTATTTCAATATTGTGAATTTATAAAAACAACCTCTGCCACCATAAGCCTGCTACAATTTTTTTTTAATCTTTTCCCTCTCATGTTAATTACATGTAGTAAGCTAAAACCGTTAATATTTTACATTATATACCTGACTGTAGTAGGCAGCCATCGCTATGATTGCTACACTTACGTGCAGCCAGGTCAGTAGCCTCAGTCAGAGTAACCTGGCTGCAGGTAAGTATAGCAATCATAGAGATGGGTGCCTACTATAGTCAGGTATATAATGTAAAATATTGACGGTTTTAGCTTACTACATGTAATTAACATGAGAGGGAAAAGATTTTTTAGAAGAAAAAAAATTTTTTTTTTAAGTATTATTATTTGCAGCAGGCTTATGGTGGCAGAGGTTGTTTTTATAAATTCACAATATTGAAATCAGCCTATAAAAAATTGTTTCATCTAATTAACAGATGAGGGAAGATTTTGTTATATTCCGGATCTTAGACCATTATATGTGATTGCCGGGGCCTTGAGTAATCGGTTTGTAGTTGGTTAATATAAGATGTAACACACCTCTCTAATAAAATTCGATTATAAGTTCACAAGTCACTGCCCAAGTTCGTTATTTTGAAATTAAGAAATATTTTTTTATTTATATCTTGATGTTGAAACCTATGTTACAAATTGTTTTCTACAAACGTACAAGGCTCACGAAATTTTCTGTTTTTATTTTTATAATAGAAAGAAATAACATTCCACGATTGCGGGAATACTTGTAGCAAAACGTGCAGATCGTAACAGTACATCAAAACAAACGTTTTACTGTTCTCAAGAATTTGGAAGAATTCCAGAAAATGGTTCCATATAATAGCTTCAAAATTGCATTCAAACTCATTACTTCAACCATTAAACACAGTTTTTATTTTCTTGCAAGAACTTTATTACAGATATAGACGAATTTGATATGCTAATATTGTGTTTGCTAGCAAATGAAAAAAACCGACTTCAATTACATCGACAAGTAATACAACGCAACGTAAGTAGACGAAAAAAATTAACAAAAGCAGTCGTCACTACGATTTTCGAAGGTTCCCCTCAATTTCCTTGAGATATCATCATCAGGCTGGTTTCCTTATCGTGGTATTACCCTCGGAATATCTTCTTTTCAATAAAAAAATGATCATCAAAACGGGTCATAAACGACAAAGTTATCCGCGAACACACGTAAAAAAAAATAATTA
The DNA here is from genome assembly GCA_905220545.2 of Melitaea athalia. Lineage (NCBI taxonomy): Eukaryota > Metazoa > Arthropoda > Insecta > Lepidoptera > Nymphalidae > Melitaea > Melitaea athalia. The sequence continues at coordinate 9,740,546 of HG992198.1, forward strand.
TATATGTATACGGTCGAATTGAGAAACCTCCTTTATTGAAGTCGGCTAAAAATAAAATGATCCAATAGTTAAAGTAAGGGTTTGAAGATTTTTGAAGGGTAAAGTTCGCCTTTATAATATTTTTAATAACAACATCGCTTCAGCCTGTAATATCCCACAGCTGGGCATAGGCCTCTTTCCTCAATAACAACACAGAAAAGTTATGTAAGTGGTTAGCCCGCAGTGATCATGAATTAGTACGAAGTCACTATATATATTTCTTTTGTAGCACATTTTCTTTAGTTCCTTTATGATTCATTATTATCCTTACCATTTAGTTAACGGTATGACTTCTATATTATATTTATTTAAAAAATATACGTCTTGTCGTTAATGTTTAATTTTGTTACATAATTAAGTACGAGTATATTAATTTGACCCATATTATTAAAAAATAATATTTTCGTTACCTGTAAAAAATAATATTTTCGTTCTGTTTTCCTCGTATTAAACACAATTTATTTTGTTTCAGAGTCGAAAATTAAAAAGGATGTTATCTAGTATCACAATGGAATCGCGAAGATGTCATCAGAGACGGCCACAAAGAAAAGCAAATTTGTGAAAAAAAAATGTTGATTATAAAAAAGATATTGAAAGAAAACATTTAGATAAATTCTAAAGATTTATTTATTCTGGAAATAAAAGTAAAAAATAAACAACAATATTATATTACAATAATGATAGTGAAAAATAAAAAAGTGTATTTAATCTAGTATGTGCAAATAGTGATTAGTAAAAATGTTTAAAATGAGAGTGTTACTTCAAGCCTTCGTTATCTGCGTGACCTGCATATCCCTGCAGTTTATTGGTAAGTAATAGTAGTTCTTTAATAGATTACTAGCGACCTCTGTCCGTCTTATATGTTTTACACGATAAGTAATCACCAACATATCATATAATTTAGCATATAAAACCTTCTCCGAAACACGCTGCATCTTACGGTATAAGTATTATCAGAATAATACTAATCGGGATCGGTTCAGTGGTTTTCGCAGTATAACCGAACAAAAAACCGGCTCTCCATTTATAGTTCTTTATTAGATTATTATTTACGTAAAAAAAGTAAACGTTCAATGGAAGCGAGAGATAAATTAAATAAATTATCTTTGATAGATTTTAAAATATTATTTTTATAATAATCTATTCCATAAGTTTGTACTCTAATTATAAAACGAATGATTTACGTATAACATGACGGTATGAGAATTCAGAATTTAACCCTCTGATAGCATAAAACCAGTTGTTTTTCTGATTTATGTTTAAAAATAAATACAGAATCAGTAAGGCGGAGTTTCATGCCGTAAAAGTATTCGAAATACCTCAAAATCAAGTAGGAGTAAATATAAATATTTACTTAATTATAATTTTAATAATACTTTAATTATAATTTTCTTAAGGTTAGTAAAAAAGTTCATACACTTATGAAGTGAAGTGAAGATTGACGCTAGTTTCCCAGGAATCGGGAACGCCTTACAAAAGTACAAAAAAATGTTTCCCAGAAAAAACACTTTTTATGTTTACTAGAATCACAAAATATAATCTTTATAAATTTAATCCCTACAATAAGAAACTTGCTTTACTATGTGTGTACACTTGCTTTAAAAGGAATACTACACAATTTCATTATGTCGTTCTGCGAGGATCGCGACAAATTGTTGAATAGATTTTAATTTTGAGTGATAATATGATTATGATATAATATGTTTCGTAACAACGCTTTTAAGCGCCTAGGCATGTGCTTACAAAAAAAAAATCATAAGCAAATATTTTGTATTAGTTTTCTTTTGCGTGTTTATACCTATAAAATATTGCTTAATACAATAAGTAGTGTAAATTAATTCACAAATATCAGTTAATATGTAACATAAAACAACATACTACAACAATGTAAGACTCGTAAGCAATGCTTATTATAATCGTACACAGCATCGTGTGTAGGATATTCGGGGGTGTTTGTTCTCGTTTTGCAGTATCAACTAGTTAGGGAAATCTCACAACTAGGGATATGTTCACGAACAACTAGTTAGCTTCATGTTGCTGTAACAATATCAAGGTTTTCTACATTCCGACGTGTTTGAATTGCTTTACATATTACAATATTTAGTCATGTTGTAAGTATTTTCGTTTCAATTTCTTAACACATTTGAGTTTTTGTTTTTTATTCAACTCTCGGACTGGGTTTTAAGTTTAGTGTAAAAAGATATTTAATTGTTATATAGACTTGAAATATTTGTACGACTCAACATGAATGAGTAAAATGTTTGCCAATTATAAATATAAAGTAACTTATGTAGCTTTTCTAAGGCTCCAAGAACCTTAGAAACTTTCAATACTATTATTCATAATATTTTATGTATGTAAAAAATATTAAATTGAGCTGAATATTTAAGTTATTACCTAGTTTTAAATGAAAAAGTGTATCAACCTTGATTTTTGTTTTTCTTTTGGTCTGAAATGTGCAGTACTTTTATATTTTTTTTTGTTTACGATTTCGTGTTTTTTTTTTTTAAATAATTTCGTGTTTATTTTGTGCACACTTCCATTAAATTAAAAGAGTACACAACTCATAAATTTATTTTTTGTAAATGTGCTTTTAGTATATGTATCTTTTGACGGAAATGTATTTTGATACATAAAATCAAATGTTTTCAAAGAAATAAAATAAAACTTTTCAATTTGAAATGAAAAATATCAATCGAAAACTATAATATATTTTATTATTGTCAAAGCAGTGTACTCGTGTACCAATTTCAGTACAGAGCGCCTATGATGCGTGACTTAATCATTCCACTTCTATCCGCTTTGAATATTGAGCACACGTTGGGTTAGATATTCGTACCGTGAAAAAGTTGTACTATTTTCTTTGTACGATAAAATATAATAAAATGTGACAGGAATATGTTTGAAAATGCTTATTATATTCTTTTTTTAATAAAAATAATAATTTTACGATAGCTCGAACAGGTTGGAATGATCCGACGATTAAATTAAATTGTCTTTGTAATATTGTTCATAATGTTCGTTTTTTACTCGTCTCTCTTATCTATACTAATATAATAAAGCTGAAGAGTTTGTTTGTTTGTTTGTTTGTTTGTTTGTTTGTTTGTTTGTTTGTTTGTTTGTTTCTTTGTTTGTTTGTTTGTTTGTTTGTTTGTTTGTTTGTTTGTTTGTTTGTTTGTTTGTTTGTTTGTTTGTTTGTTTGTTTGTTTGTTTGTTTGAACGTGGTAATCTCTGGAACTACTGGGCCGATTTGAAAAATTCTTTCAGTGTTAGATAGCCCATTCATCGAGGAAGGCTATAGGCTATGTATCATCACGCTAAGACCACTAGGAGCGCAGTCCACGCCGACGAAGTCGCGCACAGAAGCTAGTTTTTTTATAAACGAACAATTTTACGATATATTAAAAAGGTTAAGTAGCGTATGACGATGAAATAAAAATGCCGTTGTATTATTGTTTTTAGTTCCTTTCTTTATTCTTCTATTACATCCGCTTATTTTCCTTTATATAAATAATCTATAACTTTTATACTCAAATTAATGTATTAATTTACATGCAAACATTAAGACGTGTATATTTTTCTGTATTTTGATTTTTTAAAGTTAAAGATTTTTTTATATACAATCTATAAAAACATTACGCTTACGCTTCAGCCTGTAATATCCCACTGTTGGGCATAGGCCTCTTTCCCCATGTAGGAGAAGGATCAAAGCTTAATCCACCACACTGCTCCAATGCGGGTTGGCGGATATATTCCCTACTATGAGTAACGATCGATATCAGGTACATGATAACAACCGCGACCGACGACGGTTTAACGTGCTCTCCGAGGCACGGTGGGGAGACCCACAAGGACTGCACAAACATTCAGACCCCAGCAAACATCTGTATGGCCAATATAAATGTTTGTCATGTGCGGGGATCGAACCCGCAACCGCTAGCGCGACAGCTACAAATCAGTGCTGTAACAGTTGCGCCAACGCGGCTTCAATACATTGTATAATACCATAATTATAGTTTTTTTATAAATTTGTAATTGTGCTTAAATATCCAAAAATTGTAAAATGTAATGTTCAAAATAGATTTTATTTTATACATCTATATTTATATAGAATAAAAATTAAAATTACGTGTATTTTTATTTCATACATAAGGAGAATATGCAAAAATCAGAAATGTAAAAGGACATATTGATGGATGAACTTCGTAAGCCCAACCATGTCCAACACAAAAGAGTCAAAGGCGAAAAGCACCTCATATTTCGAATGCACCACGTTCCGACCCTATCCAAATATTCGAGGCGAGGCCTTTTAAAATTATTTAACCAAAAAGTTGTACCTACCGTTACACTCAAAGGCGTACATTGTTAGTTAACCGCAAGATGTGTTATCTCATTACCGTGTGGGGGAATTCTGCGTGTCCTTGCAAGTTACTCTGAATTTATTTATGTAGACGCTCGATCCCTTTAAATGAAGGCATTTACGGACTATTGGCTTTATTGTTTTTGTAGCTCTTTGTGGTATAAATTTTGACGACTAAGTAATTGAAAAACGAAGGCTTATGTTTAACGTATGTGAAGTCGTTGAGAGTTATTAATATGGTTGCTCAGTTACAAACGAACAGGTTTTGTTTAAATATGTTTGTCAAATTATGAGACGCGAAGATGGAAAATAAAGAAAGAGATAAAAGCGCAAGCTACAGAATAAATTTTATTTCTGTTTCTTTGTGAAGTTGAAAATGTAAATATGTATTTATTATGTTAAATCCCGGAAAATTCTCTGTCATTACGCGTTTATTAATTTCGTATATTATTATTTCGTTTGAAGCGAAATCAGTAACGCAATTCCTCTGGGTATTGAGAGCACCAACAATGAAAAATATTTTAGTAATTTTAAAATTGTGAGTTATAAAAAAAATGCTACGAACTAGATACATATTTAATATACTAATATTTTTTCAAATTTGATTTATAACTTTGATGAAGTATTTAAAAAAAAAATCAATTCACATAATTTAAATTTCGATTATTACCTATTGTAATTGTAATTTTTTTTGTTGATTTTAAAGAACTATAATACATACAAAGATACATGTTGTGTATTATATATATGTTTATATATATATAAGATAAGATTCTTGAGAATCACGAAAAGCGCTTATCAAGGGAATATGAATTTTATCGTCGGTAGAATATTTTACGCTGTATTTACGAGCCGAGCTTTCAAGTTAATAAGACAAGTGAAGGCATTTGTAGGCAACGCTTCTAATATTTTCCGTTAATACTATCGCTTTTACTACGTTTTACGAGCCGCGACATTATGGAGAGTTGTGACGGATTATTTTGTACAACAAACTGAAGGTTCATTATGCTAAGATTTTGTTTTATGATTTATAACTTTGTTTGAAAATTATGTATGTTATTTTATTCGATTTTCTATGAGTGTATGTGTGATTGGTTGGTTGGTTGGTTGGTGCGATATGGTTCATCAATTTATATACAATTTCAACGTGAGTGTGTTTCTGCCTTTGTCGAACCTTGATATGAATTATAATCAATGAAATGAATGAGGATAGCGTGGTTACAACTAAAATATATTTAAGCGCTTCAGACTGTAATATCCCATCAATTTTTTATATTAGACTAGCTGACCCGGCGAACTTCATACCGCCTAACAAATACTTATCCTACCCGGAACCCCTCCTCTAACACTTAAACTTTATGGTATGGAATTAAAGTTCAAATTGACTTTTAAGTATTATTACGAATCTTTTGTATGGGAATATAGAAAAGTGTTGTTTTTAAACTTTTTCAGGGAATTTTTCAAATTTTTCTCTCCGTAACAACCACCCCCGTACTTCAAGGAATATTATAAAAAAAGAATTAGCGAAATCGGTTCAGCCGCTCTCGAGATTTGCGCTTAGCAACACATTCAGCGATTCATTTTTATATATATAGAGATAAGAGATAAATAATACTTCATTTGCGTATTTTTGTGTTTAAAAATGAGGTATAACCGTTTACTTTAATAATATTAATTTGATATCTTAGGATTACGATCACGATTCATCTTTTAACATCCTACTGCTGAGCATTATAGGTCTCTTTCTATATGTAGGAGTAGGATAGGAGCTTAATCCAAGCTGCTCCACTGTGGGTTGGCGGATATATTTCCTATTATGAGTAACGATTGCTATCAGGTATCTATGATAACAACCGGGACCGATAGATTAACGTACCCTCCGAGGCATGGTGGAGAGACCCACAAGGATAGGCAGCCAAACCGGAAAGAAATACTTGTACAAATAGAATGGCCACCCATCGGCTACTACTCCCGAGCGGCTCTTCTTGTTTGTTAGAAATAAATATCTGTTATATAATAAATTGTCTTTTTGTCACGTTCTTTTGACAGTTTCTCTTACCAAACATAATGTTTGACACACAATAAGTTAAAAAAATTGGTACAACATATCCTGAAACGTACATATAACTAACTTTTCAGCGTTATAAATAAGTTCACCCGTTTTGTATGAAAAAAATAATTATCCTAGAACATAAAAGGTATCTTTCATTATTGAAAATTAAACAAGTACATAAATGTGTAGGTTGTTGTTCACAATGAAACAAAAACAGAATTTCTTTTATTATTTTCTGTTAACTGCGTAGACATTCGTGCTATTTCTCATTTTATTGTTCTAATAATAAAGCACTAAATTCTGAAGGCCCTCATAAATCCTGAATGGAAGTCGTTACAGCTATACTTTTATTTACCTGCTTAATAATATTAAGTGTGATAGTGTTTTATTAGTGTACTACGTTATTGCTAATATAAAGTTTCTATGTACTAAATGTATTTGAAGGTAAGACACAGCGGGAAATATCTATATCAAAATATGAAACAACCCTCGTAGGGCAGTAAAAGATCAAAGCCAAATGAAATTACTCATAAGCAGTATTGTATGTCTATGTTGAGCAATGTAGCTAAAATTTCTTGAGATAATGAGTTCGTGATACCGGTGTACCATACGTTAAAATAATCGTTTTCGATCAGGTTGAGCGAACGCGTTCTTGCAACCCTAGTATTATAAAAAAAAACCCGGTACCTTTAACGCTTATGCCTACTTTGCTTTCTGTATAGTACCTGTGCAATTCGTTGCGTAATGTTACATCTCTAAATATAAAATATGGGCCTAGATGAAGTTGTCTAGCCTTTGACTTGTCGAAGTAAATAGTTGAAAACAATGGCGAACTAAAAAATAATACTAGACATTTGTTGTTTATTATTATCTTTATTAATAATAAGAGTACATTATTACATTATAAGTATGTGTGTACTTATTCTAATAATATTAAAGTGTCTGAAAATTATTAATTCTTTTTCATGTAAATTTAATTTTTTATAACTTGGTAACGTACTTTGGAACTTTAAGATCGTTTTGGTTTCGAACTGCGATAATATTTATATAAAGTACGAACGCAATAAATGTGCAATACGCTTTCAGATTCACAAACACGAACTGCAAAAGATGATGTATTCCAGAACTAATTATTTTTATTAGTAGGTAGTACTAGCCCCGCGACTGCGTCTGCGTGGGAGATTCTGTCTAGATAGTCGTTATTTTTTTTATCGCCGTGATCCTCACACCATACGAATAATGGGATATGAAGTATATGTTGCCATGCTATCTCCTTTATATAATTTTTTTTTGCTCGCAAAAATTGTCGTATTTAATAGAAAAATATTTACTTAGTTCATATCTATCTAAGCGATAGGTGCTCGCGCGCGATATACGCGGCTTTCTCGCGTAAATTTCGATTTCGCGGGAATTCCGGTATAAAAATAGCCTACATTTTTATACCGGAATTTCTTCTAAGAAGAAAGTTTCATAAAAATCAGTTTAGGCTTTCCGAAGATTAGCGCGAACAAACAAACACAGACGGACTGACAAAAGTTTTCAAATCGTTGGTTTGGGTTTTAGTATCGTGTCAATAACTATATACCTACCTACCCACTTGAAAAAACACATTTGTTCTTAAATCACACACAGACACTTTAATTTTATTTATATGTATGACTGTATGTATTTATGTTTGTATAAAAAACAGTTATTTTGAAATCACAGACAGATACTTTAATTTTATTTATTGGATTCAGAATTTTATTTTTTTGATAATATAGAATGAATGAATGAAATGATAATATTTTAATTGAATATTTTTGTTTAATAGTGTGTTTCAATATATATTAAAATACACTATGTGTATATTTCCTACATCGAAAAATTTTAATAAAAAAAAAAGAGTTAGGTGGTGAGTTACGAGAGCAGATGATTTAGATAAGCGTTTTCTCTTTGAGACTACTTTAATACCGAGTTTATAGTAAAGATAACCAACCTTATATTAGGGACTATCAAATGAATACTTTTACTAAACATTATACTCTAAAATTAATATTAAAAATACGAATACAATGATTTTTAACAAGATATGGGTTAATTTATGAGATTATTTTTGTACGTACAGTGGTGGTGTTTGTAATAAATGTTCGATTGTTCGGTCGGTTTGACATAGTATTTATTTTAAAATGTTCTAGAAAAATATTCAATTCATTGTACTCATTTTAAAATACACTTAAGAAGTTTTCCATTGCTTAAGCTAAACTGATGTTACTTACAAAAAGAAGGGATGTTTATCACAGATCATGTCAAAATATTTTCATTAATGCATTCATAACGCAATACAAAACTACAATCAATATTTGATACTATTATTTGAAATTATTATATTATTAAATAAACTACTAATTATTACATTACATATTTTATGAGCTCCTATGGTCAACAACACAGTTTGATTACAAATATATGGATCGTGTAACATATTTGTTCGAACACAAAAACCGAAGTATATACAGCGAAAAGCTGTTCCTATCGTAAAACTCCTATAAACCGTAAATGGGGTCGACTTTTTCGTTACGCCTGAATGGTCCATAAGCCTAAAGGCGGCCTACGTTAAGGACCATAGCTGTGAAATAAATAGGTATTACAAGAGACTAAAACCTAATACTCTTCGTTAATATATTTCAAAGATTTTTGTAATGTATTAAATAATAAAAATAAATTTAGTGTAAGACTAACGCTTGTTTGTTAAAGTTATAGAAACTTTTCTTATATTAATGAATTATGTCTCAACCATTTTTCTTTGCCTCCAAAGTAGCAGGATTTCTTAGTTTAAGAGCCAGCATTCTAATGAGTTCTGTATAAAAAGTTTGCAAATATTCTTCAATCACAACTTTTTATTTACAGTCGATTGAACAGAAATATCGTTAATCTACGTATTTAAAACTTACCTAAATACAAAGGATAAATAAACATAACCTACGTAAACACAAACTACAAAGAATAAAAATGACTTTGACACACAAATAATTCTAATTATTTTTAACAAAAGAAATTCTAATACATAATTAAATCGAAAGTTATTTTTTTTTATTTTTTTTTATGTAACTAGGTCGGCAAACAAGCGTACGGCTCACCTGATGGTAAGACCGTAGCCTATAGACGCCTGCAACACCAGAAGCATCGTAAGCGCGTTGCCGACCCTATCCCCAATCCCCCCCAGGAGCTCTGGTCACCTTACTCACCAACAGGAACACAACACCGCTTGAAAACAGTATTATTTAGCTGTGGTCTTCTGTAAGGTCGAGGTACTACCCCAGTCGGGCTGCTCCATATTTTGAGCAGGAAATTTCTTGCTGTGCCCTACCTCAGTTATTTTAAGTATTTCTATGAATAGCTCTAAATGTTATGTTTTTGTACTACATAGGACTTGTAATTATTTTGTGTAGTGAGACAATAAGCCTTTCTATTTCCTAACCCTCGATTTACTCTCGCTCCTTAAACCTTGTAAGCGCAATAGGCATCTGTGGCTCTTTGGGAGTGTGAACATTAAGCGTCTTTGCAATATGTACTTGATAGTTGTTTAGGAATAAAAGCTGTAAATTTTATTAAATATTACTAGATGACCTGGTTAACTTCCTATCACCTACATATATTTGTGGAAATACATTCTGAACGCACCTATAAATATTTGACAATCAAGTGACATTTTTTTATTTCTAAAAAGACAAAAGAAATCAAATGTTTCACAGCTAGGAATATTTTGTATAGAAAAATTAAGTAGTCGTTTTTAGTTTCTTTCCTTACTTACTATTTATATTTCTTATCGTTTCAACCTTCCCTGAACTTCTACTTATATTTCAAGATCAAAATCAGCCAAATCGGTCCAACCATTCTCGAGTTTTAGCGAAACAAACTTTAATTTTCTCAAGATCTTATTCCATATATGAAAAAATATTTTATCACGCCTTCTGATCGATTTAATTCAACTTTCAAAAGGATAAAATTAACCGTTAGACTGAAAATATTTTGTATTCAAAACAAAGATCCTCTTTCCTTGTTTTCTACACTTTTCCGTATAAAATAAGCTACCCTAATTTTATGGACTGTTTAAGGCTTAATATTATTAAACAAGAAAGTAGTCGGAGTACCAATTTGCCTCTTTAAAAGTTTCGCAGCCAGCGAAGCCATTTTTGCAGTTGTTTAAGTATTTTTGTCACGGATGACCTCTTACTCAGAGTAATTGGCTGCGATTAGATTATGCTTTTATTATCTTATGTCGATGTACTTCAAGATACTTCAAATGAATTCAAATGAAATTTATTATTGAAATTAATGATTAAATATTTTAAGGGAAGTTTTAGTCCATTGAACCTAAAAGCGAATTTTGTGTTTACAAAAAACGTGTACCATTCATTCTAAGTTAAGATAATAATTATTTTGTAGGATAAAAGCAAAAGTTATGCAATTATTGTTACCAAATTTAAATAAAAATAAATTGACGAGTGATTGTGTTTTTCTTAGTAAGTATTTAACTAAAATAGTTTTTACTAATAACAATGAATAAAAATTATTATTAATCTTCCTAGCTAACAATTTATTATAATTTATTATTAATAGTTATGATTAAATAAATTTATTTAGAGAAAGTGATTTCACGATTATTTTACTTTTATTAGTTTTAGCTGATAAATAAATACATATCTTATAGCATTCACACGATCATCTGTTCCTACGGTAAACAACTTAATGTATTAAAGGTAACAGCCGGCTGATACAGCAATAAATATACATAAAATTAAAATACATATATAAATAAATAAATACAAACATCACACCCAGACTCAGGTGGGAATCTAACCCACAACCCCCGTAGCAGAATGCAGGGCCACTGCGCTAACGGGCTAGTCAAATAGTGACGATAAGAGTGATAATGGATCTACTTTCTCTCAAATAATATATTCAATGAATTTGTATTTCACAGAAATCTCAATTAATATACACAGTGATATCTACAGAAAGCACATTTTGTTATTGATATTATAATTAGGATATTACTCTAATGCTTCGTATGCAAATATATTACCAACGTAATTAGAATAATACCCAATGTGACATAGCAACAGATAAGCACTTGCATTAGAAATCAGTTAATTTGACTGTGCAGATTGGTGTAAAAAAGTGTCGTGTACTTATGTACGCACAAAAGAAGTTATATTTCATTGGCTAGCTAACTCTACATTGCTAACTTTTTCTACGTTGACTAGTTAACTTCAGCAAAAATTTACTCCCTTCATTTTTCCCAAACGCGCCAAAAGAAGTATAACTTAAATAATAATTACGTTAATGTCTGAATAATTGTTTATATTATGCAAATCTCATACTTGTTCATTACTAGTTTTGGAATAGCATAATAAAGAACTGAAGTTAACTTACTGTAGATAAACTTTGGGCTTTTGACCACTTTTGAGCAAAAGCCTCTTCAGCTTAAGAGTTGAATCTGCCACGCTTTAGTTTTATAATTGAAAACAATCACTACAGCTAATTTATTTTTAAATTAATCAATTAAAGTTATAAAAAATAAATAAATTCAAAATTGAATAATTTTAATAAAAAATTTTCAATTCTATTTTATCCGTTCATCAAATATTGTTGAATAATTTTAATTAAATTTTTTCAATTCTATTTTATAGACCGGGAGATGGTGACACAAAATATTAGGTTACAATCTGTAATAATTTTTTTTAGGTACAATTGCATCCAAATGACGAGAATACAATGATGCCATGATGTAAAAAATGATTTTACGTATTTTACAGTCGTATTTTAAAAACGTGTCCAATAAATAAGTATTTCAAGTATGGCAGCACTTTTCCCCCTACTAGAAGTATGGGATAAATAATAACGGTCACCTTTTGTCAAATACTTTCCAAAAATTCAAATGCAATACTGGTACAAATCGTTTGGCGAAAAAAAAAAAAAGAAATTACTTTTTTGCAGTGGTATGGCGGCCATTGGGAACTGTCGGAAAGGTATGGCAAGGTAATTTTCGTGAATGGTTACTTACTGGACGATGATTAGCTATGCAAAAATTAGCCTGGTACAAATGGTTGAATTGTTTTATTTAAATTAATGTATTCTCGTCGGTATGGCGAGCTGTAAGTCACACCCGAGAAGTATGGCATTCCGCTACCGCCTACTTCTTTTTTTTTTCGACTATCTGAAAATACAAGCATTTTTGTGGAACAAATCGTTCGACACTCGTTATTTATCCGACGCGTTCCATTAACGCCCACGCGATTGGGCCGCCGGTGCGAGCGCTATGACCATCATTTTCCTTTTTGCCTTTACATAATTAGACCCCTGACGAACCGCCATACTGGTACAAATGACCTAATATTTTGTGTCACATCTCCCGGTCTATTATCCGTTCATCAAATATTGAACTACAAATACAAATATCGGTTCTGAGCGCCAATTTGATACATGACTCTTAAGAAACACAATATGTACAATTGCACATTTCAGTACTACTGTTAACAATATTAATTTTATTAGACTTATCTCTCTCGCTCTTCAAACTGATATTAGTATTCATAAGCCGATTATGTCAGTTCCATTTGTGTTTGACTACTCTTTCAATTTTTGGGACGTAACGTCCGTGTACCTACCGTAATATTTATATATCGTAATATTTTTCATCCTTGTTCATCATTCGTCATCATTCGTTCATCTATTATCATCTAATGATAATTTTTCATTCATTCAACCGTATTTAAATTTTTTCATCGATTTCACACAAACAATAAACTTACTATTTTTTTAAATGAAAGTGTTTTCATATGAATAATGTGTTTGCATACATTATAAATCTCTTTAATGCCAATAAATGAAGCAATTAGAGAAAGATTTAAATACATAATGTTTGGCGATTTAAATGTATAATGCTATTAAATTAAATGTTTATCTAATCCAACATCATGCCCACTATTATCGTACCCTCATAATTTATCCGTACAGCCTTAGTCGACGCATACTAAATTATTACATCAAACATATGGGATTGGATTTTATTAGATGAAAACTATTTCTGTGTGAATAAGGTCCATCCATGTATTATTTCTGTCGCAGTTAATGTACACCTAGTTAGTGAAACTAACGAAAATCTTTCTTATTCTCGTGATAATGCTACGTCATTCCTTTTTAAAATTATCTCTTAGCGTGTTTCACCTGGTCTGTGGAAAAGTAAGAGACAATATTGTGTTTTGAATTTCTGACGATAGGTGTTTTTAAAAGAAAAAAATTGCTGCGCACAAAGTATACTAATACTAATTTAAAAAAAAAAACTAATTTAAAAAAATTAAAAAAAAAAAACGAATTTAGAATACAAAAAAAACCAATTTAAAACAAACGAATTTAAAATACAAAAAAAAAAAAAAAAACAAATTGAAAAAAAAAAAAAAAAAAATCCGCCCAAGTACGATCCAAGTACTGACCACGTTGCCGTGTTGCCGCGTTACCGGTCGCTCAAATGTTACCCCTCAAGTTTCACTTCAAAAAAATGTTTGTTATAAACGAACTTACTTTCAATTGATATTGCCATAACGTAAAATAATAGTTGTGGAAAAGTGAACTTCAACAGATTTAAAGCTTACCTCACGTAGGCTTCTACAGTAATACATAATTATTATTTGACTAAGCTGAAAAGTTTGATTGTTTAAGCGCGCTATCCACAGGGACTACTGTTGGATAGCCCATTTATCGAAAAACGCTAGACAATTTTTTTCTCAAATTAACTCGTGTGAAACCACGGGGCACAGCTAGTAAAATATAAAGTTATTACACACATTTTAGCTGATTACTTTTTTATTATTTATGCATCATACATTACAAGTAAATGTGATTTATCATTTATAAATCATACATCGCGCCTGAACGAATGTTTCATAATATTTTATTTATTAATCGGAAGTGTGATCGATAGTATCCTAACAGTGAACGATACCTTTTCATAAGACTCATAAATTATGACTTTCTATACGTACAGGCTAAAGGCGTTGCGGCATAAATCAATCAATCAATCGGGTGGCTATACATACAGTCAATAACTACGATATATTTATAACACTCGATCGAATCCCTGTTGACGCAGTGACTCTGCTTTCTTTTCTGTTGCTGGTTTAATTCCCGCCATTATGTATGAATTATTTGTTTCATTTATTATGAAAAGTATGTTCATGAGACAGATGTTACTTGAAATACTCGCATTGTCGTCAAGAAGTTGTAAAGAAGTACCTATATCTGTTGAAATTATTTGTTTGTTATATATAAGTCGGTTCTCGATGTTTTTTATTGTTTTGATTTGGGGTTCTTTGGACTGATATATATTTTTAACATCAATATTAAAAATATATTGTACAAACACCCCAATACCAATAGTACACCTAGATAACAAGACGGATAACTTCGCCAAGGTCTATAAAATGTTTATTTTTCATTGAAACGTGCTAGTCTTTCTTATTGAAAAAGAGTTATCTGTGTTGGAAAAACTGTTTTAACATTAAAGCGATGTGTATTTACAGTAAAATATATTTTGTTTCTCACATGTCAGTACGTCACTAAGATTGCCTCGCTTCTGTTTCTCGACTTGAAAAACGGTTTTATTTGAAACATTTTATGCCATAAATCTTTTCTTTCGCAAAGTCATTTGTCAATCTCAATTTACCGATAAAAACCTTCATGGCTTACACTGTACATTCTGACGAAACATTTTCAACACTGTTAAGTAGTATAATTGAGTATAATTAGATTAAATGAGATAATTTTAAATTTTATTTGTATTTTACGTGTATTGTAATGTCAAAATCGTTGTTTTAATTTACAAATGCAACGATAGGCTTATTATTAATAGTATTTTAACTTGCATGTTAATTATTTTAAAATTTTGATATACGTGAAAACGTGTCAATCGTATTGTTATGTTTTTGAGTCAAAAAATGTGTGTGTCACACACACGGCAGAACTAAAACTTCTGAAAAGTAGCCTACGTGAGATTTTTACACCGATAGTATTTTTATGTTCTACGGTATTTTTAATGTGTAATGTATTCAATCTCATTCTATCCTAAATATTTATGTATTTGTTTCTTTATCGTGACGCATTTTCGTTTCATCGAGTTTCTAATCACAACGATTCTAAAGAAGTTTCTCAAAAAAAAAATTGTAGTAGTTTTTGGGGTCTGATACAATTTATCTTTTTAAAAAAAGCTACAGATAAATTTAAGAATAAATTTTTAAAAAATGTGTAACAAATTGATTAATATTTTTACTTCTTACATTTTAATCGCCACATAATCAATTTCAAATTACTAATTACTTATTGCTAAGGTTATAATTAAGTAAAACACTGGATTAAATAAATTCTTTCATTGCATTGTAAAAAAACAAAAAACAAAATAAAAGCATGATACACGGAAAAATATTATGTATTTATTTATTTAAACTTTATTAAATAATAATTTAACATAACGTCATGTTGCGCAAAAGGCGGACTAAAGTCTTACAGTTTTATCTACCAGTCAACCAATATTGGGAATAGGTAACTTGACTTACCCACTCCCAATGCTAATGCAACATAACTTACTGTAGATACCCTCTTTCACCTTACGTGTGATCGAACCTAATTCAACTTAATTCAAAGTACAATAAATATCGTTCAGTCACAATTTCCTGTTACTTGATTTATGAGTATCGGAAATGTGGGTCGTTTGAAGTTAAGTAAATACTACAAATCTTCGGAACGGTCTGCCCAGGTAATATAATAGCACAATGATTTCCTCTTACTTATTACGGGGAATACATTAGAATAAAGAGATATAAGTAACTTCGCTCCGAAGAAGAAAGTTTTATTTAGCTGGTGTGTGTAGGTATTGTTCATTACCTTAGATGAAAATGTTTTGGAAATGGGGTCTTGTTGATTAAACATGGAAGTACGAGCATAATAGTTTGATAGTTCTATAATTTTTAGGATATCTCTTGTCAATGGTACATTTTTGTGAAATTTTAAATTGTGATCGATAATACTTAATTAAGTATTGCGTTACGTATTTGTATATTTAATAACAGTACAAAATATGTATTTTTCTTAGATTTTGTGTATAAGCTTATCTTTAGTACTTGACTTGACTAGACCGTTGCCGCAGTTTGTAGTGACCCTGCTTTCTGCTCCGCGGGTTGCGGGTTCGATTCCCGCTTGACTATGGGTGTAATATTTGTATTTATTTACATTATATCTATTATTTCTATTAGTACCTATTTATAAATAAATAAAAAACTATTTAGCTATAACAGTCGTCTGTTACCTATAACACAAGCATTAAGTTGCTTACCATAGGAAAAGACGACCGTGTGTGTATGTAGTAGATATTTATTTATTTATTTATTTATTTACAGTACCATTCCTTATTGGTACTGACAAGTAAATAAAAATTTTATCAATAAATAAATATATAATTGATCTTTCCCACACAACCTTAGCATTACTTAAAAATAGTAAAATTAGTGAAAAGATAGTATGAACTCAAAAAAAAAACCGAGTGCCCGTCACACTTCCAATACTCTTTATTCTTAGTCCCTAACCGTGCGTAGGTAAACAGAGACGCCATACATTTCAACAAAGTTTTCGTTCATATGAATGTATTTCTGAGAAGTTCTTAGCACATAAGAAACATAATTTATATAACGTGTTTCACCTAAAATATACTTGTTACTTAGACGTTATAATAAAAAAAATAAATTAAAAAACGGTAAATCTTTTAAAGCATTAAATAGTTTAAGAAAAGTTATTTCGTTTAAGCCAATGTTAGCTTAGAAATAATATTCTTTTCGATTAAAATCTTTTATTATTTAGAGTAGTAAGAATAACAATAATTTTGTCTTAGATAAATCTGTACTAAAGTTAGTCTTTGCTATAACAAACATAGTTTTTAGGTTGAAGAGTTTATCTTTAAATTATTTTTGTTGTTTAACTGTTAACTAAAAAAACGTGTAGTTTCTTAAAATATATTAATAAAACAATTTATTAAGCTTTAGTACCTACATCAATACACTAAATTTAATAATCGATAGCCTTTGACTATTCTAGTTCCATCCAATAAGCACGGATAATGAGAGCGATTTATATATACTGATACAATTTAATTCTTACAGTTAAAGTATGATTTTTAGACTAAAATTATCCTTAACTAGCTTCTGTGCGCGACTTCGTCCACGTGGAATAGGATCAATTCTGTCATACATGATTAGTGCGAAACTTTAACCGTTTACGCAGCGGAAGCTCTCAAAAAGAAAAAAAAAACCGATTTTGAAACATTCTTCATTGGCGCTACGCTCCTATTAGTCTAAGCGTGATGATATATAGCTTATAGCCTTCCTCGATAAATGGGCTATCTAACACTGAAAGAATTTTTCAAATCAGATCAGTAGATCCTGAGATTAGCGCGTTCAAACAAACAAACGAACTCGTCAGCTTTATAATATTAGTATAGATATATACATATCATTAACATTCAACTACAGATTTCTCCCAAAGTAATCTATTCAAATGTATAATAAATCGTAGCAAACAAATTGTCAATATCGATGTAAAAAAATACGAGAGGAGGTTACGAAAACCTTCCTAAATAGTAGCCAAAAAGTGCCCTGAAATCCGCTGACAAAATGTACCAACATATTTCTTTTGAAACATAAATCGTTGCTCTGTTAGATTAGCGGTAACATTTGTGTGGCTATTATTCTTTTGAGTTGACTACGGTCTACAGTCGACGATAAATAATACACGTTTTATGGCGGTTTTTATTATTATTGGATTGCGTTTGAGGACTCCCTTTTGATGTCAGTTATTTTTCTCTCCGATAGAATGCGGTGTAATGGAAAAGTTGTTTGTGAGCCGCTCTCGATCTTAAGGAGCGTAACGATTCTATACAAATTAAATATCAATAAGTGTTTCGTAATAATGCTATAATATTTTGTTCAGAATTGTTTGTTTGTGCACTTTTTATTGTCATTTCCGGAAAAGAGTTTAGTAAGATTTGCTTGTAGCGTCGTGGATATTACGACGTACGTCTGTTTCTACTGTAGATAAATTAATGCCCGTATTTTCGGTAATTGTATATACATATATTTTTCTATAAATGAATACACAGTATAGGTACGTGTAAATATAATCAATATACCCAAACTTGGAGTTAGAATTGAAGTCACAACTCTGGAGCAGAAAGCAGTAACACTGGCAACTCCGTCGACTAAAAAAGATTTCATCATCACACATTTTCACATCAGCCTATCGCAGTCCACTGCTGGACATAGGCCTCCCCAAGTACGCGCCAGACATCCCGGTTTTCCGCAATTCCACAAAACCGAGAAAAAAGATTTAATACTGATTTAATCATAAATAAAATACCTAAAAGAAACAAATAAATATAGTTGGGTTTATAAATGTGATGAATTTTGATACTTATCCGAGGTTGACATTTATCTTTACTGCTCCGCTTCTGTGAGTCAGAGCATCGTATTTTATTACCTTTTTCAATAAACGCTACGTAATGCAAAAATAATTTTACTTGAATAATGGTTGACTCTTCGCCTTAATGTATTAAAATCTATCTATATAATTATATAAAAATGAATGTTTGCCTGTATGTTCTTTATAGAATCGTAAACTATTCATTTGATCATGTCATGATTTTAAGCAGTGTCGTGCATGAGCTCACAAAGGTTTCTGAGAAAAAATAATAATAAAAAAAGCATAGCAACGCGCGCAGGGTACAGCTAGTAGATAATAAAAATCATCAAAATTTTTCTGAGACAATCTGTTGATGTCCTACGGCATAAACCTTTTCTTCTCCAACACGACTAAAATTTGGCTGATATATTTTAAATATGTGTCTCATAATTTACTCTGCAACATCTAAGTTTTCTCACAATGATTCAATAAAAATATTAAATTAACGTTTCATTCTGAACGGTCTCATTGAAAAATGAATTTTGTATTGGACTATCAGAACGGAAACACTATACAACGACATTGCGTTAAACATACACAAACGCCCAAAAAACGACAATCATCTGTTTTTATTTTATTTTTATTTTTTATTATTAAGTCGGCAAACAAGCGTACGGCTCACCTGATGGGAAGCAAATACCGTAGCCTATAGACGTCTGAAACACCAGGAGCATCGCAAGCGCGTTGCCGACCCTATCCCCAATTCCCCCCAGGAGCTCTGTGATCTGTGTAGTTCATACAAAATGTTAACATAGGGTGGGATTGCTCATACGCCGGAAAATTATTGTGACTACTGCGTCAAGGGGTCGTTAAAATAAAATACTAGATAAGTTTTTTGTTTCGATAAATGGACTATCTAACACTGAAATAATTTTTGAAACCGAACCAGTAGTTCCTGAGATTAGCGTGTTCAAACAAACAAACAAACAAACTCTTTAGCTTTATAATATTAAGTATAGATTAATAGTAAGCGTGTTCAAACAAACAAACTCTTTAGCTTTATAATATTAAGTATAGATTAATAGTACTAGTGTTCGCACCGTGGTCGAAATTCAACCATAAATAATTTAAATTATAAGTTTGAACATTATTAAAGTTCTGTTGTCAAAGACTATACTTCTATAATAATAAACAAAAGAATATATTATATTTGTGTATTTCAAATACACGGTAGTGTGTGTAATGTTTTTTTTATTGATTTAAAATTAGCATTATATACTCCTTCTCTATATAAACTACAACTGTGCGAAATTTTATACTCCTCCGTCCGCGCAATTTTCGTACAAAGGGGTACAAAGTTTTTGCTTCACGTATTAATATATAGAAGATGTTTGCTGTAATTGAGCTGTAAATAAATAGAATTTTATTTCGACAATAAATCAAATAATATTAAAATATTAAACATTGAAACTACATGTAGTAAGTTCGCTGTGCATTGGCCTTTACTTACGCCTATCAAAGTTCAAGGTTGCAATACATTAATCCTGACGTGGGTGTATCCATTTCCATTAATCGATAGTGATAGATGTAGTGTGTCTTTATATTTACCCTCCAATGAAGATGATATAATCAATAGCAATTGAAACATGATTATTGAATATATTCATTAAAAGTATCACACGAATAAATGGTAAATAATAGGTTGGGGAAAAAGTCTTTTCCTATTTTGTAGTAAAAAGTTGCAATAAAATCTTTTTGGTTGTATCGTTTGTAACTGGCTGGTTTTGATACAGTGAAAAGGTGACATTTTAGAAATGAAATCAAAAAGTAAAAAACAGTTCCCCACCACTTTTCATTTGTTTTTCTGTCCGCTAAAATGGATGAATTCAACAAAGAAATTCGGTACATTTTAAAGTTTTACTCTAGAAAAGTAAAAATACTTCTAAAGTCCCGAAAAATGATGCATTGGTTTAAGAGTTTTCAGTCACGTTTTGTTGTCAAAGATGCATTTCACTCTGGTCGCCCCGTTATAAACGTGATGAAACGAACGAATTGAAATGTACGTGCCGCTTCTTGTATCTTTTACCACCGTGAGACTACCACTCATAGAATGGGTAGAGCTATCGATTTCATTGTCTTTTTCGTCGTGATAACGATAGTTATTCCTAGTAAGGAAATTATCCACAGGCGCGTAGTATTGTGGATGAAGCTTCAATTCTTCCGCTTATATAAAAACCGTTGCACGTCCGATCTCGCAGTTTGGATAGATAATCCTTCGTAAATATTTTAGTAAAAATTATTAGGTGACAGATTTTTAGGTTTTGTATATAGGGACGAAGATTCCAATTCCCTACATTCTTCTGAACTTCAGATTGATGCCTCCTAAGTGCTGAAAGCATTTTTCAGTAATAACGTAAGGTAGAGGAACTGAGGTAGGGCACAGCAGGAAATTTCCTGCTCAAAATATGGAGCA
This sequence comes from Melitaea athalia, assembly GCA_905220545.2. Classification (NCBI taxonomy): domain Eukaryota; kingdom Metazoa; phylum Arthropoda; class Insecta; order Lepidoptera; family Nymphalidae; genus Melitaea; species Melitaea athalia. The sequence goes on from HG992198.1 coordinate 9,761,954, forward strand.
GCCCGACTGGGGTAGTACCTCGACCTTACAGAAGACCACAGCTAAATAATACTGTTTTCAAGCAGTATTGTGTTCCTGTTGGTGAGTAAGGTGACCAGAGCTCCTGGGGGGGATTGGGGATAGGGTCGGCAAGGCGCTTGCGATGCTTCTGGTGTTGCAAGCGTCAATAGGCTACGGTCTTACCATCAGGTGAGCCGTACGCTTGTTTGCCGACCTAGTTACACAAAAAAAAAGGTAACAAGTCTATCGATATATAGACATTTACTACTGTTATAATAGGGTATATGTGGGTTTCCCCATTGTGCCTTGAAGAGCACGTTAAACCGTCGGTCCTGGTTGTTATCATGTACACCTAATAGCGATCGTTACTCATGGTAGGGAATATATCCGCCAACCTACATTGGAGCAGCATGGTAAATTAAGCTCTGATCCTTCTCCTACATGGGGAAAAAGGCCTATGTCCAACAGTGGGATATTACAGGCTGAAGCGTAGCATAGATAATAGGTCATCATCTTTTTATATAACATGAACGTTGCAGATTACTACTTTATCAAAATTTCTTAAACTAAGTAATAACGCGTCCTATATTTTCTGTTTTCTTATTTAAGGTCAGTGTAACAGCTGCAAGGGACATCTTATTCAGTATTAACCTTTGGTCGTCAACAAACGTACATCCATAGTAATGTTATAGAAGAGTTGTTTTCTTTTCCTAAGTTTGTATGCCCTTGTTTCTATTTATTCTTTACGATTTGACAACATTTTTATGCGCTAGGAAGCTTATTTATTTGGAAAGGAAATTCAACATCGGTGAAATCGAGTAAGATCTCTCATATCTGTGTTATAGTTTTAAAATACACTTTTAATGTCAATGAAAATAAAATCAAAGCTGAGATGTTTATTAGAAATTCAATTTATTTTTATCCTTTTTTTTTTGTATAGACTAGCGCTTGACTGCGATCTCACCAGATGGTAAGCTAAGCTCACCAGATAGTAAGATGGTACGCGCTTGCCTAGAAGATGCCTATTCACGTGCTATTCACTCTAGATTTACTAGACTACTAGATTCACTCTAGATATACGGAACAGAGAGTGTTTTGCCAATCAAGCTAAGTCCAATACCCTGGCGTGGGTCTCATAAGCCGCTAACGTTCGCCAAGACCGTTGCAAAGGAATCTTTGCAGAATTCCTAACTCAAAGACTTATTACAATTAATCCTTTGTCGAAAGATGATGCCTTTACTACGTTGTATTCCTTTCTCAATTCGACTTTAAGATTTATTTTATTGAACGTAAGGTTCAGTTTTAATAATTGTTAACTATTTTCATCAATGATAGAAATCGTAATGGAAAAGTTGTTTGTGTGTCGTCTAAAGAATACTCTCTCGATGTTTGCTCTTGAGATCTAGAAAGTTGTGTAGAAATCCTGTGTAGTGCATTTGTAAGATCAAAGGAAATGGGTGGTATTACTATTTGTGAAATGTTTGAGTTGAATAGTAGATTTTTTTTCTTTATTATTATTATAAATTTAAAGATTCAGAAATTACTGTAGATTAATATAAAATACAGGATGGATATGCACCGATGCTTCCCCAATTATTCATTTTCAAGCAAGTTTTCTATTCATTAAACGGAAAAAAAATTTGCATATCTGTCGAGGCCATATTAATACCAACTCCTTGTACCGTAACCGCCCTAGTGTAGTGGTGCTTGCACCAATTGATCGGTTTCCGCTCGGCATGAATATCTGTATTGGTACAAATATTTCTTACCGGTTTAAATGTCTGTCCTAGTGACTCTCCCCGTGCCTCGAAGAGCACTTTAAGCTGTCGGTCCTGGTTCTTATTATATACACCTGATAGCGATCGTTACACATACAAGAAATACCTCAACACGCTGTGGAGTAATGTGGTGGAATAAGCTCCGGTCGTTCTCCATCCTACATGGGACACACATACACGCACTTAAGCCTTGCACGCACATGCACCTATGCCTTGCACGCACATGCACCTATGCCTTGTAGTGGGATGATACAGACTGAATTGTACTAGTTCTTTCGTTTCTGAGTTTATAAAAAAAATAATTATCCTTCTTTACAATACATTAATTTATGAATAACAAAAATGAATTCTTAGAAACTTGAAATTGTATATTTTACCTTACACTTTAATTATGTTTCAAACTTTGTTTATATAATAGAAAGGTATGTATAAAAAAATTACAATTGGTTTTGTAAAATAAATTTCGCTTAATTTAATTTGTATTGGTATTTTGGGTTAATTTTATATAATTACATAATTATATCAACACTGTTTATTATTTTATGATCGACCGCAATTTATTATACAATATATGATATACAATATACTACCGAATATATAATTATATGTTTGTAAAAGAAAACATAGTGAAAAATATGACAAATTCAAATTAAACAGTTAATAACAGCGAAAAGACAACCTTAAGATGAAAAATGAGCTGCAAAGGAAGCGTGTAAACAAAGTGGCACAGTACAAATTACTATGAAATTGCATTTCAATCGTTTTTACTTTACAAAGCGAGGAAACACTAATGCCTTTTACAACCACAAAACGAAGCGTCTAACCTTGTCTTTTATTCGATCTTTCTTCACGAGTGAAGGAGATAGAAGATATAATGAAAACCTCGTTAGCTTCACCGGTAACAACGGATGGTCAGGCTACTATTAATACTTCGGAAGTTTATGATTACGATTTGATCGTAAACTGCAACTGTGCCTGTTACCACTCCATTCTATTAGCTAATGCCCTCCAACTTACTCCGTTCCAGAATATTCGATGTATCAACTAACATAATTTTGGCTACGCTCACACCTTAATATGAAATATTGGATATTTGGTTAAGTTGTGATTTACGTACACTTACTATAAATACATTGCTTTATTGTGCAACAAATGTAACTTTCTAATACTTAGTTGTATCCTTTGAATTTCTAATCAAACTGCAACGATATTTTTTCTACGAAATAATTTAAATTAACCTCTTTTAGGGTTCCGTACCTCAAAAGGAAAAAAGGAAGCCTTATGGGATCACAATGGGTTCGTCTGTCTGTCAAGACCCTTTTCCTCAGGAACCATGAAGGTATCGAGCTGAAATTCATATCAAATACTCAAGTTTACTATCCTTTGGAGCTGTAAAAAAAACAAACTTCTAAGCCAACGTAGTAAAAAGATACAGCCGTTTATGCTGCAAATTTTCGACACTCGCAAACTTGTACAAATACAAATATCCACCCTCGAGCGGGAATCGAACCCGAAAACTATCGGTATTTAGGCGCCTGCACGGTGCATGCACCATTACATCAAAGCGGTTGTGGTACAAGGAGCTAATATTTAGGTCGTTCCTTTGTCAACAAAAAAACTACAATATCCCGAACTGTCGAACGTTGAAAATGTCACGCTTCAATATCATGACATAAATGAACCATAGCCAATTGCCAAAAATATCAACGCGAATAAACGAATTAACTTAATTATGTTATATTTTCTCATCCATGAAATATATGTTTTTTTTTTAGTTTTCATTACATGTCATGCTAAGACCTATTATTGGCTGTAGCCGTATTCAATAGCCAAAAATATCAACGCGAGTGAACTAGTTTTTTTGGTTAACCACGAAAAATATATTTTTTTTTTTCGTTCTACGTATAAAAATTTAACAATATCGTGTTGGTAAAGTAGATGTACCTACGTAACAAGCAGACACAATCAAATAAAACAAGGAAAAAATGCTTAAGCGTCATCCATATTAAAAGGCTGTATAATAAACTCGAGCTCGGTAACCTTTGCCATCTTAACTGTACCAATAAATTGAATTCCTTTCAATTTGAATACCGCGATGCTGTTACTGTGCCCGCAGACAAATCGCCTCATTAATTCCACGACACGACCCCTCAGCGTTTTGTCCTTAATCTAAACCCTAAAAAATGACGCCCTTCAAGATATTGTTGAGAGTTTATTTGGCTGAATTCGTATTTTTTTCCATACCGTACTGAAATTTATATTTATCAATTTTCGTTATCGTTATCAACTACTTTTCCCATTTTTTAATTATTTTTTTTTTATCATCATTTTACTTTTTGTGGATTTTTTATCATTAAAATAAAATCAGGAACTTCGTTATAACTAAATTTAATTTTTTAAATTAAGTTTGATGACTTAGTTTCAGTTTCAGTTCCATAATAATACATATTTAGTGAATTAAATTTATATCTGTAGCGAAATCTATCTAAGAACTTAAAAACTGATGATTCTAAATCGCGCTATCGAAGTTATCAGAGCGATTGAACAATATATACAAGAACCCGACAACAACCATCGTGGTAGTAGCCCTACCAGACACAACACGCGTCTAATTGGAGGATCCTCCCTTTACGAGGGTGGAAGAGGTACTTCAAATCATGGTCCTCGCCACAACCAAACTGGTGACCCCGACGTGATCTTTTCTATATAAAAAAAACAGTTTGGTTGTGGCAAGGACCGGGATTTTAAGTACCTCTTCCACCCTCGTAAAGGGAGGATCCTCCAACCAGAAGGGTGTTGTGTCTGGTAGGGCTACTGCCACGATGGTTGTTGTCGCCTTAATTTTTTTTTTAGCATATATCTAGTGTGACTGGAAACAAAATATACATTTAATATCTCTATAGTAACTGATCTTCTTTAATAATATTTATCTTTAATAATTACTGATAACGGTATTAGCGTTGGAAGATATAGATAATTTTATAAATAAACATAAAATAATATACTAAATTCCGCTTAATAAAATTGATCTTTAATTATGTCTACTAGAGATTAGATTTTTTTAAATAAACTCAATTTACTACTAACTAAAAGTAGAGATTAAAACCAAGACCCTTTTCACATCGACTACTTGCCACTCATGAGATATTGAGGCACTTGTCACCGCAACTAACTCCAGCTTAAATTAATTAGAAACGTGTAAAGCAACCGTTTATTTACCTTGTAACACATTAGTGAGAGAATAATTTAAACTTGCATTATATTTTTCAGGCTGTCTAATTTTTTATTTTATCTTTTGAGTATTTTTAGAATACGTTAATTACAATTTTAGTTTATCTAATTTACACAACGTATTACATAGAAGATGCTTACTAGGCAGTTCTTATTTTCATTCATTCGGTTCTTATAATGTTTTTCTATTTCTAAGCTCTTTTTGGCCTATACTTTTTCCTTATTTACTTTTGTCTTCATAAATCTTAGACACACGTTATACTTTTTTTTTATTTGTTGCTGTCGCATTCGCGATTAGTTTTATACCAAAAAGTCAAATGAAATTACGCCAGCCATGATAGATAATCCCCTAATTATATATTTTAAGGATTAATTATACCGAAATTTTGAAACAAGTTTAACTAACATTAATAAGCATAATTATTTTAAGCTATAAATCTTTCAAAAAATTTTTATCTTTTTACACGCTTTTTATTAGCTTCACCTGTATGTTTGTTAATATGTTTGTAAGTTTGTAACCAACTCCTTTGGACTTCATTTTGACCCACTTCTAACGTTCAGATTTCATTTAAACTTGGTAGACTTATCGAGGACCGATGACAATACACTAATTTGATAAAATTATTCAATTGTCCTAACGACTTGGCACAATAATCAAGACTTTTCTAACGTTCAGATTTTCTACTTTTTAGTTTGGTTTGTTTATATAAGCGTGTCTTTTAGTTTTTTTTTAACTAAGTATTATGTTCATCATAGTTCTTATTCCATCAAATAATTTTATAGACATTTCAACCTCTAGGCGTTTCTTTTAAATAAGAATTGCAACTTTTATCGGTATCATTTCTTCTCGTCTACAGTGATTTTTATTCTTTTGTTCGTCTGTACAAAGATAGTAGCATGATTGGAATCCCCGCTTTCCCATCTATAAAGATATTCAGGACATAATATCCGGAACGCTTAAAGAAAATTAAAATTTATATTTTGTCTTATATAAATCTTTTCATTTAAAAATCATAAGCTATTAAAATAAGTTAAATATCTATCGTAGAGAGTTTTAAAGATATTGATTTTTTACTCTCGGACTATTTAGAAACATTAATGCAAGTTTCTAAAGGACTAAGCTATTATGAACGATTATAACAGCGTAAATTCATTCACAGTGTAAATAATTATGCAGGGGTGGAAATGTTTCGTATAATTTTATTTCGGTCTTTACAACAATTGAAGGCTCGGCGTCAAAAAGAACTCGCCCACTTGCAAACAACGAAAGCGCTGTGTTGCAAATGCTTTGCTCAAAAAATAATGAGTTCTGAACCCCACTTGAGAAAACTGCGGGTAACAATCTACAAAGTGCGGACTGCGCTGGACGTTTAAAAGGCTATCTTGAACGAGCGTTAACCCTTGAATTTATTCGATTCCATCCAGAAGAACGGTGATTATTCGGATTGAGTTTGAGGATTCATTCCGGTTCTTGAGTTCAACGTTTTCAACTCCATTTTCAAAGACGTATTAACTCGACACGCCTTAACAGCGATAATTTTAAATTTAAAATATTATAAGAACCATCAATCTACAACAAGAATATTATGGCCAGTCGTATTAAAACTCATTTTACTTAGTTTGATATTGTCAAATATTTGGCATAAAAAATTAAAATTTAGAACTAAATTAAAATAAGTAAGTCGTGCCGAGGTTTAAACAGTATAAGGACTTACAATCTCAAATATTATGGTCTAAGATCCGAGAAGGTAAATCTTCCCTCATCTGTTAATTAGATGAAACAATTTTTTATAGGCTTATTTAAATATTGTGAGTTTATAAAAACAACCTCTGCCACCATAAGCCTGCTGCAAATTTTTTTTTTTTTTTTAGCTTTTCCCTCTCATGTTAATTACATGTAGTAAGCTAAAACCGTTAATATTTTACATTATATACCTGACTGTAGTAGGCAGCCATCTCTATGATTGCTACACTTATCTGCAGCCAGGTCAGTAACCTCAGTCAGAGTAACCTGGCTGCAGGTAAGTATAGCAATCATAGAGATGGGTGCCTACTATAGTCAGGTATATAATGTAAAATATTGACGGTTTTAGCTTACTATGTGTAATTAACATGAGAGGGAAAAGATTTATTAGAAGAAAAAAAAATTTTTTTTTAAGTGTTATTATTTGCAGCAGGCTTATGGTGGCAGAGGTTGTTTTTATAAATTCACAATATTGAAATCAGCCTATAAAAAATTGTTTCATCTTATTAACAGATGAGGGAAGATTTTGTTATATTCCGGATCTTAGACCATTAATATCTAAAACAGAACGTGAAACAAAATTAATTGGCCGCTGGAGCCTCGTAACTTTGTTATAAAGTGGGGACAGCTTAACTCGACTCAATTTAGTAATTGTCTGTTTGTCTACCCGAGTGTATTTTAACACCAATCCATTATAGTGACAATTTCGTGGAACACCATTTCATATGTGAATAATTATGTTGTTTTAACTTTAACTCCATACTTTGTTATGTTTACTTTTTTGACTTTAATTATAGTTCCTAATGAAAATATAATATTGACTAACTTCATTCGTGATGTCTTAAACATTTCGATATCTCTGTTTTACACGTTGAACATAAGCCATCATGTTTTATTTATTATTACTCTAATTAGTATTGTAAAATGTTGTCGCATAATTATATGGAAAATTAGTGATTTCATTTACCTAATATAATCTGTGTCAATTTAAATTTGATGTTTAATAGCACTATAATTAAACAACATCTGTCTACAAGTGTACGTGGATAACACAAAGTAAATAATTTAAACGAGGTTAGTTGACAGAAACAACTTGAGTCTTCACCTCATATACAAATGATTTAACGTAGTTTGACCTGAATATCCCGCTGAGTTATGAGTTAATTTATATGCGGAAAATATGGTGAGGATATGGAGTATGAGCGAAGAGCGTTTGGTAATTTTTCTCGACGGATTATGTTGATTCTACTGAAGTGGCTCTTGGAAGCCGGGATACGTGAAATTTTTCAAAGTATGGAACGAATTGATGATTTATGTTTCTTGTTAAATACAGCAGTGATTTTTTTAAATAAGGTTATTAGTGTGTAATTTTGTTCTCATGTCTTTACAAAAGATGTCTTTATAGAGGCCCCAGTAGTGCTATTATAGGATGTGAAATTTTTAAAAGTTATTGACGCATTAAGATATACATTTTTACTTTATATATTCCTATAAAAGAAGTTGATAGTGAATTAGTGACGTTAAAACACTTACAATTAGTTAAAAAATCTTTCATTCAAGCCTTACTTTTATACTTTTTGTAATAAACACATTCAATACTTTTTTGTCTTCTTAGATATTTTCTACTAATATAATTTGAAACTGCACTATGAGAGGAAAAAAGATGCAAGTTTATCATACTTTGGCGTAGAATGAATATAGTTTACCAAAATTCTAAATACCTATATTTTCAAATGACCTGTGTCTCGATAATGATGAAGAATCGATATAATGATGGTTATATTTTGTAAATGAATAAAATTTTGTTGTTAGTAAATTTAAAATAGTTGTTGACTATACCTATGAACCAAAGTAAGTCGGAACTCCTAAATCATTAGATCGAGTATTTTTAGATATAAATATGACTCTAAAATAAAAATAAAAAATAACGCAACAAAAGCAGTTCCGCTTAAAATATTAGGTACTATATATACGTTATTGACACTTCTTTTAGATTTTCTCGTATTTGTACGTTTTTGTCCTTTTAAACATTGCATGTCGCATTCTACAAATATATTTAAAACCCAAAACGGACCACAATTTTAATAATTGTGTTTGCTCGCAAACGAAAAAAAAACAGACTTCAATTACATCGACAAGTAATACAACGTAGATAGACGAAAAAATTGTCAAGTAAATAAGAGTTATCAAAGATTATAGTCCGGGATCCCTAGTACATTTTTTTCACTTTATTACTATCAATCTAATTTTCCGGGAGTAGCTTCATTTTGATAAGACGAACAAAAATTTCCTCTACGAAAACTCTAGATTGTGGTAGGTAATAGAGTTAGCAAGGGATAGAGCAGCAGTGAGCGTAGGATCGGGATAACGTACCATGCAATTTGTAGGACAAGGTTGTGTTGGTCTCATCAAAATGAAGCTACTCCCGGAAAATTAGCTTGATAGTAATCAAGTGAAAAAAATGTACTAGGGATCCCGGACTATTACTCAAAAAGTTGTAATCAAATCTCAATGAAATTTAAATGTAAATATATGATAAACATCAGCTTTCGATTAAATTAAAAATCATCAAAATCGGTAAATCCAGTAAAACGTTATGCGGTATAATACAACGTAGGTCGACGAAACAATTGTAAATTAAAAACGCATTATTAGATATAACTCAAAAAGTACGTATTAGATCTCAAACAAATTTAAATGGGACCAAATGACATGCATTATTTTTCTATTAAAACAAAAATCATCGAAATCGGTGCACATACTCAAAAGTTCTGAGGTAACATACATTTAAAAAAATACAGTCGAATTGAGAACCTCCTCCTTTTTTTGGAAGTCGGTTAAAATCAACGCCATGAAATATGCGTATTATATCACTCTTTATTGTATTAGAATCGAGGCTATCCTGTACATTTTTATTTCTTTGTGTAAAGACAGTATATTGTGTATTTCTGCAGGACATAGGAATCTATACTAATAAATAAAGCTGAAGAGTTTGTTTGTTTGGTTGTTTGTTTGTTTGTTTGTTTGAACGCGGTAATCTCTGGAACTACTGGGCCGATTTGAAAAATTCTTTCAGTGTTAGATAGCCCATTTATCGAGGAAGGCTATAGGCTATGTGTCATCACGCTAAGACCAATAGGAGCGGAGTCCACGCCGACGAAGTCGCTCGCAGAAGTTAGTATAGGATAAACATTATTAAGATACGGATGTTTTTATGTGCTCTTCGATTAGATACGCGAAATTTTATCGCGAATGTTTTGTATACTAAATAAGTTGTTGGAACCTCATTCCGAAATAAATAAGTTATTTTCGCTTCGCTTACGAGAAAAATGTTTTTTTTTTACCGACTTCAAAAAAGGAGGAGGTTCTCAATTCGACTGTTGTTTTATGTATGTTACGTCAGAGCTTTTAACTGGGTGGTCCGATCTCGATGATTTTTTTTAATCGAAAGGAAAAAACATATCATGTGGCCATATTTAAATTTCACTTGAGATCTGACGAGTACTTTTTGAGTTATCGTTAATAATGTGTATTTGATTGACTATTTTTTTGTCGACCGTAGTATTATACGTCATAACTTTTTACTGGATAAATCGATTTCAATGATTCTTCTTTTAATCTAAAGGTATTGCTTGTCACATGATTTTATTTAAATTTGGTTGATATCTTACGAGTAAATTTTAAGTTATCTCAAATAATGCGTATGTACTTGACTATTTTGTCGTCTTTCTACGTTGTATTACTGATCGATGTGATTGAAGTCAGTTTTTTTTTTCATTTGTGAGCAAACACAATTACGTAATAGAGCCAATAGAATAGAGGTAACAAAGTCGTAGTAAAATGTTTGTAATAGAGTTTTGATTAATTTATAATAATATGATGTTTATGTAAAAAAAAAATTAAGGTAACTTGTAGTTGATTTATTAGAGTTCAAAAGAAATATATTAGTTTTAGTTTAAATAATTTTCCTGCTTGCATGATTATTATTTTGCTCCATCAGAAGGCCACTGATTCAGTCTGTTCAAATTGATAGTGTTGCTATAATGTAAAAAATATATAAATAATAACAAAAATTATCATATTATAATAAAATTATACTGATTTTGTAATATAGATGTGAATACAATTTTACTACCATTGATTTTTAATAAAATATTGTAATATTTTCACAATAGCACAGATTCACTTGTAGTCCATTTATTGGAAACAATAATAATTTTAATTTTAATTAATAGTATTAATTAATAGTATTTAATTTTCATTTATAATATTAATTAATAGTATTTAATTTAGGTATAATTGTACGAAATTGTTTATGCATGCAGAGATAAACTATAAATTTAAATAATTTTTTTTACCATTGTTTTATACAAAAGTGATTTTATTCTAAACATACGTTATTTGATATATTAAATAATGAATTTAGGATGAATAAATAAATTACATATCTTGTCAGTCATTTAACTATTTAATTACATTTTTATTCATGTTTTTTTCACTTGAATCTTTATTATTATAATGAATAGTAAGGGGAATGGATAAACAAATGAAATTTGAAATTGTAAAAACAAAAGCAGAAGAGGTTTTAAAAAAGAAAGAAAAAGAGAAAAAAAGTTATATTAATGTGGCTTGTGTTATTCTTAAGTGCCATGCCATATCCAGTCGTTCATAATGCATGTTTATTAGGGTTCCGTACCCAAAGGGTAAAAACGGGACCCTATTACTAAGACTTCGCTGTCCGTCCGTCCGTCCGTTCGTCTGTCACCAGGCTGTATCTAAAGAACGGCGATAGCTAGACAGTTGAAATTTTTACAAATTATGTATTTCTGTTGCCGCTATAACAACAAATACTAAAAACAAAATAAAATAAATATTTATGGGGGGCGATAATTATTTTTGTTTTTTATTAGTCTAAAACGCTATCTATCAGAAATTAGGAAAACTTCGTCAATAGACTAATAATAGTTTTCTAATAGCGGCATAGATGGCGTCACAAGCAAATAAATATTTTACAGAAAAAAAAACTAAAATAAAAGTAGCCTAAGTTACGCCTTATTACATCAGCTATCTGAAACATAAAAACTACAGGTTTTTTTTAAATATTTCAGAAGCGGAAGAACAGCCTAGATCGTGTAGTCTAAGCGAGTGAAACCGCAAGCGAAAAGTTAGTATAGCTAATGTTATGTTTAAGCAGAACCATAATGAAATAGGATTTTTGTACCTATTACTGAAAAATCTCATTGTTTACCGAGCCTTATCCTCAACCGAAAATACGACGTAATTTAGATTAAACGTGTTTTAAATTCAATAACAATTCTTTTACGTAAAATAAAGAAGAAAAATCCAGAAATATTTATTCAAATAAAATGTTTATTTATTAAAATTATTCCGCTGAATTCCTATCAAAAACACCGAACTTAATTAGAATAGTATATTATAAGATATATGTATACGTTCATTGCATACAATAGGTCCGAAACCTGATTTGCATTTTAACCCAGTACGTTCCGGCCAAAATAATGTCCTATATATGTAACTAGCTTCTACTCGCGACTTCGTCCGCGTGGAATTTTTGGGCGAACTGGAGAAGCATACAAACGAAAAAAAAAAACGATTTTGAAACATACTTCATTGGTGCTTGGTGCTCCTATTGTTCTTCGCGTAATGATAAATAGTCTATAGCCTTCCTCGATAAATGGGTAATCTAACATTGAAAGAATTTTTCAAATTGGAGCAGTACTTCCTGAGATTAGCGCATTCAAACAAACAAACAAACAAACTCTTCAGCTTTATAATATTTGTATAGATTGATGTACAGTTGTTTTACTTAATCGATATCTCTTTGTTACAAAAGGAATTCTTTAGTAATGTCTAGGTTTAATTGAATCAAGCTTAATTAATATATGATAAGGGTAATCCAGCTAGATACGATTACCGGTTGATTTAGTGACCATCCAAACAGAGATAGTGATGGCGAAATTTAGAATATCAATAGACTTAATCAAGTAGTAGAAGTAATTTTCGTATGTATGATTGCTTGAGGTTAAATATGTTGAATGGTAATCTCAGATATACATAAAAACTATTTTTATATAAGCTATATGATCTCTTTGGTATATTATGTTTAAATTATTTTAAGTTTAGAATTTTAGTTATATTTCTTTAGGTTGAATGTTGTGATATTTGTTGATTCCGTTCGAATCTCTCTCGATAATAACATGTATTAGTTGCACGAACATATTTTTGTATTTATATATATTAATTTTTATAACGACTAGTGTATCAGAAAAATTCAAAATGATAAATTTACAATAAATAGTTTTTCCAGTCAATCCTAAAGTGTCTTTTCAGTTATATAGTATTAACATTAGCCACATCTACCTATTCAAGAGGTTATGGGCCCAGTTCACGCTAGTCATATCTTCCTATTCAAGAGGTTATGGGCCCAGTTCGCTAGCAACATCTACCTATTCAAGAGGTTATGGGCCCAGCACGAGTTGCCCAGCATTGCCCAGAGCACGCAAGCCGCATTTTACATATTTTAAGGGGTGTTGAAACGAGAATGTTACAGAAGTAACAATTTATTGTGTTGAAAATGAAGAGAACAGAGACAAACGAATTCATTTGTGAAGAAACAATTGAAGGTGTGAGGAATGTGAATTTTGATGAAGAAGTTATAGAAGAGAGGAGTTTATTGTGGTTGATGTTTTTGAGGATAGAGGAGGAGTTTATTGTTGTTGATGTTTTTGAGGATAGAGGAGGAGTTTATTGTTGTTGATGATTTTTGAAGAGGAGGTTGTTGATGTTTTTAATGATGATGATGTAACAAGTGAGGAAGAAGCTGAAGTTGTCGCGGAAAGTGTGGACCTAAGGAAGAATTTATCCAACGTTAAATATTTGCGGCTTCGTAATCAAGTTTTAGTGATGTGACGGTGTAGGTAGGAAATGACTTAAGTGACTAGTTTTTAAAGTGATTAGTGTTATTTTCTTGTGATTGATGATTTTTTAGGTATTTTAATTCCAAATCTTTTAGGTATAGTTAGTGCTAGTTTAAAGGGGTGTTAATAATAGAGATTTGTGCAGTGGAAGCATGTATGAGATTGTTGTAAGGGAAAAAAAAATTTAATGTTTTGTGGAATTAAAAAACGGAATCTTTAGAGAAAAATTTTTTATAGAATTTTTTTTAATATTACTTGTATTTTATGTGGTTTTTGGTTTTTGTTGAGAAAGAGTGTGTTAGTGTTGGTAGTTTTGTTTGTTGTTAACTTTGAAATTATTTTGTTGGTTGTCTGGTGTTATGATGTATATCTGAGATTAAGGGGGTGTGTTGAATGGTAATCTCAGATATACATAAAAACTATTTTTATATAAGCTATATGATCTCTTTGGTATATTATGTTTAAATTATTTTAAGTTTAGAATTTTAGTTATATTTCTTTAGGTTGAATGTTGTGATATTTGTTGATTCCGTTCGAATCTCTCTCGATAATAACATGTATTAGTTGCACGAACATATTTTTGTATTTATATATATTAATTTTTATAACGACTAGTGTATCAGAAAAATTCAAAATGATAAATTTACAATAAATAGTTTTTCCAGTCAATCCTAAAGTGTCTTTTCAGTTATATAGTATTAACATTAGCCACATCTACCTATTCAAGAAAATATGGCATATTAAATTACAAAATATTTCATTTATATGTATATAAGTTATGTTAGTATCCTAATAATATTTTTATTTATTTATGCAAACTTTGAATATTATTTCCGCAAAAGATATAAGAGATTTATAAACAATATACAAGATATTACTAATAGATTTTAAAGAGATAAAGGGAATATTGATTATTCTTACTGCATGTAAGACATTGTGCTTATTGATATGGTGAGACTGAGACCATGTTTTACAAACGGCTAAAACCTGAAAAGTAAGACACATACATACCTCATACATAGCGTCAAAGATACAGTTTCTTATAAGATAGCGATTTATTATAAAAAGAATAACATATATCTGGGCAGATTTAAAGATAAGCAAAAAAACTATATCAACAAATCAAACTAGGCTTACAAAGATATTTATGCCTTAATGTAAAAAATATAAATGTACTACACTACCCACAGGGTATGACCCTTAGGGCTTAACCCGTCTTTATTAAGAGGACGTCTTCGCTTCTATGAACCCCGTTTTATATTCTATTATATAAAAATAAAAAGGCTAACTAAAGCAAAAATAATTTATATAATCGAACTGGAAAATCCATTTATTAGCATTATCAAACAAACGAGCTTTTAAGCTCTGTTATGAAGCTTTTTTTTTCAAATACGGTACTTCAAATGAACGTCGTAAAGAGCAATCAACATTGAAGATGAATTCTAGCCTTATTGCGCTTTGACTGTAATACTATTCACCTTTTCCGATGAACTGTTTTTTTTTCGAATCTCGCTAGAAATCCATTACAGTAATATCTCCATTCGAAAAGGCTTCAGTTTATTGGTTGCTGCAGAAATGAAATGCAGTTACGCCTTTGATGTACCGCTAACGGAATGCAATGTTAATGTGCTTGTACGTATTAAATGATTTCATTTTGTGTTTTTCATCCGCATCTTTTAATAGCTTATGGTTATTATGGGAAATTTATGTTTATTGAACAGGTATTAAGTATAAAAGATATAACGATTTTTTTAATAAAATTCTTTAATAAGCGTTTTCTACTTTTTATAACACTAATAACACATCAATTTGTATACCGGGTGTATTTGGAACTCTTGAAAAAACGAAGAGGTATGATAGTGTTGGCATGACCTGACATGATACGAGTGAAAAAAACGCGAAAAGAATATTTTTCCTGCCTCTTTTCATAACTTTTTTTGGATTATAATCTGGTTCGGGAAAAATAATGAAACAGAAATTTGAAGATAATGCTCTAAAATAATCGTGTTTTGAAAAAATCGGCAATGTCATTGTATACCACAAGTTCATGTGCGCCATCAATTACCGGCGCGAGGTCAACGAACTCCCACACGAACTAGTCACGCGTCTCGCGGTCAACGAGAGTTCGCAAAATACCAAGTCCTAAAATGTTTTTAAAAAAACGTTTCTGAGATAAATGGTTACAAATACATTTTATAGTATATAAATAGTATATTATTAGGTTTAAATCTTTTCAAGCGCTCCAAATACACCCGGTATAGGGAAAAAATATTAGGAAACATTTTGTTATATTTTCTCGGATTAAAAGTTACATTGTATTTTTTACGATTAAAACTAACAATTCATTTTTAAATCTAATCTATGATAACTTTTTTCTATGATGACAAATTTTATCCTCTTTTTAATGACCTTTTTGAAATAAAATCCACACTAATATTATAAATGTGAAAGTAACTCTGTCTATCTGTCTGTCTGTCGCGCAATTACACACAAACAGATTTAAATGAAATTTAGTATACAGATAGTTTAGAGTCTGAGAAAGGACATAAGCTACTTTTTAATGCGGAAAAAAGCCTGCAAGGGGTTGAAAGATGGGAATGAAAATTTGTATGGAAGTATGTTCGTGTTTCGTAACTGTCACACATTTAATGTTCAGTCCGTGGATATGGTAAACTCTCCCCTAAAATTAAAGAACATATTAAAATAAAGGTTTCGAATCGACAACATATATCCACAATATACGGAAAGTGGCATATTTTAGATTTTAAAAATTTATAATAATGTCAGAAATGAAAACAGATTGACATAATTTATATTGGTTGTCAAATGCATATTTATGCGTTCGTTCAGAAATTTATTTAGTGTAAACTAAGGAAAATATATCAAGCTACTAAAAGCTATAAAATATTTATATATATATTGACTTTAATTGGATTGACAGAATAATCTGGAATGTTTCAATGAGATCAAGCAATTGAACTGTTTTTTTTTGTGTATTTAATTCATTTGTACATTTATCATTTATTGTGTTTTTAAGTAGCTTGATATATTTGCCAAACATTTCATGTTCATCCCGAACATGAAATGTTTGACAGTTACGAAACACGAACGTTATAACACGTGGTTCAATAAGTCCCGAGACTAAGTACTAAAAAAGGTCTTTTTTATAAAATTAATTTTTATTCATCAACATAGTCTCCTCCAAGAGCGATACAGTCCCTCTAACGCTTTTCTAACTTTTCTATCCCATGTGTGTGGAACGATTTGTCTTTGGCTTCAAAATAAGCCTTCGTTGCTGCGATAACTTCAATATTTGAGTCAAATTTCTTACCCTGAAGCATTTTTTTGAGGTCTGCAAACAGCCAGTAATCGCTGGGGGCCAAGTCTGGCAAATAAGGGGGATGAGGAAGCAATTCGAAGCCCAATTCGTTAATTTTGGCCATCGTTCTCACGGACTTGTGACAAGGCGCGTTGTCCTGGTGAAACACCACTTTCTTTTTGTTCATGTGAGGCAGTTTATCCGCAATTTCGTACTTCAATCGCTCCAATGAGCACATGTTATTACATGTGACTATTGTGACATAGTGAGTATTGTCACTATTTATATTTTGCCCCTTTTCAAGGTAGTCGATGAAAAGTATTCCATGCGCATCCCAAAATATAGGCGCCATAACCTTACCGGCCGATTTCTGAGTCTTTGGACGCTTCGGGCGGCTTTCACCTGCCGCTCTCCACTCCGCTGCCTGCCGATTGGATTTCGGAGTGAAATGGTATATCCAGGTTTCATCCATTGTTACATACCGACGTAAAAATCATTTTTATTATGATTCATCAGCGCCAAACATCGCTCTGAATCATTGATACGTTGTTCCCTTTGATCAGTTGTAAGCAAACGCGGCACCCACTTAGAAAATAGTATATTTCATTACAAGTGCGGAAAGGCTGTCATTGCAGACGAGTTCCGACAAATGTCTACCCGAGCCGAGGCGCAGCCGAAGGCGAGGGTTGATAGTTGGAACAAGTTGCAATGACGGTTCCACACGTGTACTGAACGACTATTTTTAATACAGTTGCGAAAAAATGAAACAATTTAATAAAATAAACTGGCAAAGAAAATTTCTGAAAAATGGCGGCAACCGTAGAATATAAGCAGAGTTTTTTTTTTCTTCACCCATTCTGGTAGGCAAAGGGAAACTATGCCCATACAGCCAAGTCTTCAGTAGAAGTTTTTTATTGATATGAAATGAAAACGAAATTTAATGAGATGAAATGAAATGAAACCTAACCAAACTCATTCAATCAAATCATTAAATCTGATATTGAAACAAATTAGTAGCTTCTTTTAAGAAATATACGTATTTGCATGAATCATAAAACTTCTATGAATTTTTTTAGTAAAAACTTCATGGTTGGTTTTTCTTTTTAATAGACATTATTTTGACAGTTGGGAAAGAGAACGCACGAGTGCGGGAAAGGTAAAAAAAAAGCACGCGTGTGTAATAGCCCACTTCCCGAACGCTATACGTCCCTGCAATACGCCACTTTTTGAGCAACTGTATTAAAAAAGCTTTTTCATGGCCAAATTTTTATGTAAAATAGTGAAAACACTACCAGCTGAAATCTTCACTATCTCGGCTATCTCTCGCACTTTTACCTTCCGATCTTCCAATACGATTTTGAGGACTTGGTTAATATTTTGTTGAGTCACTGCTTCATTTGGACGACCTGAGCGTTCCCCATCATTGGTGTCCATGCGACCGCGTTTGAAGTCGGCATACCACCGAAAAATGGTTGCTTTAGAGGGAGCTGATCCTGCATAACATTTTATAAGCCATTGCTGTGCTTCAACGGTATTTTTTCCCATTAAAAAACAATGTTTTATCAACACGCGAAACTCGTTTTTTTTCCATTGTATTGAAATTACAACCGTAGCGTCACTTAAATGTTTCAAAATCAATAATTTTAGTGTTCCATTTTTAAAAATTTTACACATATTCTTGTATTGATAGCCAGTACTTTTTAAAAATCAAAAGAGTTTTTATATATACGCCATTTCCAGGTTAGTCTCGGGACTTATTGAACGATCTAGTACATCAAAATTCCATACAAATTTTCATTACAACCTTTCAACCCTTTACACCGTTTTTTCGCATTAAAAAGTAGCCTATGTCCTTTCTCAGACTCTAGACTATCTGTGTGCCAAATTTCATTTATATAAATCTGTGTACTAGTTTTGGCGTGATTGCGCGACAGACAGATAGACAGACAGAGTTACTTTCGCATTTATAATATTATAAGTATGGATTATAAACCTGAAAGTCGGTTTGTTTGTTAAAACGCGCTAAACCCAAGAACTACTTATTCGAATTGAGAAATTCCTCTAAGGTGGATAGCCTATTTAAAGAGAAAGGTTATGCTTTAAGAAGAAGGAAGGCTACTTTTTTCCTCAAATCTACGCGGATGAAACCGCGCGTACAGCTAGTAGACATATAAATAAAACAAGACTTAAATCCTGCTAGGTAGGGGGCGTTGATTGTCAGGTGAAAATAGACAAGACTATTACTCAGCTAAGTTTATTAAAATCAATGATATAAAACTATAATTTACCAAAAAATAAAATTATATAAGTAATCATTTCAATTAACCGCAGCTTAAGCGGCTTAACCCGTGACTACTGCAACTAACAAAATAAATAGTACTATTATTATTAACTACTGCGAATCGAAATTTTCAAGTTAGTGCGCATTGACGTTACAAGAAAATAAATAATTACTTTTAGTTGGTATAATTAATATTTTTTGTTATCAGTTTACCAAAGGATTTAAGCAAAGGTGTCAAAATTTCTAGTAAAGAGGCACCTGAGGTCAGAAACTTTAGCGCATTGCTTGCCTACCACGTAGTAGCCAAAATACTCCTATTAATTTAGTATTTATTATTCAAGGAATATGTAATCTGTCTGTCACATAACTTATTATAAAACAAAATATATCTAACAATTTTTTTAATTATAATAATTGTTTTATTATACGAAAAAAAATCGTAACTGTATACCTACTTTTACTACTAAGTTACCGTATAAAAATATTAAATTATCGACTTCCAAGCAACAGTACACACACACACACACAAACACACACACACATCAGCCTATCGCAGTCCACTGCTGGACATAGACCTCCCCAAGTTCGCACCAGACATCCCAGTTTTCCTCAATGCTCGTCCAGCCTACGCCGGCAATCTTCGTAGATCGTCGGTCCAACGGGCTGGAGGATGTCCCACATCCGTGCGTTTGCCAAGACGCGGTCTCCACTCAGCAACTCCAGCAACAGTAGGTACATTCTTTAAAAAAAAAAAAAACTTTCAATACATAATATTTAAATCTATAATAAAAATGTATAACAGTATTATTTTAAAAATTAAATCAGAACAACAATAATGTTAAGCTTGTAGAAATTCACTTAGTTTTATTATCGAGATTTTAGCGTCAATAATTCAAGTCCACTTTTGTAATTTGTAAGCGATTAACACGATATCGTGAAATGCTGACGTGAAATTATTCCATATAACCGAATCGAACTCAAAGGGAATTCAATTAACGAATAATATTACAAGATTGAGATAACTTAATATTTATGATCACCAACATTATATAGCGGAAACAATTTTTTCCATAACGCTAGAATGTTCATGATTTTCTTTTCATGTAGGTTGTTTATTAACAACAACAAGTAATATAATTAAAAGAAAACAAAAAACCCGCCTGCGTAAAAACGGAAAGAGCAAAGTCAACATTTTTTAAACTTTCTTATTGTATTTCTTTATTATTATTACGGTAATAATAATCATAATATACATTTTTGAAATCCTTGTATTGAGCCCTTTAATTTGATACCCATACTATAGTATTCTAAAAAATTTTTTATTTCTTCATTAACTACAATGGCTTCGCACAGCCGCCATGTTTGTTTTTTTTTAATGTCACCTATCTAAGAACACTTGGGCTGCTAAGACAAATCTAACGATATCTCAATTATGCAAATCCGTTCAGCGGTTCTAGAGAAATGAGGTAATTAAGAATATTACATACATACACACATACATACAAGATACGCGCGAAAAACATAACCCTTCCTTGGCAGTCGGGTAAAAATGTTAAGAATATGACTTGAATTTTTTTTAATGCTTTTGTGTGTAATTGGTTTTTTTTTTATTAAAATACATAGCTTCGTTTTATATTTATTAAGATAAGTAATTGAGTATATACATATAGTATTTACCAGTGCGTTGGGATACGCAGTTTTTGTATACAATAATACAATAAACACACTATCAATTACATTTTTAAATAGTTATAACAAAAAACAAAACACAACTCCTAACATTAACAAATATAAAAATTTGTAATAAAATGCTTAATTTAAATAATCATAATCAGAATTCCCTCATTGAAATAATCAGGATTCAGTCAAAAATGATTTATTACTGTACACTTTTACAACAGTTTCAACGATCAGCGATAAGCCAGTAAGCTTCAAACCCAACAACTAACTTCGCCTATTAGTGGAGATTGCTCGCAAGATACCACTGGGATTAAATTCATGGCTGCTACAAATTAGACCAAAAAAAAAAAAAAAAAACTTCAACTACCCACTTGAAACTTGGCCAAATATTTCTCATATAATAGCCATATATTTAGACTTGTAAAAAATACTGGCTTAAGAAAACCTAGTATTACAATTTACTCGGTCGAATACTATTTGGTTTTGGAATTCGTTTTTAATTGTCTGTGTTCCACTTTAGAATTTCTAATAGTATGTATAAATACTGTCCTGGTTTTTTGTATTAGGTACTTTTTTTTTCAATGTTTAAATTAAAATCTTAAAAAGTTGGCTTACAGTCTATAGGGATAAAAATCTAAATAAAAATTGCTTGGGATTTTGAATAACGGAATAGCAATTTATTCTTGTTCTTGATTACAAGAAAAAAAAAAAAAACTAGCGTCAAACATTCATCAAAATGAAAGACATCGATAAAGATTAGTTAATTTGTGAGGAGCGAGAATTAGCGAGCAAAAGTAGGATACTAAAACATTGTAACAATAATCTCAGCGGGTGAGCTCTGTGCCAAATTAAATATGAGAGAAGTTCTGCACTCGCGGTCACGAATTGGCACACTTTGGCAACTTCGGCAATTTGCTAAAGGATACTTACTCATGCGATAGTCGAATATGTGTTTGGGGGATAATAATGGCATAGTTTTTAAATTAGGATAGTTATTCTCAAATTAATATTTATTTTCGTATTGGTAATACATTAATATGAAATTCATAATATTCGTTTTGTTCAACATAAAAGTATTATTCACGTTTTCAGTCAGGAATCGATGTCTGCTCAAGACAAATGTAGTAGGTTTTTATTTTCGAACTCCCAGTACTAGGTTCAATTCCTAATATAATATGTTATCCTTCAATCGTTTATCTGTTAGTTTTCCCGAAAATTAATTACCATAAACTGAATCATGGAGAAGTTTAAACTGTTATGGGAATGGAAATTCAAGTTTGAGACTTTATCTTAACAACGTGTGTAGTTTAAGTTACTGAACAGCAAATTTTCTTAGTAA
The DNA here is from genome assembly GCA_905220545.2 of Melitaea athalia. Lineage (NCBI taxonomy): Eukaryota > Metazoa > Arthropoda > Insecta > Lepidoptera > Nymphalidae > Melitaea > Melitaea athalia. The sequence continues at coordinate 9,784,264 of HG992198.1, forward strand.
AGTTTTCTGTTTAGAACCGTTCTCAGCTGTTGATAGTCGTATCGTGATTATGCGTAAACACTTGAACATTGTTCTCTTAAAGTACTAATTGAAAGTTACATTTCGCTTCGAGAATAATTAATGATTCTATTAAACTACAACGATTTTCTGTTCAAAATTCGGTCTTTCATTATTCGGTCTTCAAATTGACTTAAGTGAAGAATATTTTCTTGTATAAAATCTAGTGATACTTTTAACAGGCGTAAAATGTTTTAAACATTAAATGATTTGTCAACCAATAAGTCAGACTAGGATACTATAGTTAACTAACTGATTCATACAGCCATATTTTTATATGGTGAATATGTCGATTTTTTCATAATTTTTTGAAAAATCGCTTCGGTGCAGTCGTCCGGAAGTTATGCGCGTACATGTATTTCGGTGATTCATTTTTATTTATATATATAATAATTATAAGTAACATCAAAAAGCTTTGACGTAATATTTTATTGAATACTAGCGACCCGCCCCGGCTTCGCACGTTTGCGAAAATTATCAGTGTTCCTCTACTATATTATACATAAACCTTCCTCTGGAATCACTCTATCTATTAAAAAAAACTGCATCAAAATCCGTTGCGTAGTTTTTAAGATCTAAGCATATATAGGGACAGACAGACAGGGGGAAGCGACTTTGTTTTATAATATGTAGTGATATCGTATTCACATATTTTTATTATTTCTAGAAGAGATATCTTCGAGCTAATCTATTTAAATTTATATAGTTAAGTAGCTATAAAAATACGTGACGCGTTGGCGCAACGGTCACATCACTGGTTTGTGGCTGTTGCGCTTGCAGTTGCGGGTTCGATCCCCGCACATGACAAACATTTGTATAGGCTTGTGGGTCTTCCCACCGTGCCTCAGAGAGCACGTTAAGCCGTTGGCCCCGGTTGTTATCATGTACACTTGATACAAAAAATCACAACTAAATGATACTGCTTTCATGCAGTGTTGTGTTCCTGTGCTGAGCAATAATGCATGCGATGCTTCTGGTGTTGCAAGCGTAATGCCACGGTAATCGCTTACCATCAGGTGAGCCGTACGCTCGTTTGCCAACATAGTAGTATAAAAACTTGAAAAAAAAAGCTTTAATAAATATTTGAAAAATATAAAATATGATAAATCAACAATAATAAATTTTTTTAACCGACTTCAAAAAAGGAGGAGGTTACTCAATTCGACCGTATAATTATGTTCGGGGATAACTTCGTCGTTTATGAACCGATTTTGATAATTCTTTTTTGTTGGAAAGGGGATATCCCAACTTAGGTACCGTGATAAGGAAACCAGGATCTGATGATGGAATCCCAGTGAAATCGAGGGAAACCCTCGAAAATCGTAGTGACGACTAGTGCGTTTGTTAATTAATTTATTATTTATTACTTGCAGATGCAATTGAAGTCGTTTTTTTTTTTCGTTTGCCAGCAAACACAATTATTTCTAAATAATATTAAAATGGTATTACTGTTCATACGAGTATATTCCCTAATTCTCGAAATACGAAGGAACACCGCTTGTTTATGGAGTCTTGACAGAAGCTTAGCGTGTTTTATGGGTTCCTGTAATCCGGGATAAACAGTTAGGGAAGCTTCATTCACACTTAGTCCTTGTTTGAGAAAAGTGTTAATAATGAACCTCACGCATTTTCTTAATTGAATATTTTGTGTATACTCGTATTATATTGCTTAATATGTTATTTTAATAAAAAAGAAATTCCCACAATCAAGAACTTTGGTTTACAATTTATTTTATTGATTATATAATTAATATTATGTTATTCTTGTATTTACATCAATTAAGATTTCATCATCATCACTTCAGCCTATCGCAGTCCACTGCTGGACATAGGTCTACACAAGTTCGCGCCAAAAATGGCGTGAACTCATGTTGTGTGTTTTCCATAATCACCACGCTGGGCAGGCGAGTTGGTGACCGCAGGGCTGGCTTTGTCGCGCCGAAGACGCTGCTGCCCGTCTTTGGCCTGTGTATTTCAAAGCCAGAAGTAGGATGGTTATTCCGCCATCGGTCGGCTTTTTAAGTTTCAAGGTGGTAGTGGAACTGTGTTATCCCTTAGTCGCCTCTTACGACACCCACGGGAAGAGAGGGGGTGGCTATATTCTTTACTGCCGTAACCACGCAGCCGATAAGATTAACCTCTTTTATACTAGACGTAGAAGATATTACAGCTTTACTCAATCAGTCTGCTCCGCTGAGGTCGGTCGAATATAATAACTCGTAATAATAATAACTCGTAAGATTTTTAAAATTTATATTCATTTGTGCGATATGCATTCTAGTTCTAATGTAGTTTAAGTTAAACTACTTTAATGTCCTGTTGTCCTGAATAAGACTGTTTAACTCAAAGAACATTTTATTATTTTAAATACCTTACACGTTTTCGTCATTGTTCTATTACATAATATGGTATTCCTTATTTATTAAAAAGAATATATTAAATTAATATTTAAGTAATTTACTCAATATGGAATTCAGAAGATAATTTTATCTGGCTACACTGCTTTTTGGTTAAACTTTCAGAAGCCTAAATACTTGTCCGAGAAGTTAGAGTGTCAAGGCACTAATGAGGCTGGATCAATTCGTGCATGGACTCACGAAAGTTAGAATAATTTGTGTGCACCGTTTCATAACATTACTACAGTCTTAATCGTTTAACTGGGTAGCTACACACATTTACAATTAGTATTTACAATATTTATTACATTTAAAAGGAGATTAACTGCTCCTTTTTAATCGACTTCAATAAAGGAAGGAGGTTACTCAATTCAACCATATGTATATATTTTTCTCTATGTTCGGGGATAACTTCGTCGTTTATGAACCGATTTTGATAATTGCTTTTTTTTTTGTTAAAAAGGAGATATCTGAAGGGTGGTACCATGTTAAGGAAACCAGGATCTGATAATGAGAAATCGAGATCCAGAGAAATCGAGGGGAACCCTCGAAAATCGTAGTGACGACTCACTAGTTACTAAACTAAACGCACTCGTTTGTTAATTTTTTTCGTCTACTTACGTTGTATTAGTTGTCGATGTAATTGAAGTAGGTTTTTTTTCGTTTGCTAGCAAACAGAATTATTGTTAGTATGTAATATTTAATTATACACATAATATGTATGTACATTCAATCCAACACTTTTGCTACATGGAGAAAAGCCTTTTGACCAACAGTGAAGCATTACAGACTGCATTAATCACTAATCATGTTCGCTGGTAAAACAAAATATTTTTGCACTGTTATCGTATTTGGCGCCGTCCAAGTTTAAATAGTAGCATCTGTAAGGCCTCATTTACGGAAACGCGGGGCATGACGTCGCGCGTGTGTTAAAATGTATGAAAATGAACGCGTGTAAACGTGTGCTTCTCCGTAAACGCACGCCCTACATTTGAATTTAGTGCGGTCTGTCACGCCACACGCTACGCGCGACGCCCCGCGTCTCCGTCAATGAGGCCTAATGGCACTAAGGAAGATCAGTAGTGCTATTCTGTAAAAAACCATTTCGATATCGAGCTTCACCTGAGTGACAGACCTCACTTCGAAAGCAAACCCACTTGACCTTGATTTGGAATTCTGTAAACACAGAATACCGATACTCATACTCATACCTACTCATACTATTAATGTCAACTTTCTCACGCAACAGGGTTCGACTCGTCGCTACACTCACCAGTGTGGCGCTACCGGGACTGTCGAGTTTTAGAGAATACGAATTTGATTTCTCACCGCGGATTCCGCTGTCGAGACACGAAAATGTTCTTACAGAATAGCACTACTGGGCTGTGTTCTAGTGCAGTATCTGCTGAGTAACAGCTTTTTTGGGACTAGTATTTAAAAAAAAATCGCTAATTTCTCGCTATTTCTTTTTTATTGCATTTAACACAAATAAACGTTTTCTTTCTTTCTTCGTTCTATTTATTTCTGTACTATAGCTCTGATATTATCCTCTGTGGAAATAATAGACACGATAAAAATGCTTATAGCGTTTATTTATTTTTACGTAGTGCAAACAAATAAACTCAATTCCCTATGACACAAATAGATACTATGAATGCTAACACTAAAAATATAAGGGTCGATGTGAAGTCTCTCGAGTATAATCCTTACATATTTGCTTTTTACGTAACGTCTCAACATTCCATTACATTTCGAAAACGTAGGGCAAGATAATGTGAGACAGATTCTTGGAAGAATAACGAGATTTTGTGAAAACTGAGAGATGATGAATTTAATGATGTCCGGCTTAAAGGCTTTTATTATTTAATGTTGGGTTGTCGTTTTGTACGAATAATCTTGTACATTAGAACCACAAATGATTTCACGTTGAAAAGTAAATAACGTGACTGAATTATTTCGTAAGCGTCCGGCAGCTGGGCAAGGCTTTCTATATTATATTGATGATTAAGTTTAATCATTATACAGTTTGTTTTCAGTTATGTTTTATTTATAACTAGCTGTGCCCACGATTTTATCCGCGTGGAATTTAACAAAAAATATATTGTTCACTTCGCAAAGTTATAAAATAAGTAAATTTCTAAAATAAAAGTAGCTTAAGTTACTCCTTACTACATCAGTTATCTGCCAGTGGAAGTCCCGCCAAAATCAGTTCAGCCGTTTCAGAGATTAGCCGGAACAAACAGACAGACAGACAAAAATTTTAAAAGATGTTATTTGGTATATGTACCGTGTATATTATATGCATTTAGTAAAAAGGGGTTATTTTAAAATTCCAAACAGACACTCCAATTTTAAGTATCATTTTAACTCATACAATTTCAAAGATTTTAGACAGGCATTATAGCTCCAAAGCTAAAAAAACCAATATTAAAACTATAATAACACTTAAATGTTGTATGTGTACAAACATTGAGCATAAAATTTCAACAAAAAATGGCAAATAAAAAGCATTCAAGCATGATTCAAACACTAATTTTCAAAACTGCTAAACATTTGAGCTCTCTAAAGTAGCTCAAACAAGTTATAATAACCATTGAAAAAAATAATATATTTTTATTTCAAAAATATATTTCCTGATTTAAAATTGAGTTTAAATAAATTGTTATACAGTGTTTAATTAAGCATTGGATAATCGAATAACTTTATGTCAAAGCAACGTATACAACATTCTCGAACTACCCTCGCTTTGTGATGCTGTAGAGTTCTAAATACATTTAGCATAAAGGTAGAATTTCCGTTCAGTGTTGTATTATGGTTTTATTTATATTATAAACCTGAATTCGGAGAGCATTACGTATCGTATCAACTGGCGTTATGCACTAGCTTTTAACCTACTTCGAGTGAACACACATAGGTTTTATTATGAGACTTATAAGTGGAACGTTACAAAACGTTTCTCGTAGAACATTTTAAGAGCAATTATTATTACTATTTCTTCATTACTATAACTTATTACTTTTTCTACCTTTTTATAAAAATATTTCAATAGCTATAAAAACTCAGTGATAAAAATGATAAGTAATTGAAGAAGACGTAGCCTAAAAAGATCTTATAACTTTTTTTCTAGAGAACGTCAGTTGGTAAAAGGTTTTAGTGCTTAAAAAGCTTTAACATTGACATACTAAAAACAATAAAATCACAGCAAATTACAGTAAATAAAATCAGTAACGAGTAAACGAAACTGCAGACATGTTATTATCCTGGCTTGAATCAAACAATATGTGCCCTAATATATCTAATACACGTATTATTCGTTTTTCAAATGCTAGAACAACAAAACTTAAATTAAAGATTAATTGTCGTGGAATTCAACTCGAGAAAAGTAATGATTTGGGATTTCTAGGTCTTTAGCTAGACCACCATGGAAATCGGGCATTTGTATTGACCATATTATAGATGTTTGTCGTTGTCTTGGCGTTTGCGCTTGTATAATGTGTGTTTCCGGACCCACAGAAGAAAATCCTACCGGGGGCCGGGCCGTTGAGTGTGAAGCGTTTATTAAGCGTTTTTATATATTAGACGTAGTAATCTCTGTAAGTGTATGTATCATCTGTAAAACTACATTTCTTACAAATAAATGGTTTATCACTGTTTTTATTATTATTATAGTGTTAAAATTTAATATGTTAATAAGATAACTATGTTTTAAAGTAGGTAATTAAATTAACTTAAAAATTTATGCTATAATTATACTTAATTATATTGTAGCGGACAACGACACAGGAGAAAGTTCTATTGGCTTCGTTGAGTGTGAAACTTTTATTTATTTAGTATGGTCTGTATAATTAAGTGAATGTATTGTAACACTTCAGGGTTTTTATAAAAAATATAAATTTTATTATTATTAATATTATTAGAAGAGTGCTATAATTATAATAGATATATAAAGCTGCTACTTTAGTTAATGAAAACGAGGAAAGAATTTTCTTTAAAGTTTTTATGATAATAACCATACAAATTGTAATTAAGAAAGAGCAACACCATCCTTAGTTAGAAGAAAATGTAAGATTTGCTGACATTACATTATTAACTTGATTATAGAAGATCATTTTGGTTATTATAGGTATTATTTCGTTATGAAAATCTTAATTGTCATAACGAAAATTATTAACTTTTTTTTAAAAAAACTTTCGTGTTGTAACGTAACACATAAACACAATTCGGCTGTTTTAGTGAACGGATATGGTTCTAAAATATTAGTCTATAAATTTTAGTTATACTTGAGATAACAAACGCATAAATTGAAATGTGAGTTGACACGTAAACATAAAACAGTCAATTCAATGAACGAAAATTGTTCTAATCCATTAGGGTCTCAAATTTTAAATTGTACTTAAGAATAGAGATTTATTAGCTCAAACAGTTTGGCTAACGTGTGAAAATATTAGGCGATAAATTTTATATTCGAGACAAGCTTAAATTTGTCGTGGTGACAGATTCGTTAAAACGATGATAAGGTGAGACGTTCTAAGGGCCAGTTCCACTGATTGAAATAATCGCGATTAACGGAGTTTAGAGCTGGAAATTGCATTTCATCAACATAAACTAAACGCAGTTAGAGAATGAGTTTAAATTCTAAACGACCGATTTTTGGCGTTTAGCTGTGTAAACACGGTTTGTCTAGTGCTTCTAACGGTCTAACCTATTAAAAACAAATCTTGTCAAGTTGTCATATGATATATTCTGATACTCGAGTTTATAGTAGTGTATCTATATGTATATATAAATGAATGGCTGAATGTGTTGCTAAGCGCGGGTCGTGAGAGCGGCTGAGCCGATTGCGCTAATTCTTTTTTTTATGATTCCTTGAAGTATGAGGATGGTTGTTACGGAGAGAAATTTTAAAAGAAAATTGCCTGAAAAAGTCTTAAAACAACACTTTTCTGTATTCCCGTACGAATGATTCGTGATAATAATTAAACGAAAAAACCAAAATTAGAATCGAACTATAAATTCGATTAAGCAAAGCATAGTTCTGTTAAACGGTGGAATCGGCCCTAAGGGTTCGAGACTCGGCATAGGATACAGTTTTTTGCTGGAGCCAGATTACGCCAGGGTTGCCATCACAAAGTTTTAAGTTACCGTGTTTTGGAATAAATACTACAAAATTGACGTGTATTTACTTTACATTAACACGTAAGGTTAAAAATGACAATAATCGGTTAAATAAATTCCCTTTCGAAATCGGATGAATAATACATTATTCTTCACAACCGTCATACAAATTTATCGTAACTAACATTTTTTTTCCTTCGGCTTTATTCAATGTATATTTGTTTTTCCCTTTATATTTTGTTGTGTTTTTGTTTAATTGATTTACGCAATTTCCTTTGGATCGGATAAAAGTGCTTACAGCCAGTAAAGTTCAATTTATTGAGGAAGTAATAATTTTATTCCTTGTTTTTTGTAAAAATTTTATTTCTTGTTCTTGTTTTGCACTATAATGACTTATAAACTATCGATTAAATTATTAGGAAGAAACAATTACACATTGGAGTGCCGTGTTTTTAAACACAGCAATGAACGTACTGTTGTGTACCGCGTTTATCATCGAAAATATCCAAATTTCCGTGTAACATGGGAATGGCCGTGTAGATGGTAACACTGCAGGGCGTAGAATTTTTTCCGGGAATTTTGGGACGCGTGGTGGTAGACGGAGAGGGGGTAGTAGACGCGAGACTGAATATATACGATTCAGATTTTGAATTCGGGACAGTCGGGATTCGATTTTGAATTCGAAGTACAGTATTGAGAGCCTTTCGGCTGGCGAAGCTATGGAATTTCTGATTTAGATCAGAGATAGAATACCTAAAAAGTATTTTTTTAGGTCTGGTTCAGAAATTTCATTAGCGTAAGCTGGCCGAGTGGCAATGTCGCTTCAGTGTAGTTCGCGAATTAGTTTAATTTAATTTTACTGATTATTATTAAGTGCAATTCTTTATTATAAAAATTTAATTGTAATCCGCTAATTAAATTCAGTGAAACCTGTGTAGAGTCTGCAGTCAAGAGCTCCTGAGTGGTTCGATGCACAAATATTTTTTATATACGCATGTGTATTAATTTCACAATTTTGATACACTTTGGTCACCAATTGGTGTAGAATTAAAATGATGCATGTTTGTTTTTCTGCATGTTGTGTTTCTTTTACTGATTTTTATAACTTTTACGGAGGTTTTAATAAAAGATATCTAATGAATTATTATCTAGGTTTACATTGATACTATTAATTATTGATTGATTATTGAATAAAATAATTATGAAAAGGTTTACATTGATACTATTAATTATTGATTGATTATTGAATGGAATTATTATCTAGGTTTACATTGATACTATTAATTATTGATTGATTATTGAATGAAATTATTATGAAATAAGCCTTATGACCATGGTTATATTGAGTTTAACTGATAAAATGGAATCTAGTTTAAATAATGATCACAATATGATGTTGATAGAATGAAACGAAATTACATTCATTTAACTTTAAATTACATATATAAATTGAATGATTCTTTGGTTAAACTATCATATTAGATATGGCTATAGTAAAGGTTAAATAGAATTTTGTTAGGGTGTATTTGAATAATGAAATGAAATTTTACTGTGTTGTTTAATGAAGTCATTACTTAGGAAGTAGATAGAGTAGTGGATATTTCTATAATATGACCTATAAACAAACTAATGATTAGTTGTCGTATTTTATTGAATATTCTCTACATATAAATATGCTTCTATTGAATGTGTATGTATGTATATGTATATATATATATATATGTATATTTGGCTTCATTTTGACATTACACAAACTTTTGTAGTTCAAACATTAATTTAAGAACTTGTAGTTTTTAAATATATGTTGGAACGAGGTAACAAAGTGGTTGTAGTCTTGAATGAGTTCAAGGATACTTTTAGCTCTTGAATACATTCTAAGATGAGGTAATTATACACTGAACCTTGACATTACACAAACTTTTGTAGTTTTGAACATTGATCTAAGAATTTATGTTCTTAAATGAGTGTCAAGACGAGGTATCTGGTAGACTGGAGTGTCTCATTTTCACGATGACTTTCATTGAACTATATAAACATGTTCAGGTGAATCCATAAATGTTTGTATTCGCCAGTGTTTTATTATAGGTGTCCCCTATAAGGCTTGGCCTGTCTAAGCCACAGTTCATCGCGTCATCGATGCTAGGTAGATCCTAACCTTGGCCTATCTAGTAGAGAAAGTTGCGTGTACTTCCTACCAACCTCTGCGTTTGTGTTTGCCTAATTGAACTATGTTCATGGTAAATACTATACGTACGTTTCCTTGTTTTTGATAAGAGTTTCTTATCTTTGACAAGAGACATGGACAAACTCCACCAGACACCTAGTGTATGGTAGTTGTTTGAACTGCAACAAAGGTTAGTAATTTATATTTGGACAGTGGTATGAAGTTCTATTTTAGACTAATAGAGAACATATTCACTTTTCCAATTAATTTATTGCTAATTTTTGTGGACGGTCTCTGTTAAGTCCTAAAGGCGGATTTACTGAGATTTAAGCCAAGCCTTAATCAAGCCCTCTTGTGTTGTACAAACATACAAACATTGATGGATTATAAAACCTATTAAATATACATTCTCTTTTCATTGTGAAAATGAGATACTCTCAGAGATTCTGATTGAGTAAATGAATATGTTATATTTTAATTGTTTTATTTATCTCTCGACACTTCCATGTCCTGAATAAATCCAATCAGTTCCTGAGAGAGCCTGATATATTCAAATGTTTAACAACTTAATTACTGGTTCAATGTTTCAATTGAACAACCTATTCTGTTTAATGAATGCTGTTTCGTGTGAGTGCTGTGAGTCATGCAAGGACAAACCTGCACAATACACCTACTCTACATGTTGGTCTTATACCTTTAATTATTCTTATTTTCCTTATAGGACACTCGAAAGGTTGCGTTGTCGCAAGTCGCTAGTCGCTGTTGACCCATCTTACAATGGTGGCTAGGCTTGACATTATAGCGGACTATAGACTCGTAACTCAGTAGGTCTTCCTATGGGATATTACACTACACAATCCTATTGTGACAAAAGTAGTAGGTTTCGTGATCGAATTTCAAAGTAGTTGTGTGACCGAAGTTCCCGTATGGGCTAGTAAGCACACAATGAAAAGATCAGTAGACACGATCTCCTTTTGTTCACGAGGAACACATCTTAATACCATGTCTGATTACAGCTTGGTAATTACATCAACTCTAGTAATTCACTGGTTATGTCTATATGGCATTCCAAGGGATTACTCAAATACAGTCATTGCATGATTGTGCTGCAACGGTGTGAAACAAGCATTTGTTAGACAGGATATATTTCCATCTAACTTACTGTAGAAAATTGGGTACTCTCATTTCCTACCTACTACCCTTCTTTTGATTTGATAGCACCAACGTTGTGCCTAATTTAATTTAGTGCTTTCAGCACGGTGTGGATCGGTTAGGGTCGGAGGGGAAGGTGGTTGCGACCCTCGGGTTCAATTGAACCCGGCCTTTTTAATTCCCTAATACCTATAAACCCTATCCTAACAGATTAACATATACAAACAAACACTACGCATTATTTTTCACAATTATCTGAGATAATTTATTAACTGAATAAATTATTTCAAGATAATTAATAGCTATATAATATTTATTTAATCATTATTTCATTTATTTATATATTTTTATTTATTTCATTTGTTTAGAGTTATTAGAATCTATCTATTATATCAGGTTTGAACTAAAAATACATGTAAAAGAAACTTAGACACTATTCAATTAATCAATGTCAATATAGGATATCCTGAATATAATTATTTAACTTTAATTCTATTTTAGCTATTTAGATTCACTAAAATATTAACAATTATAATTTACACATTCTTAAGGAGACGTCAGATCTATTAGTTAAACAATATAGGTGATAGTTATTTCTAAATGAATAAGTTTTATTCCTATTTATTCTTAATGGTTCGAATTTACTAAATCTTATTAATTCTAAATAAGTTACTTATAAGGTGTTATAAAGTTTAATATCTTTCTTTCCTTTTAATAGTATTCCAGGAGTTAGTTATCTATAGTATTTATATCACTGGTAAGTGTAAATATCTTTCAATTAAATTTTAGGATAAATTAATTTCAGTAATTTAATGTCATTGTGCAGAGATGTTATTTTAAATTAATGGCTAGGTAGGATGTTAGTTAGAGTTTATACAGAAATCAAGGCTTCTAATAACATATACTATGTCTTTCCTTCGGCATACCACAAAAAGAACTGAAGTTACTCTGAAACAAAAATCAAACACAACGTAGAGTCCTTCCTTATTCTAGACGATCGCATTCATAAGGCCAAAGACATTTAATGTCCTCTTAAGCTTAATATTAGCTTGTAACGCCACTACCATGATAGTGTTACAAATTGGTCCACGTGACCAGGATTATCATAAGCATGATGATTAGTCATCGGAGCACCATAGGAGTATCATTACAAAATGGTCCACGTGACCAGGATTATCATAAATATGGTGAATGGTTATCTTGCCATAGTAGGAGAACGTTACAATGTATTTGAATTCCACAATTATAGTGCGCGCGGAACTAGTTGGCCGCGCCTTAGGTATGTGAGCGGTGGGACGGAGAGGCGGGGGCGCTTGCTGTCATTACTCACATAAGATTGCAATAACGAGATGAGTCCGCCGATAAAAAGAGATGAAGATGTGTATTCAATGACATTGCCGATTTTTTCAAAACACGATTATTTTAAAGCATTATCTTCAAATTTCGGTTTCATTATTTTTCCCAAACCGGATTATACCAAAAAAAGTTATGAAAACAGGAAAGAAAAAAATTCTTTTTGCGTTTTTTTTCACTTGTATCATGTCAGGTCATGCCAACACTATCATACCTCATCGTTTTTTCAAGCGTTCCAAATACATCTGGGGTAAGTATATATTAAATAATTTCAGATATCATTAAAATATCAGGTACTTGTTTTTGGTTGATTTTACTATTAATTACAATATAATTAGATAGGTACAAATAAACTTTAAAAAAGTTCAATTGGTCACGTATCTCGAGACTGGTCATCACTGTCTATGTGTCATGTGCGTTGTTGAAATTTTATTATGTCATGATAGTACTTGCTAAACTGAATCATAGTTATAACATATCTTGACAAAATATTACTACCATAAAATGTGGAGGATTATTGACACCAGTTTTCATTTAAAACAATTTTAAAATGTAATTAATATGTATATGTATATATTTAATATTATGTACATAGCTACGTCTCCGATTCTGCCAAGGGATATTACTATTAAAGCAATTACGTACTATGTTAATACAAAGGCTTGTGTTAAGCAATGTTTACTTCCCTGGAGTGTGTATTTTCTTGACACATGGCAATTCCTTTTACGAATGAAAGCGCTATGAGACAAATACAGTTTATCCAATATAATATATTATTAAACGTTGTGAAGTTTTATCTACTTATATCATTACTAGCTTCTGCACGCGACTTCGTCGGTCTGGACTCCGCTCCTATTGGTATAAGCGTGATGATACATAGCCTATAGCCTTCCTCGATAAAATAATGGGCTATCTAACACTGAAATAATTTTTCAAATTGGCCCAGTAGTTCCAGAGATTATCGCGTTCAAACAAACAAACAAACAAACTCTTCAGCTTTATATATTAGTATAGAAAAGAATTCACAACTGTAAATGTATTAAATATAAAGAACAATTTATATAAGTACCTATATTTTTATGAAAAAGTTACTCAACATTTTTGTGTAATTTTTTTTTGTACATCTTAAATATTAATACATATTATATTCTTATCAGATATAGAAATTTTAATAAACTGCTTACTAATTCGTGTTTCCTGTTACTTTAAATAAAATAAATTAATGAAAATTTGTTTGTTATAATCACGGAGTATTAAAATAATTGTAACTAAAGTAATTGATTAAAAACCTTTCGTTAGAGAAGTGTCTTAAAATTTGTGGTGCTATTTTATTTTTACTTACTTTTAACACGTTCACTGTGTGTGCCCCACATATGGGGCACCACGAGGATCAGTTCATACGTGCGTGGCACATATGTGGGGCACGAGCTAAAATAAATTCTATGGCATGTCATTCTGCACACGTATGAAAGTATTTGTTTTTACTGGCATACACGTGTGAACAATGAATATAATAATTATTTACCATGGAGTCCCAGTGAAATTTTATATAGATGTTGCTAGTATATGATATGCAAAATTATACACAGCAGGTGACAATTATTTATTTATTAATAAAAACTCTTTTACTCGTTAGCACAAAATATTAATGATATTTATTATAACAAGCCAGACAAAAAGCTTTTTTACATTTTTTACAATCCGTATCAGTTTTTTTTTTACTTTTTTTCGGGCTTGAGCGGCAGTATTACCTTCTTCCACTAAACTTCTGTAACAGCCAGTACAGCGCTTTCGTATTATTTTTTTCGATACAGGACATAGGATTTTTGTTAAACAATGACGGGACTCCTCTAGTTGATGCCTTCTAGAAGGCGCAGCCTCTCTGATATTCAGTAAAACTTAATGATTATTTCATGGCCACGTAACAAAGTCATTTTTTACGTTCTGTTGGCTTTAAATCTTTTTATACTAAAATTTCATTTATTACAGATATTGATGTTAGGTCTCCGGCAATTTTTTTTAACCAGAAGCATGTCTTCCAAACAGGAGAGTTGTAGTTCGAAAGCTGGTCTGCTAAATCAATACCCTTCTTGCCACGGTTATACTCAAGCACAATTTTTGGTTTCAGTGTTGGTTTGTGACCGGTAGACATCTCCATCTGATGATTGTGGCATGTTGATATAACCAACACATCTCTTTGCTATGGACCTTCCACTTCAACACCGATCACCAACATCAAATTTAAGTTCAGACGTGCATGACACACATATAGGGCATTAAATTTATAGTTCTGACGTGCGTGACCCACATATGGGGCATGAAGAAAATTCCTAATATCTTATTAAATAATAATAATAATAATAAAATCATTACTTTATTTTTTTATTTATATGATAATAAGTAAATTTATAGACAAAACATAATTGCACTTTTGAGGTCAAATTATTATTTCGGCTTGCACAGTGAACGTGTTAATATTATAATTTGTAGGTGTCGGTGCTTTCATTTCGGAATAACAACCAATTTTAATAATATTTTTACAAATTATTCTTTCAATTTAATTAATGTTATTGTAATTGCCATTTCGTGGTTTCATTTCCATTATTTTAAAACAAAATATCGCCAACAGCTGCGTGAAGGTTCTACGTTTTGATAGCAAATAAATGCTGAAGATTTTACCGGATTTACATTTCTGCTTTATAAACGATTTGTTTTTTTTTTTCATTTATACTATTGCTGAAAATTTCTTACTATATTAGTAAAAAAAAATGTTTTCATTTTAAAAGTATAATCCAAAAGTTTTAGAAAAAAGAATCAGTAACATGACAGACAGAAAAAAGATATACTATTTTTAGCCGACTTCATAAAACTAGGAGGTTTCTCGATTCGACCGTATAAAATATTTTTTATGTAGGTACATAATGTTTTCGCGGATAACTTCGTCATTTATGAACCGATTTTAATAATTCTTTTTTATTAAAAAAGATATATCCCTAGATGTACCCTGATAATAAAACCAGGATCTAATGATGGCATCCTAGAGAAATCGATTTGAAAATCGTAGTGAGGACGAGTGCGTTTGCTAATTTTTTTTTTGTCTGCTTACATTGTATATTACTTGTCGATGTCGTCGAAGTAATTGAAGTCGTTTTTTTTGTTTGCTAGCAAACACAATTATTTTCTAATAGAGTTTTTACTTGTAAAAAGTAGTTAATTCCCATCCCAGTATATGTTGTTAATAAAATAAAATAATATTAATATACTCTCAAGTGAAGTGGCGTTGAATATCTACTAATCATTTTAAACCATTATTAACGTTATTTCTGGTTTAGGCACTTTTCATTTCCGCACTTACATTAGGCAATTATAGTACCAATATTTGAACTTTAAAACTATATAATAAAGCTCTTAATGTAATGAGTAAACTACTGTCTTTATATATGACAATAAACTCTTCAAGAATGATTGAGCATCAATCATCATACATTATTGATTCGAGTAGTAAAGAAGTAGAACATGGTATTAGCAATTGTACTATACTATTTAATAGAGAATCAATTTGGAAGATTTTTCTCTAGAGGGATGAGGATTGTGTTAATCGGGATATTTGGCTTGAATTTGGGAAGGCCTGTCCAGCAGCGGATTGCGATAGTTTTATGATGAAACCTAACAGCATGCAAGCGTTCTACCTCTTTTCTTGTGAAGAAAGCAAGTTCATGCTCAGTCTGACATGCTGTTCTTCTGTCGTTATACTAATTCTTAGTCAATTAAGCAAATACTGAATCCGAAAATTAGTCAATTGTATAATATACACAAAATAAATAAAGACAAAAGAACAATCTGCTTTAAATATATTATAAATTATACATTTTTTTTTTTTTTTATGTTACTAAGTCGACAAACAAGCGTACGGCTCACCTGATGGTAAGTGACTACCGTAGCCTATAGACGCCTGCAACACCAGAAGCGTCGCAAGCGCGTTGCCGACCCTATCCCCAATCCCCCCAGGAGCTCTGGTCACCTTACTCACCAACAGGAACACAATACTGCTTGAAAACAGTATTATTTAGCTGTGGTCTTCTGTAAGGTCGAGGTACTTCCCCAGTCGGGCTGCTCCATATTTTGAGCAGGAAATTTCCTGCTGTGCCCTACCTCAGTTAACATTTATTTTGAGCTCAGTAAACGTACTATACGTATATCAAAAAAACAAAAAATGTTGCTAAAATGAAGTCACTCATATTAAGTTTTCTATACCAAGTTAGTTCCAAACGCTATTACTAAGACTCCTCTGGCCATCCGGCCGTTATCTTAAAGAAAAACATTACTACGACCGTTATAAGAATAAACAATAAAAAAAAAAGTATGTTAAGAATAATTGTATGCTTTCTTTGTATGGACCATCGTCTGAAATAAACGTATATTATTATTATTATTATAAATAATTAAGTATACTAATATATATATTATATTATAATTAAGTATAAACGATATCCTCATCGGAAAAGTCTGTTTTTCGTCATTATCGGAATTCCGACGTTCAACATCTTTAAAGATATTTGTCTATTAAAGCTAGGCGATAGTAATGCATAACAAACCTATTAAAAAAAAAAATGTGCAATCAAATTTGGGAGCCTTCATTTTGTAATCTCTATAACTTTATTTCTTTAATACTTAATATTTAAACATTCTAGAAGGCTTAGTGTGGTTGTTCCCTTTTACCTTTCGTCCAGTGCTTTCTCTACTATTTTTCTGCACATTTCTGCACATTTAACTGAGGTAGGGCACAGCAGGAAATTTCCTGCTCAAAATATGGAGCAGCCCGACTGGGGTAGTACCTCGACCTTACAGAAGACCACAGCTAAATAATACTGTTTTCAATCAGTATTGTGTTCCTGTTGGTGAGTAAGGTGACCAGAGCTCCTGGGGGGGATTGGGGATAGGGTCGACAACGCGCTTGCAATGCTTCTGGTGTGGCAATTACATAAAAAAAAAACATAGGACTCCAAGAGTAAATTTTCGAAAGCCTGTATTGAATGTTGTCTCCCTTATTCTTAAAGATGAGTTTATCTATCAAGTTTCTATTGCATACTAACTATTTTCATTGTAAAACAATACAATATCCAAACATTTTATTGTTTTGCTATAAATTTTTAAAAATTTAACTCTAAACTTTTTAACGATAAATCACTACGTAAGTAAGAATTAATCGCTAACTAAATAGGTGTTGCTAAACGCTAAACTCCCTTTTGCCTAGTTATTAAATTACTTTTTACTTTACGCTTTCGCAGTTTAAGAACAGGACAATAAATCAGCTAATGTTAAATAAAAATCACTCATTCAGCCCCAGATTTCGTTGCGAGTCAATGCGAATAATTAATAAAATTTTTAAATCAATTTTATAAATTTAGTAAGTCAGTAATTGCTGTCAAAATTTCTTTTCCGGATTACCGTTTTGCGCCATGTAAATTCAGCGCAGCACGTATGTCACTTTGCATATTCATCACCGTTTAACTGGAGCCCGAAGCCTAAATTCACTTTTGTGGACGAATGTATCCCGCCTTTACGTATTGGCTGATTCGAATTGATTGTGACTACACACGTTTAATTGTTTTTCACGAACATTTTCAAATTAATTGTTCTAGTCTAGAGCTTTGTGTGGTGCTCGACAAAACTGCGAACACAATTCGGTTTTAATTCTAAAACATCGTTAGAAAAAAAATGAAACTTTTAGGTAAAGTTTGTTGATGAATCACTCGATTCACGTGAAATAAACCAGAATATACTGGAACGTTTAGATGTTAGAAAAATATATTTCACTTATACTTTTAAAAAAACCCTGTCTTACCATTTATCAGTTCTAGGACAGAGTGAAAAATATAACCTACCAAGCAGTTAGTCAATAAAACGACGCTAATATTTATTAATTATTAATTTGCGTTTAAGCAACCTTAAGAAAAAGCCCACAAGTCCTATTTGTTTTTGAGTAATTTAAATCGCAATCTGTTACTGTGCAATTAGAAAACAAATCCTTACGATAGTTATAAAATGAAACTAGAGGGCTTTTAACTTTAAATGTACTTTTATTGTGTTTTATTTTTCTTGTTGATACTTTTAATAAAGTTTCTGTGTAATCCGGAAATATCGTTGTTTCATTGTTTTGGCTCTGTAACTCAAAAAAAAAAAAAAAACTATCAATTATAAATAGAATTCATATTTAATAATTGTCACCTTGTGCCATGATTTACGAAGATTTAAACGACTTTTGTATAACGTTTCTCGTAATTTTATCTAAAGTTTCTTTTTTTGTATTTTATAAGCCCTAGGATAAAGTAGGAAAGTAATATCTACCGAGACATTAAAAATTTTGAGTAACTTAATATTTTGACTAAGTTAGGGTTGCTTATAACACTGAATACATTACCTGAGTTTGTAATGTACCTAATATTAAGATATAAATTTTTATTTTATTGTTTGATATTTTGCTACTTTATCTGTCTTTTATTATTGTTTAGTTTTTTTTCACACGGGAGTCACAGTGCAAGTACGAGTCACTTAACGAACCATGAAGTGATGCTGTGGTCCCACTTCAACCACGTTATTAACACTGCAATTTATCATTGTACCTATAATGATAAAAAGGTTGTAGAAAGGATCGAAAACTAAAATGGTTAAATACTCTATATATTATTTATCAGTTTATTTTATTGTACCCTGTGTTTCTACAATCATTATTTAACCATAGACGTGTTAATTGTAGCGCTTTTGTATTTTTATATTAGAACTAAAATAAAAATAATTAATTAAATATTACATTGTAATATGATTTAATAAAATTAAATTTCACGATTCAGCCTTGAACATCCCACTAATGGGTACAGACCTCTTTCTCCATGTAGGAGAAGGATCGGATCCACCACGAAGTTCCACAACGGGTTGGCAGAAATATTCCCTACTAATATGAGTAACGATAGCTATCAGGTGTATATGATTACAACCGGGACTGACTGTAGGGACACACATCCAAACCAGAAATCCATCCCGAGCGGGAATCAAACCCACAAACCACCGGTGATTAGGCGCGCACACCACTACACTAGAGCGGTTGTTATAGTTAAATTTAAAAGTACCTACTTATTTCTTGCAGTTATAACTATGCATACTATGTTATAACTTTAGTTAGTTAGTTAGTTAGTTAGTTAGTGGGCTCGATTTTCCGCATTTAGACCCAACATTGGTCCATTATGCGTGAAAAATGGGCTGACTAGTTCAGCCAGCCTAGCTCCTTCCAGAAGCTCAGAAGCCTCCTGGGGCGTTCACAGGCTTCTCGGAGCGTCCTGTATGTCCGTATGTTATAACTTATAATTATAATATTTTTTTATATATTCATAGATTGTTATATATTATACTATATTTTGCTTAAATTTAAATGTAGTTTGATTAATTAAGTTACTGTAATAATTCAAAGACAATTTTTTTAGGCAGTTTATAAGCTAAACATTAACCTCTACACTATAGTACGTATAACTCAACCAAAACATAACCAATCTGGCAATAATAAAAAACGAAAGTGAAGCTACAGTGTATATTAATAAAGGTATGTTAAAATCCCCGCGGACGTACAGGAAATCAATAAAATCGTATACATTATTTACCTGTTTGCAAACTAAACGTTGACCCTAATACCATGTTTCACAATATGTTAATAGTTATTATAAGCAGGTCACTCGCTTTTGCCCTATTTGTTCATATATAAAACAAACGATAGTGTTAAACTCACGTACATTTCATAATTAATTCATAACGCTCTCATAAATTAATTATATTATTGAATTAGGACCTAGACAAATTGTTAAATAAATAATTTGTTTAATGATATCAATACAAATAGTTTGATAACATTATTAATTATTCACAAATTGGATGATTTAATAAAATTTATTTTTAGTTTATCCAACAATCTACTTCAGTGTTGGGTAACGAATGTCTAAGCTATTATGTACGGTAAGTTGTTAATACCAAATGACTGGTGATCTAGCGTGGTGTGTGGTTGAGAGTTCCATTCCCGCATATGTATGTATAAGCTATACAAAATATGTTTGTTGTAGTATGTGTATTTGTATAATGGAGGTTATTCTTTTCAACAATTCCTTTTACACCCAAATACAAGAAGAATTTTTAACTAAAAATAACAATTTTCTGAATTCTTTAGAAGCTCTCGTACTAAAAATGGAAATGATTCATAAAATTTGTTTTATTATTACCAAAAAAAAATTTAAGTATACACTTAAATTCTTATAAAATGAATACTACTTCAAGCCAGAAAACTTTTTATGAATAAAAACTGCTTTTGTACAACATTGTTGGCACGGGTTGTTTAGATTTTTTTATGATCATGTTTACGCGTCTTACATTTCGCTTATGACGTGTGGTCGCGGATATTCATAGTTATTGTAAACAATATTGATAATTTATATTTTTATAATTATAAAATAATGTTGTAATACTTTTTAATAACCCGTAAACGTCCCACAACAAAGTCTTCTTTTCCTACTAAGAGAAATGCTTAAATCTAAATTTACTAATATAATAATTTCATTGTAATACGCACATGCGCTTCAAAATTTCTTTCAACATGTTATAGGTATCCTCGTGATGCTACGTACGCATAATATAGTAAGTCGATGTTTAAACTACTAGCTCGGATTTGAAACTTTTACCTTGTGATTAAGATCTAGTTTTTATGTCTGCAGACCATATCATATTAAGAAATTAAATATAATAGGTATATTATTGACATACAAAAACTTTATATAATACTAGCTGACCCCGCAAACGTTGTTTTGCCATATATGTTATTAACCCCCGCAATCTCCTCTTGTGGGTGGAATTTCGTAAAATCCGTTCTTAGCTGACCTCTATTCGGCGAAAGGAATATTCCTACCAAATTTCAAGTCTCTACGCCTTATGGTTCCAGAGATATCGTGATGAGTCAATGGGTGGCAATCTCTTTTATATATATATAGATAAGCTTAAAAAACACTTTAAAAACATACAGGTATACAGAATAAATAACCCTACATTTTCTTCAGTATAACGTTAAAAGCATAAGAAAATTATATATGCATATAAAAAAGCGAATACCACCGCAAAGGGATTAAATATTTATAGAAAACTCACAGCACTTATCTCGATTTCAAATTGCTCTCACAGTAAATTTATGTGACACTTTTTGGCTCTAGATATTCTACTTCCGAGAAACAAATTATTTCAATGCTTATTTTTTACTAAATTTAATTCTTTAATTTAAATTTAACTCTTACAGGATTTACTGCTATAGTAATATAATCTTGACTTTTATTGCTACTTTTATGACTTCTAATTGAGTTCTTATGTATAAAAGATTTTTTTTTTAATATGACCTTTTAGACTTTGTTTCATTATTTATCATATCCTGTGTTTCATTTCAGTTTTCATGTAATTTTTTATCATATTCTTTATTTCATTTCAGTTTTCCGCTACAGAAAAAAAAATACTGCAAATTACATTAGAATTACTATAATTGCTTCAAAAGTTCAACTGTTTAAATAGCACTGATACAAGAAAATCTTAATTTTTTATGGTGTATATAAAAATATACTTGAGCCAAATTTAAATATATATGATTTAAATATATATGTTATAGATTAGGTTTCTAATACCTCCTGTATGTTTTTTTGTGTTTTTTATATATTCTAGAATCCTCTTTAATTTTATTCATGTTATTAACTTAAAATATATTATATATAATACTGTGTATGAGTAGCAATGAAACATTAAGGAAATAAAATGTTTATTTGAAAATTAAACGACTATTTAAACTTATTGCGTCTGTCTTTGACAGTCTGTCAGTTAGGTAGTATTCAATAAATCTTCCGTTCGTTATGTACTCAATTGGTAATACCTTAGTAACTCTTTGAATGTGTCCAAGTAAAACTCGACATTTACTAGAATTTATTGCGTCCTTCGATACACAAACTTTCACGGTTACTTGTTTGTTAACACTCTTTACTTCTCTAGGTTTGGAATCTACTTTACGATTCACTGAATCAGTTAAAACTTCGACACGTTCCCTTGTATTTTGAATTTAACAAACATTTTTATTTACTTTTTGTTATGATTGTTCTGAAACTCTTATAATAATGATGATTACCGTCACTTTATGATAATGTCAGCAAAGGATGATCATATTTTTGACTGCATTTGTTTGACTTGACAAACAATTAAACTGAGCGAATAAATATTATAGACATAATAGTAGATTAGTAGCCGAGGGCTGTAAGGCATCAATTGCAGCCCGAGATATTTAGGCGCACGAGCGCAGCGAAGGCGCCTATAGTTCGAGGGTGCAATTGATGCTTACACCCGAGCTAACTATTCTGCTTTACATCTCGATTGTGAGGTAAGTAGAAAAAAAACGGCATTACAAGAATAAAACATTTTATTTGTTGAAATTTATAGTGAAATGAGAACAATTTTCATTTTTTTTTTTCAAGATCGAAATTGAGCTTCGCCGTTCGATATTTAAAATTGGTGACTTATACTCACACGAAGACAAGGCTGAATAGCAAAGCGACCTCTTTGGTCATTGGGCTGAATGCATGATGTCTATTGCCAATATGATGGTTAGATGTACGCGGCGAACTTTTTGAAAGAAAGAAGTGTTTTTTTTAAATTACTTACCGCCCTAGGGCGTTTCTAGCTACATTATTACCCTAGAGCGCTAATGAGTCACCTACAAGCCCCATTTGGAGGTAATAAGAACCTACTTACCGAACATGAGAGATGTAAAGGTTATTAAGAACCGTTGTTATTATTTTTTACTTATATTGTCAATATTCATTGTAACTTAATAGTTTATTACAAAATGCGAAAATTAAAACATGGCTTTTAATTTTGCACCAATTAAAAATGAAATCCGCGCCCGAATAAATATTTACAAATGTATCGTAATGAATAATTCTTTTATCGGAAAAAGCGTTCTTTTTTCGTTAAAAGAGATTCAAAATATAACAGTAAAGTTTTATTAAAAACTATCATCGATTGTTAGCCATTGATTTACTTTTTTTTTTTAAATGTTATTTGATATTTTCCTTTTTGGAACATTACTACTGTATTATACCTACGTGTGGAACAAAATGGCCGTGCATAACGAAGTATGCCCAGCAGTCAGCACACTTTTAATCATATTATTCCTTTAAATTTCACCTGCGTGTATGAAGACTTTTGAAGTAAATTTTCTTTACGCAGGCTTGACTTGGGAAATAAGCTGGTGAATGCGTGACGAGAGCGTTACGAAAAGTGTGATCGGGTGAGGCGAACGAAAGTTGAGACGGAGATACAAGTTAGATGGAGCGAAAGAAGTTTTACTTCAGTCCTGTGATCTAAAGCACCCTCGTTATTTTTATAGCTTAGGTGCCAAACAAGCTAATTAGATGTGTCTGATGTACATTTATATTATAATTATATCGTGATATCCTTTTTAATCACTATTAAAAAAAAGTAGTATGTTCTTAATCCGACCATAAAAAATACAATAATCAAAATCAATAATACAAAATCTATAATAATAAAAAACATTACTCACACAACCATGTATTTGACATACAAACGCACATATACTCTTTTGTTTCTTGTTAAAGACTGCGGTAAAATTGAAAATTTTTAAAAAAGGTATTCTTTATTTTTAATCATTTTTTGGTTGTTTTTAATTATCTATTTTTTTTAATTATGGTCGAATTCCGACCACTGGGCGACTACTAGTATAAATAAAGAATATTACAAATATCAGTATGATGTCACGTAATCTAAATCAAGTTTTACCTGACGTCTATTGTCGATGTAAATGAAAGTCTGTTTTTTTTTTCATATGCGCGAACACAATTATTGTAGACTTTCTTTGAAAAAAGTAACTCAGCCCGTACTACCGTAGTCATGTGGCATTGCGAATATTACGAAACGATGTGACAATTTTTAGATGTGGCGACATGGCAATCTATAATACTTCACACTCCCAATATTATGTTTTGTTATCTGTGACAGTTGAAATATAAGGTTGATATATTATCTGTGGGTTATTTATCAACATAAATGTAGTCTTGTATGAAAAAAATAAATCATATATAATAGTAAAGTATAGGGTATAAGAGACTAAGGTCAAGATAACAATGAACATCTTAGTTTAGTTTTTTTTTGTAAATAACATTTTTTTTCTTTTTTGACTTTCGTTAAGTGTGTGGATCACCTTATGACGAAATAAATGTTTTCGTTCCATTTCATCTCTAAGAATGCATGATTGAGAAGAACTGAATATCACAGCTAAATAACGCTGGTCTCTAGTAGCGTTGTGTTCCTGTGGCAAGGTTCTAAGGCCAGTGCTCCTAAGGCGGGTCAGGAGTACCCTCAGCAATACGTTGTTTGCGGTGCTTCTGGTGTTGCAAGCATCTATAGGCTACGGTTACCTTCTTTCAGGTGGACCGTACGGTTGCTTGCCACACTACGAGTAACTGTATAAAAAAATTGACATAATTTATGATTCAGTTACGCTTCAGCCTGTAATATCCCACTGCCGGGCATAGGCCTCTTTCCTCATGTAGGAGAAATATCTACCACGCCGCTCCAATGCGGGTTGGTGGATTGATTCAGTTAACGTTTCCACAATTTTTGTCTCAAAGAATTTTTACCTTAACATCAACTTACAAACTGAAGAAACATACCTATATTAATTTCTAGTAATATACTATTATAATTCCTTTTTCTTTTTTTTTTGCATTTTATTTTGGAATTATAATTTTTTAATAATCATATGTTTTATCGGCTATAACTTAATTTCATTTCAAATTTAATCGTCATTAAATGTAGACAACGACCCAATCAATAACATACAAAAACGGCAAAGAGTAAAATCTGTTAAAATATCAAATAATTAATTAATAATGTCTAAATAAACTGTTAAATACAAAAGCCGAAAAGTCTATTCAATACTCGTGGCTTCAATGAGGTCCTTAACAGTAGCAATTAAGGGAACAAAAGGGGCGGAGTAAAACCTCTAATGCCCGGGTAGGAGACAATGTGTCAGGAAATTCAGCAGGAATTATTTTAAGGTGTTAGCGCACTAGGGATGGGATTATCGATAATTGTTTAGTACAGCTTCCATTCATGGTATTTGATATATCGTTACGTTTTTGAAAATAGTATAGTAGGTATTCTACTATCTACTACTACAAGTATATCATATAAGTCGTTGATAATTGAAGATTAAATTGGATTACTTGCGTAGTTTTTTATGTTCAACACTACTGGTCCTTAAGTTTATCGAGTAGTAGAGTCGAAAATTTAATACGCGTAGCGCGTTATAGAACAAAAAAAATCTTTTACTAACCTTAATATTTGCTTAATACGAATTTTTTCGACAATTATTTGGGATTATTTTTGTGAGCGATTAACGCTTTTCTATTTCATTTTTCTTTTTTTAATTGATAAAGCAGAGAAATTATTTCAGCGACTTGCTAGTGCTGTTACAATAGTGTACAAGGTACTGTATACTTGCAAAATTAGAATTCTTTTGTGCCAGTATATTAATAAACATGTATTTTATTATCTAATTATAGTAGTAGTTATAGTTATTGATATCTGATAATTCATTGGTATTGAATACGTAATTTAAATTGCCTACTTATTTATTTTTAAGCTGTCACTTATAACACTGCCTTGAGACACGCACCTGTCTCAAAGAACATTAACTTTCTGATAAAACGTAGTGGTTATATACTCTTTGCTTTCTGACAAAATTGCCATTTTTCACGGCACACCAACAAAGGACCACGACACGCAAGTGTGTCTCGCTACATACTTTGTAAAACATCTGTGGAATTTTAGTAAACATGTAAACGTTAGCGATGTTACACATATTTAAACCAACCGAGGCGTTAAGAAGTTACAGTGCAATAAACCCCGCCATAGGTAAGTACAAAATCCCCGAAAGGTTTTGGTTACTTTATACAATAACGACAAATACCAAGTACTCGATTATGTAATTCGAACCCCGCGGTCGAATCGTAAATTTTACAACAACCATTCGTTTTAGCGCGAAATAAAATTTGAACTTCTTTACAACATTCATCAAAATGTCAAGAGCAAAGCTTTTGAATAATAAAAACCATCGCCCGGAGCTTGCGAGAAACTGGAGCCGCGACATGTTCCTTTGTTACTCGCTTTATTACTTGAGAAATTTAATTCAAAGCTATTATCAAAATGTTAAGTAAAATTTTATGTTGAGGTTGTATTTCACCTGAGTGGGAACGCATGCATAGTGCTGTAATAGTTTCTCGCACAATATTCACTACGGTACACAGATTACCCATATACTAATGTCTATAAGATAAAGATAAGATAAATATACTTTATTGTGTATACAAGTTTACATACAGGTATACAAAAAATAAAACATACAAAATAATATGCACAAAGGCGGTCTTATCGCTAGGTAAGCGATTTCTACCAGACAACCTTGGTATTCAATATTGGTATGTAGTTTTCAACATGGTAAGTTCCGAATATTTTTAATTTGCTCGTATTTTGCTAGCTCGTATATGCTAGATTCGTCAATATGTATTTTTATAGTATCCATAAAGTCCTATAAGTGCAAATAAAAAAAACTATATTTATATCACTCTAAGTAATATATAAGTATCCGAAATATAATTTAAAAATTACATTAATTTCATTATATTCTTAGGGCTGATTTAATTTAAAAAAGAAATTTTAGACAGGACAGCTTAGCGAAGACTTTAAGGCTACAGAAAATGTTATAAGAACATTTTAGTGCAGCTAAAACAGATAAGATATCAAACCTACCCATTCTAGACTCCATTCCCATAATGTAAATTACAGCCGCGCCGTGGTGAGTTAATACTTGAAAGTTGCCAGAAATCTAATACAGTGAATTCGTTTTAGTATATTACAGAAACTGTTATAACCAGTAGTTGAATATCTGACTATTGCATAACACTTTGGATATTGGTCTTGTTAGTTTCAAATATGAGCTTGTAAATAACTGTCAATTATTATAACTAGCATGATATTATTTTTGTTATTATAATATCTATTAAACTTCACCTAATATTATGACAACTTAGCAAAACTTTAATGTTTATGTATTTTATTCGTTTTTATTAACGCAGTCTTCAAAATAATTGTAAAATAATGGTACTACTTCATGTAGAACTTTATGGTTAAATTCTACACACTGCTTATCATATCAATTGTATTTTTTTTGTAAATAAAACAAACAAACAAATAAACTACCTGTACATGTTTAATTATATAGTTGTGAATTTTAAATATAAAATAGTAATTTTCTTAATAAATTCTTAACTAACCTTTACCTAAAATATATAGCAGTGGACGAAAATGTTTTTGAATTTCGGCTAAAGGTAAGCAAGACTATATCCGCAACTTAAGTGATTAACTATTGTTTGGAGTTTGGAGGTTGGGAAGTACAGTGGAGTAAAAGTTTACGCATATTTTGGAACGTAAATGGGATCTTACGTTTATACAGGCTGATTTAAAGTAATTTATGAGATATTTCCTGTTTTATGCGTATAATAATATATAAAGAACACACAGGGAAAAAATATATCACTAGTGCACGTACATATTTTTTCTAAACGAAACAATACAACTTTTCCGTAGATACAATATGCAATGTCATCGTTAAAATGCATGCGTCACAATGATTGTAGCAGTCTCGCTCTAAGTAATTAAATACGAGTCGCACACAGGGTAGTGCTATTCTATCATATAAAATCTACTTAAAGTTCTTTAGCTGCTTTTCATATAATGACTGAAAATATCTAAAAACGACCATCCCCTCCTTATAAAATATAACAAGATATCTTCGCCCTATATCACTAAACACTTTTGAAATAGACATGCTTGACCATATTCTCTTCTGGTACAACGAGTATTTATGAACAAAAATTTTTGTGTGAATAAAAATCGACATTTTATAAGTAGGTGATTTTTTACAATTACTATGAATCTAGTCGGTTCTTTATTACCCTTCAAAGCTATTACGAAAATAATTGATTTTACGATTTATCCTTATTACATTATAATTATTATAATATCAGCATCGACAAATTAACAAGCTGTATTCAAGAGAGGTATTCAATATCAAACATTATTATTATGCTATTGATACTAAGAAATAACCATTTTCCTATCAAATTATATTTATTTATGATAGGTACTAATAAAAAGATGAGTTATTTCTATTTTTAATTAAATAGGAATCTTATGAAAATTAAACTTCTAGGCCTACTAAATTAGTTTAGGCTATACAAAGACTTAGTAACGCTGTATATTATGCAAGATTTTAATTTTTAGTTCATAACAAAACAGTTTTTTTTTAATCTACGTTCTCTCATTTCGACTCAGTGTTAGCTTCATTTTTTATTATAACTGCTTATTAAAAAATAAAGAACGCAAATATACTTTTAAATTATAAAATGACGTAACAAAAGTGAAGTTACTTGAGTATTTATTTGATTTTGATAGTCTCTTAGTTGATGACTTTTCGTGTAAGGTAAAGCTAAATATTAGATAAACGTAAATGTGTGTAAGCTTAAATTACTTTAAGCATCATTTCCTGATGTTGTGTAAGCGTGAGGTTAATGGAGTGAATCATTTTTAGTAAATTTGAGCTGCCGAAGTGGAAGGGAGATAAATTGGATCTCTATATTTAACCAAATATATAAATCGGAAACTTATCTGTTTCGAAAGATTTGGTTTCCAAGAATGTTGTTGTTAATGTATTTTTAAAGAGTTACATTTTATGTTTATGTAATGTATTTTTTATGATATTATTTTAATTAAATTTTAAAATTTTGTATACGATTAAACGAACACATAAAAATAATAACTCAAAATTTATTATTTCTAGTGGCCTATAAATAACCATCCGCCAACCCGCAGTGAAGCAGCGTGGTGGATTAAGCTCCAATCCTTCTCCTGCATGGAGAATAAGGCCTATGCCCAGCTGTGGGATTTTACTGGCTAAATTCGAATGGTATAAATAACTTCCGAATTCAAGTTTCAAAAGAAGATATGAAATTAATGCCTTACTATAATAATAAATAATAATATAAGTTTATTAACATAAATTTCTAGCATTTCACGAAAAGTATCGTAATGACTACAAAAGTACAATAATCTTTACATAATATGATTCTCTTAAAACCATAGTTTTAATTAGTCATATCGTTGGATGTAATAGATTCTGTAATTATTTTTTGGTTTTTGGAATAAATAGCTTTATTCACTTTTTACAACTAGGTCGACAAACAAGCGTTTACCTGATGGTAAGCGATTGCTGTAGCTTATAGGCACGCCTGCAACTGAATATATTTGCCAACCCGCAATGGAGCAGCTTGGTGGATTAAACTCCGAGCCTAGTTCTATATGGAAAAGGAGGCTATGCCTAGCAGTGGGACGTTACAGATTGATTCGGGATCATGATCGATTCAGTTGGACGTTCTTTTTTGATTGATTTAGACTGTACATCCTAAAGTTATAAATCATCTGAAATCAACTTATATAAACTAAAATCAATTAACTGACAAATTCAATCAACTAAATCGTGTGACCTCTCATCAATATTTTTTTTTTCTTAAATTTCATTTCGTTTATTCAACGGAAACCAGTGCGGAATTGAAATGAATCAAGTTATTTTAAAAAACGGAGCAAAATTTTCTCTTCGAGAAAAACTCAGAGCTATTTCATAAAATAGAAATAAAAAAGATTTATAAAACAAGATCGCAACAAGCACTCTATCCACTTTCGTGTTTTTTTTTTACGTTTTGCTATAAAACGCTCTGCTCTGCGTGTATCGATATATTTCAACAACACTTCTCTCACCTCGAAGATAATTAATTTTAAAAAAGTAATAGCTAATAAAATGTTAGAAAAATATAATGTACTAGCGACCCGCTCCGGCTTCGCACGGGTGCAATGCTGACATAAAATCTTAATATATATATAAATCTCGTGTCACAATGTTTGTCCTCAATGGACTCCTAAACCACTTAACCGATTATAATAAAATTCGCACACCATGTGCAGTTCGATCCAACTTAAGTTGACTTATAATTAATATATACAAAAAATATATAAGGCGGTACGAAGTTCGCCAGGTCAGCTAGTATAAAATAAATATTTGCAACTAAGCCCAAAAATGTGTTTATTTACGACATCACATTAGAAAACTCTAAAACTATTAGTGTTCCTCTACTATATTATGCATGTATTATACATATAAACCTTCCTCTGGAATCACTCTATTTACTAAAGAAAACTGCATCAAAATCCGTTGCATAGTTTTAGAGATCTAAGCATACATAGGGACAGAGAGACAGCGGAAAGAGACTTTGTTTTATTATAGTAGTGATAAGAAATCGTTTGTATTTTAATTGCGATGGTGCACAGAAAATATATGTTGCTCCGAGCTTTCGGATTGAGGTAGGCTTTAACTGAGGTAGGGTACGGCAGGAAATATCTCGCTCGAAATCCGGAGCCCGACTGGGGAAGCACCTTGACCTTACAGAAGATTACAGCTAAATACTGCTTTCAAGCAGTGTTGTGTTCCTGATATGAGTAAGGTGACCAGAGCTCCTTGAGGGAAATGAGGATAGGGTCGGCAATGCAATTCCGATGTTTCTGGTGGTGCAAGCGTCTATAATCGACGGTAATCGCTCACCATCAGGTCAGTCGTACGCTTGTTTACCGATATAGATGTTATAAAAATAGCATACCAATCGGCAAAGTACTTCAAGCTTACGGAAGATCATAGCCAAAAAATTATTCTCTCAAGTAGTGTTGTATTACTGTTCTAAGCAAAGTACAGGTATAGGTAAAAGGTTTTGTAAAATCATCAAGGCACCTGCAATTCTTTTTGTGTTGCAGGCGTCCTTAGGACATGGTATCTGCTTAACATGAGATGGATCATAAGCTTGTTTGCTACCCTAGTAATATAAAAAAATTGACACGTAAATTACGAAGTGGTCTCTTATACTATACATAAATAGGTATTACGATTACTAGCAAAACTAATGATATGCATAAAACAAATCGGCTGCCCAATTTCAAAACACAGTAAGGGATAAAAATTAAATTTTTGTGATATCAATCGACTAATATTCACTCGACTCCACTGGAACGAAAAATGCTAGAAAATCGATTTTGAAAAATTTGTCCCTTACTGTGTTTTGAAATTGGGCAGCCGAAATAGTTCAACAGAATCTCTAATGAAACAACTATTTTAATAACCTTTTTTTCATTTTTATTGGAAATTGGTGGTGTATCGATCGATATACAACAAGATATGTACATTTCATGGTAGACAACGAAGTAAAGGAGATGGGGACTTTTGGGCCAAAATGTAATTAGTAGAGATATGGTTTAAAAAATTAGTCATATTTTTTATTTTAAAATATAAAATATCAGCTCAATTCTGAATCTGGAAGCTGAGAAAAATGAAAAAGATAGTTTTCGTCATATTAATTGGGTATTAATTCAACTATAATCGATTATAGAATTGAAAAAGAAAAGATTTGCACTAGTTAATTAACTCAAAGTATTTAGATACACAATTAAAATTGTAAACAATAAAGTGTATTCAAATGAAGTTACATTAATATCGAAAATAACAATTAATATCTGATAAACCAAAATGATTATCGATTTCGTATCGATTGAAATATGACTGAACGGATAAATATTAAAAAGAAAGTTACATGCAATAATAATCACCATACTAACTCATAACATTTTTACGAACGAAATGAAGAACCCTGAAAACCTCAACAAAAAACATTCAATATTTAATCTCTCGATAGATGTAAAAAAACAAACGAAACGACCCTAAAGAAAAAAGGTCACTTTAAAAAAAAAGATTTATATCATAACAGATATAACAGCTATTTGTATTATGAAGACCTTGTCACGAGATGATTAATGGCAGCTTTCAACTTTTGTCGCTTCGAGGGATCAGTTTTTAATGCTCCTTAGAATTTGCTGAAACACTCTTATTTAAAGTTATGACAATAAGTATCAAGGGGAAAATATTTTCGAAGCCAGTGTGACTTTTTAATTAAATAATTTTGGAGGTTATAACAAGTTAAATTTAAATATGTCTCCTTTTATGTTATGTTCCTATACCAATATTTTAAAGAGGGAGATGTCATATAAAACTGAAGATTACCCAGCAAGCAAGCAAGCATCCTACTGCTGGCCAAATGTCTATTTCTCATGTTGTGGGATGATTGGAGCTTGATGTTACGCTGCTCCACCGTGGGTTGGTGGATAAGCTTACTGCCATTAGTAACAATTACCATCAAGAGTAGTCGTGGGAGAAATTTCTTTGACGCCGGTGATTTCAGATGCGTTTTAATTTGTTTCTGTTCCGGGTCATCTTTATGGATTCCTTGAAGCTGTATCATAAACAACTCGTTACAAATATTGCTGGAAAGGAAGAAATAAAATGAAAGAAATATTTCTGGAAAGTCTCCAATCCACAGTTAAGTATCAAGGTGGATTAAGCTTTAACCTTTCTTTCTATACAGGAGAAGATACCCGTGTCCTATAACATGGAACAGCGTTGGGTTGCATGAGAGTTAGATATGTACAGAATGTTTTAGTACAATTCAGTTAAGAAAATTAATAGCCATTGTTAATAATAATTGTTTTTGCACAACAAACTAGAATTGCTATTTGAGAAGAATAAATTACCAATTAAAAAGAGGTGTTTCATCACTCTCACATAAAAGACACGTCAATATGACGTTGGTAGCAGAAAAATGATTATGACTATGCAGTAACTATATTTTTTTGAAGATTAGCGGTTGAATTTCTTGCTAATTACACTGAAAAGAATCAATTTAGCAAATTAGTAGTTTATTTACATAACTTCGATTTACCGAAATAAAAAAAAATTGTACTTTCTAATACAAACGTACTTTTAAAGGTTACTTGGTAAATAAATTTTAGCTTTAAATTATGACACAGCCATCGGTGAGATGAAAGGAAGATGGATTTTAATAGATCTTTATCATGGTATAAATTTAAAGTGTAAAATGTGTTAAGTGGTAAAATGGTAAAACTTAAAAAAAATGACGAATGTGTTACGTCTTTTACACAATAAGTATTTTTTGGAAAAGTGTCTACAAGTATCATGAATTTCCATTATCACCCAAAATTGAAATGTAACAAATACTGATGGAATAAAACTGTTTTCCTAAAATCATAATTTCAGAAGGACGTTAAAAGTAATATATCTCAACCAACTCTCATGTTTCCACTTGTCAACGCGC
This sequence comes from Melitaea athalia, assembly GCA_905220545.2. NCBI lineage: Eukaryota > Metazoa > Arthropoda > Insecta > Lepidoptera > Nymphalidae > Melitaea > Melitaea athalia. The sequence continues at coordinate 9,817,905 of HG992198.1, forward strand.
TGACACTCAGCGTCTGTCAAAATAAAATGGACGGTAAACGTCGAAAGCGGAAAACCAATTTCACGTCGATCGCGCTAAAACTCTTTCAGCGTTACGAGTTTTGAATAAAACTAACAGCTTGTTACTTATTTGATTTTGTTTTGGTCTAAGATCCGGAATATAACAAAATCTTCCCTCATCTGTTAATTAAATGAAACAATTTTTTATAGGCAGATTTCAATATTGTGAATTTATAAAAAAAACCTCTGCCACCCTACGCCTGCTACAATTGATAATACTTAATTAGTTAATCAGTATTTTTTTATGATCTTTTCCCTCTCATGTTAATTACACGTAGTAAGCTAAAACCGGCAATATTTTATATTATATACCTTACTGTAGTAGGCACCCATCTCTATGATTGCTATACTTACCTGCAGCCAGGTCAGAAAAGGTAGATAAATGTAGATTATTACCCTCACATGTTAATTAAAAAATCCAAGTACAATATCAAACGGCGGCGAATTCTAAACATAATAATGTTTGGCTGCCGTATTAAAAGCTGATGCAGCCAAAGATAAATAGTAAAAAGAAAAAAATTATGATGACTATGGGAGCTCATTGCGAAGAGTAAGACAGAATAATACTAATTAATTCAACGAAAAGAGACAGCGTAAAATTCATGCGCGCGCATCACAGGCTCATTTAAAATTACTAGAAAATTCGGAATTTCGAAATTTTCGAAATCCCTAGTACATTTTTTTCAACTGAGGTAGGGCACAGCAGAAAATTTCCTGCTCAAAATATGGAGCAGCTCGACTGGGGTAGTACCTCGACCTTACAGAAGACCACAGCTAAATAATACTGTTTTCAAGCAATATTGTGTTCCTGTTGGTGAGTAACGTGACCAGAGCTCCTCCTGGGGGGGATTTGGGATAGGGTCGGCAACGCGCTTGTGATGCCTCTGGTGTTGCAGGCGTCTATAGGCTACGGTCTTACCATCAAGTGAGCCGTATGGTTGTTTGCCAACCTAGTTACATAAAAAAAACCTTATTAGTATGAAGCTAATTTTCCGGGAGTATTTTGATGAGACGAACAAAAATTCCTCTACGAAAACTCTCGATTGTGGTAGGTCAAGATCCTCATAAGATCATCAAAAATTATTACTAACCAGCTGATTTTTTTTCTTTTAGTTAGTTAATATTTATATAATTTAATGGTAATATTGTCCTACAAATTGCGTGGAACGTTATCCCGGTCCTACGGTCACTGCTGCTCTATCTCCTGCTAACTCTATTACCTACCACAATCGAGAATTTTCGTTGAGGAATTTTTTGTTCGTGTCATCAAAATGAAGCTACTCCCGGAAAATTAGCTTGATTCTAATCAGGTGAAAAAAATGTACTAGGGATACCGGACTAAAATAATTGATTTTCGCCTTACAATTATTTCCAACAAAATTTGATTTAACTAATTTTCTGTTTGTAATGTGTTTATAATAATGGTATGTATAATAATAAATAAAACAAATATTTTGTTTGTTTAAAAAAAATTGATTTCACCGTATCAGAATTATAATTAAAGAACTATATAAAAAAAATTAATAATTGAACCATCAAGAAAATTTCACGGTAAGGGTAACTCAAAAGCATTATATATTTTTTAATATTGCACATTATTCCGTAAATTAAAAAAAAAAAATCTTAAAAATTTGGAGCAAGTTTTTTGTCTTTATCTTTCTTATACTTACTCCAATTCTCATCTTCTCTCTTTCTATTCTAGTATACATTTTTCTTAAATTTTCGAAATTTCGAATTTGCGAATTTTCTAGTATGTTTAAATGAGCCTGTGATGCGCGCGCATGAATTTTACGCTGTCTCTTTTCGTTGAAGGAATTAGTATTATTCTGTCTCATTCTTCGCAATGAGCTCCCTTAGTCATCGTAAATTGTATCTTTTTACTATTTATCTTTGGCTGCACCAGCTTTTAATACGGCAGCCAAACATTATTATGTTTAGAATTCGACGCCGTTTATTATTGCACTTCGATTTTTTAATTAACATGTGAGGGTAATAATCTACATTTATCTACCTTTTCTGACCTGGCTGCAGGTAAGTATAGCAATCATAGAGATGGGTGCCTACTACAGTAAGGTATATAATATAAAATATTAACGGTTTTAGCTTACTACATGTAATTAACATGAGAGGGAAAAGATCATTAAAAAAATACTGATTAACTAATTAAGTATTATTAATTGTAGCAGGCTTAGGGTGGCAGAAGTTTTTTTTATAAATTCACAATATTGAAATCAGCCTATAATAAATTGTTTCATCTAATTAACAGATGAGGGAATATTTAGCTATCTCGGATTTTAGACCATATTTAACTTTGGCTGCATCAGCTTTTAATACGGCAGCCAAACATTATTATGTTTAGAATTCGCCGCCGTTTATTATTGTACTTGGATTTTTTAATTAACATGTGAGGGTAATAATCTACATTTATCTACCTTTTCTGACCTGGCTGCAGTTAAGTATAGCAATCATAGAGATGGGTGCCTACTACAGTAAGGTATATAATATAAAATATTGCCGGTTTTAGCTTACTACATGTAATTAACATGAGAGGGAAAAGATCATAAAAAAATACTGATTAACTAATTAAGTATTATCAATTGTAGCAGGCGTAGGGTGGCAGAGGTTTTTTTTATAAATTCACAATATTGAAATCTGCATATAAAAAATTGTTTCATCTAATTAACAGATGAGGGAAGATTTACCTTCTCGGATCTTAGACCATTTTGTCTCTGCAGTAACTATTGTTTTATAGTTCGCGAGAGTTTGGTCCCAATAGTAAGGTTTCAGACAATATCTACTTATATTTTACAAATCATCAGCCTTGAAATATCGTTCTAATGGGAATTCCCAATAAAGAAACTACTCTTCCAAATAAAGAGACGTAATTTTCCAGCGTAAGCCGTCGCTATATTCAAGTTCAGTTGACAATATATCCTTACATATACATATATTATATACATCTCCCCATATTTAAATTAATTGAACTTTTAATTAAGAAAAACGAGCTATGTCTGTTTAAGCAATAAAACGCAGTAAAAATATGTATTGAGCTAATCAGCCCCAACTTCCTAGTTCAGATAAAATATTGGGATTTGTTTTCAATCTTGGGGATCTAACAACATAAAATCGATTGTATTCATAAAAAAAATGATAGATGGAATATTATTTATTAGGTACTTAATATTTAAATTTATTAATTAACCTATCGATTTTTATACACAACTAGGTCGAAAAACAAGGGTACGGCTCACCTGATCACTGATGGTAAGGTATTACCGTAGCTTATAGACATTTGCAACACCAGAAGCATCGCAAGCGAATTGACGACCCTACGCCCAAACTTCCCCAGGAGCTCTGGGCACCTTATTACAGGAACACAACAATTCTTGAAAGCAGTATTATCTGTGATCTTCTGTAAGGTCGAGGTACTTTCCCTGTCGGACTGCTCCAGATTTTGTACAGGATATTTCCTTCTGTGCCCAATTTCTATAATATGAGCTCCCTAGTCTAAAAAAAAATCAACTCCGATTGTTACATAATTTTAAAATACACACGAGTATCTATACTAATATATAAAGCTGAAGAGTTTCTTTGTTTGGTTGGTTGTTTGTTTGTTTGTTTGTTTGTTTGAACGCGGTAATCTCTGGAACTACTGGGCCGATTTGAAAAATTCTTTCAGTGTTAGATAGCCCATTTATCGAGGAAGGCTATAGGCTATGTATCATCACGCTAAGACCAATAGGAGCGGAGTCCACGCCGACGAAGTCGCGCGCAGAAGCTAGTCTTTAAAATATTCATGAAACAAAAATTATTATTGTTGTCTATTACAAATATAGCAGCACAAATAATAACGAAAGCGTATAAACGGCTTTGTTTTGTAGATATCTAGGTACTCATAATTTTTTTCTCAATTACGAGAGAGAGTCACAAAAGAAAATTACGCCTAAATGTTGACAACCTTAATGATATAGCAATATTCCTTTGCAGCGACAGTTATAACAAATTTTTCGGTCTTAAAACTCGGTTTTCACTATTTCTCATTATAAAAACTCATTTTCTTGTCAAAATTAACAAAAATATATCAAGATATATTTAAGAGCTATTGAGAATTGTTTACCCCCTCTACTAGTAACCACCTAATTATCATCAACGTAGAATTCTTTCCATTCCATGAATTTGTTTTATAAATTTTTTGAGTGACACTATAAAATTTAGTTCAGATTTAAATAACAAATATGGTATTGCATACTTATTGAAATATTTATTTTCATTTAAAACTTTAATAAAAATATTTACATACACTAGCTGATATTGCTTTATTGTTGTATAATTTAGTGGAATGATTTAGCCGGGATAAATGGATACTTTTATTTGATATAGTTTGTTTAGTTGCCTTAAACACTTACCACTGCACGTTGTAACAGGGGTCGAAAGATTGATACTGGAACTTTAACGGAAACTTCAAAGATAAGTTAAGGTAGGGTAAGAAAGACCGTTATTTTGTTTTCTTACTTATTTTCTATCACACATGATGTGGGTCAAGATGAGTCAGATGATTGCCACTGGAACTTTTTGATGGAAACTACTAAGATAGTCGAGTTTTTGATACTCTATTTTAATGTACTGTGCACTTTCCACTACATTTGGTAACAAAGGTGCAAACATGAGTCGTTGGACACCAGAACTCCTCAATTGAAAATTCTAAGACAGTGAAGTTAGGCGTCATTTATCTTGTGGATTCACGCTTTTTATGACACGTGGCGATTAAAATTCAAATATGAGTCTGATGCTGAACAGAAGACCGACTCTGAAGAAGTAGTTTCTAGTTATGACAAATAACAAAAAAAAATTACATTTTATATAGTAACATAGTTTTACAGGTTATTAATACTACACATAAAACTACGCTTTTTAACTGTTCATAGGGAAGAAATATCAATATTTTTCGTATTAAGCACTAGATTATCTCTGTTCGGGCATCGAATGTCATTTTGTTTTTCACTCCGGCTATCTGTTTATGGTCCAACGAGTGCAGTTGTACAATTGTGTCGATTTATTTCTGTTCTCGTATTAACACATTGGTTACGGTCGACCAGTTTGAGTGATGTTTGCTCGTTGATGGAAAACGGCTTGTTTCCTTTATACTTTGTACCTATTTTGATTTGTTTTAATCCTTTTATGTTTCTTTGACTAGGATTATTTACTCGTTTATTCCAAATTAATGGCTACCACTAGAATTAAAATGGCATTTTTGATTTAAACAATGTCACAAGGACTGGAGTTGATACTTAGACTATATTTAATTGTGATTAGTCAAAAGTTTCTTTAAACAAAAAATAACAGAATTCCTACGAAATTTCATCTACTTGTAACATCCATTTGAAATACACATAGGATTCATAAAAGTTAATATTATTATCACACGAACAATAAAAAAATGAAAACAAAACAAGCAAAACGAACTTTTTATTACAGTTCGTGTAAATATTAACAAAACGAACGGCGTGAACGAATTCTATTTCCAAAAAACTGTATTTGGATATAAAATAAAATCGCGACAGTACTAAAAACTAAAAATAGTTTTTGGCAACACAACGAAACGTACAACTAAAATGTATATCTGGATCACGTTCAACAGTATGATGCCGATACCACTATCGTATGCCAAAACACAACAGTTTTTCAAACTGACACCGATAAGGGGGAGTTTCACCCATCACTATGAAATATAGTAAAGTTGTTATCTCTTTAGTTTGACCCAGAGAGATATTTATAAAACGAAATATTTGGATACGAACATTGAATACTCTTGAACATAGTTGAAAGGCGTGTATTATATCTTATGTATGTATGAAATATTGTGAATTATTAAAAGCCAGGATAAATTATCTTCTATATCTTATCTTATCTTAATATATATATATATATAAATCTAGTGTCACAATGTTTGTCTTCAAGGGAAGCCTAAACCACTTAACCGATTTTAATCAAATTTGCACACCGTGTGCAGTTTGATCCAACTTGAAAAATAGGCTATATTTTATTTTGGTATATGTAATTATTATATTTAAGAAGAAAAAAAAAGGCGGTACGAAGTTCGCCAGGTCAGCTAGTCTATATATATAAAAGAGATTTCCACCCATTGACTCATCGCGATATCTCTGGAACCATAAGGCGTAGAGACTTGAAATTTGGTAGGAATATTCCTTTCGCCGAGTAGAGGTCAGCTAAGAACGGTTTTTACGAAATTCCACCCACAAGAGGGGGTTGCGGGGCTTAATAACATAAATGGCAAAACAACGTTTGCGGGGTCAGCTAGTAGATATATTTATATATATATATATATATATATATAAAAGAGATTTCCACCCATATATTGACTCATCACGATATAATGTTTCTTTATCTTGTGTAATATAATTTTACTGACGAGAGAAAGAGCTGGTCTTTTTATAAAACAATATTTTGATAGCATCACGTTAAAATTCAAACTTTTGTTATTTCTTGGAAACAATGACTTTAAAAAGTATCCGAATACGGATTAGTAAAACGTTTCACATATCATAAGAAAAAAAAATTACATCTAAAATTTATGTGTGTATGGTGTATTCATACACCTATAGATACTATGTTAATATATATGTAAAACTAAAAGTAAATGTAAATTTAAAATTAAAAAAGAATGTTTTTGTTATAACAAATATTACCTACTCATTAATAATTCAATATTTTACGACTACATCCTTAAAAAAAGACGGGTTGCACTCCGGGAGTGCCGGCAGAAGTGAAAATTTGATTATTAACGTTGTGCATTTTTAATTTTTTGGAATAGTTAGGGAATAATTTTGAACGAATTGCTTTTATTATCAACATAAAAGTACTATCATTTATGTGGTAGAATACAATATTTATTTATTGCGCTATCGTACACAAACATTACAATTTTTATTACATTAAAATACATTATATTACATTAAAAAGTTTATCTCTCAGAAAAATCAACTTACATCCATAATTTATTAAAATATTTATTAAATATAGAGTTAATTATATCTTAATTATTATTATATATTTAATAATCTATACTAATATATAAAGCTGAAGAGTTTGTTTGTTTGGTTGTTTGTTTGTTTGTTTGTTTGTTTGTTTGTTTGTTTGTTTGTTTGTTTGTTTGAACGCGGTAATCTCTGGAACTACTGGGCCGATTTGAAAAATTCTTTCAGTGTTAGATAGCCCATTTATCGAGGAAGGCTATAGGCTATGTGTCATCACGTTAAGACCAATAGGAGCGGAGTCCACGCCGACTAAGTCGCGCGCAGAAGACGCGAGTTTCACAGTTTTTACCCATTCCACAAAAGTGCTCAACGCCGCTAAAGAAGTTTTCACTTCAAAAATATTAACTTTCAATGTTCATTTAAGTATAATATGCCGAAATTGATAAGAGAACCACGTAGCCTTACGAGAAGTTGACTGAATATATTTACTTAAAACGTAACATTGTTAAAAGTTATTGCGTTCAAGTACTTCTTACGAAAATACAGGTTGCCTTGGTAAATTTTGCTTTATTAAAAGTTTTACGAAACAGCAAAGATGAAAATACAGAGCGAAAATAACGATATTAACAAGTTTAATGTGGCACATTCGTTCGTCAACAACATGTACTAAATTTTGGACTTAAAAAGCATCAGTTGCTACGACACTACTTGGATTCTTTTTGTGCGGGCGCCTTATTCAATTTCTAAAATGAAAGCAGCCTAGGCTATTCATTACAACATCAATAAAAGCCTTAGTGAAAGTTTTGGCAAACTTTTTCTAGTCTTTCTAGAATAAATTCCATCTTTGACCGTTACAAGTGATAGATTAATTATGTTTTTGTATAAATTACGTATATCTTTAACAGACATTACGTCTAATTTACGTCTATACTAATATTATAAAGAGGAAAAGTTTATAACTTTGTTTGTATATCGGGGGTACCTAATCTTCGCAAATACTGATCCGATCATGAAAATTCTTTCACTATCAAAAAGCTACACTATTCAGGAGTGACATAGGCTATATTTTATTGTAATTGTACAAAAAAATCAGTAAAAAAGAAAAATATTAAAATATATTATCAAAATGACAAAGAAACGATCGCCATCTATCGCTATTTATTAGTTTACTTATTTTATTTACTCTTAATTCAGTCAATCGACGACGAAGTTTTTCACTTTTTGATAGATGGCGTTGGAGCAACATTTTATTTATAAAGTATGTTATTTGGTTATGTAATTTAAAATAATAAATACACGATATTATTACGATTTTATACGTCAAATTCTAAACAATGAACCTAATAAAACAGTACTAAGAGCTACACAACATAATTGCATCACAAAGATAATAATTAACGCCCAATGAAGTGGGGCGGGTCGGCTAGTATTCAATAAAATTAAGTGAATTCAGCTTGCAAAACAAATACCTAATATAAGGCTATATATATGTGACGCCGCGTTGGCGCAGCGCATACACACATATATACACACATATTTTCGTATACACACATATATAGTCACAGCACTGGATTGTGATTGGCTGTTGCGCGGGCGGTTGCGGGTTCGATCCCCGCACACGACAGCATACAGATGTTTGCCGTAGTCTGGGTGTTTGTGCAGTCCTTGTGGGTCTCCCCAACGTGCCTCGGAGAGCACGTTAAGCCGTCGGTCCCGGTTGTTATCATGTACCTACACCTGATAGCGATCGTTATTCATAGTAGGGAATATATCCACCAACCCGCATTGGAGCAGCGTGGTGGATTAAGCTCCGATCCTTCTCCTACATGGGGAAGAGGCCTATGCCCAACAGCGGGATATTACAGGCTGAATCGTGAAGGCTATATATAATATTGTTTGCGGTCAAGTTTAAATTCTTTAAGAGCACTATTTAAAACGTAAAACTCGAAAACCGGAAACGTGATATCGCATAAGCACATATCGTCACATATTAAAATAATATTGCAGGTTCTAGATACTCCAAATAGTATTCCGTTTGTACAAACAAATCGTAAATTTGGAGATTTAAAAAGCTTTTATCTCTTTGTTTGCCGCGTTGCTCCCGCAATACGTCGAATAAAACGCGACGTTCAAAATTATGGGTATTTTAAATGGTTTACATAAAGTTTTGTATAATGTAGCTCTATAGTAATACAGATAAGAGAATATAAGGCTAGATAAATAGAAAATAATAAGAGTCGACACGAGGAAATGTGTTACTAATTATGCTATTTCGGTTTATGATGTAAAAATGCTCACAAATACAAATATCATAGATAATAAAATTATTAGAAATCTAAGGTCTGAAATAAACCTGATCGTCACTATCTGTTTAATGAATAAAAATTGAATAATTATCTTCTTTGGTATGTTAAAGATAAATCTCAAAAGCGTTGGCGAAAGACTTCTGGCCACCAGACTTTTAGCGGGCAATGTCATCGTATTTGCGACCTCGTATACCTGCGAAGTCAGTAGTTATAACAACTTTTAAACTTTCGCGTTGCATTATTCTATTTTAATAGTAATAAAAAATAAGTAGTAATTAGTCAGTAGTTATGCCAGAAAAATAATATACAATCGGTTGTTATTATGTACACCTGATAGCGATCGTTACTTATATAAGTATCAGATCATCAATCAAGATCGTAGGGAGTATATCCGCCAACCCAGCAGCAGCTTGAGCAGCTGGTGGATTAAGCTCTGATCCTTCTTCTACATGCCTATGCCCAGCAGTGGGATATTACAGGCTGAAGTGATATTTCCTTCAAAATCATATCTTAATGAAAGATAGTTTACTAATTTAACCACTTTTGCACTTAACGTACAATTTATGACATTTCTTTAGTTCTTTATGTATTCGTTATCTGAAATTCACAGTTCTTCCTCAAACAAAATAAACAGAAGTGTGTGTTCAATATCACATTTAACATTGTCACTGTGTATAACAATGTATGCAACATTGTTTCAACGCTAACGTTCCTGTTTTTCTTATCGTCAGTTTTAGAATAATGACGTGAAAAACAATGTGTACTTCAAAAAATGTTAGTTAAAATATTTTTATGCTTTATTTATTTCTTTATTTTACACTTTATTGTACACCAAACAAGAAATAAAATAAACAAGCAACATTAACAATAATTAGTAGATAAATTTGCAAAAGGCGGCCTTATTGCTGAAAAACAATCTCTTCCAGGCAACCAGGCAAAGGAGATGATATATTGAAGGTGTAGGTGTACAATTTCATGTTATAGAAAATAATGTGAAACAACTCAATAAATAGACTTACATACATTTATATAGATAGATTGTTTACATATATATACATACACATACACATGTACATTGTATATTATGCATAATATATAATTATGTACATACTCATACATAAGTCACACATAAATAGGAAGGTTTTAAACAAGATTAGATTGCTTTAGAATGATATATTAAAAATTGTAAAAAATACAATAACGTAGTCTGTAATATAAATTGTGAATTTAAAAGTAAAAGGTATGTACGGATGTATATATTCTTTATTGAATGTAAATAGTAACAAAACTTTGGTCTTGAGATTTTGTCTAGTAAAAATTATTACTATTATTATTAAAAAAATATAACTTTTGCTCAATATACATTTCTAATCACTGGTTAGCACTAATTTTTTCAAGCATCTTACATTCATCTTTTTGTTTTAATGGCTATCGATTTGGTACTTAGGACATGTATGTTTTTGAGAAAAATATCATCGTTTTAGGATTACATCAGTACAATCAGCATTGCTCATCCGTATTTTCTTTCTTTGCACATTAACATTTATTTATTAAAAAATTGCGCTAGCATAGCCATTCTTTTAATTAATTATTGACATGCTGAGGAACGATGAATAATGTGACGACTGACTCAAGAGCAATTAAACGAGTTTTAGCGCCTTTAGAATCTTAGCATACAGTTCATATTTGCACATCACACATATGAGCAGGCCTCTGATTTTCGCAATCAACTCAAGTGGCTCCCGATTCACTTTCGAAAAAATACTAGCATCTACTCGTTACAATATTGTACGATTTTGCACCCTGATACATCTCTCTGCCCAAAAGTACTTTTCCAATATATGCGTACTTTGCACAAATGTTCCCTAAGGGCTGACTCTACATCTATTTCCAAAATTCCTTTCCACTCTACTAATTTTTATTCGTATTTTAGCTTTTTTCTCTATTAAGGCTGTTCAACTTTGGAACTCTCTTCTCTTCCTACAAAACAAGCTCAAACTTTTTATATCATTCTTATTATTTACTGTGAACAAACTTAGACGCAATTCGTGCTAATTTTATTATACTTCTAGCAAATGAAATCAAGAAAATGTGTATCTATACTCCTATCGGAGTATAGACACATGTTCTTGATTTCATTTGTCGACTGGAGTTTACTCCTTAAGAATAATGTAAGGTACAACGATTATTAAATGTTTCAATTTAAAATAACATAACTTTTAGTTCAAAACGTGGATGTCGCTTGATTTTTGTATCCGTACAGTAACTGCTGGTACGCGATTATACCTGCATTTTACATAAACAGCTGAAAGCGTTATAAAATGTCACTTTCTGTGTCACTAAGTGTCAGCGTCACTAAGTGTCAGCGTCACAGAGCGTCAGCGTCAGTTCTTTCACATGATTTCACTCTATATTTTTTGTATTTTTTTTTTGTATATACATTTTTAGTGCTACCACTCACATTATGAAATTGTAATGCAATGTTATGTATTATGTTACTTTCAATATCGTAAAATGGTTTATGCAAAGTGATCAACAAATAAATACAGTTTACAGTCAATAAAATTCACATTACAGTCAATAAAAGTTTTATTTTGTTTTTTTTTTTTAGAAATATCACTTACAAAATGACACTAATATAAGTTTCAGAAATACCTTAATGTTTTATTAAAAATAGTTTATACAAAATTAGAACTAGTAATAATACGTAAATCCCGTTTGAACCATTTTATAAATCTTTACTTAATAGGTAGAAAAAAACCTAAGCTACCCCTAACCCTTCTGTCCGTGCTAAAATAAAATATCGCAAGTTTTATCTTCATAAAAGTCTACAATTCCTCGCGGTGGCATATTAATTATCCTTAGAGAATTATGTAGATTTGTGTGATAAAAACTCGCTTATTTTTTGATTAATGTTGGGAAAAATATACCTATTTACCACTACGTGAATTAATTCAGATTGTGCTTATATAAAAGAGCTGGTCTACGAATTAATCGTAGTATAGGCATATTGGAGTTCGAATGTACTAATAGTTATTTTATTTTGTGTAAAATAAAACTTCATAAATAAAGAATAAAAAATATATATTTTTGACAATGGGTGGGGGGGCGGTCTTGTGGCGTACCTCGCGCAAGGCTTAGCGCTCTTACACACGAACAGCACGTTGCCAACGGCAGAGGTCGACGGCAGCCGTCGACTGCCGTCGAGCGCCGTCAGCGGCAGTCGACTGCAGCCGTCGACTGCCTTCGAGCGTCGTCAGCGGCAGCCGTCGACTGCCGTCGAGTGCCGTCGGCGGCGCGCCGTCGGCTGCAGTCCGCTGCCGTTGAGAACATGCCGCTCACACGTCGGCTCTCTTAGTAAAGGAGCCAGTTGCAAAATGAATTCCGAAGAAGAAACACTGTTATTGCTTTTACTTCGTCGCCGCCGAGAAAAACGAAAAATAAAAACACGTTCAGTGTTGGTTCAAGAAATAATAATCAAGAGATCAAGATGGGCATTTTTTTACACTTTAGATATAGATAGGATAGATCCACTTTTACGAAGAAACGAGCAAAAGTTTTTTAATTATTTTCGGATGTCCATTGCTTCTTTTGATGAGCTGACGGCTATTTTAAAAAGTTCAATATCTCGCCAAGATTGAATTAATAATTATAAAAATAAAAAAAAAGATAAAAATACTGAGTTAGTAAAAAAAACATGTTTTAAAAAAATGGTCGGTTTATTATAAGTTGATTTTGTTTTTTTTTAATCATTGTTACTAAAATAGAAGTAACTAATAATTGTTATGTATTATTGTTCCTATAGGTAGTACTTGTATTTTGTTTCAATTTAAAATGGTGATAAATGATGTTGATCTTATTAAACAAATAATCTAAATTACTTATATCTTTTTATTATTTATATTTATGCTAATATTATAAAGAGGAAAGATTTTTATTTTTGGATTTTCGTGTGTAATGAACAAATTCAAAAACTACTGAACCGATTTTAAAACTTATTTTACGAATACACTGAACGTGTTTTTATTTTTCGTTTTTCTCGGCGGCGACGAAGTAAAAACAATAACAGTGTTTCTTCTTCGGAATTCATTTTGCAACTGGCTCCTTTACTAAGAGAGCCGACGTGTGAGCGGCATATTCTCAACGGCAGCGGACTGCAGCCGACGGCGCGCCGCCGACGGCGCTCGACGGCAGTCGACGGCTGCCGCTGACGGTGATCGACGGCAGTCGACTGCCGCTGACGGCGCTTGACGGCAGTCGACGGCTGCCGTCGACCTCTGCCGTTGGCAACGTGCCGTTCGTGTGTAAGAGCGCTTACGTTACCAGTGGACTGTAATAGGTTGATGATAATGGGTTATCACATTGTTTGTCCCGCAAGTGTAGTAGCAGTCAGCCACTTATTGTGACCACTGCACCAGTTCGTCGTCTATAATGCAATGGATACACAATTTCCGTCGATTATCAAAAAAGTAGTTCCTTATGATAAATATTTTTACATTTTGTTTCTTAAGCGACGCTTATCGCCCATCTCAACTAGCGTTTAAAAATTAACCGCATTAACACACACAATCAAAGAGATCTTTTTTTCTTTACATCGATTTATATCATGAAAGCACGAGTAAAAAGTAATTCACTTTATGCTTACAAGATAATGATAAAAATTTGAATGCGTAACTTTTGTATACTTACTACTTTATTTTACTTTTTTTAGTACCTATAAACTGAATAATTATAATAGATAATAAGAATAGAATAGTGGACTATTTAAATTATTAAAAAAAAATCAAAACTATAAATAAAATAATAAAGCTGAATTTCAAATAAAGAGAATTCTCATTTTATATACTGCTTCTGAACAAAAAGCAATATCAATCGTGTTCAATGATGCGTCAGACATTTTGAACGAGTCTTAACTTTCAAAAGAATAAAGCAGAAATCGGAAAATATTATTTTGTAGTGCATCATAGCAGAATTGTTTAACTTCGATACAAACTCTCAGTTCAAATGATATATGAAAATATAATTTGAATTTTGATATAAATTCTATGTTGAAAATTTAAAATCAACAACACTAACATTCGAACAATTATTTATATACGAATATAGCTATAAACACAGTCATACTAATAGATTATAAATAGTCAAGTAATGGAAACATGAATATTTTATAAAAAAAATTATCTAAAGATAATTAACTTAATAATTAACTGTTGTATCTTATCAGATTACAAAAGATCATTATACGTATATACTTTTATCGATGTAGTACCAGGCAATCATAAACCGAAGAAGTATTAGCTTCGAGATTTGAGCAAAAAGTAGCGATAACAGCGTGCCTGTCGTTTAACGTTATGACCGAACTTCTAACGAGCCGTCATAAACTGGATATTTACTTTCTTCACCTTAGAGAAAGGTAGAAATATAGCTAATGCGGTTGCTATCGTAAAATCTTATGTCAGAGATTCGAACTTAACAGTAACAAGCATCAAAATCGTAATGCGATTTTGACATTTCCTGACACACAATACAGCTGGTGGGTTGTAACCTGTGCTTTGTAGGTATGGATTATAGCCATGCCAATGAGATCTTTCGTTTTTCAGTTAATCTGCTTCGCTTTTTTATGTCACGAGCGGCTCGTAAAACAAAGGCAATGTTTTGAAGAAATTGAAATAAAACGGGATTGGTATATACATATTTAATATAATCAATAATTCACGTATTTCAACTGAGAACATACAAATAAATTTAATATATTTACTTAATCAATTATATTAATGGAGTAATCAAGTATGATTTTAAACATATTTAATATTTATAACATTTGAATCATCAGTCATAAATCTAATTTTAACGTCATAAATTTAATTTGAAGACTTAGATATTATTAAATTCCAATTATAAACTGCTTCAGCACCCGATCGTTTCAAAGTAAACACACGGATCCATCTATCCCAATGGATTATTGAATCCAACTTTGTTATTGGTAGTTTGCTTGTTCACAGGTACAGTCAACACGCTCAAGTCTCTTCAAATTCACGTACCGAAAGCTGTCCTCACTGGTCGGGACGCAGAGCTAATGTGTACTTACGAGTTGGAAGGCGCTCAACTTTACTCAATACGGTGGTACAGAAATATGATAGAATTCTATCGATACGTACCAAAGGAATCGCCGGCTACCAAAGTCTTTCCCGTCGCTGAGATTAAAGTCGACGTAAGTACATTACTGGAATCGATAGTCTGCTGGCAGATTGCAGTTGAACTTTTAACGAATTGTATGAATCTATTCAATTGATCGAAGTGAATTCTGATTGAAATTTTTTAAATTGTACTAACAAGTTCAGTTTATTGCTATGATAGAACCAAGCTCATTTACTAGATTTGGAGTATATTACATAATATCTTTTGTAGAATAGGATTAACAAACATAATAAGAAACAAATGTGAAACGATCCCTATCACGATTTAGCCTGTAATATCCCACTGTTGGGCATAGGCCTCTTCCCCATGTAGGAGAAGGATCGGAGAACGATCGCTATCAGGTCTTCATGATAACAACCGGGACCGACGGCTTAACGTGCTCTCCGAGACACGGTGGGAAGACCCACAAGGACTGCACAAACACCCAGACCACGGCAAACATCTGTATGGCCAATACAAATGTTGTCGTGTGCGGGGATCGAACCCGCAACCACCCGCGCAACAGCCAATCGCAATCAAGTGCTGTGACCGCTGCGCCAACGTGGCGTCAATGTGAAACGTTTGATTGCAAATAATTGCAAGTACGAGGCGTATGGAATGTTTTTTTTTTTTTTTAAATAAAACTAGGTTAAAAAACCTGATGGTAAGCATATACCGCTAGCCTGTATTACCGTAGCCTATAGACCCCTGTAACCCTGTCCCTAATCCCCCCAGAAGCTCTGGTAACGTTACTCACCTCAACACAACACAGATTGAAAGCAGTATTATTTAGCCGTAATCTTCTGTAAGGTCGAGGTACTTCCCTCGGGTAGGGCTGCTCCAAATTTTGAACAGGATACTTCCTTTTACACTCAACCTCAGTTTAAATTTGATTACGTATGTATAATGTATAATATGAGTATGCGTTTACTAAGATTATCACAACTTTCAACATACCAACATTTTAACAGTTTTTGTTTAACGTTAACTAAAAGACAGAGAAAATAGTTATCAAACTTATTCAAGTTTCTTTTCAATTTTTTTATTTGTCTGCTTATCTCACCAGGTAGCAGCATCAGATCGGAATCGAGTTGTCCTGACGGAAGTGGACCGCTCGTTGACGGGAAAGTATCAGTGTGAAGTTTCAGCCGACGCGCCTCTCTTCCACACGGATATAAAGTCAGCGGAAATGGTGGTCGTAGGTTAGTTGATGAAAATTTATTAAATTTTTAATGTAGTACTTTCTTAGGTTCTCTCTGAATTATGAAAACTGAAAATGTTTTTTTTAATAACGTTTCAACCTGTAGCTGACTTTACAGCATAGCTTAATTTACTTACATTCTGTATATAATCCAAATATGGATGAAAATTTTTTCTGTGTAACAAGTAAAATAGGTTTAGGTACAGAATTGCTTATATTAAACAAAACATGAAAATATGAGAAATAATAATAATAATAAAATGACGGACGTTCTCTTCTAGCACGGGCTATTACGGCAGCTCGACGTCTAACGCGCCTATTCTGCCTGAAAATGACGGACGTTTAACTTATTATTTAATAGTATTTTTAATTGTTCATCGAATTCGATGGTTATCAAAATTACTAAAATTCCTACACTTTGAGAAGAAAAATTCTCTCATACAGAACGATTCGAAACCGTGAAAAACATTTTGATTAACAAGAAAAAAATGACCATGAAAAATCGAATGCAGACCCGAAGGATTAAATTAGAATGGATCTCTTCTCTTCTACTCGCAGATATTAACTGGCAACGTTTTACCAGCCTCTGTTAATTCTTTTATCTACATTGGGATCATACCATTCTCGTGAATTTATCTAAATACCGTCGGGTTCGAGTTTGATTCCTGCTCGGGGTAGCATATATATTTGTATAAATATTTATTTCCCCATCGTACTTTAGAGATCACGTAAGGCTAAAACGTAGTGGTTATATCCTCTTTGGTAAGGCTGTCAGCCCTAGCTCTTATAATAGACATCTGGTAGTGACCATGACTCCTGGTAGGGAAATTATCCACCAACTGGCTGTGGAGTACCTAAAGTGATTGATTAAGCTCCGACTCTTTTCCTATAATATGTAGAAATAGGCATTTTTATCCAGCAGTAGAATATTATTATATACTAGGTGTGCCCGCAACTTTATTCGCGTGTAATTTAACAAAAAAGTTATTGTTCGGTTCGCAGAGTTATAAAATAAATAAATGTATCACGTGTTCTATGATATTTTCATCTGAATAACATAAAAATAGTATCAGAGAAATAAAAATCAAATGAACAATACTTAAACTGTGCCCTAATAAGAAACAAGGAATAAAAATATAGATAAGTAACGACAAAGAAAAAATTTAGAAATAGATAACTAATATAAAAATGTACCATAAGTATAAATAAGAATTATAATCTTACTAGCTGACCTGGTGAACTTCGTACCGCCTTTTTTTTCTTAAATATAATAATTACATATACCAAAATAAAATATAGCCTATCTTTCAAGTTGGATCAAACTGCACACGGTGTGCAAATTTGATTAAAATCGGTTAAGTGGTTTAGGAGTCCATTGAGGACAAACATTGTGACACGAGATTTATATATATTAAGAAGTAATTACATATACCAAAATAAAATATAGCCTATCTTTCAAGTTGGATCAAACTGCACACGGTGTGCAAATTTGATTAAAATCGGTTAAGTGGTTTAGGAGTCCATTGAGGACAAACATTGTGACACGAGATTTATATATATTAAGAAGATAGTAAATTAAAGTAGCAGAGAACAAAGCGATGTTATATGGTTCTGAAAGTATTGAATATTAGGATCAACTTCGGATCTCAAGAGGTAACAGGTAGGCTCGACATAAAAGCGTTTTTTGATAGAACTACTAGATACTTTGAGCTTCAATCAAATGTACGAGTAGGTACTTGTAAATCCAATTGTATTTATCATATTTTGTGAAAAATATAATGTTTATTACGATTGTAAAAAGATTTCTTTGTTCTCAGTTTCAAGTTATTTGGACCTAATACATCACACATCTTGAAATACAGTATTTAGAAGTTTTCCTCTTGAGTATAATATTTTCAAAACAATAAAAGAAAAAAAATACTTTGAACTACACTTTAACGAATTATACCTTAGTGACACGTATTTTGCCTTTAAAAGTAATATTTGACTGTAAAAGTAAAATTAGAAAAAAAACCCGTTCGTACAAACAATAAATTAACTTTTATTTTTTAATAAATGATACTTTCCCTTAAAAATGTGATTTCTGAAAAGACGAACAATAACTACAAAATTCAACCAGTACATTGACTGGTCTAATCAAACGTTGAAATATAAGAAATATTAAAGCTTTTAAAGCAATTACAGCAATTTAGATTTCAAAAATTATAAAATCAACTTCGAAACTAATTCCAGATATTATTTATACAAGCCCGTATTTGGTAAAAAAAAGTCCTTTTAAATAAACAAGACTTATCCCGCATTCTCAGAATCTTCCAGAGCTGGTAATTTACTGCTGTGTATTAAAATTTCATAACTGATTTAGATCGGGGGCGTAAATGAAACAAGCACTTTACTTTTATTCAATCTCTTAGTTCCAATTCTGAACTGTAAACTTGAAGTTTTTACATAATTAAGGGATGAATATTAGCTAATGCCGCAACAGATATTAAACAAGTTTTGTTGACGAAAATATTCTAAATGACAATCAGGTATAAGATTTATTTTTTGCGTTTCCTTCTAACTTACAAACATTTGTATTGGAGAATTTGGTTCTCAAAACTATTTGTTGCAATTTAATTATCTCTAATTCAGCTTACAAGAGTTAGAATTTAAACGCGTGCTCTATACGATTTACACCTAAATACTACCTATAAATAATTTATAGAAACCTCTACATAATAAAAAAACACGATAACCGCAATATTAACCAATTATAATTTTTTTATTTTTTTTTTTTATAAATTATAATTGACATAATATAATATCTAATTACATTCTTATAAATTTAATATAAGATCCTTCATCGTAGTTAGTAACAATTTATACTGCTTGCTTGCCGATAACTGTTAACAATGAAAAACTTTTTTGTAATATTTTTTATGGATTTAGATTACCTTCATTCCGATTTCCATTGAGAAAAACTTAAAATTGAAAGCGTTTTTAGTTTGTTAACTCATTTTCCTCAAGCCATCGAGAATGTTTTATACGAACAAAATAGCGTCCATGAAATTTTTTTTGCTTATAAACGGATGAGCCCGATATTAGAGAAGCTTACTCTATCGACAGCGTTCGAACCATCTTCCTGTTTTCAGAAATTTTTACCATTTTGGAGGAATCCTTTATTAGGATTGCTGAAATATTGCATATTCACAATGCAGCTGGTATTTTGTCGAGGCTTTCGGTAAAAACAAACGGACCAGTTCGATTTCAATCTCCGAACATGACTATTTTTTATTTTCGGTCATTCTCGCATTTTAAATTTCACATGCTTTCCCTCGAAGTTTTTAAGAAAGAAGGTTTCATACACGTAACTCGCGATATTAAAAAGCTTAGAGCATCAAATTTTTTGCATACTTTCTGACATACCGTCATACTTTTCCTATCCGGGAAAGCTATTGAACTGTTACATAACGTATTGTGACGATCAGCTACTTTTACAGGGATTTTCAATTTTTTTGTCGTATTATAATTCTAACTTCTGTCAGAAATTTTAACTGAGTCATTTCTGTTGGAGTTGAAGTCTTAGACAATTCTTGTCAGAGCAAAGTCACCAAGAGTGAATTCGATGTGGTCGTCAACCAAATTCAATGAATTTGTCAAAGGTGGAATTTGCATTAAGACGGTCGAGAACTTCAAATTGGTTAATCCGTGACCTTGAACGCGTGGTTGAATTTACAACTCGTACGTTCTCAGTTGAACATATTATACTCGTATACGACCGCAGTCAAAGGGACAGACAGCCCTTTGACTCTCATAATTTAAATTACTTGTAAAAGTAGAAATTATTATTGAAATATCATTTTCGTCTAATGAAACTCCAAAGAGGTTGTTTATTTTGTTGCATTCATCTCAAAGTCCGATTACTTCAGTTTATCGCAGTCCACTGCTGGGCATAAGCCCCCAATACGAGGACCGATACCCGATACGAGGACTACTATAGGCCATAAAACTTCAAGTTACGACTTATAGAATTCAACAAAACTAATTTAAGATCATCTTAAAAAACAATACTTACGATGAATAAACATTGTAACGTATTTACGTTATGTTTCTACATCAAATCGTACAATTTGAAAAGGGTAAGGTCATTCGCATTTCAAAAATTATTGTTGTAGTTTAACAGGAAAATAAAGACCGTTGTAGGGTCATTCAACTAAAGAATAAAGACTAAGTTGGCAAATTTTGTTTGTTCGCAACAAGATAACTATTAAATGTAATAAAAGTTTTAAATAAATATGGTAGAAATTAACAGACTAAACTTTTTAAAGAAAATTAAATAATTATATTAACTGGTTGTTAAGTTAAAACCTAATATTATACGTCTTAATGTGTGTAACTGTGAAAAATAAAATTAGAATTTTAAAAATAAATAGTACAAAAATGTTTTAGTAAAATTATTCAGATATTTTATAAATGAATTCAAATTTTTTTAGCCGCAGCAATTTGTAAACCTTAATAATAAATTGATTTAAAGGTTATAATTCTATAAAAATGAATAAATCATCAAAATTACAGCATTAAATAGGAGTTTATCATTAACAGGCCGTTTGACAAGCAGAATAATGAGTTGAAAAATCAATATCAATTATGAAATTAGCGAAATAATATCGATGAACAATTCGGAGTTCAATTTTGTACCATAATAATAAATTGTTCTCCACTGAATATAATTATTCAGTACATCTGTATTATTAGAGTATTAAATTTTGTTAATTATATATTGATCACTACAAAAGATATTTGTTAACGTAGAAGAGTTTCTTTGTTTAAATTACCTAATTGTATTTATTATTTAATGTTAGGGACTAACATACCACAGCTTGGCATATACCTCTTACTCCATATAGGAGAGAGTCGAAGCTTAATGTACAA
Source organism: Melitaea athalia (assembly GCA_905220545.2). Taxonomy (NCBI): domain Eukaryota; kingdom Metazoa; phylum Arthropoda; class Insecta; order Lepidoptera; family Nymphalidae; genus Melitaea; species Melitaea athalia. The sequence continues at coordinate 9,839,554 of HG992198.1, forward strand.
GGTACGCTTCTCACTACGGGTTGGCGAATATATTCCCTACTATGAGTAACGATTGCTATCAGATTTCTGTAATAAAACTCTGGCTTTTCGAGGCAAGATGGGAAGACCCACGGGAACAGATACCCTGATTTGAAACAATATTTGTATAAAATATCAATATCCATTGAAAGTGGGAATCGACCCCGCAACTAATAAGTATTAGGTGCCTAAGCACACCATTACAAAAGAAAAGTTGTCATATAAATATAAATAATAATTTGAAATGTCATTTGTACACAAGTTAAAAAAAAATCATTGACTCAAGTGACATATCGTTGGTTGCCTTACTATCTTTTTAAAAAATATATAGACACTTTGAAAATCATACCTGTATGTTATATTTTTATTGTATTCGTATAGTAAGTAATTTTTTTATAGTTTATAACTATACATACTTACAGACGCCGCGTTGGCGCAGCGGTCACAGCACTGGATTGCGATTGGCTGTTGCGCGGGCGGTTGCGGGTTCGATCCCCGCGCACGACAACATGTGTATTGGCCATACAGATGTTTGCCGTGGTCTGGGTGTTTGTGCAGTCCTTGTGGGTCTCTCCACCGTGCCTCGGAGAGCACGTTAAGCCGTCGGTCCCGGTTGTTATCGTGTACACCTGATAGCGATCGTTACTCATAGTAGGGAATATATCCGCCAACCCGCATTGGAGCAGCGTGGTGGATTAAGCTCCAATCCTTCTTCTACATGGAGAAGAGGCCTATGCCCAACAGTGGGATATTACAGGCTGAATCATGATACTTACAAAGCATTTTTCCGCTAAAATGTCGAAGAAATTAATTTAAATGCACGTTTCATTATTTCAGGAAATTAACTCGTGTCATGTTGTCCAAATATGAAACAATGTCATATACGATACAGCGTATGAATGGTATTGACTTAATTACTAGTTTTGTTGATTAACTATTTAAATTTTGTATTTTTATTTTACTTTATTATAATGTTTATTGATATTATACTACTGGTGTATACTAAGGATGTGTCCTCGTGGGTCTCTCCACCGTACTTCTGAAAGCACGTAAAACAATGTATTTATGGTAAAAAACTATTATCTACCACAGTCATGTAGTGAAAATTACGTTAATTCTTCTCCTAAATTGAAAGGCTTTTATTCGTAATGGGACGCTTATAGATTGATTTGCTTATTCCAAGATTCATGTCACAATTGAGTGCGACAAAATCGTAAGTAAAACATTTGTTGAAATACTCAACAGGAAAGTTTAATTGCACTTTCATTGAAAGAGACGGAACCTCTCGAGACTTACAATTAACGTCCTTACGATTAAGAAAACGTTCTACTTATTAAATTGAAGTGACCTGTTGAAGTGAAAAAGACCCACGTGTAGTGTCATGTTCAAAAACATTGAACTATATGCAGACAAAGTCATGTAAAACAGCTCTTATAATTATTATAGTAAGCAGTTACACAAATTGTGTCACTAGTGTACGTTAACACTAATTTTTATTTTACAGAACCACCACTGCTGAATCCTAATGTCACGTCAGACAGGATGACGTACATAGGTGGTGACCACATTCGGGCGAATTGCACATCACCACCTTCGCTACCAGCTGCCAACATTACGTGGTACGTCAATGAACAAATGGTGAGTATAGTCATACTACAAGTACGCATAGCTATGAGCATAATCTATACTACTAATATATAAAGCTGAAGAGTTTGTTTGTTTGTTTGTTTGTTTGTTTGAACGCGGTAATCTCTGGAACTACTGGGCCGATTTGAAAAATTCTTTCACTGTTAGATAGCCCATTTATCAAGGAAGGCTATAGGCTATGTATCATCACGCTAAGACCAATAGGAGAGGAGTCCACGCCGACGAAGTCGCGCGCAGAAACTAGTATAACATATTGGGCATTACACTAAAACATTAATGTTTTACGAATGAAAGATAAAATAATCAGCAAAACATAATACACTCATTTAACTTCACTACACATTTAACTACATTCTATAAATGAAGACTTTGATCCCAAACTATTTAAAGCCACTTATATTATTTTGAAAATCGCCCTCTACCACAATATGATACTATTGTATCTCCAGATATGTAACTCATCCTAAAACATGAGACGTTCCACCACAACTTCCTTGTATATAATATAATAATGCTTTGAATTGCGTGATATTATATTATGCAAATAGTTTACCTAACAACAAAGATGACTGTTAAAAATAAAAGTCAAATAACGCCATCTAGCGGAGCTCTATTGGGTTTATATTAATCTTTTTCTTAAATAACTAAGCCTTTTTTAAGCCTATTTATACAGTCGTAGTCGATCTGAAGGAGTAAACTCCAGTCGTGCATCGGAGCTGACATACACACTTTTTTTTATAAAAATAAAGATTTGTTTGTTTATTAATATTCGATGAACTATAAAACTTGTCTTTTAATATTCGTAAGCTAAATTGCCCTGATATGACAATGTCTTTGGACGGTAGGCGTAAAAGTAAATGCGAGTAATATCAAAGGGAATGTGTGGTTTCGTTATAATTAAAATTCGATACGATAAAGCATACCTACTAAAATCTAGCCAACTATATACACTTCAGCCTGTAATATCCCACTGCTGGGCATATGCCTCTTTCCCCATGTAGGATAAGGATCAGAGCTTAATGCACCACGCTGCTCCAATACTGCGGGTTAGCGGATATATTCCCTACTGTGAGGGACCGACCGACGGTTTAACGTGCTCTCCAAGGCACGGTGGGGAGACCCACAAGGACAGATATCCAAACCGGAAAGAAATATTTGTACAAATAAAAATATCCACCTCGAACGGGAATCGAACCCGCAAACCGTCGTTGTTTTAGGCGACTACTCGCACCACCAGACCAGAGAAGTTGTTCACAACATGAATCTGCAAGAAAGAAATGAACTACGTTACGTAATTTTAAGATTAGTTTTGTAAGGCTCTTCTATTTCTGTTACAAATCTATTTTACATTTCATGCTTTACACATTTATTTCTTCTGAAATATTATTGAGGTTTTCAATTCAGTTGAATTTTTTTATTCAAAATGAAATAAAGGAAATTTCATATATCAAATTGAACGTAAAACAGTTCATCTTTCTGACCACGAGGTACATATCACAGTTTGACAAATTGCTTTTAGCCGCGGATCGGTTTAATGGGATCCGTTGATCAAATTGACCGTTGGCACGGACCAAAATTATGGGTTATATTGGACAGATTCAACGTGACGTTCTAGATCACCACAATTTATATCTTACAAGTACTTTTTTGTTGTCATTCGGGTAACTATATTTTACATTTACTCAATTTACTCATATATAATGTAAGCATATAAAACCTAAACCTTAATTGAACGAAATTAATACCTGATAGCGATCGTTACTCATAGTACGGAACATATTCGCCAACCCGCAGTGGAGCAGCGTTGTGGATTATGCTACAATCCTTCTCCTACATAGAAAAAGAGGTCTATGGCCAACAGTGGGATGTTACAGGCTGAATGCGTTAGGCGTTAATGCGTTGTGAACTTAAATTTGAAATACATAATAATATTATGACTCAAGCAACAATTACTTGTTTTTTTAAATATCTGTCATTATTAAACGGTTTTATTAGCTTGACTTGAGTGTTATTTATTTGTGTGTTTGGGCCAAACTTGGTAACTGGAATTTTACCCCCTTCCAGATGACAGATTGATGTGATATTTGGCACACACTCTTATTCTTGATGACAATAGAACATACTATATTTTTTATGGTTGTAAATCCAATATGGCTGCCAATATAAAATGGCGGATTACACATAACTTCACAACAACCTCAATATTGGTATCAAATGAAAGGGCTTGATTGGTAGAATAGGGCTCACTATGAAAAATCCAAGATGGCCGCCGCCACAAAATGGCGGATTACATATTTTCCACAAATATCTCAATATGGGTATCGAATGAAAGGGCTTGATTGGTAGAATAGGGCTCACTATGAAAAATCCAAGATGGCTGCCGCCACAAAATGGTGGATTACAAATTTTCCACTAATACCTCAATATGGGAATCAAATGAAAGGGCTTGATTGGTATAATATAGTTTATTAGACTGTGTAGGTATATTTATTACTAATCTAAAAACTACTCAACAAAACTAAAAACTTGAAAATAAAATAAACTAAAAAATGTTTTATGTTAAACGGTTTTATTGCAATAAAAATGATGTAGTTAGGTTATGGACTAAAAGCTAAAAAATAATTCGGTAAGTCCTAGCTACCAGATCGCACCAATCTTCTCATCAATCTGGGGTATTGATCAGACAAATATAAAATGTTTACTCTGGATACGCTATACGCTCAACGATTTTATATTTGTCTCATCAATACCCCAGATTAATGAGAAGATTGGTGCGATCTGGTAGCTAGGACTTACCGAATTATTTTTTAGCTTTTAGTCCATAACCTAACTACATCATTTTTATTGCAATAAAACCGTTTAACATAAAACATTTTTTAGTTTATTTTTAATAGATATAGTTCAAGTATAAAATAGTAGTGGAATAAAAACAACAATGACTGTTGTTTTTACGCAAATTTACAATTAACCTAAATTCAAATTACACCGAAGTAATTAAGTTTTGTTTATCTTAAATGTTTCTGAAATGGTCTAAGATCCGGAATATAACAAAATCTTCCCTCATCTGTTAATTAGATGAAACAATTTTTTATAGGCTGATTTCAATATTGTGAATTTATAAAAACAACCTCTGCCACCATAAGCCTGCTGCAAATAATAATATTTAAAAAAAAAAAAATTTCTTCTAAAAAATCTTTTCCCTCTCATGTTAATTACATTTAGTAAGCTAAAACCGTCAATATTTTACATTATATACCTGACTATAGTAGGCACCCATCTCTATGACTGCTATACTTACCTGCAGCCAGGTTACTCTGACTGAGGTTACTGACCTGGCTGCGGGTAAGTGTAGCAATCATAGAGATGGCTGCCTACTACAGTCAGGTATATAATGTAAAATATTAACGGTTTTAGCTTACTACATGTAATTAATATGAGAGGGAAAAGATAAAAAAAAAATTGCAGCAGGCTTATGGTGGCAGAGGTTGTTTTTATAAATTCACAATATTGAAATAAGCCTATGAAAAATTGTTTCATCTAATTAACAGATGAGGGAAGATTTACCTTCTCGGATCTTAGACCAAAACCCTTATAAATTTAGATAAATTCAAATATACATTTTGTTAAAAACAGATAACTGTATAACCAAATGAAATAATATTTAAAAAACATAGAAATCAAAACCATAATCATAAATTTCAAAATTTCTACAATATAAATCACAAAATGAATTTAATAAAAATACTGAGATGAAATTTCAAGAAACTGAATCAAATTAGTTCACCAGTTTACCCTCGCTAGTCAAACAAACTTAGATATTTTTGGTAAACTTTCATAACACAAAGCTTTAACTTTGTTCAAACTTACCAAACTTTGTTTAAGATTAAATAGTATTTTTCTTGTATGATTAAGGAACGAATTTCATTATAGCTTCTTCATATTAATATTTTTCATTTTCTTTTTAAATATCGCCAAATATATTAAGTAAAGCATTATTTTTTCTTTTATTTACGTTTATGTAAGGACAGTTTTTTACTATCTTAAGAGAAAATAAATAAATAAATATCTACAACATACTCACACGGTCGTCTGTTCCTAAAGTAAGCAACTTAATGCTTGTGTTATAGGTAACATTCGACTGGTATTGCTACATTTTTTTTCGATAAACATACATATAAATATTATATATGGAAATAAGTATATATATTACACCCAATCTCTGGGTGGAAATCGAACCCACAACCCCCGGAGCAGAAAGCAGGGTCACTACAAACTGCGCCAACGGGCTAGGCAATACTTAATTGTAAGGCTAATTAATATTGTAATTACATGATTATTATTATTATTCGTTTGCATTATTGATATATTGATATATTATTGGTGATAATAATATGATTTAAATATGTGTGGAATTAGTGACGCTGTATTTCATGCAAGATATTACTAATTTTGTACTAAAACACAGTTTATATAATATATATTATTTTTAAAAGAGTAACTGCGAGGTTTCTTACCGATTCTTCTCTGCAGAATCTACATTTCGAATCGGCGGTAGCTTTACTGTTACAAAAATAATAATTACTTTAAAATTTTAATTTGTAAAATGACGATTCGAAAGGGGCCTATTTGAATAGATAGAATAGATTTTGATATGATTTAAAATCTATTTGAATAGAGTTATTTTTGATTTTAATTTTATGTAATTTAGATTAAATGTAAACTACATAAACCCTCTGTTAGTAGTCCCCAAAAGGAGCCTCTTCTTTAACGGCACAACTTACTGTTTATGCATTCGTAAATTTGATATATTGCAAATCAAATCAAATCAAATCATTTATTTCGTCATAAGGTATATGTAATACACTTAACGAAAGTCAAAAAAAAATGAGTTACCAAAAAATAAAAAACTAAACAATAATAACAGAAAGTTAAGGCAGCAAAAAATCAAACAATAAAATAAAAATTATATCTTAACACTAGGTACATTACAAACTTACGTAATGTACCCAGTGTTTGCCGCCTTAACTTAGTCAAAATATTAAGCTATAATGTCTCGGTAGACATTACCTACCTACTTTATCCTCGGGTTTATTAAATATTACAATAAATAATAATGGCCCTAGTGTAGGCCGGGAGAAAAAAAGCCGGAGGAAAAAAAACTCTCGGTAACTCTCGGTCTCGGTTTGCAATAAAAACTAAAAAACGTAATTGACTCCATACTGTTTATGATTAATTTAATCGATGGTGCCACAAATAGGCGTAAAGTAGATTCTTTGCCACAGTAGGTGACGGAGCTTAATTAAACCAGCATTCAGTTTTTATCAATCCTTAACTCTTCGTCAGTCGTCATTATCTTTATATGTGGTTTTAATGTTTCAAAGGCTTTATCTATAAACAACTTTTCGGTGGATACTAGGGGCAACTTTGATTAAAATTGTTTCAATAAAAAAAATATTCAATGAAAAAATTAAAATCGTTCTTGTTATATACGTGTGTATATATTAATAGTATTTTTCTAACATATAACATTAAAATAGATAATGAAATAGTATATGCGCCAACTAGAGTCAAATCGCAATAATTCTTTGCTTCTTAATTGTTAAAAAATATAAAATCATTCTCCTTTTCATCACGAGAGGATAATACATTAAATTACATATTTAAATAATAAATTTAATTCATGAAAAAGCTATACATATATACGATGTGTGAATGTAAACTGATAGAAGAATATAAATTAATGAACTCACGTAAAATACACATTAATATCGTGTAAAGCTAAGATTACTTTTACACCAACAATGATATTGTCATTACAGAGTTAGTTCGTAAGCCGCACATAGAATATCTTAACAATAGTGTACATTGTTACAGGTACCCAGCTTTACAGCGAATCACGTACTGAACTTCAGCAACGGTTACGCTTCCAGCCTGTCCACTTTAGAATTAGAAGCAGCCGCCTTATCTCCTGTCCCTACTCTTATGATACGGTATAAATTTTCTCTCATTGTAAATATAATCCTCATTATTAGATATTATAAGAATACTAGCTGACCTGGCGAACTTCGTACCGCCTTTTTATTTTTTCTTAAATATAATAATTACATATACCAAAATAAAATATAGCCTATCTTTCAAGTTGGATCAAACTGCACACGGTGTGCAAATTTGATTAAAATCGGTTAAGTGGTTTAGGAGTCCATTGAGGACAAACATTGTGACACGAGATTTATATATATTAAGATTATACTTTCACACAACTAAAAAACTTTTAAAAAATCACTGGCATATTTTCAGAATCTATAGATATATAAGTAAGATATATTTTTTAGACACACAGACACACGGTTGTCTGTTCCTAAGGTAGGTAACTAAATGCCTGTGTTATAAATTATATAAAAATATCTTTTATATTTTTAATGTCGGTGTCCTCACTCCTATGTCCGTAGTCCTTACTGTACATTTTTGTGTTAATATTTTGAAATCAATATAACTAAGTTGTAAATAAAGCATGTGTCTGTCCTAGAGTTATATATAATCAGCCGTGCTTCACTGGCACAATTGATGAACCAATCTTTTAAATTTTACTAGCTGTACCGTGCGCGTGTTGCTGTTTTTTTTTTATTTATTTTTTTGTTTTGGTCGTACCAACTCGGAAACCTCTGTGGACTCATGCACAACACTTTGCTGAAGATCGTGATATGATCAAATGCATAGTTTACGATTCTATAAAGGACATACAGACAGACGCTCATTTTTATATATTTTAAATTTCTTCAACTGATAAAAAATATAACATAGATACAAACAATAAAAAGGAAATACAATTCTGTTATTTTCACACACAAACAGAACATGATACTTGATAATATAAAGGTATCCAAAGAATACGTAGTCTTCATACATAAAAAAAATCGCATCCTTCTTACTACGTTCAAGATATAGGGCGTAAAAATATGTGGGTCGGGTAGAATAGAGTCGTAAATCGTATTGAAATAACACATTGCAGATTAGATAAATCTTTGAAATGATTTTTTTAGTTTATTTATTTTATTCATTTATACTTTATTGCAAACTTACAAGTACATTAAAAAGAAACAAAACAAACAAAACATACAGAATAAAGTGCAAAGGCGGTCTTATCACTGATAGTGTTCTTACCAGACAACCCGTCTATAAAAGTAACATTAACAAATAACAAACACACGGTGCAATTTATTATATACATACATATATAGGTACAGCATACACAATACACCAAAAAAGGTAGTTCTGAGTATTATTTCAAAATATGTTCAAGATTATAATTATTATACTATGTGTTTTTGTTTATTACATAATTATCAGATTTAAAAAATAAATAAATTTCAATCTTTGATGCCCATCATAAAATTTATAAGAAGAGAACGCTTCTGTTATGGTTATCGGCTACTATTGTGACAAACGAAAAAAAAGAGTCTAGTTTGGTATTTATTATCATAGCCTAGATGTGAGCTTTGTGTAGTCTAGATGTCTTATCTATAATAAGTAAGTATATAGGTCACATCATGTCTAACAAAATAAGCTAATTTATTTAGCACTTCACCAATTAGTAAATTGGCGTCCAAGCAACGTACAATATTGTGACGTGACTTGACTTCTTCATATAGATTAAGGATTGGAGCTTAATCTGCCATGCTCCTCCCTTGCAGGTTTGTGAATTAAAAGTTATCACTTTCCCATCATTAGTAACGATCGCTATCAGGTTTCTATGGTAACATTGGGGCTTGAACGACTTTTTTTCTCTGTTTTTATTCATTTCGTTACTTTGACAAGTGAATTCAATAACATTTTGTCTTACCTCGAAAATTTTTATTTTTAGACAAAAGGTTTTTTATTAATCGTCCGTCCTTGTCCTTTGACTTTGATGTAATAGTATCGAATTCAAGCGATTTATGTAAAAAAGGGTTCCTAATTGTATTTGTGTCCCAAATTTTATGTATTTTTTTTCTTTTTCCATCTCTATTCCTTAGCACCTTTTTTGGCTAACACGCACATCATTATGTGAAAGGTACTTTCCGTGAATTGTAAATAGAAAATGAGATTTGACTCGTCTGAATATCTTACTTGGCAACTACAAAAAGGGTAACATAACAAATTCGTCTTTCGCATAAGCTTTAAATACAAATTTTTTGTAACTTAATTCGGAAAAAATATAGTCAATGTCAGTACTTCTCTAAAAAAATACGAGTAATTTTTATTATAGGATAGTTAGTTTAATGTTAGTATGTTTTTAATTTATAATTAAAATATATAGTAAAGCAATATTTTTTTTTTCTCGTTTGGTTGTTTTTATAAATACACAATACTGAAATCAGCCTATAAAAATTGTTTCATCTAATTAACAGATGAGGGAATATTTTGCTATCCCGGATCTTAGACCATTAGTATTGACAAAAAATCTAAGTATTATATTATTACTATACTATTATTTATTATGTTCGAAAGAAAAATAATAATGAATTAATACATTATTGAGTCAAGTTTATTTAAATTGATCTTCGAATTTTTCTTAGTAATTAACAACAAGGAACTCTAATAATACTCAGAGAGACGACAAAAATTTCACCCAGTAAATGTAAAAAGGAAATAATAGAAACACTACAAAGTGAACTAAAACTTAACTACTTCCCGTTAAACGTATTTTCGAAATACTTTCGTTGCAAGAGATGCCTTGTAGTGGCTCTTAAAGTAATATCGTCAATTGTTGTAGATGCGAGGCGTCTATTTTCGACGTTTGGAGAGCAACGAGCCACACAATAGTTCTTCGTGAACGAAGTGCGAATCCAGCCTCAGCTTTGGGCAGGAGTTTTACAGGTATAACACAATTCGAACTTTATATTACTTTACTACTTATTATACATAATAAAATATTACATACAAAATCTTTGTTTATATTGTCATACGTATTGTTGTGTATGGTTTAAATTTATTTTACAAAGTTACAAGTTTATGATAGGTACAAAGTACACATGTAGGAAGTGAAACTTCATTGGCAAGCTAATTGAAAAACTAAGCGGTATCTTAATAATTAAAAAACGAATTAAAAATACAAAAAAATGTAATTGAAAAAAAAGCCAACGTCATGCGGTGTTCCCAGGCTGTCACTGTCACCCATCCAAGTACTGACCGCATGACGCGTTGCCGCGTTAGCGGTCTCTCAAAATTTTCCCCTCATGCGCCTAAAGAAGTTTCACTTCAAAAAGATAATTTGTAAAAAAATATATGCCTACTTATTACCGAATTTACATTTTTGTGTTTGCATTAATTATTTTTCGTGTTCATAGCTTAGGCTTTTAAAGTTATTATAATTTGATTAAAGTACCAACGCGAAATATATTCAATTTCGTTAGAAATAGTGAAATATTATTCAAAACGCACAATATCTGGAGTTTTTTGACATCATCTACATATATAAAAGAGTTACCCACCCATTGACTCATCACGATATCTCTGGAACCATAAGGCGTAGAGACTTGAATTTTGGTAGGAATATTCCTTTTGTCGAGTAGAGGTCAGCTAAGAACGGGTTTTACGAAATTCCACCCCTAAGGGGGCAAAATGGGGGTTGGAAGTTTGTATGAAAGTCCTATGTTTTAGAAGTAAGAGACTTGAAATTCAAAATGTATGGTCTATAGACGGTGTTGAGGTGTACTAATAATGTATTTTGAGAAATCAACCCCCTTTTGGGGTTAAAACAGGAGATGGTTGTTTGTATGAAAGTCCGATGAAAAATACACCTACAAACTTGAAATTAGGAAAGACTATAGCTATGATTTTCCTCAAATTAACGCGGGGGTAACCGCGGGGCACAGCTAGTATTAATATAGGAGGTTAAAATGTATTAGACACTTGTTACTAATAACAAGGCAGATATAAAATGAATATATACTTCTTAGAATATTTATTTAAATAATTCAAAACCTAATCCATTTGCCACTTCAAAGTACTTTTTATTCTTGTTTACTATCAATTGTAAGATTTACTTTGCCGGGTATGTGACGTCATTCATACTCTCATGTATACACATTGTATGTCTCATGTATACACATATCTCATGTATGTACATTGTAGGCTATAGACATTCTAGTGTTTGAGCCATTTGATATTTTAATGTCAGTTGAGGCGAGTGTTTTGGTGACACAAAATAATTCCTATACTGCCTTACAAGTGTATACTCTAAAGCCCGGATTCTATATTTAAAAAAAAAGTGTCTGTGTCAGCTCAGATATGTGGCTGGAGTTCATTCCGTAAGAACGATTACTGTTATATTAAAAAAATACTATCTCTTTCTCGCAAAAAAAAACGTTGCGCGGTCTTTCTAAAGGCAGGTTCGTTACTGTTTCAAGCAATTTCCCTCCTCATATTTATTATACAACGGGCCTTATATCTTTTCTTAAGGAGTAAGCTCTAAAAAACGTTTCCTATTGCTCCTATATTATATAAACAACAATATACTTGAAAAAATAACTTAAATTATTTCGTTTAATATAATTTATTGAAGAATAATTTTAATATGATTGTTTCACAGGTGGTGCCACAGAGACCTGTATACCAACTATCTTGGTACTTCTGTTACATTTCTGTTTACAATTCCTCTTAGAGAGCTACGCTGAGACGTCGATAAGATAGCTGATTAGCTTAAAATAGGTTAAGTTTATAAAGTATTGTATTCTATAAAATATGTTAAAACTGTAGTCAGTTGACGTTATTTTAATAAATATTAAAGACAATACGAATTTTTCGATGTTATTTAAATATGTAGAATTTGATTTTTTCTGTATTTAATATTTTAATCTAATCCTCATTATATAATATTAAAACAAGTTAAAAACTTAGAAATAAATTATTTATTAATTGGTTTATTGAATTTAGAAATAAATTTTATTTTATATAAAATTAGCAGAATTTATTTGTATTTCAGTGTATATGTATTGTAGTTATTCATTATTTTCATAAGCATTTCCAATTAATCAATTAGAAAAAGAGCTTGAATTGTTTCGTAATTGTATTAATTAGCGGTTGAAATTAATTCAAATTAAAATAGACTGAATATATATTGTAGTGTTCATTTACATTGTAAATAAAACAGAATTTAATTATTGTAATAGCGACTGTGTAAATAATATTTATTATTAATCGATTTGTATTAAAAAATTGATAACTGTTTAATTCCTATTAATGTTAGTAATATTGTAATTTTAATCGTATATGTCATAATATGTATGTATGTGAGCGTTTTAATGTTGAATTGAATATTGAAATCCTTTTAATTTGAAATTTAAATGCACTGTAACATACCTAACTCTACCGTAGTTTGAAAAAGGATTTTAAGAAAGATAATAAAAAACACTGTGTTTATTTTAATAATACTAATAATATTTTTTTATTTATAATTATTCCATTTATTTTTTAAATTAAAAAGCTATCGATATAGGTATTAAGTACAATTGTGTTTAAATTTAATTCAATAATTATTATTAAAATATTTTTAACTTATTGTTTAGGTAAAAAATTTCGATCTTTTGTCTCTATGTTTATTTATTACACTTTATAACTAAACCGATACAATATATCGAATAAAAAAGCTAGTGTTTGGAGATATTAAAAAGCTAAAATTGTTCAATTTTGTTACAAAAAGAATGCTTAATGTGTACAATTTTTCATTAATGAAAAACAATAACTTTTGTCGAAGCGTTAATTTAAAAAAATAAACTGTAAGTAATTTCGTAAAATTTTTATCACCCTATTCTGAAAATTGAAATAATTTTATTTAATTGGCAGAACAATAAAATTAATCCATGACTATTTCACAGCAAAAGAAAATCTTCTCAAACAGTCGCTTGACACTTAATAATACAAAACTAAGCGAACGGAAATATTTTGCTCTTTAATTTTTTTTTTTTTTTTTTCATATTATTTTGTCTTTATAAGTAATTTAAGCTATTGTTGCTTTTTACAACTATTATATCTAACGATTTCCTTCAAAAGTATAATCATTAAAATTAAATAAATGGTTTGCAAATAGGTTGGCACATATAGGTAGATACAATTTTGTTTTTTCAATGTGTATCATGTTCAATTCATTGACATTATAAACCAATACTAAATTGAAATAATTTACAAGTTAATTTTTGGCCAACTTTTTTTTTTAATCGAACATATTAACACTAATAGTATTTATTTTTTAGTTTTGTTGCGTCTAAAGATTAAAAAGGTTTTATACTATCTAGAGATAAAGAGGCTGTGTTTATAACTAGTATGTAAATTAGTTATAAGATTTATTTAGTTTCCATGTACAGACGCCAAGGAATAAAATTTTAATTGTTAACTTAGTATAGAACATAATTTGTAGCTTTTTAAATTAAGAATATGATGGTGCATTAAATAACCGTAATTTTTAATTAATTGAATAAACATAAAGTTACGTAATAATAAGCTTGTAAATAATTAAATTAAAACATAATTGTAAAAAGACATGTTCGTGGGTAAATTAATGTAAATCAGTTTTCTTTTAAATTATTTATATAAAGTGCCTCGTGAAATTTTATGAAATCACTCGAGAATTAAATACTTAATTATGTAGGTAACATATTGAAATGCGCAGCATTTATTTCGTATTTTTTTTTAATTTTATTAATAACTAGCTGTTCCCGCGATTTCGTTCGCGTGGGAAATCTGAACACTCATTTTTTTTAACAGCGTAATCTTGATCCCGTTTGAATGGGATAACAATTATATGTTGCCATGTGACCTCCTTTATCTGATTTTGGGATATTAGCTATTTTTGCTCGCAAAATTGTCGAATTTAACGGAAAAATGTTTGGTTATTTCATATCTATTTGGGCGGTAGGTAGGTACTGGCGCGCGGTAAATGCGGGTTTTCCCGCGTAAATCCTGATTTTGTAGGAATTCTGGGATAAAAAGTTGTCTAGGTATATGTTGCACCACAACCTCTTCTATCCTTGATCTACTGGTTAACAGTTCAACCGATCCGAAGATTAGACTAGAAAAATATAAAGACAGACAGACAAACAAAAATTTGAAAATCGTTTATTCTCTGTGTCGTCGTCTCTGTTGTCGTGTGCTCTCTGAAACGGCTGGACCGATATTGACGGGCCTTTCACTGGCAGATAGCTGATGTAATAAGGAGTAACTTAGGCTACTTTTATTCAAAAAAAAAATATTTATTTTTTAACTCTGCGAACTGAACAATAACTTTTTTGTTAAATTCCACGCGGACGAGGTCTCGGGTACAGCTAGTTTTTAATAATATTATTTATAAGTATACAAACTATTTGTTTAATCGATTGTATTTTTTTTACTAATAAATTTTCCTCAAGATTCATTGTGTAACTGAAGTGATTCTAGTACATAAGATGTTAGTTCATAAATAAGATGTAAAATAAACGATGTAATAATGTGGTAGATTTGTTTTCTTTTTCACGCCAACTCCTTTTTAATTTAATAGAAATATTGTGTGCAATGGTTTTATTTCAAAACATGGTTTAAGAAAACAAGAGCAAACCTTACTTTGTATTGCTTTGAAAGTGTAGTATATTAGGCTCCTGACATTTTTGACGTTTATAATTAAAAAAAAAATTCTAAGCTTACTTTGTAGGTAAAATTTATTATCTGAGATTTCACTATTTTATATGTACATTAGACGCACATTTATTTATTTTTGAATATTGACTCGAAATGGCACAGACGATAAAAGACAAGTGAAAGAAAGTGGCAGCGGGCCATTGTCAAATTCTATTTTACTAAATTTATAGATAAAATTTGCACTTTAAATTAAGCACGGACTAGCAGTAATGGCAAGTAAAATACTATTTTGAAAAAAAAAATTACCATGAAGATGATGATGTTCTATACTTACATTGTTGTTAAAATACACTGATTGTAAAGTCCCCTCATTCGTAACAGCCGTTAGCCTTTAGAGAAGAATAGGTCTTTGGATAAGTTGGGTGAAAATGATGAATTTAAATGAGACACTTATAGGGTCTTAGAACAGTATTTTTAATATTTGAATGACAACAATGACATATTCAAAATTAGTTTTATTTTGCTTGAGAGATAATTTTCGTGAAACCAGCTTGAGAGGTAGCTTTTTTATTATTAATTAGTAGGTATTAAAAATATTTAAAACTTCCTTTAAAATCAAACAGCAGTAAAGTGAATTAACTTTATTGGATTTAAAATTCTATAACATTATTTAAACAAAATTAAAATAAATTATTATTATAATAGTATGAAAGGACATATTATTTACAACACAAAAACAAAGTAAATAAGCAAATCAATTTGGTTTTGAATTTATCCACTTTGGTGACGCTGTTTAATCCAAGATATTGATAATTTTGTACTAAAACACAGTTTATATATTATTTTCAAAAGAGTAACTTGCCGATTCTTCTCTGCAGAATCTACATTCTGAATCAGTGGTAGCTTCACTTAAAAAAATACTAATTAATCACCTTAAATTTAATTTTTGTAAAACGACGAGTCGAAAGTGATCATCGGACCTATTTGAATAAAGCTATTTGTGTTTTTGTTTTTGATTTTAATTTTCCATAGTCAACAATATTTTTTAAAGTTGACTCCCAACTCTATAGAATAGAGATTACGAATTGTCACAGCAACGTATCCGTTACGCATACAATATGGCTGCCATTTCCTGAGTTGTAAACTAGTTTATACGTCAGACCGTACTCTCACTAGCATGACATGTCTTTTTTTCTCACAGCCATCAGTCAACGTCCTCGTCTATACTGAGTATCAAAGTCGAAAATAACCAAAACACATAACGCTTTTTGTGGAAGTTAAATAATTCACTTGTTAAAGTAAAGTTAAATCAAAATACAGAATCAAATACCTACGAACTTTGTATAATTTTAGAAATATTGACATTGGATTTGTGGATAAAAGTTAAACAATAAGCTAGTAAATATTACATAAATGTATCTCATTCCAGTTACATGTTATAAAATAAATAAATTCCCAGTTAAAATACTTTAGTTCAAAATAAACATAGTTACACATATAAATTTCAGGTTATTGAAAAAGTAATTATTAATTTTCATTATGTAAGCAAGAAAATTATATACCTAATTATTATTTTTCATAAAGTTGAATAGAATAAACAAACATGTTTATCTGTTTTTTTTATTGTTTTACTTATTTACTCTTTTATCTCTTGAATAATTACTTTAATCCCTCAGAAACATAAAACGTTTCAAACAGAAAACGTTTTAAGAATTATCCGACCATTCGTCAACAGCCATATTGCAAAATCGAAAAAAGTACGTATAGTACTAGTATATATCAAGAAGAAACGAAACACCGCACAAATCAGAGCGCTCACATTTTGAATTATTCATAACTCGTATGAGCAATAATAGCAGGTGAATATTTTCCTTTTGTGTTCACTCGGTGAGTGAATTGGCCTGAAGCCTGCTAGCGAGTGATAATAATTCATCGATTGTTTACTAGCTAACTGGAGGGTTGAACCAATAAATCTGATGTCGATTTTTTAAGCCTCACATTCCACTTAAGTATTATCTCGGCGATGGGAAATTTATTTTAGCTCTTCTGTACGTCCATTTTGATAAGATTTTAATTAAACTCAGATGAACTTAGTATTGTATTTTTCTAAAAGATTTTATCGCGGCTACAGTTTGAACTATGTCAAATGAAATAAAACTTCAATTGTTGAACTTGTTTAAAAATTCATCTTACGTACGTGTGTATCAACATAAATTATTCAGAAGTCGTTTTTTCACTGTCAAAGTTTTTTACTGCTGTTAATTATGGGACAATTTCAATTGATGGTTTTTAATTTCGAACTAATTATTCTTTGTAATTTCTCATGCAGTTTAAATTACAAACTCCGCAGAATTTGTAGTTCTGTTTTCGGTGTTGCGTTGTAGCGAGATAGTACATCCGGGCCGGCGACCAGGATTTATTGTTGTTTGTTCAGTATTCTGCGTCAAGTAAACCTTACCATTTAGCAATTTTGATGTCAGATTAGCCATGTAATGGCCTTAATATCCACGTTATTAGGGATAACATTAATTTGTACCCTGATATGGCTTCTTTTACGGTTTCAAGTATCAATTACGTGTTATTAAACGGTCTAGTAATATTCAGTTTTAATCCAAAAGAGATATCAAGTTATCATCCACTTGAAGTTTTGCGGAATTCAATATGATGTAGATTATGTGTATATATTAAATTTTAATAAATGAAATAGCTATCGAAAGTATAACTAAATTCGTTTATTTAAGTAATAGTCGAATAATATTTTTTATACTTTTTTAACTTTTAAATTGCTTGTTACTTCTAATCTTAAGTTTACAAAGAACGTTATATAAATCACAATTTTTATATTTAATCGAAATAAGTCTACCAAGCCTGCTTTTTTCTGAATAAATAAACTACATATATTGTCTAATTATGATTCCCTTTAGATATGTATAAGATTGCCGAAATAATATCGGCTATATGGATTTCAAAGAAACTGTGCCATTCCTGTGAATTAAAGTAAGTAACTAACAACATGTTCGAGAAAACCCTTTTACCTGCATTGAGAAAAAAAGGGCCTATGCCTAGCAGCGGTGTATTGCACGATGCATGATTCAATCAAGTAATAAGAGATTAATACAGAATTCAACAATGACAAAAAACAAAGTCTACATAGAGACTTTTTTGTCATTATTGTCACTTAATACTTGTTATATTGTAGCAGCGTGGTGGATTAAGCTCTGGTCCTTCTCCTACATGGGGCAAGAAGCCTATGCATATGATATTACAGGCTGAAGCGACTTGTTATTATATCTGTATGTTTTCGCTTTTTTGCCGACTTGATTCGACTGTTTTTTTTTTATGTTTGTTATCTCATAACTTTTTACTAGATATACCGATTTTGATGATTTTTTTTTATTCGAAAGCTGGTGTAGTTAATGTGGTCCTATTTTTATTTGATTGAGGTCTGACAAATAAGTTTTTGAGTTATCTCTAATGTAATTTTCCATGTAAATTTAAGTCGGTTTTTTTCAGTTTCGAGCAAACAATTGTGCTGTGTGGCTACGGCACTAAAGAATGTAGCCACCCCCTCTCTTCCCTTGGGTGTCGTAAGAGGCGACTAAGGGATAACACAGTTCCACTACCAACTTGGAACTTAAAAAGCCGACGGATGGCGGAATAACCATCCATGCTGGCTTTGAAATACACATGCCAAAGACGGGCAGCAGCGTCTTCGGTGCGACAAAGCCAGCCCTGCGGTCACCAACCCGCCTGCCCAGCGTGGTGACTATGGGCAAAACACGTGAGTTCGCGTCATAATGTCGGGCGCGAACTTGTGGAGACCTATGTCCAACAGTGGACTGTGATAGGCTGTAGTGGAGCAAACAATTAAATGTTATAGAATTTTAATTGATAATATTTATAGATATCTATAATAATATTTAATTAGAGAATTAATGTGATACTTATAGAAATAAACAGTTAAATGTTGTACAGTATGTATGCTAGTTGTCAATATTTATATTTGTACAAATATTTCCGTTCCATATGTCTGTCCTTGAGGGTCTTCACACCGCGACTCGGAGAACACGTAAAGCTGTCTGTCCCGGCTGTTTTCATAGACACCTGATAACGATCGTTAGGTCATTATAGTAAATTATATATCAGCCAATCCACAGTGGAGTAGTGAAGATGTTTCTTGGGCTAAACTCTGAACCTTCCGCTATAAGGAAAATGAGGCTTATGTCCAGCAGAAGGCTGGCTATATTATCAACATGGTAGTTGTGTGGGAGCTCTGTCGTTTTCATTTGGTTTAAGTCAACTTAAAAAAATTAAATGATACCGTGTGATTTTTACTTAAAAAATAACTATTACTGCGCGTTTTGTTTTCTCTAAGAGGATGAAAAAATATAGGATAGGTACAATTTTTATAACTTAAGCTTTTTATTTCTGTATATTTTGATATTATGATCTATTTCGAGGTGAGCACAGTCGCTGGCATCAGCTTTTATTATTATAATGTTAAGCACACAGTACATTTAAACAGAGTACCTACTACAGAATTATTAATTTATTTTATAATTATACATTATTTTCATTGTCTTACATTATAAAGCTAACCCTGTAACTGAAAATAAAAATACTCTTCAAGAAATATTTTTTCAACACGAATACTTTTAAATATATCGTATACATAATATAGTATAAAATATATAGTAATATTTTGATGTATGATCGTAAAATGACGTTGAAAAAAAAAAAAAAATCAATTACTGTCAAACGATTTACAAAAAAAGAAAACTATTAAAATCTTATATAACGTCGAGTGTAAATTTTTTTTGTACCTACTTTCTTCATCGTAATAGAAAAGCTAAGCCTTTTTTTATGCCGACATCTTTAAAACTAACTACTTTCATTTAATTAAATTAAAATTAATATTCAAATTTATTTGTAAAACAAAAAAAACACGCATAAATTTACATAGGTACATCTAACATTGCGTAATTAACAAAAACAATATTTAATTTATTACATGTGCCTTCATATAAAATAATGTACATTTTCATTGTGGACTATATTAACTTACTTACTTAAGGCAAATTGCAAGATGACAATAGTATAAGTGGCGAAGAGGTCGAGGTAGTACAACGGCAGCTCAGCATCCATTGTGAAGACGCGGCAGATCGTCATCTTACTAAATTTAGATCTATTAAGCCTGTGAACGTTCTTAAATAGCTTCCTCGTACCTGTATGGGAAATTAAGAACCTATTTATAAGATTTTAGATTAACATGGTTACTTCTATTACGAAAATTATGCGAAAACGGGATATTTACCATGTTTATTATTATCACATTTCAGCCTATCGCAGTCCACTGCTGGACATAGTCCTACACAAGTTCGCGCCAAAAATAGAGCGAACTCATGTATTTTGCCCATAGTCACCACGCTGGGCAGGCGGGTTGGTGGCCGCAGGCTGGCAATGTTGCAACGAAGACGCTGCTGCCCGTCTTCGGCCTGTGTATTTCAACTTCAGCAGTTGGATGCTTATCCCGCCATCGGTCAGCTTTTTAAGTTCCAATGTGGTAGCGGAATTGTGTTATCTCTATACATATAAAAATGAATCGCTGAATGTGTTGCTAAGCGCAAATCTCGAGAGCGGCTGAACCGATTTCGCTAATTCTTTTTTTATAATATTCCTAGAAGTACGAGGTTGGTTCTTACGGAGAGAAAAATTTAAAAAAATTGCTGAAAAAGTCTAAAAATAACAATTTTCTATATTCCCATGCAAAAGATTCGTAATAATACTTAAAAGTCAAATTGAATTTTAATACCATACCATAAAGTTTAAGTGTTAGTGGAGGGGTTCCGGGAAGAATAAGTATTAAAAATAAATAAAAAAATTAAAGAATCGACTGTTAAGCGGTATGAAGTTCGCCGGGTCAGCTAGTATTAAATATAAATTAAGTAGTAATTACCAAAAACACAAAAAAGTGGCCTTTGTAAAAGCTTATTTCGCCATGCAGCAACAAAATGTTTTAATAACAAATATGTGGTAACAAATATGTAACAAATATATATACAAAGGTGACTTTTATGAAGGACGTATATCACGTATAGCAGATATTGTTATATATTATATGGTTGAGTAATGTTTTGGTGTTTTTTAAAAGTGCAACTGTTGATTATCCTAATTTTTTTCGTGTAATCAACATTCTAAATTAGCAATATCTTCACTCTAACAATTCTTGAATAGAAAAATACTTTACTACTTGAAAAAAAAAGCCACAGTAAAGATCAGTCTTACAGTTACTCTATATCTAATATACCTTGACTTTCTGAATACAATAGACACTGTCTTTCAGCTTCTTTTATGCTTGTGTAGAACTCTTCACACTCCTTAATGCACAGAATGAGCAGGATAAAACTTTTGTAAAGTATGCCTAAATAAAAAGATTCGACGAGAACTACATCTACCTGGAAAGAATTCAAATTTTTATTAAATTTTTGACACAAAGTCGTATGAATCACATTACATTGATTTTATTGTTATTATATGTTTTTTATTTACTATAAACTAGATGACCCGGTGAACTTCGTATCACCTACCTATTTTGTTGAACAATATGGTCAAAACAGTTTCTGAACGCACCTATAAAAATATTTGAGAACCAAGTGACAATTTTTTTGACAAAAGACATAAATGTTTCAGTTAGGATCATTTTGTATTGCACAATTAAATTGTCGTTTTCACTATTTTTTGTTACTTATTATTTATGTTTCTCACTGTTTAAACCTTCCCTGAACTTTCACAAATATTTCTAGATCAAAATTAGCCAAATCGGTCCAGCCATTCTCGAGTTTTAGCGAGACTAACGGAAAGCAATTGATTTTTATATAATAAGATATAAATTAGACAAAATATTTTTTTATAATTAGCTAGCAGCATACATGATGGTTTAAAATATTGAAGTCCCTTCATGAAGCCTAGAATTTGAAATATTTGCGACAGTATAAGATAGGTTATACCGCATACGTCCAAAGATTTCAGTAAACATCCATTTTCAAGTAAAATTGACATAAAGTACTACCAGAAGGCCCAAACCTTGAAATAGCTACTAGATATTCTCTTAACCCAGCGCCGTTGTGTATGGGTATATAATATCCGACAGATTTAAAAACTAATAATTTTGAAATAAATATTAACGAGTATCATTTGTAGTTTTCAATAATATGTAATTAAAGTTATGCTACAAACAGTGATTATCAGAGAAAATCCTCATTTTGTAGTAAGAATAGTATTTTTCTTACAAATTACAATAGTTATTATTGCCTAGTTCCCAAGTATAAACTTCTAATATAGACATAAAATTGATAGAGTGCCTATGAATATGGGTAATGGGTAAAATACACCCGGTCACAACGCAACGGCAATGTTCTGGTTTGGTCACGACAATGACGGCGGGTTAAAAATATCTTTTCCAACAAGACAGAGATCAAAAGTACTTATCCTATAAAGAAAACTACGAACTCTGTTCATGATATATTTCATTTAAATCTGTCAAAATACAGATTATATAACAGATTGGCGGCAAAAGGTGAAAAACATTGACATTTTGACATGCTAGCATCAGTAAATATCTTCAAGGTATAGAATTGAAGATCTTATATGATACTTTTCGTATAAATATAAATCAGTTTTATTTATTACTTAGATAACAAAGAAATTAAGTTCATTTGTATATTTAGCAATAACAATTTACTTACCGTAAAATTATTTACAATATTTAATTTTCCTATTTCTGTATAAGCCTGAACATAAATCAAACTTTGTGCAAAAGTGTACACAAGCTGTAGAAGTATCTGAAATTAGAAATACATTTTGACTAACAATAACAATCAATATTAGTTAAAAATCTGAAATAATTTGTGATTAGACGCTTGTTTTGACTAGTGTGATGACCAACATAAATGGTATGATAATACAATTTGTGTTGGTCATAACTCATAATACTTTTTATGGCGTCTCTAGTCTGGAGAATAGAAGATACCATTTCAAGATGTAAGTAGTGTTATCTGGTTTATGCTAGAGCATTTTTATGAATATATTCAAAGCTTATACTCACCGGCACTTGGAAAATAGTTTTGATTAAGTCAAATGTTTCCAAAATCTTGATATAACTATTTAAGAAGCTCTTTAAGCAGACAAATTTATTTTCTCTAATGTGTCTGTTGACATGGTGATAAGAGCATTGCTCCGAAAAATATTGAATATTATGTATCCATACTAATAAGTAGCTTCTAATTAGTTTCATGTATCGAAACGCACACATTATATTGACTTCATAAAAAATAACTATTAGATAGTAAAAATTATGCGCCGCACTATTAGGTTGAAATGTACTTGGAAGCAATTGAGCAAACATAATTGCTGCAATTAAAAAAACAACAATATTTATTGTGATATAATACCAGTTTTCTTTTCGCCAGTTATCTAAACTTTTATCGTATCTTCGGAAATTCTGACAATGTACATTAAAAATTTCTTGGAAGTTTATTATCATTCGAATCGTTGTATTTTTGTTGAAAACGTTGTTTACAAACACGGCTAAGGTTTGGATTATGTAAAGAACGTAGTTAATCACCACCGAGTAGTACAAGAAACTCGTTGATTTGAGAAAATCCAATTGTCTGATTCCCAAGAACCAGGAGTGCGAGTATATAATAAGTAACACCATTAAAAACGACAAAGTGTTGTAGATACAGCCTTTGGAGTTAATAAAGCCGTTTCTTATCGTGTACTTGGACTGAAAGAATATGAATTCGAAAAGATTGAGCGGATAGAGGGCATTTCGAATTTTTTGATCGATAAAATTACTTCTATGATAATTATTATTATTTCCGATCATATTTGATAAAATAATATTTTAATTTATTAAGTTATCCAAGTATATTAAATGAGAAAATAGTAAACTACACAACAACTGTATTGGTCGAGGTCCAATAAGAGACTCAGTCCTCGCGTTGACTTTTACGTTTATTGAACAATTATATTAAAAGGGTCAATTGCTTTCCTATCCGTCACAAAAGTGACTAATTTACTTTAGTCTGTATTTAACAAGTGTTATAATAATAAACATAATATAATAACAAACGCTTCACACTGAACTGTCCCCAGTAGGATTTTCTCCTGTGTCCTCGGGGTCTGGAAAACATATAGAATACACAATTACACAAGCACAAACGACCAGACCACGAAAACATCTAAATGGTCAATACTGTCTGTCATGAGCGGTGATCGAACCCACGACCGCCAGCGCAACAGACCATAAAGATATACTCCGTGATAAAGACCATAAAGATGAAATTTCATTTAGGTAAACATATTTAAATATAGGATTATCACTAAAAAATGTTTTATTCTGTAGCTATTGCTTTCCTATCTATCTATATTTATTATAAAAATAAGTCCCCCGGCCGCGTCTTTCTGTCCTCCTGTCTGTCTGAACGCGATAAACTCGAAAACTACTGAACGGAACAATAGAAAGAGTGATTCTTGAGGAAGGTTTAGGTATATAATTTATTTTGCTTTTATGTAAATTAGCAGAAATACGGCGATAAATATTGAAGAGGTCGCAAAAAATCTCGCCAACGGGGACCTTTCCTCGCGCACGCCACGTAAACTAGCAGAGATTTAGTTAAAAAATGTACTAGCGAATTCAAAATCTATAAAAATGCTACAAAAAAGTCCGCAACAGCATATCTCTATCTCTTACGGTTGACTTACAATAACCACTTTTATGTTCAAATTTGTAACTAAAAACATTACGTTATTTTCAAAGCTATTTTCTTTAGTTCAGTATTAATCCTTATCCAAATACATATGTTAGTTAGCTTAAGAATTTAATGCAGATTAAAATGGCCCTATACACTATACCAATTAGATGAATAGTTTTTGAGATATCGTCGTTAGAAGTAATTATTAAAAATAATATTAATGCGCAACGAAGTGGGCACGGGTCGGCTAGTTGCTAATAATATAATTTATGACGAGACCGTTGGCGCAGTTTGTGGTGGCCCTGCTTTCTGTTCCGCGTGTTGTGGGTTCGATTCCCACCTGAGTCTGGGTGTAATATTTGTATTTATATATGCATTATTTCTATGTATATTTATAAAAAAATATACATATACAAATATAGTTATAATAGTCGGCTGTTACCTGTAACACAAGCATTAAGTTGCTTACCATAGGAACAGACGACCGTGTGTGTATGTTATATGATATTTATTATACTATAATTTAATTTAATTTTGTCTCAATTGAAAACCCCAAAATTAATGATTTACTGTATGTATAAGAACTTTAACAGTAAAACTTAATTTTAACAAAAGTGACAACTATATTGCAATAAGGCATTTTTGGTTTTAAGCAATTTATGTAGCAGAAGTGTAAGTAAATTTTACAAAAAATTGTAAAGCCATTAATTAAATGAATTACGTAATGTTCCAACTCCACTATTTAAATATTAATTTTGTCGGTTAAACAAACGTGTTACTGTGACAGGCTTTGACACTTTGAAGGGTAGTTGTCAATATTGTGTACACTGTACCGAATTGTCGTATCATGAAATTTTCAAATTTCTTAACTACAATTAATTGATGACGTCATAAAAACGAGCTCCAACTAAACACCTGTCGGACAGTTGTCTTTTAAAAGAAAAGAAAAAATTAAAAATAACGTCAAAAAATTAAACTTACGTCATTATAAGAATAAAAAACATTGTAAATTCATTAATTTGAGTAGAGTGCTCCGGATTTATTATCACAAAAACATAAAATTTCTGTCTGTATCGCTATTTTATTTCATATACTTACATACCACTGCTAAAGTACTAAGTTTAAAAACTAATAATTGAGTCGCTCCTAAGTAAATTTATTCTTTATTTAATTAAAACCAGTTACACTATCGAGTAAAATATATTTTATTATTTAGTTTTCTTGTGCTAAACGTAGGTACCTCCAATATATTTTTCAAAACAAGGATAATTAGTATAATTAAGTGATATTCCATTTTCCTCATAAAAGAAAGTTTGCGGTTATCGCTTAAGGTTAAATACGGGTCTTTATTTTATGTTATTATATTGTTTCGGAGTCACTCTTTTCAAAAACAATTATTTTTCCAGAACAATCGAGAACGTAATCTGTTTTAAATCGAGGTCATTATATAACTGACTTTAAAAAGGCGGAGGTGTTCAATTCGACTGTATTTTTTGTGTGCTACCTCCTATCTTATACTATTAAACGAGCAATTCTTGTATATATGTATATATATTTTCTGAATCTCGGAATCGGCTCTAACGATTTTCGTGAAATTTAGTTTTTAGGGGTTTTCGGGGGCGAAAAATTGATCTAGCTAGGATTCATTTTTAGAAAATGTCGTTTTATTCCTGTTTTTAGGCACTGAAAAAAATGGCTAAATTATCGTCAGAATAGGAAGGTTAATTTGCTAATAGCTCAGGTGGGAAATCGGACGGTCGAGAATGACCGAGAAAACCATGGTTCAAATCTCAGTCTCCAGAATAAATTCTTTTTTCTTTTTTTTACAACAATAAGGTTATGCTGTAGCATCTTATTTAAATTTCACTCGTGATTTTTTATTTACTTAAATAAAAATAAAATATAAAAATACCGAGAAAAAAACAAAAAAATAAAATAAATAAAATAAAAATAAAAATACCGAGCTAGGCTTGGTCACCCAGGTACTTATTATTAATCATTACAAATTGTAGAGTATTTGGTGTAAATAAATTATTTATTATTTATTTATTTATTTATAACTTCTTACTGTGTAAATCGATTTCAATCATTCTTTTTTCATCAAAAGCAAATGTATTTGTCGTATGATTTCATTTTTTGATCGAGATGTGACGAGTTATTCTTGAGATGTCCTTAATAACGAGTTCGACGAAATGAATATTTTTTTTTACTTATTCTTTTGCTAGTAAACATAATTATTATATATTTATAAAATTCATATTTTTTGTATTTCTGAACATTGGTTGAAAAATTATGAGATATTTAATATTCCAAATTTTAATTTGTCAAGTTCGTTCATAAGAGAGAATGCTATTCGGGGAGGTTCACTAATATTGGTGCGTAATGATATACCTCATAAATCACGTAAAGATATTGTAGCACTCTCTGTAGAGCGAACTGTAGAGTTGTCTTGTGTGGAATTACAGCGTTACATTATACTTTGCGTATACCGACCACCTGTAGGTGATTTAACATTATTTGAGACAATTATGGAAGACACTCTTAAAAAGTTGTTTAAAAGTTCTAAAAATGTTTTAGTGTGTGGTGATTTTAATGTCGACATGTTAAAGGACTCAACGATTAGAAGTAGATTAATTAACTTGTTTAACTCATTTAATTTAACACACAGATATTGTGAACCAACTCGAGTCACTAAGACATCTTCAACTTGTATAGATAACGTATTTAGCAATATTGAAATTTACGATAAATCTGTTATAACTGTTTTAACTTCTGATCACTGCGGTCAAAAATTCTCTCTTGATGAGAAAATTAATATAAATTGTCGAAGAATTACTTGTAGACCAATAACGGTAAAGAAAACAAATTGTTTTAGGGATATTGTAGCGCAAAAAATATGTAAAGTAGATATGATGGCACAGGATCCAGATGTAATTTATAATTCAGTTTTTAAATTAATATTAGATGAATTCTATAACACTTTCAAACTTAAAACTTTAGATATAAATGCTAACTTAAAATTTAGTGAATGGGCCTCTGAAGGTATTTATAAGAGCAGAAATAGGTTGTACGAACTGTATGGTATGAGGCAATGGAATCAGGATACTAGATTTTTGAATTATGTAAAACAATATTCTAAAACTTTTAAAGCTGTTTGTATGGCTGCTAAATCAAGATATATTAAAAATAAAATTATTAATTCTGATGATAAAATTAAGTGCACATGGAATATAATTAATAGTATCTGTGGGAAACGTAGTAAGCAAAATATACCAATTGAATTAAATATAAATGGTTCTGTTGTAAGTGCGGACGACCAGTTGGCAAACGTCTTTGCAGCTTTTTTCGATAAAATACCCATTGACTTAACTTCTCGACTAAATTCATCTTCAACTAATTCTACCGAACTTCTTAAAAATAACGTTAGCAAATGTAATGTCGATTTTTCATTTTCGCAGGTTGATTCTCTAGATATTCTAAAAGCATTTAAAAAAGAGTCTTAATATTAAAAAAAACAAATGATTTGTGGGGCATTTCAGTTAAGTTAATTAGTACTATCATTAATGACCTCGCTCCGTACTTTGCTCTAACTTTTAACAATGCTATTGAAGTGGGTTCTTTTCCAGACTTGCTAAAATATAGTAAAGTTTTACCAATTTTTAAAAAGGGAGATCGTAGTGATCCCAGTAATTATAGACCCATTTCAATCCTACCTTCCTTAAGTAAAACTTTTGAAAAAATTATACTGAATCAACTTCTTTTCCATTTTAAAGTTCATGGAATTTTTCACAGTGAACAATATGGTTTCACTAGAGGTCGCTCTACGACAGATGCTGGTGTGGCACTTCTCAAGCATATATATAACGCTTGGGAGAGGTCCCAAAATGCCATTGGCGTATTTTGTGACTTATCAAAAGCATTTGATTGCGTGGACCACGGGGTTTTGTTAAGTAAACTTGAATATTACGGTGTTAATGGTAAAGCTCTTGATCTCATTGCTTCATATCTATCTAACAGAATTCAACACGTATCAATAAACGGAACGAACTCTCCTGGATCTGTGTTAAAAATGGGCGTTCCACAGGGATCGATTCTAGGTCCTTTTCTTTTTTTAGTATATATAAATGATCTTCCATTTTATGTTAAGGGTATTTGTGACATAGTGCTATTTGCAGATGACACATCGCTTATATTTAAAGTTGATAGGAAAAAAGTAAATTATGATGACGTGAACAGTTCCTTATCGCGAATTCAAGATTGGTTTAAAACAAACAACTTGGTTTTGAACGCCAAAAAAACTAAGTGTGTTGTGTTTTCTTTGCCTAATGTTAAGCATCCAAATTATAATTTCGAAATAAATAATGAGAGGCTTATTGTCAACGATACTACAGTTTTCTTAGGGATAAATTTAGATTCAAAACTTCAGTGGAACGCCCATTTGTCATCCTTGAACGGTAGACTCAGCTCCGCAGCATTCGCAGTTAGGAAAGTACGACAACTGACCGACGTTGCTACTGCACGTTTAATATATTTTAGCTATTTCCACAGTGTTATGTCTTACGGTCTGTTGCTGTGGGGTAATGCTACAGATATTGAGACAGTATTCATTTTGCAAAAAAGGGCTATTCGCGGCATTTACAACCTTGGAGCTCGAGTCTCCCTGCGGGATGTCTTTCCAAAGGTAGACATATTATTAACAATTGCGTCGCAATACATTTATAACAATATTATGTATATACACCAGAATATTCATTGTTTTGAAACAAATGGTAATAATCGCAGTGTAAACACGAGAAGGAATAACAAAATTGTAACTCCAAGTTTCCGACTGCGCAAAGTAAACGTCTCCTTTCTGGGTCATGGTATTCGCATGTATATTAAAATCCCACAAACAATTTTGGAATTGTCTCAACATAAATTTAAAGTTTTTATTAAAAAGAGATTAATAAATAAAGCGTATTATTCGGTGCGGGATTACATGGTTGATAAAGATGTGTGGAATTAGTGACGCTGTATTTCATGCACGACATTACTAATTTTGTACTAAATTACAGTTTATACATTTTTTTTTTAAAAGAGTAACTGCGGAGTTTCTTGCCGATTCTTCTCTGCAGAATCTACATTCCGAATCGGTGGTAGCTTCTTAAAAAAACTTAATAATGACCTTTAATTAAAATTTTGTAATTGACGATTCGAAAGTGCTCATGGGGCCTATTTGAATAAAGTTATTTTTGATTTTGATTTTGATTTTATTATTATTTAATTAGCTTTCACCCTCGATGTCGTACGAAGGATAACTTATTATACAAATAATATTATCCAATAATAACTTAACATTACGATAAAATGTGTGAACATTTAAAAGGGGTGATAGACGTGCGAGTAAGTACGCGAACTTGTGGCTCGACGAGCTTTTTCGCCTGTGTGTCACCCTAAGTACGCGTACTTTAAAACCGCCGAGTAAGTTCGTTGGCGATCTGACAAGTTTGAAATTTTGCTCGTAACCCGCCTCCGCTCGTACGTGTGGCAGCACTTCGAGCCGCGAGCCGCCATTTTTGACCGACTTCCAAAAAAGGAGGAGGTTCTCAATTCGATTGTATTTTATTTTATTTTTTAATTTTAATGTTAACTCAGAACTTTTGACTGGGTGGATCGATTTTGATATTTTTTAATTTAATCGAAAGATGATACGTGTCATGTGGTCTCATTTAGATTTAATTTATATCTAACAAGTACTTTTCAAGTTGTATCTAATAATGCGTATTTACTTGACTATTTTTTCGTCGACGAAACTTTCTGGCACTTTTCAGGGTGTACCGACTTTAATGATTCTTATTTTAGTCAAAATATTATGTTTGTCATGTGGTTCCATTTAAATTTAATCGAGATTTTAGATGTACTTTTTAAGTTTTATCCAATAATGCGTTTTACTTGACTGTGTTTTCGTCACCCTACGTTGTATTATACCTTATAACTCTTTGCTGGGTGCACCGATTTTGATGTTTGTTGTATAAATCAAAAGCTAATGGAGTAGTAAACTTGTCATGTGGTCCCATTTAAATATGATCGAGATATAATAAGTACTTTTTTTAAAGTGAACTTTGATAACGCGTATTAACTTGACTACGAGTATTTTTTCGTCTATGTGTTACTTGTCGATGTAATTGAAGTCAGTTTTTTTTTCGTTTGCGAAAAAACACAATTTTGTTTCGCCAGTCAGTGGACGCGCAACGCTTGTAGCGTAGGTATTTGTAGTTTTTGTTAATTTTGATTGAGAAATTTCTCAAAATGAATGTTTTAAAATGTAATACGATACAATTTCTAAATAACACAAAGCTTCTGCTGTCGACGACATCTCAATACAGAATGAGTAAGCTCCACGTGTGTCGTTCGTACGTCTATCACCCCCTTAAGGGGGTGATAGACGTACGAACTTAAAGTACGCGGTTTTTAAGCTCGCGAACTTACTCGGCTCGACGTCGGTGACAAACGTGGAGCTTACTCATTCTGTATTGCGATGTCGTCGACAGCAGAAGCTTTGTGTTATTTATGGACCGATACTGTATAGACTATGGATGGATACTGTATTAGACGTACCAAATAGCAATACCTGTGTTTTCTCGTAAACGAAAAAAAAACCGACGTCAATTAAATCGACAAGTAACACATAGACGAAAAAATACTCGTAGTCAAGTTAATACGCGTTATCAAAGTTTACTTAAAAAAGTAGTCATTAGATCTCGATCGTATTATTTTATATGGGACCACATGACAACTTTACTACTCCATTAGCTTTTGATTTAAACAACAAAAATCAAAATCGGTGCACCCAGCAGAGTTATAAGGTATAATACAACGTAGGGTAATGAAAACACAGTCAAGTAAAACGCATTATTAGATATAACTCAAAAAGTACTTGTAAAATCTCAATTAAATCTAAACGGAACCACATGACAAGCATAATATTTTGACTTAAATAAGAATCATTAAAGTCGGTACACCCTGAAAAGTGCATAACTTTTAGTATAAGACAACGTAAGTCGACGAAAAAATAGTCAAGTAAATACGCATTATTAGATACAACTTGAAAAGTACTTGTTAGATATAAATTAAATCTAAATGAGACCACATGACACGTACCATCTTTCGATTAAATTAAAAAATATCAAAATCGATCCACCCAGTCAAAAGTTCTGAGTTAACATACATAAAAATAAAAAATAAAATAAAATACAATCGAATTGAGAACCTCCTCCTTTTTTGAAAGTCGGTCAAAAATGGCGGCTCGCGGCTCGCAGTGCTGCCACACGTACGAGCGGAGGCGGGTTACGAGCAAAATTTCAAACTTGTTGGATCGCCAACGAACTTACTCGGCGGTTTTAAAGTACGCGTACTTAGGGTGACACACGGGCGAAAAAGCTCGTCGAGCCACAAGTTCGCGTACTTACTCGCACGTCTATCACCCCTTGACGTTCTAGAATGTAATAGAAAATAATTATCTTACGGTTTGTTATTGTGAAGAGAAACTATAAAGATATTGAAAACATACGACTACAATTCCCATATACTTGTCATTTATAACTATGTTATCTATATTCACAAATATACAATTATAATTATACATATATTGGTTTAGCGTGAATAACTTATTTCTCAATAGTAACAAAAACTAATTTTATCAAATTTTCAGCATTCATCAATTTTTCAATTTGTTTCCAAACGTAAAACAAATTGATATGCAACCAAAATTCAATGGTGATAAACTGAACTTAGTTTACTCAAGTGTTTTTCTTGGAATCACCATTGATCTAAAGTTACACTGGGGACCCCATAACTGTCAATTGGTGTATACGAGTATATAGACTGAGTTCTGCAGCATACGTAGTTAAAAGAATAGGGTTATTAACGGATGTCGCGACAGCTAGATTAATTTATTTATTACAAAAATAACGAAAAGTTTAGAAACCTTTTTTACAACGAAATAAAAATCTGTGTATTTTTATTGTTATAATTTTTACAGTTTTATATATAATTCTAGGCTTAGCCCGATTAGTAGACGAATTCATAGGCCCACGTGATCCTGGAATGTGAGAGAGTGGCCACACACCGGGCTACCATACTTAAAGATATAAGGACGCTCCGAGAAGCCTGTGAACGCCCCAGGAGGCTTCTTAGCTTCTGGAAGGAGCTGGGCTGGCTGAACTAGTCAGTCCTTTTTCACGCATAATGGACCAATATTAGCTCTAAATGCGGAACATCGAGCTCACTAACTAACTAATGAATTCATAGATGGTTCCAGTTTTAGCACTAAAATCATACAACAAAATAAATAACCACACTTCCTATAGCATATCCCTGTTGATCTACTTTTGTTCCAAACTATACACAACAGAGTGGAAATATGCATAAAGCTCTGGAAATAGCGACTTAATCCTTCCAGCTTTAACTAACGGCTTCTCTAAATCATCTACGAATCCAGATGAAAATATGAGTCGAACTTCATTAAACCGAGCGAGATGTTAAAGTGTTTACCGCAAGTTTATATTAATTTATTTGTAGAGTAAACTGACATTTATCACCTACACTGCCGATTAGGAAGTTGTAACATGAAAAGTTTTAGTCGTTTAATTAACAAGATTGTTGCGGTTTTAAGAACAAAAGTTTTATTAAATCTTTACGTTCTTTCGAATAATATTTTTTTTTTTTTGAAATGATGTCTCTGCAGAGAAGTGTACCGTAGAATCAGTTAAAACACAAAGAACACAATAAGACTAAAACTCCACGTTGATTTTCAGTAGCCGCCTTTGAGCCTACCACGCGAACCATAGTTGCTACTGCAAAGGAAATGCTAATTAAGTTTTTTTTTTACAAAATTTTTTAGAGTAAAAAGAAAACAAGTTTTCAGTGAGAGTTACTTTTTGTTTGTAACTATACATATATATATACTATATTTCCTTATTTATTTATTTTATTATTATTCGAAGGAAATATAGTAATTTAGGCAATAAAATCCACTTTTATTTCTATCTTAATTTGTGTCAGAATGTAATAAAAAATGGCATCGTTTTGGCGACCATCATCCTTGGTTTTGTACCACAGAATCGACACGCTCGAAACTAATTAGTTTTTGTTGCTACAGCTATCGAAAGTTAGTTGCAAGTTTCTTCTAACTTTCGTTTAATAGTATCTTGCGAAGAAGAATTAGTTTAAATTGTGAACCTTGAAAGTTTTCGTTTTGTAATTACTTCAATAAGTTTACTTAAAGTATTGATTTAGTTGAAGTTTTTTCTTTAATTGTAGTAACTCCTTTAAAATAAAATAAAAATAACTGGAACAATTTCGTGTTGTATAATATGTAGATTATTATTAACTTAATTGTTTTATATTGTAATAATATGTTCCATTTACTTGATTTTTCATCATCATCATCGATTGATTAAAGATTTTTTAATATCCCTTAGGGATCAGTCAGCCCCAAGTGAGTTCATCGTTAATCTATACTAATATATAAAGCTGAAGAGTTTGTTTGTTTGATTGTTTGTTTGTTTGTTTGAACGCGGTAATCTCTGGAACTACTGGGCCGATTTGAAAAATTCTTTTACTGTTAGATAGCCCATTTATCGAGGAAGGCTATAGGCTATGTATCATCACGCTAAGACCAATAGGAGCGGAGTCCACGCCGACGAAGTCGCGTGCAGAAGCTAGTTTGTAGAATAAAAATGTATATTTTAGACATAAAGGTCACAATACTGCTGTTATTGCACCAACAAATACAAACAGTTATCATGTTTGATTTACTTCAAAGAAAAAGGTGATAAAGATTTTTTGTGTTGTGATTCTGAAGATCTAACATAAAATAAGGGTTAAATTTTATTTTCATTCACAGTCTAGTAATAAAATAAAAAAGAAATTATACAAGTAGGCTTTAAAAGCACTGTTGAATAGGGTGAATACTCCATAAACAGGTGTAGTGAAATCTTTACTAAGTCATTTTATACACACAATTAGAAATGAAGACGAAGTTAATATAGCTCTTTGAATAATAAACTTACAGGACACGGCCGTAAATAATGAACATCGACTTTTAGAAAGAGACAATCAGCTAATTTGAACTTTGTAGAGCGTTATCTCTGACGCACATTACCTATGAGATGTATCGGACTGTCAGTATTTCATATGACAGATCTAATAGTGTAAGAACCCAGTTTCCAGATCACCTGTCATATTTTTTTGAAGGACAAAATATATTAAATTCAAATTCAAAATATTTTATTCAGCATAAAATTATTACAATTTCTTACTGAACGTCATGAGTCTACTACCAGTTCGGAAAGAAAAAGCCTCTGACCTGAGAAGAACTGGCGAAATAAACTCAGCGGGACTAATATCATTTTTTTTTATCATGTTTTTTTTTCAAAGCAGATTGAAATTTACAATAATTTTATAGGTTGAAATAGCCTAGCGGCGATCACATCATTCCCAAGGCGTACTGTCTTCTATAAAATCGTTAATCGAATAATATCCTTTAGTACACAAACGTTCTTTCACAATTTTTTTAAATTTGGCTGCTTTATATACGTAAAAATGTTATTAACCAGCTATTTTAGTATTTATCGCCAGACACTAATTATATTACTATATTTTAAAACCTGTAGAAAATATTTTAGCAACTCTTTATACTACGATGTATACTGTAATGTTTTGTCAATCAGAAACAAGGAAGTCTGGGGTCTGGGATCTTGGACTATAACGCTCTACGAAGTCGAAATTAGCTGATTGTCTCTTTCCAAAGGTCGATGTGAAATATTTATGGCCGGGTACTGTACTTCATTATTCTTTAAAATTTAATACACGTCGAAAATATAAAATTTTCTCTTCTGTGAAATCGGATTAAAAATCATTAAAAGTTCCGAAAGAAATACATAAGTTTTCAATGTACATTATCTAAGAAAGTTCACCAACAGGAAGTTCATTTTAATTACCAAAGTCAGTCACTTTGTTCAACAGTGAAAATAATACGAAAACTGTTCCCTTGCAAACATTCGTTATTTACTTCTTTAGCGTTAGCGATGTCTAATTAGCTGGCGTTAATGGCGCTACTGCTAAAGATTCTTCTTCATTTACTTCTTTGTATTTTTCAAGTTTTAATTCCTATTTTTTTTTTAACTTTCCACCACAATTATTATGAAACTGTCGTAAAAATCGTTGGAAATCTCTTAAATAATTCGATAGAATTATTTGCAATATAATATCACTATATTTGTTCTTAATTTAAAGTCTTCTTTTATTTTTTGTTATTAACTGCCATGATGCTTACAGATTATTTTTACATTAATTCTAGTGAATATCAAGAAAAAAACATTATTAATATGACATTCAATTTCGCAACACAGGAAACATACGTAACAAGAAATACTAAAACACCGGAAATCCTACAAAAACGCCCAGAACACGAAGAACATCTGTACACTCTGTCTGAACATTTATGCCAGGAGCGGGAATCGTACAAACTAATATAAGCACCAGTAAAAACTGGTGCTTTTTCAGTCCGTCCGCGCAATTTTCGTAAAAATAAATGTATTGATAAATGTAGGTATTTATATATATGACTAATATTATAAACGTTAACGCAAACGAAGCGTCGTGGATTTTCTATTGCATTATATTTTAATTAACTTTAATTTACGTGCTGGTACCAGCTGTTGTTGAATATCGTATATCTTAGTCAAAGAAATCTTATATTATTTCAGACAGAAAGCAAACACCGTTATAAAATACAGACTTTAATCAAAACAGTTAGACTATATATACATATATACTACTAGTTACTATATTACTAGTTATATAGAAAGTAACTAGTAGTATATATGTATATACAGTCTAACTTTTTTGATTAAAGTCTGTATTTTATAACTATGTTTTGTTAATAACGAAAGGCTTTGAACTGTTCATCAAATTAATAAATAAATATACCTAGCATAGTGCGAAAATTTTTAACGTAAACTGTTAAAATTAAGTTATTTAGTTTGTTATTGTTAATCCTTCACAGATTAAAAATAAAGATTAGATATCATCGATCACCTTTCCTTGAGTATAATTATTAAACATATATTTAATAACTTAAAAATAACTAAAAAATATATTTTAATCAAATAGATTTTTAATAAAAATTGTACATTAACACAACTGCTGCTGAGCAGTGGAATCACGGACGGGACGCGCGGGGTGGGACGTGTTAGACATCATTGTTGACGATATTTTTCCTCCCCGTGCGTTTCATGTTGCCGGCCCTTCGGTGCTTCCGTGACGTCTGGGCAAAAACACGTTACTTATGCAATGACCTTTAATCTTATCTGATATTTTTTTATTAGGTCTAGGCTTGCATGTAAAAAAAATTCATTACACATGATTAAAGTTAGTTATAACAAGTGACGTAATAATCAAATAATTCAAAGGCCCTTTGGCTACGGGGCCGAAATAGAATATTTAGTGACTCTTCTAAGTTCCAAAATTGGGGCTGAGAAAATTTAGTCGGTCAGTTAACCTTTGTCGACACAAGGCAAACGTGTGTTCTTGAAGTAAATTCTTTATGTAGTAATCAAAAGTCGAGAAATTCTGGGCAGTGTAATTAAATTACGTAACATGGTTGATGTTACAAAATTAAACATCTAATTAACGTTATTTAAATATGAACGTAATAAATTAGCAACAATTTTTTAATTATCTCAATTTCATTTATCATAATACACACATAATATACTTGATGAAATAAAAAAATTGTGTGCGTACAAAGTACATATTTCAGAAATGAAGTTCTTTGACAAACTAATTGAAAAAGTAGGTGGTATCATAATTAAAAGACTAGATAAACAAAAAAAAAAAACTCAAAAAACCAACGTCACGCGATGTTCCCAAGGCGGTCACCCATCCAAGTACTGATCGCAATTTGTAGGACAATATTACTATTAAATTATATAGATATTAACTAACTTTCACAGTTGGGTGATTAATTATTAATTCTATAACGGTGAATTGAACAACTGTTTTCAAATTTTAGTCGGTCAAAAAAAAAGGTCGTCTACTTCAAATGATCGTACAAATACTGAACAACTGTCGGCCAAAAAAAAAGATCTCATATCTTACGTAGGCATGAAATTATCGAACATCTATACTAATATATAAAACTGAAGAGTTTGTTTGTTTGTTTGTTTGAACGCGGTAATCTCTGGAACTACTGGGCCGATTTGAAAAATTCTTTCAGTGTTAGATAGCCCATTTATCGAGGAAGGCTATAGGCTATGTGTCATCACGCTAAGACCAATAGGAGCGGAGTCCACGCCGACGAAGTCGCGCGCAAAAGCTAGTGTACGATAATTATCGTACGTTTGGGATCATTGAATTCAATAATGATTTTATCCTCTATAATATAATCAGATTCTATCAGTGAATATAGTATATAACTCTACAGGGATATAAGCTAGTTGATTAAATCACGTATCGACTGTACCTGAAGTAATACCATTCGTAACTGACTGACCAACAACATCAACCAAGTCGCAGATAACATTCGCGGTAAAAAATTAAATCTTTCCCAAGAATTGGACATTTTTTAGTGAAATTCTATTATAAATAAATGTAAACAAATCGAAATTGTTAAAATTTGAATATTCAATTTCTAAGAAATGGCGTTTGAAGTAAATAAATAAATAATAAATTATTTATTGGGACCAAATATTTTAAAATTTCTTAACCTGCCAAACTGTGTGACAGTTTATCGGCGGAATTAACACTTGCCAACATATGTATTTTTATGTATTATACAATATTCATTATTTTTTACATTATATATTATAAAATTTTGTCTAACGTAACTATCATTTATTTAAAATAAATTAAACAATTTTTGAAAGCAATAGTTAATTAAACTTACTGACTTAAAAATCCAATACTTTTGGCGAACTCGGTAAGAAATTCAGTTTTCAATTTTTGTTTTTTATAGTCAACTTACTCATTTTTCCATCAAACTTTTATTCTCTAAGGCATACTATGTTAATAAATATTGTAGGTACCAAATACTGAGTCGTATTCGTATTTATTCCTAAGTAAAATTCTACGAAAATTAGAGGCCTAAAATATACTTCTATTTAACTAAATTGAAATAGGCTTGACACTTTACGAGGCAAAACACTTATGTTTATATAACAGAACGTAATTATATAAAGCAGTATTAACTCAGAGTACTGTCTCGCAGAACGGAATGGAAGAACGAATTACTAACATAACACACACGCACATACCTTGCGGTATAGCAGGCATAGCAGGAAATATTCTGTTTAAAATTTGAAGCAGAGAGGTGGAGAAGCTCCTCGAATCAAAAGGTAATAATATTTCTTTCAAGTAGCGTTGTGTTCCTATGGTAAGTAAGGAGACCAAACCTGCCGGGGAGGGTCGAGGGTAGAGTAGGAAAGAGTTTGCGATGCGTCTAGTGTTGCAGGAGTCTGCAGACTATGGTAATTATTGGTAACCGCGTACCATTAAGTGGGTTTAATGCCTGTTTGCCACGCTTGGAATACAAAAATTAACGTGTAATGTACTATGCATAAATTACACATTTTTATTACGTTCTGATAGTGCAGAGATCTCCGATAGTGATCTTTATATAATAATAATGATATACCTTTTTTTCGTTTAATCAAGAACAAGTTATAATCATTTGCCGCGATGAAGTGACCAGAACTAGTGTGATTAAAGGAACAATGGATAAAATAAATTAGGTTCGCCAATCGACCATTCATTGCAAGCAAAAGCTAATTTACTTCAAAACATTATTTTGTATAGATATAACCATTTAATATCAGATAATAAACATGAAATATTATAACGTAGGTTATTAAATAGATTGAACAGTATCTATGTAATTAACTTCTTTTCCCTGTATCGATAAATTTTATATTTGTACAGTTTTAATATTCTTTATATAAATTATTACACCATTTTGGGAAACCTCATATTTATTTGTATAATTATATTTTAGTGAACACTGACCTTAGACTATACACAAAACTAAAATCTATATACTGTCACAATTGGTGGAAACAAATAAGTAGCGATAAAGCAGCCTAAGCAATTAAAAGTATAGATTGTTTTTTTTTTTTTGTACAATCTCACCGATTTGGAGTAGGACTTTATTAAAAATTACTTAATTTGATTTTCGCTTGTTAAATTTATTGCTCAAATTCCATGTCTAGATATGTTACATAATAATCATGTATAATATTGTTTGCTTCAACATATCCATTATTTAATAATAAAGTATCCAAGTTAACCCGGAACGGGTCGCTAGTGTTTGAATCAGAATAAATAATTAAAATATGAGCTGTAGGATTTAAACTATTAACTAGTTTATCTTAAAAAATAAAATGTTATTTATTTACATATCAAAATTTCGATCCAGCGGGATTCGAACCCGCACCCCCGACATACCGTGTCGGTGCTCTAGCCAACTAAACTAAAGAACGATGATGAAACTATGGAACGATAATACGAATTAGTTTATCTTAACATACGAGTACAACGTAGCTAATCCTGTATAAGCTCACTTCTCTTTTCAGATTACTCGAAAGCAATAAAATTAAAAATGGTTCATAAAGCAAACCATATAAAATAAATTTAAAAACAGCAAACAAGGTAAAAATTTAGGTCAGATTCGGTATAAACTCATCTGAGTGCCCTTTTTCGACGAATTGTACAAACTGACTCTCATGTACACCGCTGGAGATAAGGACCTTAATACGTTACCATAAGGTTTAGAATTCAATATTGACATTTAAACGTAGCCTACGGTTCTGTTATTTTTCCTTAAAACACCCTTAGTAGAAACTAAAAGGTACGTTCGAGCTGTTTTTATTGTGTAGTTTCTCACCTAAAATTCCTCGATATTTCTCGACTGAAAATTATTTGACGTATAAAACGTTCCAATTAAGATGAACACTACTAAAATGTTTTTTAAAAAATTATATTATACCACTTTTCATGACAGCATAAACTATTAAAATAAAAATCCTTTCACTCAACGTCATACAATTGAATGAAATCCAGACCTGGAGATCCTGAAACAAACATACAACCGCAAAATATATTTTTAACCTAAACAAACATTTGTCGTAAGCTAATATCGAAGTCGCAACACAATCGCATCGCAGCGCACATCGCAGCAAGTGTATTAACACAATATTAAATTATTGTGACTAATTTGCTAACCCGTCATAGTAATGGCTATAACTTTATGTTTAATAACAATTTATTGTTACTAATTATAAAATTGTTTTAAATCTCCGCAAAAAAGTATTACTTACAACGTAACACAACACTGTGAGAAACTTAAACGTATATCCTTTTAAGAGTAAAAACAAAGAATAAAATGTTGTTTTACATTAGCAACAATTCTAAACACCATCCGAGCGAAGCATAATAGCTTAAATGGTACACACGAACACAGCGATCGGTGAGCAATATCGTAACAATAATATTGTTAAAAGACAATATTACGACAATAAAGATAGAATATTATTATTTCACAACGACAGTCCTAGCTACCACCATAAATGCTTAAAGAATTATTTTTACATCCTGATTCTTATTGTCGTATAAGATTTTAGGTTACAATACATGGTGTAGTGATTAAAAATTACATTTTAGTAGTCATAAATTTTAATGCGGCTATTGGAGATAATTCGACTTAAAGTCTTGTAATTTAGAAAATAATCCGCTTTGCTTCTTTGTCTATTTATTCTTTTGTAAAAAGCAATACTGAAAAAAATATTTGTTTCTTATGTAAATAATTAATTACTTCCATAAACCTAATTAACATCACTAACACATTAACAACATTTTAGAACAACAAGAAACCTATAAACGATTCGACACGAAAAATAAAAAGGCGAAACAAGACCTCTTAAGTTGGCCATTTTATCGTACTTTAGTGTCCCATCTTACATTTCCCAGTTCAATGCCTGCAGCTGCATCCAAAGGGTTATTTCTCAAACGAGCCAAACCTAATGGCGATCATTTATACCGCTGATAGCTGTCATTCGATACTAAATATATTCCACGTTAAATACAACAAGGTGCTTAGACATTTAGGTTAAATTTACGAGAGAATACGTTAGAAAATATCCTTTTATTTTACCACAGTAAATTGACGTCTTCGTATTGCATAAATGATAATAAGCAACATTCAGCCTCTAATATCCCACTAATTGGGCCTCTTGCTTAATCCACCACGCTGCTCCACTGAGGGTTGGCAAATGAGACATGTTACCTACTATGAGTAACGATCACTACCAGGTATTTATGATAACAACCGGGACCGAAGGCTTAACGTGCTCTCCTAGGCACGGTCGGGAGACCAACAAGGACATACATCAAACCACCAAGGAATATTTATACAAATATGCATCGCGAGCTGGAATCGAACCCGCAAACCGTGGGTGTTTTAGGTGACTTCTCGCACCACTACACCGAAGCGGTTGTTATAATGATAATAAACAACGCATACACTAAAATTATTTATTTATACAAGATATTTAACTCTATATAGAGTTCAGATACATTTATAGTTACGAGATAAGAACATAGTTATATGATAACATATAACTATATACATATATGAGGGCATGACATAAGCGGGAATTGAACGCGCTGTTATTAGAGCTGTAGCCAGGTGCTATGACCAGTGCGC
The DNA here is from genome assembly GCA_905220545.2 of Melitaea athalia. Classification (NCBI taxonomy): domain Eukaryota; kingdom Metazoa; phylum Arthropoda; class Insecta; order Lepidoptera; family Nymphalidae; genus Melitaea; species Melitaea athalia. The sequence continues at coordinate 9,882,301 of HG992198.1, forward strand.
TATCCCTTTTTAAAACTGTAGATTAATTATTAAAAAATAAGCCCATTTGTAAGCAAAAAAATCTCTTAGTTTATGAATTGTTCTATGCATATCAGTAGTAGACATTTCCTCAACACTTACAGCTGATATATTTGTTGAATGCTTAAAACTAAATACTAAATAATATATAATATTACTAAATAATATAATAATAACTAAATACTATATAATATTATGACTTAACATCCGCATGAAACATCAGGAGGATGGAATCAGCATTCTGACGCACAGGTTCCAAATTAACGTTGTAACGTTGTAGCATAGTGGTGCTACGTTAAATATTCATGTATTGTGACATACATATGTGTAGTGTTAACGAAAAAACCGTCTACCTCTGCCAAAGCTAGGCTTATGTACGTACTCGTATGTATGTTCTACATATAGGTATAATGTCATTCTTAAGCTGAGTTTAACAAAATTAAGTGTTGTATCTTAGCATAAATTAATTTATATGTTTTAATAAATAACTACATTTGAAATATCGTAAGTTATTTAAAAAAAATCTCTATTTTCTTTAACACTAGCTTTTCTACTGAAAGATAGACTTTTAGTTTGAAAATTAAAGGTTTCTTAAGGAAGAAATAAACACTTTAACTCCTTCAATTATTATTATAGCTTAAAAATGACCAGATACTAAGTTTCTTTCCCAAATTTACTTCTTTTACGACCGAGACAAACAAATAGAAAATTTCATAGCGACGGGAGTGTTGGGCTTCCGGAAAAACGCACGTACTACTCACTAAAACATAGCGGTGCCTTCATCGTCATTATGGGGAGACACGGGATCACTAACGCATGTAACCATGACACCCCGACGGTAGGCCCACCTGTGCAGGCCGCCTTCGCTTATAGAGCACTTACGGGCACCGAGATATTATCGTCCACGTGGAATAATGGAAAAGGGAATCAGCTCTGCTACGGAGGGTGAAGAAGTGCGTGGTGGCGTCTACTTCCCGCCGATCGCGTCCTGCGTAACGCATCAGCGTGGGCATCTGCTTTGCGTTTACGCTCCGCAGCCTCCTTCAGCGCCATGACCTCTTTGCAGAAGGAGGCCACGGCCGACCTTTCGCTGACAAGCATGGAACGGACGATGCTCGACAACGATAGGTCTTCGCCTACAATAGCCACTAGCGCCTGACGCTGGGGTCCCGGTAAGCAGCGCATTCCTCTAGAATGTGTCTCACCAATTCATCCCCTATCCTTTTTACTCAAACCGATGTTTTCTTTACCATCAAGCAGGTGATAAATTTTCATTCAAAGATATTAAATATTTATTGGTATAAAGTCAGGAAAATAAAATAAAAATGAGTGCGTACAAAGTATACACATGTCAGAAGTGAAACTTCTTTGGCAAACTAATTAAAAAAAACCGAATAATATAAAAAGTAATTAAAAAAACGAATTTAAAATACAAAAAAAAATGAAAAAATAAAAACAAAAAGCTAAGTCATGTGGCGGTCAACCATCCAATTACTGACCGTCCCTGACGTTGCCGCGTCAGCGGTCGCTCAAATTTTACCCCTCATGCGCGTAAAGAAGTTTCACTTCAATAATATTTCACTAACCATCATCTCGATTCTTAATATAATAACTATACCGGTTGTATTTGGAACGCTTAAAAAAACGAAGAGGTGGAACGATAGTGTTGGATTGAGCTGACATGATCACGCTTTAGTCGCGCGTCTTGCGGTCAACGAGAGTTCGCAAAATACATAAGTCCTAAAATGTTTAAAAAAAAACGTTTCTCAGATAAATTGTTATATGCATTATAAAGTATATAAATAGTATATTATTAGGTTTAAATCTTTTGAAGCGTTCCAAATACACCCGATATAGCAATTATTTTTGTTGTTTATACTTGCCTAGCCAACGGTTAGTCACTCGCAATAATACACGGTTCGATAGCTTGACAAATTGACATTTCTTGTTATATTACAAATCACTGAACATGGCTAAGGGCAAGGGCTTGCCCTTTTCCGTTCTAGTAGAGGATCTAGCAATTATTTTGAGGTAATTCTATAAAATTATAAAAAAAATCTTTATTCTAAATCCAAAAACACGTAATTAAATAAAAAAAAAATTTTCAAATTTAATGACTTCTTTCGTGATGTCATTACAATAGACTTAACGTGATGGATGTGGAAGTATTTATCATCGCTACCTATTTATTCTGATTCTTCTATTATCTGTATTCAATCAAGCGAGTTTCTTCTCGAAACAGAAATCCTGTTTATTGAACGCTAACAATATTAATATATGATTCACAGGAGTTGATAAATAAAATGAAAATAATTATAAATTTGGTCCATGCACAATGTTATGGCATAACTTCAAATTTATAAAATTCTCGTGTCGCGGTGACAAGCTCCTCCGAAACGGCTGGAGCGATTTTTATTAAATTTTTTATGCATATCGAGTAGGTCTAAGAATCGGCCAACCTTTATTTTTCGTACCCTTAAATAATAAGGATGATTCATTGACAAATTTATTATTTTTATTTTATTATGATTTGGCATTTAAAAATACATACAACCCTAAATTTTCACCATTCTACCACCAACCCCAACCAACGTTATAAAAATATTACCGTGCACAAAAAAAAATGTTGTGTGTCACTATCTTTCTCTTGTATTCAACCGTATATCCGATCTTGTACCATAATTGTATCTAATTTTATTAGATAACGAAGTTTCTTCAGCTGAACTTATGATCTAATATACGATTACGTCAAACAAAAGGAAATTATTTATTTATGAAAACAAAAGGTAAGTCAAGCTATTGTTATTTTTAATAGTTATACGATTACGACTATGTTTATATAACAATGTAGAAGAGTTTGTTTGTTTGTTTGAGGAGTTTGTAGGAGAAGGGGGGAGGGGGCTAATCCACCACGATGATGCTTCGAGTTAATGGAAATATCTGATAGATAATAAATAGGTTAATTTCACATGTTTCTGACAAGGTTTCAGCTTGTTGTCTGCTATATAACAGTAACATCTGTTATGTTTTCTGTTTTATTAGAAAACTCCACTTTATATGTCATATTTTTGTATTCGATATAATTGATTTTTATTGAAGACATATTCAGGGAAAATATATAGTCTGAAAAATATTACGTTTGATAATTAAAACGTTAATATTATTTTAATTGAGTCTTTTTTGTATTCAATAGAACAGGCAGAACAGGTAATTGCAAACTCATGTGTTTTGCCTATAGTCACCACGCTGAGTAGACAGGTTGGTAACCATAGGGCTTGCTTTGTTGCACCGAAGATGCTTCTGCCTGTCTTCAGCCTGTGTATTACAAAGCCAGCAATTGGATAGTTAACCCGTCATCGGTCGGCTTTTTAAGTTAAAAGGTGGTAGTGAAAGTGTGTTATCCCTTAGTCGCCTCTTACGACACCCACGGGAACAGAGGGGGTGGCTATATTCTTTACTGCCGTAGCCACACAGCAGAACTATACTACTAAATTAATTTAATTATATTTTTAATTCAATTATTTAATATTTAAAAGAACTATTTCCACGGGCTCTAAATTGCCCATGCCTTTTGTCAAACATCGTGTATTACGCTTATCCTACAGGCGATTTGTTACGTAAGACTGCAGATAGACAGTCCTGTAAGCTGCCTTGTAAAGCTAGGATGTGCTCCGACGATGACGGTATTTTTATATTACAATGCTTTAATTTTTTTTTTTAATATAGCCAAAACAATATCTATTAATGTGGCAACATAACAGAATATTCGCAAATATCGAAAACAACAAATAAATTTACAAAATCGTTATAAAGTTCTCGGAACGATATTGCACAGCGATGCTATTCAATATATGCAAATATTTAAATGTTGGAAAGTATTTTACGATCTTATGTGTAGTATACGATGACTATAGAGTAATAAAGTGAACGTCATACCGTATCGAAGTGCTATCTTAACAAAATATGGATTGGGTATAAGTCGTAAAGTTGACGAGGAGAGACTTTAACGGCATGCAGCGTTGGCGACGCCGCTGAATATTCCAAATCTTTATTAAGAATCGCTTGAAACTGGAGCGGAGAGACTAAGTTATCTACTTGTGTTTATCATTTCTCATATCATTAACCCATGACTCCACACCCATTATTTTCTTTATCACCAGGGTGGGAAACAATTATACGGTCTACCTAAGGGTACGTGGTAACCGTAGCCTGTGAACGCCTGCATCCTGACTTTTTTACTGAGATGGACATTTATACTTCTCTATATTATGTGTTTTATAAACCCATATTGTTCTTCAATAGACAATTTATAAAGTATTTTTTTTAAATCGGCCTGTTTAATGCTGTGATTAAGTACTTATTACGTTTATGTTTATTATAATAAAATATGTAGTGGTGTTACATAAGATTAAAAAACATTGGAACATAGATATAAGTTACCTTTTTGGGAGTGTGTATTGATATATATGATATAGTTATATCTTATAATTAAACGAAAAAATTACTAAAAAAACCACGTACTTATATTTTGTAACGAAAAAAGAATCCAAAATGTGTATACTCTCTTTGAGCTGAGTTATTATTATAAGCAATATTCTCATAATAAAAATTAATTTTATTTATGAACTGTCAAAGATGATAGAAAAAAAAGTTTATTATAAGCAGCTATTTAGATTTCAGTTGCATTTTAGTTGGAGCAGACGTTTCTTGGAGTGGAGACCGCGTATTGGCAAACGCAGTGTTGGACGTCCTCCGGCCCGCTGGACCGACGATCTACGTAAGATTGCCGGTGTAGGCTGGATGAGGATTGCGAAAAACCAGGATGTCAGGTGCGAACTTGGGGAGGCCTATGTCCAGAAGTGGACTGTAATAGGCTGAACTAACTAAATAACTTTTTAAATATCACGTTGAATTGTTTAATTCCGACTACCTCTCGCAGTTGTTCGTAGTTTTGGCTCTTTCGGATTTGGATGGTTCTGACGGGTCAACTTATTATAAGCTTACTTCGTTCCATTATATAACGTAGCTAAGTTGTTATATGCGTAAAAGGTTTAGTTTAGAAAATGTATTAAAGCTCAGTTCAAAAATAAATTATGCTTTATTTTTGTTGTTAAAATAAGCTGCCGCCGCATACTTTTCCAAACATTGAAAACATTTAGGAATATCTAATAAGACGTAAATAACCTGACCAACCAATATTTTATAAGTAAAATACGAAAATGTAATGTGTAAAATCTTGACTACAATGTCGTAGATTATACATATGTATATAGATATTCAAAGCATTTTAAGTCGATCTTTATAGCCAGACCATTTCAGACTGTAAACGAAAATTGATCATGACAAGACGCGTACGAATACTAATATTGTTACTTATTTTACTGTATTCACTTAAAATCTTATTATTGGTTTTAAAAAAAAGGAACTTATCAATTCTTGCCAACTTTTAATGTTTAGTTTTAATGTTATATTTAATATTAATGTTCAATTAGTAGTTAAATTTCAAAAACCATTCTCATTGACATAGAACATTTTACATATTCATCGAACAAAAAACTATAAATATCTGAAGTAAATAAATTAAATTGAATTTGTGCTAATATCCATTTATATTGCCTATACAATAGTGATTTATAGTTGAGGTGAACATTTCCAATTTTTACGTAATTCAAATTTATTTGCGGTACGCCCGTGTCACGAGATTTACTACCATAAATGCTACAATTTTATTAACCGTAAAATATAATTATAGGACAAAATTACAACAGCCTTTTAAAAGTAAACTTATAATCTTGGAGATTCTTCATTCTACTCCCTTTATTGCTTCATTTTACGCTCGAAAGCCTTTAGTAATGACCCTTTCCAGGGGTCGAAGTACTTATTTTTTGCTATCAAATGTCATGTCATTTTTATACTTAATTTTTTTCAATAATATAACGTAAATAAATATATTTTCGTTTTTATATAATTTAGAACTTTTATGATATATAAAATTGTTTTAATTACTTAGATATTTTCAAGATCTCAGTAGGTACCTCAAATGTATGTCTCTAACTGGATTAGTCAATTGAATATCTAGTACTAAATATTATAGGGATATCATTTTACATCATAAGCTGACCGAATGAATTTGTCTCGCCATATTATATTTTTTAGTATGTCGATTTTATATTTATATGTATATAACATATATATATATAGATATATATATATAATATATATTGTTATAATTATTATAGCGAACTCAAAACAGGAAATATCTGATTCGCTACAGTCTTTCTGAATATATTTGCGTAAATTCATATCAGCGATTCGCTTTTGTAGGAATATATAAGATAAATTAGAATTGATATCTTAATTTAAACAGAAAATAAATCCTTTTTATAACATCTTACGATAAAAAAAAATTGACGTTAAAAAATGTCGTAAAAAATTACAGACACCATAAAAGTCCTGCGTAACCTATGCAGAAACAGAGTTTATAAATTAAGCAGATGGCGCATAAACGCTTGAGTACTGCCTTATGTATAAGGAACCTTCGTTTTGAATTATTTAATCGTTGGGATTACTCGACGAGAGATGTTTACGTCTTATGGAAACATACAAATAACATACATTATAGAGGTTATTATAATATACATATTACATTTTACTTTACACAGTCATAATCGCATAATACTATTGGAAATAAAGTTGACGAAATTGTCGGTTTAATCGTCTAACTACAGTTTATTTTCTAAATTAAGTTACTTGATTACAGCACTTTTTAATATTTTTATTTTTTAATTATTTTTTTAAATTCACTAATTTAAATCGATATGTGTGTATGTACATTTGTAGTTCTCTGTTTGATCGATCAGTTTTATACATAAGGTATGTCTTTTTGTCTGTACTCTACTGTTACTAATTTAGTAAGTCTATAACGAATACGGTAATTATTACTACTAAATACTGGCGTCACTGTTGGTTTCCGATTTTCTTTGTCAGATTTGTGTTTTTTTCATTCAATTTTTATTTAAAACATTAGTCAGTTTCGGATGTATTACATAAATATATCTCTATTGACAATATTCTCCTGACAAGTATGATTATTGTGAAAAATGCTCTTAATTATAATGCATGTTTGGTCCAAAATTAAACCTGTACAATGCGACACATAATATAGACGAAACCTAATCATTTCCATAACAGAAAATAAACTTTAGATTTGAAATAAAAATTCTTCATAAACTTTAGTTGTAAAAATTTATTACATAAATAATCAAAGTTTTGGCAAAACGATAAAAAATTCTATATTCCATGTATACGTTTGAAACGTGCCGTTTGGGATTTTCGGATTAAAATGGTTTTACAGCCGTTACGTCCGCGTTACTAGCGATGCGGGATGAGAGATTTGATTCGAACTTGTTTCCTTTTTATTTCGGTTATATTTCGGTATTTATATAATCCCAGTTCACCGACAGATTCTTACGTTATTTTAAAAGCTTTTATTTAACTTGCAATGTATGTTAGTATGTCTGTAAGTATGTTTGTTAGGTTGGAATCTTTCAACTTAATTTTGAAGCATCTCAAATATCTTCAAGTTTTTATCTGTACTAATCTATTACTAATATATTATAAAGCTGAAGAGTTTGTTTGTTTGTTTGTTTGAACGCGGTAATCTCTGGAACTACTGGGCCGATTTGAAAAATTCTTTCAGTGTTAGATAGCTCATTTATCGAGGAAGGCTATATGCTATGTATCATCACGCTAAGACGAATAGGAGCGGAGTCCACGCCGACGAAGTCGCGCGCAGAAGCTAGTAATTATTATACAGAAGAAAGATTCGATTGTTTGCTTGTTTGCATTGAATAGGCTCCAAAACTACTGAACCGAGCTACACTATCCGCGGGTGGCATAGGCTATTTTATATATTTTTTTAAATTTGGGGGAAAATTGTTTTGAATTTTTTTTAATACCCGTGCGAAGCTAGAACGGGATGCTAGTATCATATAAATCGGTCCATACAGTGTGTCCTACGTCCTACGGTCTACCTAAGACTTAACGAAAATCACAGCTAAATGATACTGCTTTCAAGTAGTGTTGTGTTCCTTGTTGACTAAGATGGCCAGAGCATAGAGGAGGGTCGTGGGTAGGGGTGGCAAAGCACTTGCGATGCTTGTGGTGTTCCAAGTGTCAATAGGGTATGCTATCCACTTGTCATTAGGCGAACCATAAGTTTGTTTACCACTCTAGTGGTGTAAATAGGAACAAAAAATGTGTGTGTCAGCTCCGACGCACGACTGAAGTTTACTCCTTCAGATCGACTGTCTAAATAGGCACAAAAAAGATTTACTAGTCTAAGAAAAAGAATAATACCATATCAAATGGTACATAAACGAATCAAATAACGCCATCTATCAGAGTCAAATGGCGTTATTAGAAAACGTCGTTACGCCTTTAGAATGTTCGCGATAGATGGCGTTACGAGAAACGTAACGAGCTCATTCGTTCAGTAGATTTTATTCCTCATATTTTTTCCTACCGGGGGCATTATATTTAAATCGATTCTTAAGGAGTAGGTACTCTCCAAAAAAAAAACTTATCTATATAATCGGAAATGATCAACGCAGAGACAATCGTAAGCCGACGTGATAGCTACGCAATCATAAAATCCAATTTCTTACACCGGCGTAACGATATTATCAAGATAATAAAAATGTAGCACAAAGCACGAAACTAGAATAAAATAGATTTCAATTTTATTCAAGACGTTGCATTGTGCGGCCACATAGAATGTACCAGATAAATCTCGGTCTAGAGATCGAGTGATACAATTTATGTTCTGGTCACTGCCCTAATGCAATTGAATGCAATGTTGGATGCATCTAAATCGAAAGATTTAAGCTTCTCACACGTTCTAAACGTTTATTTCGTACCACAGCGCCTGTTAATTTAGTTCTAATTAAAATATATAGATATGTGTGATGAAAACTAATTTATTTAATGTTTATTTGTAGATAATAGTGGTCTTCCGTATCATTAAAAGCCATGTTGTATGTATCTAACTCCGTATATTCGTTTGAAGTTCTTTTGACTCGACACATGTGTACATTGTCAGTTAGACCGAGAGCCCAGGAGGGCCAGACCTTCGTCATTTTATAAAAGCTAAAAATTTCTCAGTGCATGCTCCCAACACCGGTAGAAACAATGGCCAAATATGAGATTTAACTGATGGTTAGTTGGGCAGATACCAGCTATCAAAGATGTATAAAATTACTTCGTACTCGCACCCACAGCCAACCTGTACCTATGTTTGTCGGGATTGGAGCTATCGAAATTGACCAACTACTGAAGAAAAATCTTCTAATAGGTACCCAAGTGACACGTATGAACTTCAGTTTTATAATATGACGTAATTTTAGTTACAAAAGTTTGCGGCTCTGGTTAACGTGATATCTAGTATTACTTCGAATAGAATATTAAAAAATTACGCATTAAGAAATGACGTTAGCTAGTTGCCACTTTGTACGCTTATACCTACCTGGTATCTGCCAAAGTAACCCATCAGTTAATCTTCATATTTGGCCATTATTTCTATTAGTGTTGGGTGCATGCACTGAGAAAATTTCAGCTTTTATAAAATAATGAAGGTCTGGCCCACACGGGCTCTTGGGTTAAGTGTCTTTGATTCAATACTTGTTCTTATTTCACGATAATTAACTTTTGTCTCATGATTGATAAAAATAATGCCAAAACTTTAAGAATCTAGTTCTATATACTCGTATTCTAAAGTTGACTTTACTTTTGGTAATTGTCAGGACGAAATATTTATTTTTAAGTTTATATTTCTTATTTTATCTGCCAAGGATGTTGGATATTGTTGTGATTATAAAACAACCAGATAACTTTTTAAAAACGACTAACTGAATGAATTTAAAAATCTTATTATATTCTTGCTTTAAATATTGTTACGTAGCCTAATTTTGTTTAAGGAAGTACCGAATCTAAATGTAAGATAAATCGTTCCTTATCTACCCCTTAGCTGCAAAACTTGTATCTTCGAAGAAAAAAAAAATTCGTTATCTTAAAGCATCCAAATTTTCTCGTAAAAGCAATTGCGTGTGCTATCACCTCGATCTCGGCATCAACTCGGTTTTAATAAAAAAAATGTATAAGCGAGTGAATTAATATTCTCAATTTATGCAATTCAGTGTTTGAAAATAGGTCAAAAGAGTTAGCGCGCAATGCTTTTACCCTTGATCTACATAATTTAATATTAGCTCTCGGTCATTTATTTGAGTAGTGTATGAAAAATACTACACTAATCTGCTAATTATCTATACTAATATTATAAAGAGGTAAAGTTTATAACTTTGTTTGTATATACGGGGTAATCTTCGCAAATACTGATCCGATCATGAAAATTCTTTCGCTAACAGAAAGCTACACTATTCAGGAGTGACAAGATAAAAGGAAAAAGATAAAAATATATAAAGATTTTAAATCAGCAGGATTTGAACCTGCGCCCTCTGACGTGCCGTGTCAACAATTCAATCTAATCAAGCATTATTATTTGCCTTAGAAATTAATTGGTGATTTTAAAACATTTATATTTATCTGATTTGCTGAAAATAGTGAGAGTGTATTGGAACATATCAAATTTCACCGTACCCTTCTTATGTGAAATGGATTATAACGCCCAACGAAGTGGGCACGGGTCGGCTAGTGGTTAATATAGCAGTTGCAACTGCAGTTGATTTGCTTTTCTGTGTAGCTACATTGTTCTTTTTACTGTCTTACTGTAAACGTATTTAATATGGATACGGATAATGGTGATTTTTAAAAAAAAACCGTCAGCGTCAGATCACGTCCTAGCTTTACTAATCAGTCACAAGACTGTCGATTTGTAGTTCTAATGATAAATCGCCTGTGGTATTAATATGCATGTTTAACAAAAGGAATTGGCATTTAGAGCCCGTGGTTGTTAATTTTAAATATATTAAAAAAAAATTAAATTAGTAGTGATTACTTGGAATTAAGTGACTTGCCTATAAATTTTCAAGTGTTTCCATAAAGCATTTTCTATATTTTTTAAAGAACAGTATAAACAGTTCTTGATTAAAGTTAAAGACATAATTATATTATTGTCTTTTTTCTTTTTTTTTCTCACAAAACAAAACTAAAAGTTAAACACACATTTATAAAAAAATTAACCGAAATACCTAATTTTAACTTCAATTTCAAAAATCTAAACGAAAGCACTAAAATTTTGTTCTTCTATTTCAATAGGAATATATATTTTTACAAATGTACTGAAAATACGTCAGAATGTGCTTTACGTTTCAATTTGCTGAAGTGGAAAACTGCGGAAAAACTTTCGAACACTTAGTATTATTTGCTATATATTGTGCTTTAACGATAAATAATTTCTATTTTATTTAAGTATTTTATTCACGATTAGATTAAATGACCACTAATCATATTTTTATTTATTTTTGATAACAAGTGAATACAATGTAAAATGTGCTATAGTATAAATACAATCTATATCTATACAATTATACATACATATTTAAAAGTTTCGTGTCACGATGTATGTTACCGAGAAACTCCTAAACTACTGAACCAATTTTGTAAGCATCTGTAATTAGGTCAAACTTGGGAGAGAGGGTAGTTTTTATCTCAATTGAACCCGGTAGGTGGCGCTGCTATTAGTATGTAACTCCGAAACTACTGAACCAATTTTTATCAAATTTTGTAAACATCTGTCTTTTGGTCCAACTTGGATGATAGGGTAGTTTTTATCTCAATTGGACCCGGTAGATGGCGATGCTATCGGTACGTAAGCAATCAAATTTGGTAGCTGTTTTCCGGTCAGGACAACGTTTGTCGGGTCCGCTAGTAATTATATAAAAATTAGCAATTTTGTTATAGATATAAATTTGCGCTTTCCATTATTTTGTAAATACTTTCCTTATATACATATGCTATGCAATCTCTTGCTTTAAACGCAATTTTAGCGAAAAGACGAAGAAAGTATTTACGATCATTTTATAGAATAGAAGTTAATTTCATTCAACGATTATCGTAGCTTGACATTGACATGACATTGGTTTAGCTAGCGAATGAAGTGCGGCTTAGCATACGGTTAATGTAAATAATTTGTACTTAATGAAATGACCTGGAACACCTGTAAAAGTCTCACTGCAGGTCAAGGACCTCTACTACAATATAGAAGAAGTTTTAGAACATAATTTACAACGTTGATTTCGGCGTCTATAATGATGATTGTCATTCAATATTGTTGAAGCCAGTGAGTGAACTGTGTACTTTCTAAACACAGTAGCGAGTATCATAGCAATAAACAAACTACAAAATAGTGTTTGTATAAATCTAAATAAATAAATATGTTTTACATTCACACAGGGTCGTTTGTTTCTTAATATCTGTTATTTAAATAACAGCTGACTGATACATGTTATTTATGTATATGTTACCAGAAATGTATGAAATCTAGGAATTGTATACAATTCCTAGGAATTGTACACAATTCCTAGGAAATGTATACAATTCCGAAGCTATTTAGGGAATGTATAAAATATTGGTTCAAAAACTATTTAATACATAAATTTCCTAGGAAATGTACACAATTCCTAGGAATTGTATACAATTACAATATCGTATTAGGAAATGTATAAAAATAATGCTTTCTTTAATAAAACACTAAATCTTTTCTTTATAATATATTAGAATAAATATAAGATTTATATTTTAACCCTTTATAATTAACTACTTTAATGGCTAGTCTTTAGATTAGGACCCGTCTCGGTCTAATTTTGAAGTTAGATAGGTTAAGGTTTTTCGGTAAGTCTTTAAATTAAGACCGTTTATCGGCATGATTTTGTGACAAAAACAAAAAAAAATAACCATAACCTATCTAACTTCAAAATTAGACCTCCCCCGCTATCCCCGCATACCCATTGATATCTCAAATATTTACATTTCCGATTGCTATTTAGGCAATGTATAGATTTCCTAGGAAATGTGTCTAATATCATTTATTTTACACATTTCCGTGCGATTTTAGGAATTTCATACATTTCCTAGGAATTGTATACAATGACGGATTACATACATTTCCTGTAAGACTTGATGCGGAAACGTAACACTAACAACTGCACCAACGGACTAGTCAAGTATCCGAAATCTAACCCGTGAGAATCGTCATTTATAAAACTTTCAACACCACTGCACCAGAGCTGTCTTATCCACTAATAACAGACAAACAGAGTGTTTACATATTTACCACATTAAGTACACTTATAACATATTCCGAGCGTGTTTCGAGAACAAACATTAGTGACCAGTAAGCGACAATGTCTTAGAGAGATTTCATCTCACGTACTGTTTGTTTAGACAACTTGCCAATTTGTCACTGTTTGCCTGTTTACGGTCTAATTAGGCTCAAGGCTGAATAAAATACTGACGTGAAAACGTTAACCCTTAAGTACCTACCTAGTAGCCTTTTGTACTTATCTCCTGTTTTTATTTTTGTGTTTTTGCTCATTTTCTTTGGTGTACAATTAAGAGTTTTTATTATTATTATTATTATTACCAACGTGTGCCTGACAGACCCTTTGAGAGATCGCGCTTCTTTCTATCCCTCGCGAAGTCGCTCGGAAGCGATAAGCAATGGCTATGATGTCAAGTGCGATTTCGATGAGTTATGATTTTTTTAAGATCGCGAGTGGTCTATCAGGCCAGTCGTCTGTACTTATGTAACTTTTTGTTGGATACGACTTTTTCCAGATTATATCGTATTTCTCTTTTATTTTCAGTCAGTAATAAAAATAGATAAACCAGATACTTCGAGCAGAAAACGGACAACTACAAATGCAAATAAGAGCTTTACAAAAGATAATGAAAAGAAGATGATTACCTATATGTGTGGGCTTTTAATTGGCAAACTGTTGATATTATTTTTGTTATACTTAAAGTAAGCCTTCTATAAAATGTAATAAATAAATAAATAATTCAGTTCAATTTATAACTGTAGTGGACAGCTGAGGTAGGGCACATCACAAAATATCCTGTTTAAAATCTGGAACAGCCCAACTGAGTATGTACCTCGACCTTACAGAAGATCACAGCTAAATAATACTACTTTCAAGCAGTATTGTGTTTCTCTGGTAAGTTTTCATTTTGATTGCTTATATAGTTATCAATCTTTAAAAAAAGTAAAGTCATTACACATTAGTCATATTAAGATAGAAGTGAATTTTTGCCCCAAATTATTTGAGCCTCCAATGTGTATAATTTGTAATAAATGTAAAATTTTCTGAATATTGTTTTACTTATATTGTAACCAGATATATATCTATATTATATTGTTTACGAGTATACTCGTAAACAATATAATATAAGAAAAGTTTTTTAAGAAGAATATCAAAAATCGTAAAAATTTCGTTGCTAAGGCTATGGTGGTCTACTAGACCTCACGTTCGTACTTATGTAACTAAAATATTACGTCTGTACTTAAAGGTTAATGTTGAATCGTAACACGTGTTGTATTCTATATCTAAATTTGTATATATATATAAAGTAGACGTATTTTTGTATATTATACGCACTGATTGATGAATTTTCCCAAAAGCTTAAGGCTTATTAGTAAAAATAAAATATCATAATGTAAGTTCATACTGGCTGACTGCACCAAGTGGAATAGTTACCCATTCTTTTTTTCTTCTTTTTGAAGTGAAAATTTCTTTAGCGGCGTTAAGCACTTTTTTGGGATGGGTAAAAACTGTGAAACTCGCGTCAGGACACGTGGGCTCATCGAAAATTCGTAAGACAGTTGGAGAGTATTGTTGTAACATCGAAATCGATTAATCGAACAATCGATTGTTTTCTTTCGATTGTCGATATTTAATAATTATTATTTAATTATTAAATATATAATAATAAATATATAATAATAATAAATATAATAATTAACTCTATATTTAATAAATATTTTAATAAATTATGGATGTAAGTTGATTTTTCTGAGAGATAAACTTTTTAATGTAATATAATGTATTGTTACGTGTTAGGGTTCGAACGATTTGGAGAGAAAGACCTGCTGACTCTTTTAGAGACTTTATTCACTAGCACTAGGTCCGACACAAGCACTAGGTACAAATACTACGCACTAAATACAAGCACTAAGTACTAGGTACACTCACTTATCACTAGGTACACTTCACTAAGCACTAACAATGTCCGAGGTCGTAGCCAATGTCGTAGGTTTCCGCTGGTATCACTTCTAGTCTTCACTTCGAAGTCACTTCGTCGTTAGCTCAAACTGAACTGACCCCGCTCGGCCTCAATCGGCCTTTTTATACCGGGCCGAGCCTACACCCAGACAGTTCTAGAATGTTCGTGCGTGTACTCGATCTGTAGTTCATTCACCTTATATAAGTCCTCTAGCGCCATCTAGTGTTGAGTGGATGTTTCACGTTGTCTTTGTAACAAAGTGGTTTGTACAGCACACAACGTGGTTCCTCTGCTCCCCGCTAGATGGCGCAAGCTCCTTTAATTCGTGTACTCGTAACAGTATTTTAATGTAATATAAATTGTAATGTTTGTGTACGATAGCGCAATAAATAAATATTGTATTCTACCACATAAATGATAGTACTTTTATATTGATAATAAAAGCAATTCGTTCAAAATTATTCCCTAACTATTCCAAAAAATCAAAAATGCACAACGTTAATAATCAAGTTTTCAATTCTGCTAGCACTCCCGGAGTGCAACCCGATTTTTTTTTCTTGTGTTCGTTATTGTCGAGGCAGGGTTTTATATACTAAAAAAAACGATATTATCAACGAAAAAGGCGGTACGAAGCTCTTAAAGCTAAGCTAGTTCAAAAAACGAATTAAAAATTAAATTATCAGAATATCTTGAACTAATGACTTTTTTTTTTAGTTCTAGTCTTTATAAACGTGGTTTTCACTTTATGTGCAAGACGATTATTTTCAACAAACAGTACAAATGGCAGAACATTCTCGCACAAACCATTAAGACGAAATTACCGCAAAATCTCGTTGTTGAAACGTTCATAATTTTTGCAACGACCTCAAACTAGAGACGTGGGAAGTGTATCGTGTATCGGTTTCAATTGCAAATCTATTTTTGTATTCGTGCTTGGCATTACTGTGAAGTAAGTAAGTGTTCTTACTATATCTATAAAAGTGGTACCTATACATTCCAAAAAAAAATTTCTTATCAATAAAATAGAAATAAATAGTAAAGTTCTTCTTAATAATGCGAAATACATACTATGGAATATGCAAATGAAATGCGAATTACAACACTTTCAAGTGGTTTTTATTCAACCTTCATTACAGTAACTCAGTCTTTTTTATTAAAAAAAAAAATAAAAATAAAAAATTACATAATAACGCGACAATTCATTTGCCATTCCGCTAACACTTTTTTCATCTTATTTTTAAGAAGATTACTATCTTACTTAAAATGTATAATAATGCTACATTTATATGTCTAGATCGCACACAATTTTGTATTAAAGCTTACAAGTTCCGAGTGCAAGTAACTGTAAATAGTAACATATACTCAAACCTTAATGTAGAAGCAAAGATTGGACAACGTCATCTCATGACATCACGCCGTGATTCAACAGCAACACTGATGTATTGTTACTATCCACTATGTATACATATTTTCTATAGCGATAAAAATAATACAAATAATAGCCTTATGACTAACTTGCAATTTATAGTAGACATTTATAATTTCTCCTAAAATTGATGTTTAATAAATCACAGGCATAAATGGCCGAATCATTTATTTTATAATTTAATATACACTTTCTTAATCATGGTTAAGGAATATAAACATATATGTATGACTATAATAATTATCTCATGCAATGCTGCAAGGTCGTAGCTACCTTAGTGTGACGGGAACCTCGTAGCTTTTACTAATATCAGGAGAGCTTAGTTGTGTTCTACTTTTAAATTATTATTCTTTTCTTACTTTGTTACAGATAAACAAAAGATACATGACGTGCCAATATTACTGAAATAATATTGTTACTACAAACTTAAACAATGTGTACTTGATTTAGTTGGTGTGGATGCATTCGTTAGATTTAAATTAAAAAAAAAAATTAGGACAAACAAAATTATTGCTAATTTTTTTTTTGATTTTTCCTGCCAATCATTTTCAATAAATTAGCTATAATAACTGTATATTTTATATTCCATAATATCGTAATTAACGAATTAATCTTTGATTAAAATTTCTTTCTAATCCATTTACAACGTATTTTTCTAATTTCTTGTTTGCACACAAAATGTACTTACTGTGTTACATTTATGCTACAAGGCAGCCGAAAAAATAAATTCCTGACTAGCAAGCTCTCAAATTAGGACTGCGTTAGTTTTGTGACTTGATACAAGGCATATACTTAAGCGGTTATTCAATTTCTTAAAAATTTCATTAACAAATGGGTGCCGTTGAGTATAAAGCTTACAAAAAACCAAAACATTTTACAGTTTTTACAGTTTCGTATGTGTGGATAACAGTTAAACTATTTATCATTTTAATGTTTACGTAGAATAATAGTTGAAATATGCTCTATGCTAAAAACAATAACCAGCTCCATCCAAAAATGTGCCTTAGTTAGTCTTTAATCATCACATTACTTCAACCTATCACAGTCCACTGCTGGATATAGGTCTCCCCAAATTCAAACCAAAAATTAAAGCGCGAACTCATGTGTTTTGCCCATAGTCACCACGCTGGGCAGGCGGGTTGGACTGGCCTTGTTGCACCGAAGAAGCTGCTGCCCGTCTTCGGCCTATGTATTTGAAAGCCAGAAGTTGGATGGTTATTAGGATGGTTAGCCTTTAATAGTTTATTTAAAATATTTCGCTTGATTCTATAAACTGTACCATCTCCATATGTAAGTGCGATTTTCCCTGATACAAGGCTCAGATCCTGGCGAAAAGCCAATCCACATAAAGTGTTATTTTGTTTCGAACAGACAGAAAGGCGTTAATACATTCCTATAGCACTTTACGAGGATGTTTTCATTGGTTTTGGAAATTTTCGCGATTCATACAAAAATGCAAGTGTGTATTTGTGTGAAGAGGAAGGCGAAATAGTACATTTTTAATATTACTGAGATTCTACCAGAGCGTAAGCCAAGAATAGTAAATTGTTGTATTATATGGGTTATTTTTCGTTTGTTATTGTTATTATTGTTTGTTTGCTGGAATTATTAACTACAGCGAGTCTCTTGGAACTTGGGCTACTTGAGATTAAAAAATATTTTTATAATAAAAGGAGTAAATCATTTATGTTTTTATATCGGAAAATTTTAATGATTTGTCTCAGTCACTTTAGATTTTAAAAACTTATCGAAAATAAACTAAGAATTTTTGCTTTTATCAAAAGAGCTAAAATTCTTGTTACTACGACAGCGAGCTCGTCCATCACAACTAGAAATTCTTCACAGCACACTTCTGAAGTATTTATTGTAATGGAAATCATTTGCTATAAACTCCTACCTCAAGTTATTCAGGCTTTTAAAAAAAGATTATGCTTGTGATAACTTTGTCAAATTAGTGCAATTCATGATGTAACTTTATCCATTATGATAAAAAGCAGATTTAATAGGCAGTAAAGTAGGTATAATAAAGAAAAATTTACCAAAACAATTTACCAAAACTAATTTACAAAGTTGCCAAATTACAGAACTATTTTCGTTCTGTATATAAACGGTTAAACTAATTTCAACATGGTAAATGTAGCTAATAATGACCCTATATTTATTTATAGCTTTATACTCCAATCCTTCTCCTATATGGAGGAAGAGGCCTATGTCCAGTAGTGGGATGTAACTAGCTTAATCTATTAGCTGACTGAATGAAAAGAAAATATTTCAAACTTTTCATAAACATTATCATTTATTGTTTTTGTTTCGTAATGTTCTTGCAAGGAACCCACAAAACTATACACTTTTATCTATTTATGTCTGACCTAACCAGCTATCACAAGCTAATTACCGAGTGCGATTTTTTTTATATACATTTAATTTTAATAACGGTAATAATGTTTTAATGACTTATTTTTATTTCATGATAATTTTTTCACTTAAAAAAGTTTATGTTTGATTAGTAACAAGAATGTGTGTGACAGTACATTTGTAGTTATTTCTATTTTGACAATCAACGACAACATATTTTACGAAAATTTTCAAACGATAAAAAAATCAATTTATTTTCAGTCGAAAATAATAGTTGATGTTTCACGAGTACACGTCAGCTAAGTTTACCTTGTAAACTATTAGTAAGCTTCTATTTCTGCGAGAGTTTGAATTTAATAAAATAATGTCTGTATAATATGTTACCCAAAAGGTTATCTACATTAGAATATTGAAAACGGTCCCTTGAATCGCCTCTATAAGTGGAAATTATTAAAATGAAGCTCCGCAGTTAATACCCCTTATCCTCATTAACATAAGTTCTTAAATAGTAAAGGTAAGTGTATACAGAATTAGTTATATTTCTTACACACAGGTGTAGGTATACTTTTAAAATATAGTCTAAGCAAATAAAAATTAATCAACGAAAAGTACCTACTTATGCGCACAACTTCCGTACGACTAATTAATATAATTTCATAATTCTATAAAATAAAATTTAAAAAAAATAGCTGTATAAGCTAGTGTAAATTGAACTATTTAAATTTAAGCTTAATTATTCAAATAAAAAAATTACTACGTGATTTTTGTTATGATTTTAATTAATGTAAAGAAATATAAATTTATTTAGTTATTTTAATAAATAAAATCATATCTACCGCTACAATTATATTTACTCTTGTTATAAAGTTAGTATTAAGCGGATAACTTCAAAATTGCCAATTAAAATGCAAATAATAAGCAAAATATAATTATGTCGTCCAGAACATTTTAACCCGGAGTTTGATTATTTTTCTTATTAACTATCCACAACAAGAAATGTGATAACGCCACGAAATGGAATAATAATGCAATCAATAACACTAAGTCTATAAATGTTAAATTTAATAGTTAGACTAGACTCTTTAGACAACTGATTTGGTTTAGTTATGCTGTAACACCTGCGGCCTGTTCTGGGTGTAGCGGGTTTTTTTTACCGTACATCAATGAGCACCTAAACCTGTGTGTGTTGTCTCCACAGTAGTGGTAAGAAAATACCCACCAACTTGAATTGATGAAGAGTGGTAGATTACACTCCGATCCTTTTCCTATCACTTCAGCCCGTTGCAGTCCACTGCTGGACGTAGGCCTCCCCAAGTTCGCGCAAGACATCCTGGTTTCCCGTAATCCTCATCCAGCCTACACCGGCAATCTTACGTAGATAGCGGGCCGGAGCCTTTTCTTGTATAGATAGACGATTCTTTATCCAGTATTGGGAAGTTATAGACTGGTTTGATTCAGGTTATTAGACTCTACTTATGTCATTAGATGCAAACCAGCAAGAGTGAAAAAGAGTAACGTTCGCTTGTACTTTAACGTAATTTTATGACGGAAATATGACATTCTGCTACGCTTATGAATTTAAGAGCGCGCATAATGCAAAATTACCAATCTTCTATTTGTTTTGACATGCAAAATTCCAGACCAAATCTTAAAATAAAAATATATGACAAACTACGTGATATTTATATTTTCCTTTTGATGTAAAATTTTCTTTGTACAATAAAGAGTATTTGTATTTGTATTTGTATTTGCAAGGGTTAACCCATATCAAAAACATAAAATAAGGAAATTTCCTCGATAAAATATAATCACGAAGTAACCTATAATTTTTATATTTTTTCTTTTTATACTCGATATGGTTATGACCATTAAGACAAAAATTTGATAATTAATTACATTTAAATATGAGTAAAGGCTATGCCTAGGCATTTAATGTAATTACTTTTAGTTTCGGAATTATATATAAAATAAGATATTTGTCGTTTTTTACATTCGTAATGCGCTCAAAACTATATCGTCTATCGCACTCTGACACGAGGCTTTGTGTATATTTTGTTTCATCAATTACTCACGGGCGCGCGGTTGAAATCTGATTTTTTGCTCGCGTTATGCGCCCTCTTAATATGAAAATAAACATGTTTAAACGTTTTGGTTTTGATTACCATCGCGTTTAACGTAAGCGTATATTCAGTCTTATGTATGTTAATTTAATCCGTCTAATACATTTTTAACGAATAATATTTTAAACAAATCTCATGTGGTTTTATTATAGCTAAGTAGTTGATTGTTTGATATTTTTATCATTACACTTCAGCCTGTATATCCCACTGCTGGGCATAGGCCTCTTTCCCCATGTAGGAGAAGGATCAGAGCTTAATCCACCACGCTGCTCCAACTCCAACTCGAGTAACGATCGCTAGGTATCAGATTTACACGATAACAACCGGGACCGATGGTTTAACGTGCTCTCCGAGGCAATTGACACCTAATGAAACACTGCAATATTATTATAACGTTTCCTAAAAGTAGAGTTTATGGATTTACGTAATAAAAAATCGAGTTAATGTTATTGATTATAATATTATAAATACAAAAGTAACTCTGGCTAAGATTATGACTAATGTGATACAGGAAAGTGATAAATAATTTTTAGATTCACTTTAATAATTTTGTAAGTTCACTGATTTAAAAAGAAAAAACAAGAAATCTTTATTTTTCATTCTGGTACCAATATTATAATTTACTAATATTATACATTAACGAATTCCTGCTACCAAATTTAGATTGAATTTTCATAAGAGGTATATTTAGATCAAAGAAGGTTATTGAATAATAAAATTTTAAGCTTCAAGATTGATATTTTAAAATTCTAATTTCTTTATTCAGTAACCCAAGCATGTTTGCATAATAACTCGACGGAAAAATTGACCATACCTTAAAAAGTACGTTATAAATGTATACGTGAGCGCGAATGTAAATATTATGGGCGCCTTCAAATTAGCCGCGCGGCGGCAGCGCGTCTGCAGCGCTGCTGACGCACGACGTTGTAAATGTATGTAAATAACAACGCGCGACAGCAGCGCGTAGCCTTCAAATTTGTCGCGCTGCTGTGGCGCGTTGTTATTTACATACATTTACAACGTCGCGCGTCAGCAGCGCTGCAGACGCGCTGCCGCCGCGCGGCTAATTTGAAGGCGCCCTATTAGTCAATTTTACGTTTGAATATATTGAATCTATAATAATTAACTTAATATTAAGATGATTTTTCGATTAAATATTTACTAAAAAATAATTCAACTATTATTGTAAGGTATTTCTAATGTTTTATAAATATGTATTTCAAGAGCTATGTTACATTTATGTTAAGACCTCCTTGAATCACACACTCGAACGATACGCGTCTCTTCTTTGGAAATAAATGTAATCTATGAAGTCTTGGCTTTCATTATCGATCCCGACGATTATATTATTATGGAGTCACCGATATTGCCAACATTTGTTCTGTCATAAAAATTAGGTATTTAAATGATAAGACAAGTTATGATTAAGTTTATATAAACTAGACTTTAAAAGCATTATAGACTTTTTGCGTTACGAAAATAGTGAGTCATCGCTGTCATTTAACGTAATCAAGCTCCTTGGACTAATTTATTCGTAGTTAAATAAAACGCGCGTGTTTAGGACTTACTTCGCTGTTGCGATAAATTATATGATTGTATGATATTAAACCTTTATCAGGTATTGTTCATTTATGAACTCACTGTATTATTTATAAAACCTACATTGGACCTAAACTTCTGCTTTTTGATATATAGTTTAGAAACTGTTTTAATTTAATTTCCCTTGCTTATATCCAATCTCTATATGTAATAATACATATTACTAAGACAATAAACAAAGCATCTGTTAACATACATATATCATATGTATTTGACAGACATACGATATTGAATAGTGAAATAGTTTCACGTATTAATTACCATCAAATTAAGCCATTAGCGAATTAA
This sequence comes from Melitaea athalia, assembly GCA_905220545.2. Classification (NCBI taxonomy): domain Eukaryota; kingdom Metazoa; phylum Arthropoda; class Insecta; order Lepidoptera; family Nymphalidae; genus Melitaea; species Melitaea athalia. The sequence continues at coordinate 9,905,344 of HG992198.1, forward strand.
TTGACGTTTTGTTTCAAATAATTAATGTAATGGTGTGTATTAGAGTTAAGAGATGTTATATACATACATATATACTACAATACAAAAATAGACTATGTAGATACTGTTCTGGACGTATAAGTTGTAACCTGATCTTTTATAGCCTACAATCTTCATGAATAAAGTAGCTTTTTAACTTTAAAAGTTTGCAAATAAAACGTTTTTTCAACTGGCAATCATATTTTATATTATTTTATTGCGTAAACTAATATTATCAAATTACTAAAATAATTAATAATGATCAATAATGATTATTATTAAAATAAATTTGTTTTAATATTTAATGTTAAACAAAAAAAACTATTCAGTTTATTTAAAACTAGCGACCCGCCCCGGCTTCGCGTGGGTGAAATGCTGATTCTAAATACTCGTATATTACAGAATGTCTTTATATACAAAGTTCACAGATTTTTTGTCATTAGACAATACAAACATGTTTTCCTTAGAGGTTACTCTTGAATTGATAAATTATGGTTTTAGTCTAATCCTATCAAACCTAATGTCCTTACTATAAATGCGATTTAAAAAAACTAAAGTACTATGTTCGCGCTTTAGTTTTTTTAAATCGCAATTTCAAAAAAATTGTCGCTCAGTGCGTCCCTCCGGCCGGTACCGACGCAACCGCTATGTCCCTGCATTTTAAAACTGTAATATCTTCGAAAATATTCATTTACGTAAATTATATGCTGTACAGCGCCATCTTAATATGTACTAAATGCACAATGCATTTATGGTACTTAATTGGATAAGGATCAATGCTATATTGCTAAAAATCGCTTCGTAAATAATCCATTATTTCTCGTAAAACGTAAAGGATAAAAAATGGTTATTGTGGGTTATCCCTAAGAGATAGACATATACCATCGCAGACTTTTTTGTAGACATTTTTAAGGTGTACAATACTGTAGTACATTATTTTGATCTATCTCGTAGGGTTCAGCCAGCGTTTGCAATGTAAGCGCAAAAATGTGTTTATTTACGACATCACATTAGAAACCTCTAAAATTATAAGTGTTCTTCTACTATATTATGCATGTTTTATACATAATTATAAATCTTCCTTTTGAATCACTCCATCTATTGAAAAAACCGCATCAAAATCCGTTGCGTAGTTTTAAAGATCTAAGCACATATATGGACAGACAGCGGGAAGCGACTTTGTTTTATAATAATATGTATTGATAAATTTTCTTGATATAGGTATCTTACATTAATAATTTCTATAAAAATTGTAACATCGAATAAAGAAATAAGTTAATTAAACCAAACCTAATATTTAACTAATCCAAGCGAAGTTACAAATTTGTCACCAGTACTAAAATGTGCGGTTAGCAATTACCGGTCATAATCTGCAAAACATAACCGTTTTGTTTCTGCTTCCAGAAATTTGCATTAGTTTAAATTAAACAGTTAAATATTTATTAATTGTTGCGGGTTGTTTTTGTTTCGAACATTTCATAACTCGTGTAAAATAACTATTTTATAATAATTGCAAACAAACGAATTTGATGTTTTAAACATTAAACATGGAATTCATCATTAATGAGCTTTGTACTTCGTTAGTTTTGTATTTAAGTTATAAAAATAAATGAATGTTCAACTAATTTAAATATAAATATTTTGCTGTGTTGAAAAAATTTAAACTTACTCGTATGATTATGTCGAAAACAACTAGTAAAATTGACACGTTTAAGTTTTACACTAACACTTGCTATGTGGACCGGTATCTTGGGAAAATCATAAACGCCTGACTTTAAAAAATATCTTCTTAGATTATTGAAATATTCATTTGATCATCTCATCACTACACTAAACCATCATCACCTCAAAACACTCCAAGCGTCACATAGTAAACATCACTGAACAAAACATAATAATAAAATAAAAATATATTAAGGTGATATTAAACCAAATCAATACACAAATATAAATCAGGCTATACAAGTATACATCCATTTCTATTTCGACATAAATAAAAGCCTGTTCAGGTATTCAAGCAGCTTCAAAGCTCAAACCATAAATAAGTACAACATAGTTTGCTAGATATTATACAATTATTATTGGCGTGCAAAATTTACGTTTATTGGTGCACTTTAATGTTATAGCAATCGAGGTATAGTAATAATACCTGTTAACTATAATGGTACAGTATAACAAAAATTAGATACAGGATACATGTAGAGGCATCAGCGGAAAAGAATGTGCTAATTGATTTATTATAATATCAGCAAAACTATGTTATATACTGGTACAATTAGCTCGGCAAATAAGCATACGGCTCACCTGGTGGTAAGCAATTGCCGTAGCTTAAAGACGCCTGCAACACCCGAAGCATAGCAAACGCTTTGCCGACTTTACGCTCAATCCCACCCAGGAGCTCTGGTCACCTTACTTATTACAGAAACCCAACACTATTTGAAAACTGTATTATTTAGCTGTGCTAAATAATACTACGCTAACGCGGCAACACGGCAACGCGGTCAGTAATTGGATGGGTGACCGCCTGGGAATACTGCTTGACGATGGCTTTTTGTTTTTTTTTTTCAATTAGTTTTTAAGCTACTGCATAGCTTTTGCGGGTTTTGCGGATAAATAGGTTTGATATAAATATTTCTTACTTATACGACACATTGAAGTTTTATCTATCACTTTTAAAACTCATGTGAAAATAATTACCTTACCTATAAAATTTAAACGCAAAGTTTAAATACCGTGCTCCGAAACTACTTACTTTTGTTGCGTATATAATTTTCAGGAAACAACATACAAATACATTCGTCTGCGCTCAAAAACTTCAAAAGACTTTACTTGTTTGCAGCAATATTATAAAATAAGAACACGCCGAACATTTAATCAATAAAATGAGAAAATTATATATTCTTTAAACTGAACGTTAGTTAAAAGTACACAAATTAACGTTTGAAATGCACTCGTGTGCAATGAACGTCATACACTTAGTGTAGTAATGATATATGAATATTTACAAATCATAAATATCAGGCAACTCTGGAACATTTCTGATGGAGTTTGACTGTAACTTTACATCAAATTAAAAATCAATCAATAAAAATAATTAGTATGCGAAATACATAATTATAAGAAATTATTTTATCAATACTATCTACAATTAAAGCTTCTAAATTTTATCGCCATTGTTTTTGATTAATTAATTTACAGCGTCTTTAGCTAGCTCATAAGAAATTGATGGATCTTCTTATGCTATCACAAATCATCAATAGTTGCGTCAGCTTAACATCAAGTACTGCCTACTAGTTTAATATTTCCGCTAAAATATTCAATTTTCTTTAGACTATACTCGTTTTCATCGCTTCGTATCGTTTAGAATTTTAGATTAATTGCTTACGCTAACCGCTAAATTTTATCACTGAAACTGACAATTTCTATTTATCGCCACCGCTTATCGCTACCGCTTATCACGGCCACTTATCGCTTACGCTTATGACAGCATTATACCTTAAATATTCATTCGCGTTAAATATGGAACATTACGAGTTTGGCAACTAAATCGCCTCATATCACGTGAGACACGCGTTACGGATGAATTGTACGGCCATCAAACCGAGCGCCGTGATTTATTGTACAATGACGTTGAACGTCAATGATGATACAACCATTTCATTTTTAAATTATTTACAGTGACATAATATCTTGTTAATTAATTGACGTAAATGTAATAATTAAGATTTAAATTCAAACATTCATCTTTTTATTAATGAAGGAGAAAATAATGTTCAATTAGTTTATTTAGATGTTAAAAAATTTCTAAAGTGGTTCTAAAAGTAGGCAATTATATTGATACAATTTTTTGATTTCTGGTTGGTGTTGAAAACTAAATAAATATTTTCAAGACTTCCGTGATATCTGAAATGTTTATTTAAACTACTCATTTTGTTGTTATAAGGAATGAGAGTTAGTAAAAGCCGAAGTGACTGAAAATTTATTGCCTCTAATTTTTCCTTTCATTGTTAATTCAATATTAGAACTACCTTGAGTGTATAGGATACTGACATAATATCAGTTTAATGTGTCCCAGCATATTTGATCCCATTCAATTGAAATTTATTTTATTACTTTTATAAGTATTTCTTTAAATACAAGTAAAAATTTACGTAAAGTTTCGTAATATCCATACGCGTCAGTAGGAAAAACTGTTTAAATCTTCAGGCGCAAGGGAACTTGGTATGAAGAGTTATTTTGGAGAGTTGAATATTTACATTAAATTGAATTACTCGTATAACCGCCAAAATAAAAAACTTGACAGTAACCAGTAGGTACTGAAAAACTCGATAAAATTGAAAATTTGCTTGAATTTTTAACGTTCTTCTTCTTTCAAAAAGCTCGATACTTTTATCTAATATCTTTCAGATTTTTTTATTTGGTTTTTAAATTAGCTTTTTGAGCTATTAAAGTAATTTCAGGTTTTAGTTCCGTTCATTTCGATCGATTACCTAATAATATGTACTTTTCAATTTAAAGTAAGTAATCTCTCCTAATACATGTAATTACACATAATTTTATTGTAACCTTCATTAGAACAATTCGCATTAAGCGTTCTACCTCTAATGAAAGAACAATTTCCCTTACTTTGCATCTAAAAGGAACTTATTTCAAGGCAAAAATTAAGCAAGTTCTAAAGCAATAAAAGTAAGAACACGAGCCATCCCCAACTCGCTGCTAATCGACAAGGGTTAAACTCCAAGTTTTCACATTTGCAGAAATAATTAAACGAATCCCTATTTCCTGAAGCGAAAGCCTACAGAGCCTCCTCACACTTCCGACAAGAAATTGTATATTATTTATTAATTTTTTAGTGGTAGTATTTTGCATTAAGACAGAAAATTCCATATTATTAATTTTTAGAGTAGTAGTGTTCGTTGGGTTGGTACATTATTATTTTTAAGCGACTTCCAAAAAGGAGGAGGGACTCAATTCGATTGTATTTTTCTATGTATGTCAGTCACCTCAGAACTTTTGACTGGGTAGACTGATTTCGAAGATTTTTTATCGAAAGGTGGTGCTTGTCATGTAGTCCCATTTAAAATTAATTGATATCTAACAAGTAAGTTTCGCGTTTATATCAAACAATGCGTATTTACTTGATTATTTTTTCGTCTACTTACGTTGTATTACTAGTCGATGCAATTGAAGTCGGTTATTTTCGTTCGCGAGCAAACACCATTACTTAACAATTGATCAACTCAATTTATTTAACATTTTTATTAAATCATGTAACTAGCTTAAAGTTATAAAATAAAAAAATAATGGCATTTTGATAACATAAATATAGATATTTTATTATTTAGAGAATACTCAAGGTTGACTGTCAAAATGTGAGTCTATTAAATATAATAATTAAATATTTATTTTAGGTTAAACCTTACAGAAATACAAAAATTAAATATCTTGTGACGTTACCAATAATGCAATATGCATTTGGCAAGCTGTTTGCGTAGTTAAAGGTGCGCTAGAACGTCAAAACAACATATTTGTAGGAAAAATTCGTTTTGACAACATTGTACCGTTACGATGGAACACATTCGTGCCGTGAGTACCTACGCGACGTTGCGTAAAAGTTTCCTATTAAACTTTGACATGCACTTTGCGTACTTTGTTTAAGAAAAATGTGTTTCTATCGGAAGTGTGCAAACGTCTCTATGGAAGGTGAAATTGAACGTGCTTGAATAGCGATCTCCCTGACTATTTACCTTTGACTCGTTATTGAAAAACTTTAGATATAATAAATGTCTATCGGAATTATAAGAAACTTACTGATTGAAAAAAAAAACAAAAGTACTAAACAAAGGATCGCTAAAGATAGCTACGGATATCTAATATCAAGTTTATTATAAAAATATATATAAATTAAGATTTAAGAGAAATAGATACCGGATAGTATAGAAAATATTTAATTTATTATTTTGTAACTAAAATTTGTAGTAAAAATATATTCATATAAAAAACGTAAGACGTGACAGACGTGTGTCAAAGTTATAAAATTTTATTTCAATAAAATAATACACCATTTAGTCAAATTTCCTCAAAATTACAGTCTTTTTTGCGAAATTAAATAATATAAATATAATACGTAATTTACGACTATGAGCGTGAAGCATTCTCCGTCAAAAAAATACTCGGTTTCTACACTCGCCGGCTCACGTTCTGACTACATTGATCAGGATTCTACTACCTCAGACTCAGGAAGAAATATAAAGAAGCGAAAAGAAAAAGAAACAGACAATGTTCAAAGGGCAGACTTTAATGATTTTAGAAAAGAAATAATGTCTTATCTAGAAAATATCAAACAGACTAATGATGAATTTATGCAAAATATAAGATCTGAAATTAGTGAAATTAAAACACAAGTAAGTACAGTCACAAAAACTATTGACATCTTATCTCAACAACAAATTCAATTTAGAAATGACCTTGCTGACCTTTCTCAATCATTAGACTATCATACGAAATCATTCGACGAACTCAAAACTAAAACTCATGCTATGTCTAAAGATATTACTGAAATTAAAAAAATAGAAAAAGAAGTTGAGACATACAAATATCGTCTCTTGAATGTTGAAAGATATTTAAATACTCAACAACAACGTGACCGCCTATGTAATATTGAAATATCTGGTATTCCAGAGAAAAAAAACGAGGACCTTCCTCAGTTACTTTTATCTATATGCACGGCCTTAGACGTTCAAGCGGTCAAACAAGATATAACACACATATACCGAGTACCGCAAAAAATTACTAACACAAAATTGCCTAAAAATATTGTTGCCAGAATGAGTAGTCAGTTAATAAAAGATACAATCAATCAATCATATCGGCTATCCGAAAAAAAAAAGGACTCACCAGTGCAGACCTGGGACTTAAGACATCCAAAGACCCTATCAAAATTTATGTTAATGAGCACTTAACTCCATTTAACAAAACGCTACTTAAAAAAACACGTGAAGCTGCAGCCAGTGCCGCCTTCCAACATGTCTGGGTCCGTAATGGCAAAATTTTTGTTCGAAAAAACGATACATCATCTTCTTTAAACATCATGGACACAAGGGACTTAGAAAAAATAAAGTGATAATTGCTATATTTAATTTCACAAAAGATAAAGTTCTTACACCCAAGGGAAGTACTAAATTATATATCAATTATATCTTATATGCAATTAAACACTATTTGCTATTAAATAACTATAAATTATACTTTATAAACAGAAATATATATTTTATATTATGTGCATACATTGCTAACCACATCATCTCTTTGTTTAACTTCTATACAAATATTATTATTTTTCTAAAATATTATATATTATTATTATACATATATAATTGTGAGTTAGGGTGTGTGTATATTTATGTGTACACATGTTCAATAAATGAAAATATTTCTTACCTTTTTAAATGGCTACTAATAATAATTTTTTGAGTAATATGAATCTAAATATCTACTATCAGAATGTTCGTGGTTTAAGAACCAAATGTTTACATTTATATAATAATATACTATTGAATGATTATGATATTTTATCATTCACAGAAACATGGTTGCAGAATGATATTTTAGACACGGAGTTGTGTGACAGTAGGTATATAATATTTCGTTCCGATCGCGATTGCTTAGCAACAAACAAAAGTAGAGGAGGTGGTGTTATGTTATGTGTGCGACGGGAACTAGCTCCAGCGCCGTGTGTGGAGTGGCGAGGCACCCGTGCCACTGAGTCACTGTGTATATCTATACCAGCACGTGCAATAAACTCAAGCCACAATCTACGTATTATTCTGGTTTATCTGCCGCCTGATTTGAACGATTTTAATATTCGTTACGAAGAGTTGGAAAAAAGTGTTCAACACATAATTGATACGTTCCCTTTCGATAATTTACTATTGCTAGGCGATTTTAACTTACCTTGTTTATCCTGGACTAATTATAATGAATACTTAAACCTTCACTCGGGTTCTAAAATCGTATCCGACAGTGCTAATTCGTTTGTGGATCTAATGTACTTCTTAGGGTTGAAACAATATAATTTAGTCCAAAATGAATTTGAAAAAATATTAGATTTATGCTTTAGCAATACTCCGTGCTCCATATCACATATAGTATCAAAACCAATCGTTGGAGAGGATAGATATCATCCAGCATTAAATATAGATGTATTAGACTTACACGTATCCCCTTTACTTGAGAATAAAACACAAACTCCCAATTTCTACAAATGTAATTATGATAACATCAACGCTTACCTCAAAAAATTCGACTGGAAAGATATTTTGTTATCATGCGATTCAGTAAATGACGCTGTAAAAATATTTTATAATATAATTGGATCATGTATTTCTTTATTAGTACCCGTAAAAACCTCTTATAAAAATTCATATCCTTTGTGGTATAGCCGTGCCCTAATAAAAATTATAAAAGAAAAAAATAAAATTCATAAGCGGTGGAAAAAATACGGTAACCCTAGAGACTATGATGAATTTAGTATACTAAGAGAAAGACAGCACCGAATTCAAAAAGCCTGTTTCGATTTATTTACTAGCTCTTCTGAAAAACTAATTAAAACTTCACCTAAATACTTTTGGAAATATGTTAAAAACAAAATGGGATCTACAAGCTATCCTTCTAAATTCACACATAATAATATTGACTATACCAAGGGCAATGATATATGTAACGCATTTAACATGTTCTTCGAAAGTGTTTTTTTAAGACCTCAGGGAGCAAGCCCCACAACAACTTTTACATTCACTAACTCTAGTAATGATTGTTTGTCTAAAATTAATGTTAACAAACATAATGTATTTAAAATTTTACGATCTATAGACATAAGTAAAGGTGCAGGTTGTGACGGTATCCCGCCTTTATTTTTTGTTTCTTGTGCTGATAGCCTCTGTTATCCTATTTCTATATTATTTAATAGGTCACTACAAGAAGGAATTTTTCCTGATGCTTGGAAAAAAGCCCAAATTGTTCCCATCCATAAAAAGGGTTCTAAGTCTTTAATTGCAAACTATCGTCCAATTTCCATCCTAAATACTATCGCTAAGTTGTTCGAAAAAGTGGTGTATGAAGATATCTACTCAATTATTGCTAAGGGCATCCCACAGACACAACACGGATTCCTACGCGGTAGGTCCACCTTATCTATAGTACCCGGCCATAAATATTGCACATCGACCTTTGGAAAGAGACAATCGGCTAATTTCGACTTCGTAGAGCGTTATAGTCCAAGATCCCAGACCCCAGACTTCCTTGTTTCTGATTGACAAAACATTACAGTATACATCGTAGTATAAAGAGTTGCTAAAATATTTTCTACATGTTTTAAAATATAGTAATATAATTAGTGTCTGGCGATAAATACTAAAATAGCTGGTTAATAACATTTTTACGCATATAAAGCAGCCAAATTTAAAAAAAATTGTGAAAGAACGTTTGTGTACTAAAGGATATTATTCGATTAACGATTTTATAGAAGACAGTACGCCTTGGGAATGATGTGATCGCCGCCAGGCTATTTCAACCAATAAAATTATTGTAAATTTCAATCTGCTTTGGAAAAAAAACATGATTAAAAAAATGATATTAGTCCCGCTGAGTTTCTTTCGCCAGTTCTTCTCAGGTCAGAGGCTTTTTCTTTCCGAAATGGTAGTAGACTCATGACGTTCAGTAAGAAATTGTAATCATTTTATGCTGAATAAAATATTTTGAATTTGAATTTAATATATTTTGTCCTTCAAAAAAATATGACAGGTGATCTGGGAACTGGGTTCTTACACTATTAGATCTGTCATATGAAATACTGACAGTCCGATACGTCTCATAGGTAATGTGCGTGAGAGATAACGCTCTACAAAGTTCAAATTAGCTGATTGTCTCTTTCTAAAAGTCGATGTGCATTATTTACGGCCGTGTACTATAATTTAACTTTGTTTTCTGATTTTGTCTTGAAAGCAATGGAGAAAGGTGGACAGGTTGACGTAATCTATACGGATTTTGAAAAAGCTTTCGACCGTGTCGACCATGACATCCTTCTTCAAAAGTTACACAATCTCGGAATTCATGGTGATTTGTTACGTTGGGTGCGGTCTTATCTTACTAACCGCACGCAGACTGTTGTTCTTGGAGGTTATAGGTCTGACTATATCCATGTACCGTCTGGGATACCCCAGGGTTCTCATCTCGGCCCTCTCTTCTATAGCGCGTATATTTTTGACATAAGTACGGTTCTTGTAAACTCAAAACACTTACTCTATGCTGACGACAAAAAAGTATACATGAGCGTACGCACGGTTGATGATTGTAAGCGGTTACAACATGATCTTGGCAACTTATTTGATTACTATACTAAGAACAATATAAATGTTAATATTCAGAAATGTCAATGTATTAGTTTTACTCGTAAAAATAATCCTATTATTTTTAAATATAATTTTAATGGCATTGAAATTGGCAGAACAAAGATGGTCCGTGATTTAGGTGTATACTTTGATAGCAAAATGTTGATGTCTACTCATATTGACATAATTAAATGCAAAGCACTAAGAAATCTTGGATTTGTCATACGAACCTGTAGTCCTTTTAAAGATCCTCTTACCTTCAAAATAGTTTATTACGCATACGTTAGAAGCATCTTAGAATATGCTGCTCCTGTATGGTCCCCACGATACGATATTTATATAAAAAGCATCGAAAGTGTACAGAAGAAATTTGTTCACCACCTTAAATTTAAGTGTAGAAAAGTTGATATAGGCGATAACTACATAGATGTCTGCCGAGCTTATAACCTTCTGACGTTAAGGGAACGCAGAGAGGTATTAGACATGGGGCTATTATATGATATAATTCGTGGGCGCCTAGACTGCCCAGAACTCACTGAACGCATTATGCTGAACAACCCTTCACGGCGTACAAGACACACTCCCTTATTTTATGTCCCGAACTGCTCCACCAACTATGTACAGAATTCTACACTTACAAGATTACCTAACACCTACAATTTGAAATTTCAAGACGTAGATATTTTAAATGGTTCCAAAAATATATTTCAAAATAAAATCAAACGACAATTATTTAAGGAAAATAATCAAACTAACAAATAAAATCAATAGTATTTGTATATGTTTCATAGATATTTATATAATCTTTACTACTATTATTATTATCATTTTTTATATGTGTTATATTTCCTTTCAAATATAAAAATTAAAAAAATTAATTAATAAATAGTTAATTGCTTGTAATTTGTACTTCCCATGGATTTTATTAGTTTAATATGTAAATAAGTTTTAATGTATTAAGTCTTATTTGTTTAGTTTTTTCTTCTCTGATTTTCACGTTTTTTAGTTTAATTTTAAACGGATGGATGGTCGTAATTGGCCTTTATGATTATATTTAATTCTTATTTTTATTTATAACTTTTTCTGTGCTGTGTACCATTCCTGATAAATAAATAAATAAATAAATAAATAAATTACTTCAATGACGAAAATCTTTGCAGACGGAAAATCTGTTGTTCTGTCAAATTAATTGCTAGTAAAAATCATGTCTGTCACTAAGAATCTTGATACACGCTTTGATATACCTAATTAATTTAAATTAAAATTTAAATTTACGATACGGTACTGTAATAATATTATATTCATAAAATGATTATCACTACATAATTATTATAAAACAATGTCGCTTCCCGCTGTCCGTCTCTATGTATGCTTAAATTTTTAAAACTACACAACGGATTTTGATGAGATTTTATTTAATAGATAGAGTGATTCAAGAGGAAGGTTTTTATGTATAATAAATGCATATTATAGTAGAGGAACACTGGTAATTTTAGAGGTTTCTAACGTATCTTTTATTGTAGATAGTATTTCGTTTCAGCATTGCAACCGTGCGAAGCCGGGGTGGGTCGCTAGTTACAATCTATATTCCGAATGAGTAACCTATCATTCACAACCACAATTAGATGACTTTTTTTGCATAACAGGCAATCCGTTGTTTTGTACCTGGAAATTGTTTTTGCATATCAATAACAAAAATAAAAAGACTAATGTTGGTATAACATGTTAAACGAAGATTGTAAGGGTCTTTTGAAGCAAAATTAATTTTTTATTTTGTTTTTTGTTAGATAAAATGTGTCTATTTTTCAAATAGAAATATTTTAATTTCAGATTGCCACGAAGACATTTTCTATCAAAACTTTCAATTGCTCTATTTATTGATTCCACGCGCCACTTTTATATATAAATTTCCAAGTTCTCTTCGGTAAAACAAACGAAAGAACCTTTCAACTTGTCAAAGGGTGTTTACGCGTGGCGCCAACAATAGGATTTCGTGCTCGACGGTACGCGACTCAGCGTTACCTTTCTGTGATGCGTATCCAGAATACGAGCTTTATTTGAACGTTTCTTTGTATGCCACAGTTTCGATACATAATATATGTTTATATTTGTGCTACATATAAAGTCCAAAAAATTTCATCAATGCAATGGTTTCCCATTAAAAATAATTTTTTTGAACATGAAAGTAATGCTACAAATTAATTATTTTCTAATTACGTATTGACTTAGTAGTACTAGCCTTCGCTATTCAAAAGTGTTTTTAAGCATACTTAAAAAAATTAGTTTTAACGAATGCAGATAAATAGCCATATTTTTAATTAATCTAGTAAGTATTCAAATTATTTATCTATAAAAATAATCTAACTTTCTCAGCTTCTAATTTTATTTTGACTAAAAAAGCCAAAAGTTTATTTACTTATTTTTAAATGTATTATTTTTACTTAGTATATTTACTAATATTTATATGTATTATGTACTTTTATATGTGTTTTTGACTAGACTATTTTGGCATGACTTCATCTGCGTATACAGCATTTTCAACTTCTATGAATCTAATCACAAATGACTATTCAGCATGTAACATCCCATGGCTGGCCTCTTTCTCCACGTAGGAGAAAGATTGGAACTTAATCCACCAAATCTGTTAAAATTATTTCTTGATTTTTAAAGTAAATATTTATAAGTTCGTTTATAAGGCTATCAACAAACGATAGTTTTCGCTGAAGCAAATTTTATATTTAGATGTTAAACATATGAAAGCTATCCAACACCCGGTCTGCGAATTCAGGAAAACGTTCTTTCATTTCGAGAAATTCTATACACGTGTTCAAAATCCGAAATATTAAATGTGCATTATTCATGTGTGGTATCCATCTTGCGCCTGGAGCTCCACAATAACGCCTTGCAAACTGGAAATGTTATTCTAAAGAGCTATATTTCAGCAACTGTCGGTAAATGGTTTCAGGATAATAGCACCTGCACAAACATTACTGTACGTAGTCTTTCTTATAATGTTTTAATTGATATTATTTAACGTTCTTAATGGGCGTTGTTTAATATTTTTTGATAGAAAAAAGCAATCCACTTTGTGTAATTCGCTATATCTAAATTGCTGTTAGAGGAACACGTTGCATAATATTAATGGAAAAAATTTCAAGTAAAATTGCTATAATTATTTTGATAATCGATATAAATTTTTTCAGCCAGTAAATGATCATTTTATATTAAGTTGACATTATTTCTTAACATTTGTAGTTTTTTAAAAGCCACAAATTGTGTCATCGATAAATTGAAGGCGACTAGGAGTGAACTAAGAATAAAGGTGCGGAACATTTTTCCGTATCTCATTTTCGTGTAAGTACGATCTCCATCAATTACATTTATGTATACGAGGCGTATTCAAATGAAACTTAATACTTCTGCAAATGATAAGCTATATAATTATATATAGGTACCTATCGTAGTTTAATATAGTTATTGTTCTAGTAGTTAATTTACTTACTAACATACTTTATAAATATAAAATTAAATATTCAAATTAAATTAAATAATATAAAAATAATACGAGTACAATTGGCGAACAGTTGAACGTGATGATTTTATTTATTTAAACTTCATGCACTTGACAGGTCACAAGACGTCTAAAAACGTCAACAAAACTTATATGTAGGGTCAGAAAGTGTCTTAAAAAAACAATTCAATTTAAAATAGATATAAACGCAATAAAGTAGCGAACTATTATTTTGATTGAGTGACACTATACATACATAATATACACATATGAATTCACATTCAAAATAGCTTCCTTTAAACTATGCAAGGAAACTCGAGCTGTACTAGAGATTTACTTTACAAGTGGTCTCTATATATTACGCGGGGAAGCCATTCTAAAATTATACCTTTAGCGGCGATAAGAGTCTGGTTTCAGAGTTATTGCTCTCAATACACCAGTGGATTGTTTTAACTTTAGATCAGAGAGTACCGCAGAAATGCTATGAGAAATTTAAGTTCATAAACATTTCTCTCATTTTCGTGATTTACAATTTTTTAGTGGAGTGGTATACACTTTTTTTTGGTTTAACTACATATACGAAAATCCATCTCTAAATAAATAAATATATCATACCCATATTCGGGATGGGAATGAAACCTGGAACCCTGGAGCTAAAAGTAGGATCAGTATCGATTCGGCGGGATCGCGGAAGCGCCTAGCGGCGTCCCCGTATTTCGGCCCTAGGCGAGTGAAGGAATACCCCAGAGGTATTAGTCCCCACCAGCTCCCTCCGGGCTGGAGGCATCCGTTAGGGATTTCCTCTGGGTTAACAAAAAAAAGGATCAGTACAAATTGTGACAACGAACTTACCTTTGAGATTTCATTCGTAACAACATTCGACATCGTCAACATCGTCAGTTGGATCTATATAGTTTCTTCACTACCACTAAGAAATTCATTTTTCACATGAGGCTTAATTCGAGTTACGTAATTTAAATCAAACATCTTCCAAGCAAATGGAAAAAGGCAAGCAACTGGAAGTTTAATTAAATCAACTGTTCACAAACGATAGTTTGAGAAAAATACAGTTTTTAAATAATCTTCTAAAATAATATTTATCTTTCAAGCCATTTCTAATGTATTAAATTCTAATGACTTAACCCTTTCATTGATATACACGTATATACTCTTTTAGATTGGAAAGATTTCTTTTTGATTTATTGCCTAAGGCGAGTGTCTTGTGATATTGTCGAGATATTGTTTAGAATTTCAGGGATGCGCCCTGAAGCTACGAGGTAATAGCTACGAGTATGTTGCCCTTTTACCGTTTCAATATCGACTCGTTCTATTTTGTTCAATTTCTAAGTAATTATTGTTGTTATATTGTAAAATGCTAATATTATTTTTTTACAATTTCTTTTATACAGTATTTTATTTGTAATCATATCTTTGTTTACAAGACTGGATATCTCATTTATACCTTTGGTTTTATACACAAACTTTGTAGGTAACTTTGTTGTTAATTAAATATTTATCGATTTTAAGTGAAAAAAAAGAAATCATTAAATTTCAAATAAACTCTTTCCGAATTTGTTAACATTTAATTCATCAAGCCTTAATACTTAAAACTAAAACAAAAAAAATCACGTAAAATTATAGCAGCTTGCAAACGAAGAGCTCTAACTTAAATTAAGTACCGAATAAAAGTCTGAACGTATTTAAAAGGGGAAATTTAAAACATTTTTCGAGTCCAGTCATAATGAATGGGCGCGAAATGAGGACTATTGGAATCCAGTGTTTTTTCAGCCCTTCGGTCGGAGACGTTCGGTTATTAAAATAAATACCGGTATGACTAATGGAATAAAATCATTTTCATGTTGAGCACGCTTTTTTTAAATATGATTAAATGAAACACAAATCCAATTATTTTACCTTTTCTATTTTAACGTATTTATTCAACAATAAAAGTCGGAATTAATTACTTAAATAAAAGATTTATAGTAAAAACTTTTTAAAAAACAAGCTTTTATTTGAATGCGCTAGTTAACCATGCATTGATCCAAATTGAACCTGAATACAAAATTTCAGCTCAATTGGTTAAAGATATCTGCTTCAAAATTAAAAATTACAAATACATACATTGTAAGTTAAATAAAAGCTTGTAAAATAATGAATGCTTTGCATTTAATGGTAGTAGGTAACTAGGATATAATTTTTGGGTTCAAGAAATACAGACGATACAAACATCACAACTACTTACTTTATTTGAAATCTAAGTAAAACTATCTTAAGCATAATATTATCCTATGTTATCCCAATTCTTGGGATTCATAACACATTTATGTCAATAAAGTTGGCAAGATACATCACGATATCTATGTCATGAAAAGTCACATCTTAGTCATGCATATTTTTTAGTACTTTCAACAATATTAAAAATATTTCTCTTAATACAAAAATGACAAAATCATAAACCAAAAATATATCTTAAAATTAAAAATTGTCTTGAAACAACTAACAAAGAACTTTGTAACGTAACACATAAACGCAATTCAGTTCTAAGTTATTGGTGCCATAAATTTTGGGTTATACTTGAGATAACAAACGCATAAATTGAAATGTGAGTTGACACGTAAACATAAAACAGTCAATTTAATGGACAAAAATTTTTCTAATCCATTAGGGTCTCAAATTTTAAGTTGTACTTAAGAATAGAGATTTATTAGCTGGGAACTCAAACAGTTTAGCTAGCGTGTTAAAATATTAGGCGATAAATTTTATATTCGAGACAAGCTTAAATTGGTTGTGTTGACAGATTCGGTGAAACGTTCTAAGGGCCAGTTCCACTGATTGAAATGATCGCGATTGGTTCGACGTAAACTTGGTTTACGCGTTTAACGGAGTTAGAGCTGGAAATTGCATTTCACCAACATAAACTGGACGCAGTTAGAGAATAACTGAGTTTAAATTCTAAACGACCGATTTTTGGCGTTTAGCTGTGTAAACACGTTTTGTCTAGAGCTTCTAACGGTCTAACCTATTAAAAACAAATCTTGTCGACTTGTCATATGATATATTCTGATACTCGAGTTGTGGTGGTGTATCCCTATATATATAGATGAATGGCTGAATGTGTTGCTGGGCGCGGATCTTGAGAGCGGCTGGACCGATTGCGCTAACTCTTTCTTATGTTCCTTGAAGTGTGAGGTTGGTTGTTGCGGAGAGAGGTTTTTGAAGGAATTGCCTGAAAAGGTCTTAAAACAACACTTTGCTATATTCCCATACAAATGATTCGTAATAATAATTAAACGAAAGCCAAGATTAGAATCGAACTATAAATTCGATTAAGCAAAACATAGTTTATTAAACGGTGGAACCCGGCCCTAAGGGTTCGAGACTCGGCGTAGGATACAGTTTTTTGCTGGAGTCGCATTACGCCTGGGTTGCCATCACAAAGTTTTAAGTTACCGTGTTTTGGAATAAATACTACAAAATTGACGTGTATTTACTTTACATTAACACGTAAGGTTAAAAATGACAATAATCGGTTAAATAACTTCCCTTTCGAGGTCGGTTGAATAATACATTATTCTTCACAACCGTCATACAAATTTATCGTAACTAACATTTTTTTTCTTCGGCTTTATTCAATGTATATTTGTTTTTTTCCCTTTATATTGTTTATCTTTTGTCGTGTTTTTGTTTAATTGGTTTACGCAATTTCCTTTGGATCGGATAAAAGTGCTTACAGCCAGTAAAGCTCAATTTATTGAGGAAGTAATAATTTTATTCCTTGTTTTTTTGTAATAATTTTATTTCTTGTTCTTGTCTTGTTTTGCACTATAATGACTTATAAACTATCGATTAAATTATTAGGAAAAAACAATTACACATTGGAGTGCCGTATTTTTGAACACGGCAATAAACGTACTGCTGTGTACCGCGTTTTATCACCGAATATATTCAAATTTCCGTGTAACACGGGAATTGCCGTGTGGATGGCAACGCTGCAGGGCGCGTTGGTAGATGTATGAGGGTGGGGGAAAAAAGAGACGCTGGGCTGGATATATAGGGAATTCGGGAGTTAGTCGGGACAGTCGGGATTCGATTTTGAATTCGAAGTACAGTATTGAGAGCCTTTCGGCTGGCGAAGCTATGGAATTTCTGACCAAGATTGAGCATAGAATACCTAAAAAGTATTTTTAGGTCTTGTTCAGAAATTTCATTAGCGTAAGCTGGCCGAGTGTGGCAATGTAGCTTCAGTGTAGTCGCGAAATAGGTTAATTTATTTTTAGTGATTATTATTAAGTGCAATTCTTTATTATAAAAATCTTAATTGTAATCCGCTAAATAAATTCAGTGAAAGACCTGTGATGAAGAGCTCCTGAGTGGTTCGATGCAATTTATTTTTTATGCATGTAAAATAATTTCACAATTTTGATACACTTTGATCACCAATTAGTGTAGAATTAAAATGATGCATGTTTGTTTTTCTGCATGTTGTGTTTCTTTTACTGATTTTTATAACTTTTACGGAGATTTAATAAAAGATATCTAATGAATTATTATCTAGGCTTACATTGATACTATTAATTATTAATTGATTATTGAATGAAATTATTATGAAATAAGCCTTATGACCATGGTTATATTGAGTTTAACTGATAAAATGGAATCTAGTTTAAATAATGATCACGATATGATGTTGATAGAACCAAACGAAATTACATTCGTTTAACTTTAAATTACATATATAAATTGATTGAATCTTTGGTTAAAACTATCATATTAGATATGGCTATAGTAAGGGTTAAATAGAATTTCGTTAGGGTGTATTTGAATAATGAAATGAAATTTTACTGTGTTGTTTAATGAAGTCATTACCTTGGAAGTAGATAGAGTAGTGGATATTTCTATAATATGACCTATAAACAAACTAATAATTAGTCGTCGTATCTTATTGAATATTCTCTACATATAAATATGCTTCTATTGAATGTATATGTATGTATGTATATGTATATATATATATATATATATGTATATTTGGCTTCATTTTGACATTACACAAACTTTTGTAGTTCAAACATTAATTTAAGAACTTGTAGTTTTTAAATATATGTTGGAACGAGGTAACAAAGAGGTTGTAGTCTTGAATGAGTTCAAGGATGCTTTTAGCTCTTGAATACATTCTAAGATGAGGTAATTACACACTGAACTATGACATTACACGAACTATTGTAGTTTTGAACATTGATCTAAGAATTTATGTTCTTAAATGAGTGTCAAGACGAGGTATCTGGTAGACTGTAGTGTCTCATTTTCACGATGACTTTCATTGAACTATATAAACTATGTTAAGGTGAATCCATAAATGTTTGTATTCGCCAGTGTTTTATTATAGGTGTCCCCTATAAGGCTTGGCCTGTCTAAGCCACAGTTCATCGCGTCATCGATGCTAGGTAGATCCTAACCTTGGCCTATCTAGTAGAGAAAGTTGCGTGTACTTCCTACCAACCTCTGCGTTTGTATTTGCCTAACTGAACTATGTTCTTGGTAAATACTATACGTACGTTTTCCTTATCTTTTGATGAGAGACATGGACAAACTCCACCAGACACCTAGTGTATGGTAGTTGTTTGAACTGCAACAAAGGTTAGTAATTTATATTTGGACAGTGGTATGAAGTTCTATTTTAGACTAATAGAGAAACATATTCACTTTTCCAATTAATTTATTGCTAATTTTTGTGGACGGTCTCTGTTAAGTCCTAAAGGCGGATTTACTGAGATTTAAGCCAAGCCTTAATCAAGCCCTCTTGCGTTGTACAAACATACAAACATTGATGGATTATAAAACCTATTAAATATACATTCTCTTTTCATAGTGAAAATGAGATACTCTCAGAGATTCTGATTGAGTAAATGAAATATGTTATATTTAGTTGTTTTATTTATCTCTCGACACTACTATGTCCTTGATAAATCCATTCAGTTCCTGAGAGAGCCTGATATATTCAAATGTTTAACAATTTAATTACTAGTTCAGTGCTTCAATTGAACAACCTATTCTGTTTAATGAATGCTGTTTCATGTGAGTGCTGTGATTCATGCAAGGGCAAACCTGCACAATACACCCACTTTACATGTTGGTCTTATACCTATAATTATTCTTAATTTCCTTATAGGACACTCGAAAGGTTGCGTTGTCGCAAGTCGCTAGTCGCTGTTTGACCCATCTCACAATGGTGGCTAGGCTAGACACTATAGCGGACTATAGACTCGTAACTCAGTAGGTCTTCCTAGGGGATATTACACTATACAACCCTATTGTGACAAAAGTAGTAGGTTTCGTGATCGAATTTCAAAGTAGTTGTGTGACCGAAGTTCCCGTATGGGCTAGTAAGCACACAATGAAAAGATCAGTAGACACGATCTCCTTTTGTTCACGAGGAACACATCTTAGTACCATGTCTGTTTACAGCTTGGTAATTACATCAACTCTAGTAATTCACTGGTTATGTCTATATGACGTCCCAAGGGATTACTCAAATACAGCCATTGCATGATTGTACTGCAACGGTATGAAACAAGCATTTGTTAGATAGGATATATTTCCATCTAACTTACTGTAGAGAATTGGGTCCTCTCATTTCCTACCTACTACCCTTCTTTTGATTTGATAGCACCAACGTTGTGCCTAATTTAATTTAGAGCCTTCAGCACGGTGTGGATCGGATGGGGTCGGAGGGGTTATGGTGGTAGCGACCCCCCGGGTTCAGCTGAACCCGGCCTTTTAATTTCCTAATACCTATAAACCCTATCCTAACAGATTAACACATACAGACAAACACTACAATTTATCTTTTCACAATTATCTGAGATAATTTATTAACTGAATAAATTATTTCAAGATAATTAATAGCTATATAATATGTATTTAATCATTATTTCATTTACTTATCTATTGATATTTATTTCAATTGTTTAGAGATATCAGAAGCTATCTATTATATCAGGTTTGATCTAGAAATACATGTAAAAGAAACTTAGACACTATTCAATTAATCAACGCCATTATAGGATATCCTGATTATAATTATTTAACTTTATTTCTATTTTAGCTATCTAGATTCACTAAAAATATTAGCAATTATAATTTACACATTCTTAAGGAGATATCAGATCTTTTAGTTAAACAGTAGGTGATAGTTATTTCTAAATAAATAAGTTTTAATCCTATTTATTCTTAACGGTTCTAATTTACTAAATTTTATTAATTCCTAATTAATTTACTTATAAGGTGTTATAAAGTTTAATATCTTTCTTTCCTTTTAATAGTATTCCAGAAGTTAGTTATCTATAGTATTTATATCACTGGTAAGTGTAAATATCTTTTCAATTAAATTTTTAGGATAAATTAATTTCAGTAATTTAATGTCGTTATGCAGAGATGTTATTTAAATTAATGGCTAGGTAGGATGTTAGTTAGAGTTTATATAGAAATCAAGGCTTCTAATAACATATACTATGTCTTTCCTTCGGCATACCACAAAAAGAACTGAAGTTACTCTGAAACAAAAATCAAACACAACGTAGAGTCCTTCCTTATTCTAGACGATCGCATTCATAAGGCCAAAGACATTTAATGTCTTCCTAAGCTTAATATTAGCTTGTAACGCCACTACCATGATAGTGTTACAAATTGGTCCACGTGACCAGGATTATCATAAGCATGATGATTAGTCATCGGAGCACCATAGGAGTATCATTACAAAATGGTCCACGTGACCAGGATTATCATAAAGATGGTGAACAGTCATCATGCCATAGGGTAGAACGTTACAACTTCATGTCTTTCTAAATTAAATATTAAAAAGAAAATTAACGAAACAAATACTTTAAAATGAAATGTATTTAGCAACTAAAAATTTAGATTCAATTCCTTTTTTTAACTATCTAAAGTAGTCTAAAGTTGTTAACATGTTATTTTTCGTTAACAACGTTTTTTAATGTGAAGTTCCCAAATTTCAACAGCAACGTAATCCTGTCACTACCTACGAAATAGCGGCAAGCTATCAAACAAAATGGTACAAACATATTACAGATAATGTAAATAAAGTTTGTAAAATTTCACCTTGAATTTCTACATACAATTCGAAGAAACTTTTTCCCCGACCTAACATGAATCAAATTTTTATACCCTAAAAATATTGTTTAAAGGTTAGACCAAATTTCGCTATTCGTTTTGATCTATTAGGCCATTTCCGGAGCTGATTGTAACTTCCGACTAACAGCCGGTGTTACCGGGATAATATGATGAGTAACAGCTTATTAGCTTTAGTTATTTCCTAAACACTTAATATAATAGCACGGGTTATTTGGTACAATTTGTTACTGACATATATGTTTTTATCGTACATATTACTGCCATTGGCCATTGTATTCTAACCACGTTGTATTCTCACAAAAAGTTATACTATATTCATTTACATAAAATCTTTTCTATATTTATCTAAAATAGACTTATATAAACGAAATAGGCTTTTTGGGTTTAGTTTTTAATAATTATCTATATATTATCTATATATTAATACGTGAAGCAAAAACTTTGTACTCCTTTCCACGAAAATTGCGCGCATGGAGAAGTATGAAATTTCGCACACTTATAGTTTATATAGAGAAGGAGTGCAGATTGCTAATATTTTTTTATAAATATAAATTAAATTAATAAAAGAAACATTACACACACTACCATGTATTTGACACACACACGCATATTATACTATTTTGTTGATTGTCAGTTGGTAGTCAACTTGATTTTTTTTAAAGTTTCTTTATTTTCATAATTATTTGTTAAATTTTTAATTATGGTCGAATTTCGACCTCCGGGCGACCAATAGTGATCAATTAAATACGCGTTGGCGCGAAGAAACCGCGAATAGTTAAATGTTATTCGATAACTCGCCGCTTCCCTTCAAACAAAAAGTATAGGACATATAATTTTTGTCGTGATCTAGGTGCTAGTGCATTTACAACCTAGTTGGGTACAATAAGAAAAGTGTTTACCTACTTTTCATAGTTTTGTTTGAAAACTAAATAAATAAACTACAACTACGAATTACGAGCATCTGACTACGTGCATCTCGAATCATGTTATTAATTGTGTGTTGTGTACAATACAAGTGTATGCGTTTTACTTATTTTAATTTCTGTTTACTGTTTTCATCAGTAAAATACAAAACTGATGAACAATAAACGAAATAAAGAAAATAAGTTCATTATTGTTTCGTTCAATATTTAAGCGCATAATATTGTAAGTGCTCATGAAGTAAATGTGTAAATAAAGTCAAACGAATTTCATCGGTTATTTAAAAATATACGCGAAACTTTTAAACGTAGCGAGTCTATGACCAAAACGAATTCTACAAAACTACATATTTGCACTTTTATTCGCATATTATGGAAAATACTCATTTTTCAGTAAAACTTCATCCTGGCTGCAGGCTAAGTTTTTATGCAAGTGATTTAGTGCATAATATATTTTGCATATTTTCAGAGCGGCGTACTTTTAAGTTATAACTCTATTTACTTTTAAAAATCCTGCTACAAGTAGATTAGCAAGGAGACTGACTTGCTTTTCAATTTACTTGTTATTAGGTTATGTGGTGATGTAAACTTACTCTAAAATATTTTTATTCGATGCAAACTGTATATTTCCTGATGGTAAGCTTGGTTACTTTTTTATTTTTTATTTCTATCTTTCGAAGACAGTTCATAATTCAAGCGTTTCCTGTGAAATAATTTTTGCACATATTGTGACATATGGCATTGCCTTTTGTATTCTATACTTATATTATAAAAAGGTAAAGTTTTTAACTTTATTTGTTTGTAGGGGGTAACCTTCGCAAATACTGATCCGAGCATGAAAAGTATTTCACTAACAGAAAGCTACGCTATTCTGGAGTGATATAGGTTATATTTTATTGTTATTGGACAATAAATTCAGTGAAAAATAATAGTATTCGTAAATCATAACGCCCAACGAAGTGGGCACGGGTCGTCTAGTTGAATAATAAAATGAAAGAAACTATTTTTTCGAATTCTCTTATTATATGCTTCAGCCTGTAATATCACTCATATTAGTAAACAACTAATACAATCCTTACAAGTTTACCAATTTGATAACATTGTGAGGGTAAAGCTTTAGTGGTTGTTCTGTATTAGACCGTTTTATAGTTACACAGCACAATCAATCACGGTAATCTTGAGCCGCAAGATCTCACCCGTACCGAGATGAATATCATTTGTATTATCGTTCCGCCTTTCTTACGCTTTTTCCCTTTTACATTCTTGATGATGTTTTGATCTTAATACTTTCATACCATAATTCTAGAATTATTTTAATTAAACATCAATAAGTTTTTGCTCGGAGGGAGGAATGGATTGAAAAGATTTTTTTGTCATTAATTTCTCTCTCCGTGCCTCAGAGAACACGTTAACTCATCGCACACAGTTGTTATCATAAATACCTAATAGAAATCTCTGTTCTTAAGGCAAGCTACTCGCAAGCCCACAATAAAACAGCATAGGGATTTTTTGCCTTTGCCCCAGAAGTATTCTAAATTTGAAGCAACCCATCTGGGGAAGTGCCTCAACCTTACAGAAGATTACAGCTCCAAATAACACTATTCTCAAATAGTGTTGTATACCTGAGTGAGTAAGGTCACCATAGCTCCTGGGGAGGTTCGGAAGTAGGCTCGGCAACAGGTGTCTATAGGCTATGGTAACCATATACTATCAGATGGGTACCGGCCGTTTGTCGAGCTAATCGTATAAACTAATTAACAGTATTTTTTAAGACAAGGTTTTATTTAAGTGCGCTAAAAAGAAAAAAAAAACTTTTCCTTTAAAACTTTTATCATCAAGGTGTGTCAATGGGTCCTTTTATTAAAATATTGCAATATGGACAGAAATGCAAGAAAAGCTAAATTAACTTATATAAAAGCTGTAAAGACACATCTTCTCTACAATATATTGATTAACGACTTCCGTCAAAAGAAACAAGAACAAAGGAAGCATGATTGAGTATTACAAAAAAAGCGAACGGAACGAAGCAATGTATCTTATTTATCGGGTTAAAAGTTTTTCAGTTGGAAGCCAATACGAGTTATTGACTTATGTAGTTTCCAACTGCAGTACAAGCCCGCGGAACAAAGTTTGTACGAGTGATTCTTGTTTATCGTATACAGAAAAATTGACATAATATTTATTTTCCCTGTTATAAATCTATTTTTGTTGTTAATTTATCTAAAATAAGCTTATCTTTTATGCCGTTATCTTTTTACTATTTTCCTGTTTGTGAATATTGACACTTATTTCTTTTCTTTTGCATAAATATCGCAGTCTAGCTGTATGACATACATAGTTCAAAAATCACTTGTCTAAAATGCTCATTAGTCCATTGAAATGTTACATGAGCTTTGCAAATGCAATACTTGGTCCTTAAATTGTAACATTTCAATGGACTACATCGACTTCGAATTATATGTGTGTGTATGCCTAGTAATAAAGTGTGTGTAAAAACACTATTTAAGTTGGGCAGATAAAAAAAGTCTATATCGTAGCATTTCAACTTAAACAGATTGTTAGGGC
Organism: Melitaea athalia; assembly: GCA_905220545.2. NCBI lineage: Eukaryota > Metazoa > Arthropoda > Insecta > Lepidoptera > Nymphalidae > Melitaea > Melitaea athalia. Next base: position 9,930,897 of record HG992198.1, read on the forward strand.
CTATTGCAGTCAAATGTCCTTTTTTTAAGTGAATCTTAAACTAAACTAGAACAGTGAGTAAATATTTTGTTGAACAAAGGTCTCTTCTCTGCATGGCAGGAGGTTTTGAACTTAATTCGCCAAGCTTCTCCACTATTGATTGGTGGATAATAATAATCCTACATAATGAAGTGTTCATTAATTGGTACCCACAAGAACCCAAAAACAAATATTTGTTCTAAAACCAATATATGGCATAAATATAATAACTTTCGCATAACTGTCCCAAAAAGGTCGTAAACAAAGAAATGTCCCAAAAGATTTCATTGCTCCTGTAGAGAACAAAATAAAATGCATAAAATTAGATGAAAAACTCACGCGGTTAACGCCAATACATTGAAGCCTAATTGATTTAAGACCTCACAGACCCGCAGTATCGTTTCATTTACAAAGTTTTAAACATCGGGGAGTGTTTAAAGTTAGATTCACTGTAATTAACTACTTATTCGCTGCTATTACAATGTTTATTCTACTGTACCGCTCCGTGCAATAAAAGTTTTCATACAATGGGATTGACTTACAAACTTGTAGAAAATAATGTCCATTATAAAACAGCATTTTTTACAATTCTATGTTATTCGTAATAACTTTAAGAACTTAACATCATTACAAAATACTGATCACTATTAGATTGACTAAATATCCTGCGTTGTTTCACCTGCGTTAATTATTATTACAACAAGTGACCTGCCCCGGCTTCGCACGGTTGCAAAAACTATCAGTGTTCCTCTACTATATTATGCATGTATTATACAAAAAACCTTCCTCTTGAATCACTCTATCTACTTAAGAAAGCCGCATCAAAATCCGTTCCGTAGTTTTAAAAATTTAAGCATACATACAGACAGACAGCGGGAAGCGAGAAGCGACTTTGTTTTATAATATGTAGTGATTTGTAATTTAGTTGATTTTCAACATCAAGGTTTAAAATAGATAAGACAGATTGGTGATTCTTATTTCTTAGCACAGGTTTAAATAACGATAGTGTTTTATTCTCCCTTATGCATAAAACAATTATGTCAGATGTCAACATCTTTTTCATATTACTTAACTTAATGGCAGTTATATAACCTGAAGCGTGCTACGAAATTGAAATCATTAACAAAGCAGTAAAAATAATGACAACACCAACTTTAGAAGAACCAAAATAATCAACAACAAAAAACTGACTTTAATGTACATCAATTATTATTATTATATTGAAGAAAGAAAAAAATAACATAAAATAATTTGTGAATCCTTTTTATTATTATTTAAACTTATGACTTTAACCACTTCTTGTCTGATGTTTCGTGCTGCAACTACTGTATTATATTGTGATTAATGTGAGAATAGTGGTGCTGATTTTACAACAACAGATATCTTTTATTTATAATACTTATTTATTTTATCTATTGTACAACTGTTTTTTGTCCCTAATAAAATAAAATATAATCAACACGTGATAAAATGAGAACATCATGAACGTAGTGATAAAAAAATATTTAATTAAATACGCACTATTAGAGATGACTCAAAAACTACTCGTAAGATCTCGCTCAAACGGAACCACACAATAAGGACCAGCTTTTAACTAAAATAAGAATCATCGAAATCGGTACAAAAAGTAGTGAGAACATTTTTGAAGTCGGTCAGACATTTATTGTATTCTTGTCTGTTTCATTACATATGTATGATCAAATGTATTAAATTTGGTATCCTACAAGATTGTACCAAGACGGACAATTATGTTGACCACTCGCACAATACGCATAAATTAAGACGTCAATTAGTTGCATTGACGGTGACTGTGATTAGATTCTGATGGGATTACGATTACAGTTTACATGTTACAGATATTTATACATTTAATAAGCTTTGCTAACAAATTAATATTAATTTAAAGCTTATATTAAAAATAGTTTGATAGCTCAAGCATATTATTCGATCCAAGATCATATTCATGATAAAGATATGAGTTATCATAAAGACGTTTCGGTTTAAGTTTCGCTGTATTTCATGCGAGACATGACTTATAGTGATTGTAATTTCTATAAGTGTTACTGCGGAATTTGTCTACATCCTTCATATTAACTATATTTAATTTTTCATATGATATTAAGATGTTTATAATTTCCTCATGTGTGAGTATTACACAAAAAATAATACTAACAAAATTTAATTAATTTTTTACAAACGGCTATAATTTAATCTGTAAAATGACGTTTTAAAAGTAATTTTGAAGCTTACGTAAAAACTCTACGATCATAATAACTGTGTTTGCTAGCAAACGAAAAATCCGACTTCAATTACATCGACAAGTAATACAACGTCAGTAGACGAACAAAATTAACAAACGCACTAGTCGCCACTACGATTTTCGAAGGATAACCTCCTCTCTAAGGAAGGATATCTATCGCCTTTCCAACAAAAAAAAAAATCTTATTGATTTTTTTTGTCGATTCACAAACTACGAAGTTATCCGCGAACACATAAAAAATATCTATATATATACGGTCGAATTTAGAAACCTCATCATTTTTTGTAGTTAGTTAAAAACATAAATTGACTCTTGCTGTTTGCATCGGTACAGTAGTTACTGGTATACTATTAAACCTATATCTTCAATTTAAGAAAGCGTTGTAAAAAGTCACTCTTAGCGTAACAAGGCATTATCGTCAGTTGTTTTACACGATTTCTCTTCCAATATTTCACTCACAGCACGGGCCTTATATCGTTCATTAAACTCCAATAAGTTGCAGTAAATACTAATTATTTTTGAGGGTAGTGTAAAGTTTGAAAGCGTAACTCCCGTAGTTCTGAAACTGTCCGCTGTGAACGAGCGTTGTTGCTAACTAGTGACTTGAACAGTTGAAAAGTCTTGCTTGCTTAACAGGGCATCAATTCATTATTTGGTAAGACTGTTGCAGGGACTTGGTTCCGACCCGAGTCTGGTTGTAACATATATTTACTTATTTACTAGCTGACCCCGCAAACGTTGTTTTGCCATATATGTTATTAGCCCCCCTTAATCCCCCCCCCCCCCTTTATAACTTAGGGGTATAAAAAATAAATGTTCGCCGATTCTCAGACTTACCCAATATGCACACAAAAATTCATAAAAATCGGTCCAGCCGTTTCGGAGGAGTACGGTAACTAACATTGTGACACGAGAATTTTATATGTAAGACTAGATGACCTGGTGAACTTCGTATCACCTACGTATATTTGTGAAAAATATGGACAAAACACTTTCTGAACGCACCTATAAATATTTGACAACCAACTGACAATGTTTTTGACAAAAGACATCAAATTTCACCGTAAGGAACATTTTGTATTGGAAAATTATATTGTCGCTTTTAGTATTTTCCGTTACTACTACTACTATAGTACTCGTATACTATTTATGTTTCTCACAGTTTAAACCTTCCCTGAACTTCCTCAAACATTTTAAGATCAAAATTAGCCAAATCGGTCCAGCTATTCTCGAGTTTTAGCGAAACTTACGAACAGCAATTTAATCTATACTTATTACTAATATAAAGCTGAAGAGTTTGTTTGTTTGGTTGTTTGTTTGTTTGATTGTTTGTTTGTTTGTTTGTTTGAACGCGGTAATCTCTGGAACTACTGGGCCGATTTGAAAAATTCTTTCAGTGTTAGATATCCCATTTATCGAGGAAGGCTATAGGCTATGTGTCATCACGCAAAGACCAATAGGAGCGGAGTCCACGCCGACGAAGTCACGCGCAGAAGCTAGTTTTATATATAAGATTTTTGTACATTTTTATGTGTATGTTTATTGGTTAAAATAAAATTGTCTTAATCAGTCAACTGTTCAACTATTGAGGATCGCTCTGGTGTCGTGATGCGTGTACTTATGAGACGCCTAAACACCGGCGGTCGCGGGTTCGATTCCCGCTCGCAATGAATATTTGTATTTGTACAAATACTTATGTCCGGTCTGGGTGTCTGTTCTTTGGGTCTCACCACCGTACCTCAGAATTATCATATAAACTTGTACATAAAAATAAAGAAATAATACTTTTTCCACAAATGTAGTCTAAGATTAATTCATAAAACTTTAAAATAAGTAAGACAACTAGATGGATAAGACAATTGGCATTTCAATATATTTAAATCACATAAATGACTGTCAGGATGACAATAATTAAGCCTGTAACATCCCACTGCTGGGCATAGGGCTTTTTCTCCATGTAGGAGAAGGGTCGAAGCTTAATCCACCACGCTGCTCGATTGCGGTTAGCGGACACATATACTCGTATGTATATGTTATTAGGACCGACAGCTTTACGTGCTCAACTACAACTAAAAGACAAATAGTATTTGAATATGACTAATTTACACAAATAATTGTCATACTGTATTGTGATCGCAGGTTTACAGACGTCACAATCATACACGGATTGTGGGTCTCGTGCGGTTTGGCACCTCTATTCATCCTATCTCATTTCGCCTTTGAGGCGTTGTTTACACGGAATCTTAATTTATTGTATATATATATATATATATATATATATATGAAAATATAATGATATGAAATATAATATATATGAAAATATAATATATATATAATGAAAATATCTAAATGACTAGCAATATTATTAAAATATAAACTAAAATTAAAATGCATAAAAAAGATATTTCGTGATAGCGAAGTTAATGTTTTTGTTAACCGACTTTGTATGGTACAGTTATAGTTGAGTGAGAGATGACGTATGTGAGGGAAGGTTATGAGGTAAACCAAACCCAATGAAAGTCGATCCAACACTAAGTTTATTATGATAAATTTACAGTATATATAGGCAGAAGTACAGACGTCATACGTTTCATACAAATAACAATTTCATTAGAAATCTGTATTAGGCAAATAATTATGTTGTGAAAAATAAGCTAATTTAAATAGGTGATTACTTTGCATCCGTTTTAGTCAATAACAATTTCGTAATAAATAAGCTAAATTAAAGAGGTTGCAAGACAATCATATTGCTCAATGTGCGTTGACCCGTACATCCTGCCGACTCAAAGAAATGTGCGTTAACCCGTACATCCTGCCGACTCAAATAAGGAAGATAACCTATATTAAAGTTTACAATAATGAAATACAATTAAGACTGAAGTAAGTAGATAACTTCTAACTATATACTAATCATCACTGCACTACACTTTTAGTGGAATGTCCAGTCGAACGAATCGCGGTCGCGCTCTGGGGGGAGCAGGGGCCTCCTGGGCTTCGTCCGTATCTGCTGCCACTGGAACTGAGGTCGAGGAGGCATCTGTCACAGCCGTACTCCGTATATTTTTGTTTCTGTGACATCGCATGGTTCCGTACAGACATCCCGCAACAATGATAAATCCCAAAATTATGTACAAAACAGAGTACTGGTGTATATCGTGTATGCTAAGTGATGCGGTTTCCTGATCTTTGAGATTAATGATTTGTGACTTCATCCGCTGCCACAAGTCTTCATGATCCTCGGGTGTGAACAGTTGGAAATCTGAAGTATTTATTATAGAATTTAATATTGAAAAATCTGTTGGGATCGGTATGTTTTCTTCGACCTTAACTTGGCTCATGTAGCTATTTTGCCCGAATATAGAAAACATGTCGCCTTTTATTGTACAACCTTGACCGATTTCTAAAAGGCCATTCCCGGTCAGTGTCGTCATTATAACTCCAGTATCAATGCAAAATATGCGCACTGTGCATTTCCCACAGCAAGAATAAAGCCACATGTTATTGTTATGTAATTTAACCCAGCGCATGCGACACGGAGTCTCCTTTGTCTTGCATATGGTTGTATTATGTATACTCAAATTACAAATTCCGCTGGTTAATTGTAATTCGTATATCGGTTTATCGAGAGCGCATAATATTTTGTTTGTTTGTATATGGACACAACTTTCTACATCGGAGTCTGTCAGGACGAGTAGTAGATCCTTTTGTAGGTTGAATGCAATGTATGGTGCGATAAATTCAATGTTATAATGCTGCTGAGGAAGGGTTATTACTCTATCCAGTTCAAAATTTTCTTTAATAACCAAAGGAATCTTGATTTCGATTATCAAGTAAGAAGAGCCGATGTCACCGTTTACAATCATATTGCCGATGTCACCATTTCAATCATATTGCTCAATGTGCGTTGACCCGTACATCCTGCCGACTCAAAGAAATGTGCGTTAACCCGTACAGACTTCCAAAAAAGAAGGAGGTTCTCAATTCGTCTATATTTATTTGTATGTAGTTACCTCAGAACTTTTACTGGGTGGACCGATTTAGATTATTCTTTTTTTAATGCGCGTGTCATATGTTCCCATGTATATTTAATTGAGATCTAACAAGTTCTTTTCAAGTTTTTAATAAAACGTATTTGCATAAAACGCCACAAAATACACATTTGACAAAATAGTAAGTTTGACCTAAGCAAAAGATGTCATTTTTACATTAGAATTTGGAGCGAACCCGATAAAATATAAGAAATTCAAATTAGTAGGTATGTAGATACCTACTTAAATGTACTGTTGCATTGTAATTACCTCTTGTTATTCTCTGAGGTTGTATGATAATCAATTTTTATACAAAGAATACAAAACCATCATAATGGAAAGCCCGCAAGATGTCGGTTAGCCACAGTGGACTATTACTCAGAGGTTGACGCATAAATTATACGCTCAATTAGTTATATTGATGGCTAGCGCGATTATACTGATCCATGAAGACGTATAACATGACTGACTGATTGTTGACCTCGATCATGGGTTAAAAGTAACGTCAACGTTACATATTTCAACATGTTTTCACTAAACAAAATCTTGCACAACCTATTTGCACAAATAATTGTGCAAAAAAAAAAAACAAAAGTTGGTTATTTCATTTTGTACCATATAATGTGTGTTATATATGTTGTTTTAAATATTAACTTTGTTATGTTAAGAAAATGACGTATTTTTTTTGTGTACTTCTAATTTGTGTTTAAACCTAACCTACACTTAATATTAAAAAAAACATTTAAAGCAAAACTATTTTTAAATCCAAGTATACATACATATTGAAGTTCCTATCTTCGAATTTAATTGATCGTGAAAATTTTAAGAGCCGTTCGCATTCCTTCAGCGTCCGCTATATATTTTATTGAAGACAATGTTAGAATACAAAGTACGTTGAAATTATTAATTGTTATCTAGATTCACTTTATGTACAAGACTGTTACATAGAACTAATATTTTATTCTTACTTTGTTTTTTTTTCACCTTGTCTGGTCACCTGTGTCGCAGGACCGATGGCCGCTGAAGCAGACGTGTCCTAGAGTGGAGACCGAGTATTGGCAAACGCAGTGTAGGACGTCCTACGTCACGCTGGAGCGACAATCTACGTAAGATTGCCGATGAAAGCTGGATGAGGATTACGGACAACCGAGATCTCTGGCGCGAACTTGGGGAGGCCTATGTCTAGCAGTGGACTGCGATAGGCTGAACTGACGGACTGTCTGACTGACTTTGTAAACATAGACTCTTTTAAGAAGAAAAAAAACTTGAAACGAAATATTTTTATGTACACACACGGTCGTCTGTTCTTATAGTAGTCAAATTAATGCTTTTGTTATAAGCAACAGTCAACTGCGAGTTATAATAAACCGCCTTTCTGCATCGATTTGTACTAACCTATGTTCGCAACAGTTTTCTCAATTTTTTTCCTACACTGGCAGTCAGTCGGTGAAAGTCAAACACAACTTTAGTACTTGAAACTCAGCAGTGATAATTAATTAAACATGCAAGCATTGCTTTTAATCCAAATTTCGATCAACAAACTTAACTCAGATTTAGCTACGTAAAATATGATTGATATAAATATATCTGGAAACAACGTGCTAAGATCACACTTAAAATTGAATAAAATCAGAAAATAAGGCAGTTTTAAATTTCCTCGTGTTCTGAATACGTAACACAAAAGACGAGCGTACGCTGAGACCAGAGCAGCATAACCTACTGAAAGCAAATAAAATTTTGAAAACATGAACAACAAGAGCTAAAGCAAGTTACAGTACACATTAAAATTGTTCTCTTATTATCTATGAATATATTCATAAAATGGAAGAGATTGTTTATGACTTTGATTGAAATATAATTTTTTCGAAAGAGGACTGGTGCATTTTTTGCCCAGAGAATCAGCATAGCGAATTAACGGGGAAACGCTGCCAGGATTCTTGGCACCACTTCTTCTTAGCTTCCACGCGGACATGATTTGTACCAAAACCATCTGTAAATATTTAGTTATTAAGTTGTGAATTGTTAATATGTATAATAAAATATTATTGAAAAACAAAATGTTTTTCCTTGTTTTATCTTAGTTTATTTATATATAATACTTACGCCTTACCTGAATGTTAGGGGTGGAGCCTAATAAAAATAACTTATTTGATAGGTGTTTCACATTTTCAGAACAATGTTACGATGCGAGTCCAAATAAATCTAGAAAGTTCTCTCTGAATACATTTTCGAAAGACAGTGTGCTAACTGCTATCCTTAAATCGATCTAAACGCTAATAAGATTTTTTTTCTATGACCAGGGCTCAGTATAACTGATATGTGACCACACACACACAAAACCTGGAAAATTGGTATTATGCGTACGTTTTATTTCAGCAATACAAAATTTGCAAGATCTGATATCAGCAATTGTTAAGATGATTTTCACACTGTGGAATTTTCATACTCTATAATTCTCATATGTTACTATAATCCGTATTTCATACGCTTAACTTAATAATAAAACATCACAAAAAGCCTTCTGACGTATCCGTGACGTGACGTGTGCAAATAGAGCCTATTTCGAAATGCCTCTTCAGTTAATCGCCCCACGTAAGAAACGAAACGTTGAGGAAAAGTTACAACTTCGAGAAACTTTAAGTGATAAAAACCGAGATTCGAAGCGAGTGGTTCTGTATACGTGGATAGGTTTTATTATTAATATTTTATGTGACAAATAAGTGTGTTGTATGTTTGTTAAGGAAAAATTCAGAGAACGTTTTTACTTTACGAAGCTAACGTTTCTAGTACATATTGAACTAATTTTTAAACTTCTATCGTTTCTTTGATAATCAATTATTTATTATTCATCATATTATTAATTATTAATCATCATCATCAGCCTCCACAAGTTCGCGCCAGAAATGGCGTGAACTCATGTGCTTTGTAGTCGCCACGCTGGGCAGGCGGGTTGATGAACGCAGGGCTGGCTTTGTCGCACCGAAGACGCTGCTGCCCGTTTTCCACCTGTGTATTTCAAAGCCAGCAGTTGGATGTTTATCCCGCCATCGGTCGGCTTTTTAAGTTCCAAGGTGGTAGTGGAGCTATGTTATTATTCACCGTGATTAAATGTATCATGTACTAACTTTATCTATATATATAAAAGAGTTACCCACCCATTGACTCATCACGATATCTCTGGAACCATAAGGCGTAGAGACTTGAATTTTGGTAGGAATATTCCTTTCGCCGAGTAGAGGTCAGCTAAGAACGGGTTTTACGATATTTCACCCCTAAGGGGGTTAAACGGGGGTTGGAAGTTTGTATGAAAGTCCTATGTTTTTGAAGTAAGAGACTTGAAATTCAAAATGTATGCTCTATAGATGGTGTTGAGGTGTACTAATAATGTATTTTGAGAAATCAACCCCCTTTTGGGGTTAAAACAGGGGATGATAGTTTGTATGAAAGTCGAATGAAAAATACACCTACAAACTTGAAATTAGGCAGGTAGGTCCCTTATAGGGAGTAGATATCCGCTAAGAACGGGTTTTACGAAATTCCATACCTAAGGGGGTTAAACGGGGGTTGGAAGTTTGCATGAAAGTCCTATGTTTTTGAAGTAAGAGACTTGAAATTCAAAGTGTGTAGTATATTTAGTATCGGCATTTCACCCGTGCGAAGCCGGGGCGGGTCGCTAGTACTTCATAAAGAAAGACAACTCTTAATAAAAAAAATTATTTTATTCAAAGTATTTTAATTAAATAATTTGTATGTAAATAATAGCACTCCGTTCCATCTTGTGAGTTGTTTCAGGTCTGAAATAAATCTGAATGAAATTAATTTAAAAGCAAACCAAGTAAAACAACCACAACATACACGGCTTACGACTTAATCCAAATTAATTCCTCACTATTTTCTACTTGGCCAGATTTTTTAAAGCGTAAGAGATATTTTTAAAAACAAGATCTAAAAATATTCAAAGAAAATTTATACTTGAATTTTAATGTGTGTTATTAATATAAATAACGACGATCAAAATTATGTTAAATTTAAAAATTTCACACAATTTAATAAAAGAAATAACAAAAATATATTCATTGCATTTACATTATATTCGATATTTCTACCTGTAAAGAAAGGCAAAAGATATCATAGCTTTTCCTTTAAACCAAAAAGTGATAAAATAGCCTAATAGCAGGATTATTTACCGTGTCCCTGATAACTTACAAAAATGCTTTAATTGCAGCCAATAATGATACCATAAAACTTGTATTGTTGTATATATCAGGCAGTAAAGTAACTAGTTTTAAGGTTTGTGGCAAAAATAAAAATGGGTAAAAATGGCTTACCGCCATTTTTGTTTTGTGATTTCCGATTCCGAGTTCCGTAGAATTAGAAGTTTTCAGTGACGGTGAAAGTTCAAAAAAAATATTAATTTTTTTTCATTAGATATTCTAGACACATAGAAAAGTTATTTATTATAATTGACAATTTATCAATCACTTAATATAGACGGTAAATAAAATAAAAATATGATGTTTTTGCTGGGATCTCTTATTATTCACCTCTGGCTTTGACAGCTGATTTTTACGGAGCGATTGCCACTTGACCTCCGAAATATATACCTAAGGGCAAACCAATAACCCTAAAGGAGGCTAAAATAATAAAAATTAGATTGTTATAGATAGATGTCTATAAAATAATTTGTTAAACCATTTTATGTGTTATATTAATAACAATATTTGTTTTGTGTGGTAACGCCGCGTTGGCGCAACGGTCACAACATTGGTTTGTGGCTGTTGCACTGGCGGTTGCGGTTCGATCCCCGCACACGATAAACATTTGTATTGGCCATACAGATGTTTGCCGTGGTCTGGGTGTTTGTGCAGTCCTTGTGGGTCTCCCCACCGTGCCTCGGAGAACACGTTAAGCCGTCGGTCCCGGTTGTTATCATGTACACCTAATAGCGATCGTTACTCATAGTAGGAATATATCCGCCAACCCGCATAAGAGCAGCGTGGTGGATTAAGCTCCAATCCTTCTCCTTCTTGGAGAAAGAGGCCTATGCCCAACAGTGGGATGTTACAGGCTGAAAGCGTGAAAGCGTTTTGTGTGGTAAGTTTTGAATCCCCAATGATAAATTAACTTTTTCAATTAGATACAATATTATAAATTTAACGTTTTCTCACTTCAGGATACAACCTCATAGAATTTAATTTAATTTAAAGCAATTACAATTACATCTGCGTTTGAGATGATGGCAAACGCAGTGTGGGACGTCCTCCGGACCGTTGGACCAACGATCTACGTAAGATTGCCGGTGTAGGCTGGATGAGGATTGCGGAAAACCGGGATGTCTGGCGCGAACTTGGGGAGGCCTATGTCCAGCAGTGGACTGCGATAGGCTGATGTGTGTGTGTGTGTGTGTATGACAATTACATCAGAACAAATTCAGTTTTAAAATCGATACGCTAAAATATTTTTGATAATAAGTAACATTATTGACGGAGGTTCGAACCTGGGATTGACACATTTTACGTACATAAAAATATTTAGTAACTATGAAATGGATATCGTAAACAAATGAACTTTAAAAATATTTTGATAGGTTTAATTTTTTTGCAATTTATTTTAGATGCGATAAAAGTAAACAGATATTAGGAATACACACTTTAAACCATACTTAAGAGAAAGGTTATGCCCATGACACGTACTCATATTACAACTACATTTTCACATTCACATGTTTATACTACATTTTCCAAAAATTTCACAATTCTCATTCCTTCAGTACCTTACTGAAATTATATGAAATCAAAATATTTTTTTTTAAACAGGGGTGAATAAATGTAAAAATACAGAGTAAATAATCGAATAAAATTTACATTTAAACATTTTACGCTATTCTGATAGCAGTAAAACTGATTTTAATAATAAGGCTATTAGTGTGCAAACTTTTAGTATTTTTAAACTTAAAAAAAAATACCCGCAGCGCTCACCGTCCTTTAAACTATTCATTTACATAAAACCTAGGAGAAAATAGTAAATAACGGTTCGCATTTAAATTTTAAACAAATCTCCCATTTTAAATTCCCATCTCGAAACTCTTTTGTTCGTCGCTCAAATGACTGAGACGTCATCTTTTGATTATTTTCAAGCAAACATTATGCAAAGCGTTGACAGACTATTGCTGTGCATTTTAGACTCTGCGGACTTTTAAATAGAAAATTTTTAATTAAAAATAAAAGGATGCCGTAATTAATTTCAAGGAAAATTATTAAAATACCTTGAACGTCTTGCTTTTTAGTATTCATCTTTTATGAAATAAATAAAATAATAAGAATTTTATTCTTGAATAATATAGAATCGTTTTTACTTCTTCCTTCGAAGTGAAACAGATATTTTTATATTTCGATATAAATATTCATTTCATCCAATTCTATTTTCAACATTTTGTACTAGGTATGTAATCTTAAAAAACAAGAAAAATCTTACTGAAATCCTTGCTTTAGACGTTCGGAGGATCAAGTTTCGTGTAACTAAGAACTGTCAATGGGGAAAAGGAAAGTTAGGAAAGTAATTATGGCTGTATTTGTAAATTACTTATTGGTTTTCCTTTTATTATTTTATTTGTTTATTTATTTATTTTTCCTACGATTTGCACTTTGTAATTGCTGCAGTGTACACAGTGCACAATTGGTCTTGTTCTTGCTTAAATCTCATCCGTTTTAAATTAGTCTTAAAAAAGTAACTTCACTTTTAGGGTTCCGTACCTCAAAAGGTAAAAACGGAACCCTTATAGGATCACTTTGTTGTCCGTCTGTCTGTCAAGACCCTTTTTCTCAGAAACGCGTGGAGGCATCAAGCTGAAATTTATATTAAATACTCAGATCTGCTGCCTCTTAAAGCTGTGAAAAAATGAACTTCTAAGCCAAGGCGATCAAAAGATACAGCCGTTTATGCTGCAAATTTTCGACACTCTCAAGGGAATCAAAACCTACAGGGTACTTCCCGTGAACTAAGAATCTTGAAATTTGGTACAAAGCAACGTCTTATAGCACAGATACAGGAAAAATTGCGAAAAGTGTAAATTTTTAGTTACTACATATAAAAAAAATATTTTAATAATTTTACACTTAATACCACTTTTCTCATAAACGCGTAAAAGTATTAAATTGAAATTTATATCAAATACTCAAGTCTATAATACCTTTAAGCTGTAACAAAATCAAACTTCTATGTCAACGGTATCAAAAGAAAAACCAAGTTAAGCCGCATATTTTCATCGAAAATAGTCCCAAAGGAATCAAAACCTACAGGGTACTTCCCGTGAAGTCAGAATCTTGAAATTTGATACGAAGCAACGTCTTATAGCACAGATACAGGAAAAATTGCGAAAAGTGTAAATTTTTAGTTACTACATATAAAAAAATATTTTAATAATTTTACACTTAATACCACTTTTCTCATGAACGCGTAAAAGTATTAAATTAAAATTCATATCAAATACTTGAGTCTATAATACCTTTAAGCTGTAATAAAATCAAACTTCTATGTCAACGGTATCAAAAGAAAAACCAAGTTAAGCCGCATATTTTCATCGAAAATAGTCGCAAAGGAATCAAAACCTACAGGGTACTTCCCGTGAAGTCAGAATCTTGAAATTTAGTACAAAGCAACGTTTTATAGCACAGATGCAGGAAAAATTGCGAAAAGTGTAAATTTTTAGTTACTACATATAAAAAAAAATATTTTAATAATTTTACACTTAATACCACTTTTCTCTTGAACGCGTAAATGTATTAAATTGAAATTCATATCAAATACTCACGTCTATAATAACTTTAAGCTGTAACAAAATCAAACTTCTATGTCCACGATATCAAAAGAAACAGCAATTTAAACCGCATATATTGAAACTAGCAAACAACTGACAAGGGAATAAAAATCTAAAGAATACTTCCCGTCGACCTAAAATCTTCAGGTATGAAGCAACGTCTTATAGCACAGATACAGGAAAAATTACGAAAACCTTAAATGTATAGTTACATCGCAACCACAGAAATAGTATGTGTAATGTTGTTTATTTCTGTTTTGTTTTTCAATTATAAAACTTTGCAAAGTAATATTTATTTACTAACTCTTTTTGCACACCAATACACAAAAGAACAATACATAGAATTTATAACAATAAACTTGCATCAATTGCAACAGGCGGCCTTATCGCTAACACAGCGATCTCTTCCAGGCAACCTTTGGGCAGAGGACTTGCATATAAACTAGGGGAAGGGCGTAAAATTTTGTAAAAAAAGGAACAATATAAAATAAAAATCAGATACAAATAAATAACTATATAACAATAAATGCTATATTTAATGACACATATGTACATATAAGTTTACTCATATGTATACACAAATATATAAATACATACATACATACGTATATACACTATAAGCAAATTGATAGATTAAGACGAATGACATAACAACATAACGTAACTTCATGAAAAATAATAAATAATAAAATAAAGTTGCTTAACATAATTTAATATGATAAGTACATTTCCTTAAAAAGTTTTTCAAATGTCATTAAAGATTGAGCGCGGTAGACAGTGGCAATAAGTTCCAAAGACGATAAGCTTCAATAGTGAAAGATTTAGAATAAAAGGAAGACGAATGTGAAGGTATCTTCAAAGTTAGGCTATCATTTAAGCGAAGAGGTACATATTATATATTTATCTTTAACGCCAGCGTTGATTCTAGACCAGAATGAAGAAAGTTCTTTAATATGTATTCGTAGCCGGCGACCATGCAAGTAACTATGAAACCAGTCAGACACCTTAGGAGATATGTTAAGAGAACCAAGTATAGCTAGTAGTAAGTCAAAACCAACAGTATTGAAATGATTAATGAAATCAAGTAATATTAACACTGTAATGAGAATTCTAGACATTAAAATATATATATGTTTAAACAATAGCAGACAATAATAAAAATAAATTTAGGAAAACATCTCTGTGGGACTATTTAAATAAATAAATAAATAATAAATAAATATCTACTATATATAATATGGTTCAAATTTAATACTTAATAGTAATAAAGTATTTTTGAACCAGATTTCTAAATAGTGACTAAAAAATTTGTAAATAAATAACTTCGATAAAAGAACTTTCCTACCAAGAGACAGGTCAAGGAAAAAAGGGAGACCAATCAAAAGGTGGAGAGATATCTTCAACCAGATAATTATGTGGACCGCTGTGTATACAGAAAGCACGGGAAAGGGATACATGGAAATGTTTAGGAGAGACCTATGCCGCAGAGGCGACTATTACTATTACCAATATTAATTAAGTGATGTTATAAACATGTAGACGAGTTAATTATACGAGTATAGAATAAATATATACATAGGTTAATATACATACATATGTTTAAACTAAGAATACTTACGCTAGTATTAATTGAAATTTTAATAGTAATAGAAATAAAGGCGATTTTTATTTTATTTATTTATTTTATTTTATAAAAATTAAAGGATTAATGAAAAGATAAAGATACCTTTGTCTTAAATTTATGCTCCTCCAACTTTCCATATTGTAATGTTACGGATTTCATTTAGCAGCAAAATACCATAACTTTTACTTATATACCTGCAAGTTTGTACGGAACCCTCGGTGCGCGAGTCCGACTCGCACTTGACCGGTTTTTTTTTAAATTTATTGTAAGTGGGTTTAGTCATAAGTACGTACATGAATACTATTATATTTGCTATAAAGAGAAATTTTAGATTTGATATTTACTATTTCTAATAAAACAGGCAAATCTGTAAACCAAAAAGTTTTGAATTTGTAAGGATGTGTACCTACTGATACCAACTTTTTTTTTTTTAATAAAATCATTTATTCTATTTGCAATATATTTTATTTATAGTAGATATTGATTAATAGAGTTGTCATCTGGTTGTCACTGAGCAAACACGTACTATTGTTACTCACACAATTTTTCAACGAAAACTTAAGAATAACTCCTCGAATGTTTGGGAAGACGTTTCTAAAGTGTGAATTGGTGCTAAAGTAAAGCTGGCGAACATCAGTCAACAGTAGGAAACAAAAAGTGAAGTGAAAAGACACAAAAATACTTCGAGAGACCTCACCATTTCTTTCTCATCGACGGTAGTTAAATAATAAACAGAGTGAGTACAGTACTACCTAAGTACCAACATAGTACCTACCACAGAACTTTTTGCGTGTCAAACGGTCACTGACAGCCGACAGCTGTTTGTTGATGTCCAAATAAATCTGACAGTTGGCATCTTACGTCGTAGATCTGACGGCTGACATCTTACTGACATCTGACAAATGACAAGTGGCATCGACGGGTGTCATTTGACATGTGACAAAGTCATTTGAGTTGCCAATTCATTCTTTTAAATAAAATTAAATTAAATTTTGGAAATTAAATTAATAATTGGAAATTGAATTAAATTTTGATAACTGATTTTTTAAAGTATGGCGGTGTGTGCTGGATGTACCCAAGTGATTGAAAAAAAGGATATCTCAATTAATTGTTGTAAGTGTAATTTTTCATATGACATATTATGCTCTGGATTGACTATTGAAAAATATTCCAAGTTGACTAATGATGCTAAAAGATCTTGGTCCTGTATATCTTGTAGAAGTAAAGTGCCGAAAATCAGTAATTTAGATACTCCTGTTCGTCTATTAATGGGTGTTACGGAGGCAGACACTTGTGGCTCAGACTCGGTTTCTGAGGGCATTGAAAATAATTCCAGCTTTGACTTCGAAAATATCACACTACGCCGTCGACAAAAAACTAACGGTGGCTGCCATTGTATTTGTAGTGATCCTAACATCTTGAGATCTATGATAAGAGAAGAGCTGCGCGCCGTCTTGCTCGAAACTTTCTCAGAAATTCCTAAATTACCTATGGTTATAGAAAATATGACCCACTGTATAAATAAAGTCGAAAAGGTTCATTTGTCTGTACTGAATCAACTAAAAGAAAAGCAGCTTGCATCTACACCCTCTAAAAATGACATGTCTCTCAAATCTCCAGCACCCCTGGTCCAATCTGTTAGACAATCATCTGATGCAGCGTTCCCCAAGCCATCTTCATCAAATGAACCTAAAACAACTACGACTAAAGCTGCCACGGGGCGTCTCGCAAAAGACAAACCTGAAGTGGCGCTGGCTGTACAACCAGAGGTTTCAATAAATAATGAAGAACCTGGTAAGAATGAAGGACCTCCTGCTGAGCGGTTTGATCACAGTGGGGAAGTCGGTGAAATACGGGAGGACTCTCACGGTTGGAAGCAAGTGGAGCATAGAAGGGATCGTACTTCGCAGTCTAAGGTGCTTCATGGGACTGCTTGTCCTGGTGTCACGTTGCTCCACGCTGCTGAAAGAAAAGCTTTTTTGCATTTATTTTACGTTAAGGAAGGTACAACAGAAGACCAAGTGCGTGCCCATTTGCAAACTGTATGTGGCGAAGATGTTAGTACTGTTGAGGCCCTGAGGTCTCGTGGTAGCTACGCATCTTTCAAGATAGGTGTTCCATGCAGGCTGGCAGATCTTGTAATGCTTCCCAATAACTGGGCTGAAGGCATTTGCATTAAGGCCTGGCGTCAGAACTTTCGCTCCAAAAGGGTTGAAAAAAAGTGCACATAAGCCAAAAACAATCGAGTGCTTTTATCAAAATGTACGAGGCTTGCGTTCTAAGACTTCTATCTTCTATAATAACATTTTACAATCTAAATATGACCTAATAGCTCTGACTGAGACATTTTTAACGAGCTCTGTCTCCGATGGTGAGCTCTTCCCTGCTGGTTACGTTGTGATTCGTAATGATCGCGATGGTGATACGGGTTGGGGGGGCACTCTGCTTGCGGTGCGTGATTGCTATTCCGTGCATGTACTCAGAAATATCGACGGTCTAACACCTGATAAAGAGGTCTTGTTCGCTGTTATTTCAAGTAAGCTTCTGACATTTTTGTGTTGTGTGGTGTATCTTCCACCTCGTTACAACGATGAACAATATTTTAATGTATTAACTTGCATTGAAAACGCAGTTAATGTATATCCTGATATAGATGTTCTTATAATGGGTGATTTTAATTTAAATTCTTGTAGTGCACATACCAAAAGACAATTTAACATGTTTGCTAAATTTTGTAATCTTACTCAATTCAACACTGTTATTAATAGCCATGGCAGTAAGCTGGACCTCGTATTGAGTGACGTGGATTCTGATCGAATTAGTGTTCAAATTAGTGACAATCCTCTAGTACCCATAGATAGCTATCATCCCGCGTTAGAAATATCTGTAAGTTTTTCTCGTTGCCCGGTGCAGGGTCCTCAGCTTTCCAATATTTCTGGACCTATGGAGTGGAATTGGAGGAAGGCTGATTACCAATCACTATATACTGCTTTAAAAAATCTTGATTGGGCTAATATTTTCGAAGTAGATGATGTTAATGTTGCTGTTACTATGTTTTATTCTAAAATATATAGTTTAATAGATTTATATGTACCCTTGAAACAAAAATCATCGCTGGTGAGGGGACATTATCCTAACTGGTTTACAAGAGAAATCATTCAAAATATAAAAAATAAATTTTTTCACTTGAAAAAATTTAAATCAGAAGGTCAATTATTTAATAAAGAGTTATTCCGATACTATAGATGGCGTGTCAAACTACTCATAACGAAAGCGTATCAGGAACATTTAAATTACATTCAAAATAAAATTTTTGACGACCCTACAAAATTTTGGGAATATATAAAAGACAAGAGAGGGAGCAGGAATCGTACTAAATCGTATGTATATGAAAATACAGAAGTTACTGGGCAATTTGCTGCTGATGCTTTTGCTAGGTACTTTAGGTCTGTATTTCATTATCGAGAACCATATTTAAACCCTACTAAAGCTGCCCGGGCTGCTGACGCATTGTCTGACGCAAGATCTGTCTCAATAAACGTAGTGGATGCAAGGGACTTAGTAATTGCAGTAAGTTGCTTGAAACCAAAATTATCTAGTGGACCTGATGGCATTCCCGTATTCCTAGGTAAAGATTGTATATCTGTCCTACAGAAGCCTCTTTTATTCTTATACAATTTGTGTATCAAGCATTCGAAGTATCCAGA
This sequence comes from Melitaea athalia, assembly GCA_905220545.2. Classification (NCBI taxonomy): domain Eukaryota; kingdom Metazoa; phylum Arthropoda; class Insecta; order Lepidoptera; family Nymphalidae; genus Melitaea; species Melitaea athalia. The sequence continues at coordinate 9,950,350 of HG992198.1, forward strand.
CTGCTGGAAACTGTCGAGAGTCACTCCCATTCCCAAAGGTTCAGGTAACGATGTTTCCACATTTAGACCAATCGCGGTACAGTCTGTGTTTGCCAAGATATTTGAAACCATTCTTAACTGTCTCATTAGCCATCAAATTGGTGACTTATTGCACCATAGTCAGCATGGTTTTCGTAAAGCGAGATCTACCACTACAAACTTAAGAGCACTTAGTGACTATGTATGTTCTCAACTTGATTTAAGGCGCCAAGTCGACGCAGCGTATTTTGACTTCAGGAAGGCCTTCGACTTGGTTGACAATGATATTCTCTTGAATAAGATGGCTCTGATGGGTTTTACTCCTAAACTGCTTGACTTTTTCAGTGACTATCTCAGGGATAGATGTCAGTTTGTTAGAGTTGATGGCTTTGAATCATTTACATTTTACACAAGGTCTGGTGTGAGTCAGGGTAGCACTTTAGGGCCTACGCTTTTCTTGATTATGATCAATGATCTCCCTGATGTGGTTCGAACTGCACAATGTCTTCTTTTTGCTGATGACCTAAAATTATACATGGGAATTACCGATGCAGCTGATGCACAAGCCTTACAGGTTGATATTGGAGCAGTTGCAGAGTGGAGTAGCAGAAATCGTCTTCCTCTTAATATTGACAAATGTAAATCAATTACTTTTACTCGCAAACGCAACTGCATCCAGGTAGCGTATAAATTGTGTGACGCTCCTTTGGAAAGAGTTAATTCTATTCGTGATCTTGGATTGACATTGGATACAAAATTTGACTTTCGTGAACATGTGACTAATATTTGTGAGGCTGCCAACAAGTCTCTTGGTTTTATCATAAGAACTTCTTCGCAGTTTGGCAACTTAGATGTAGCTCGAGTATTGTTCAATTGCTACGTTCGTAGTAAACTTGAATATGCGGCTATCATCTGGGACCCTCATACAGATAAACAAAATATTACTGTCGAACGAGTTCAGCGGAAATTTGCGCGATATTTGTACAAACGTCAGTATGGGTATTATCCTTATCTTTACCCCTCTTTATTCGTGTATGGTATGGTTGGGCTAGAAACGTTGTGTCTCAGACGGAAACTACATCTCTTAATACACTATCTCCGCATTTTACATAACAAAGTAGATAGTCCAGTGTTATTGGAGAGCTTGGACATTCTAGTTCCTTCTCGTATTCCCCAAAATAATCACGGAATTGTTGCACCGCGGCGTCGTCCACGGTTACTCCACAAGCCAGCTACCCGCACGCAGTACGCGGCGCACGCCCCAACAATACGCGCCCTACATTTGATCAGCGATTTGCTCACTCATTGTGAGGACTTAGACTTATTTGCCGATAAAATCTCTGTTTTCTGTAAAAATGGCTATAAATTTATAAATGAATTTTATTGTATAATTTAGTCCTGACGTTGGTGGTATTTTATTTTTCTAATTTTGACATTTGTTGCCTTTTTTTACGTCTAATATACCAACACTGTGTTTTTTTTTTTATACAGAATTCTGACTTTGGATTGGATATTGTATTATGACATTGTGTTGTAATTTCAACATGTACATTTCTTAACCCAGTTATCGATGTTTAATTCTTTTTATATTAACTGTGAGTAATGTATTTTTTGACATTGTAAATTTTGATTATTGTATTTCGATAGATTGCTTATTTCTAATTCCACTATTACTTTTCTTCATTTGTCTGTATTTTTACTTTTGTTTGATTGACTTACTTGTGTCTGGAGCAATGCTCTGTAAACATGTATGTATGAAATAAATAAATAAATAGAGCTGTTGAATTATAAATTATATTTTAATTTCATTTATAGTTGAATTATAATTATAAGTCCGACCAATAAGATCCTATTTGTCGGAAGCACCGCCGATACAAAGCTTTTGATTAAAATTGTTTCTATGTAATAGTATTAATTGCCCCGACCTTCTGTCTTTGTTGATCTCTGATCTATTTTAGAAATTTTAAACCAATTTATTTTCATTTGCCAAAAAGCAATTAAAGGCTTAATTCGTTTTCACTAGGAGCTGGCGAACAATGGCAATGACTTGTGTATGACTATAGCTTTCGACCTTTTCAATCTAAGTCATATCTCTGCTAGACGTAAACTTTCAAATACGTATTTTATACGTGGATATACCGTGATTTCTTTTAAAAACAGACATACACTTTGAGACTAAAGGTAATAATAAAAACATAAAATAAAGTACTTTGAAGCTAACTTATAAAACCATTCTCTCTTTTTGTGCAATTAATTTGTTTCTTCTTTTCATTAACGACTATTAACGGTGACTGAAAATCTGGGATGAATAATATTAAAAGTATCTACGTAATTTATAAAATTTACATTTATTTAAAATGTACTATTATGAGATATGTTATTTAATTTTGTTTTGAACATTTCCCGTTTATGTAATAAATTGATAGCGATTTTGCGAAACTTTGTGTCGTAACGACTTAGGTACGTGACTTCCGAGAATGGAAAATTTTTGCCAAAACAAGAGACGTCAGTTTCTAAAAGTTTAAAGAGTTCGCAATAACAACTAATATTTCTGTAAGACTTTCGTGAAAGTTATGTCGTAAATATAGTTTGATTCAATTCAAAACACTAAAAGTTGGGATATTATTTTTAAATATCAGAATCATTGTTAAGATTTAACTTAACCGATCGATTCAGCCTGCAATATCCCACTGTTGGGCATAGGCCTCTTCCTCATGTAGGGGAAGGATCGGAGCTTAATCCACCACACTGCTCCAATGCGGGTTGGCGGATATATTCCCTACTGTGAGTAACGATCGCTATCAGGTGTAAATGATAACAACCGGGACCGACGGCTTAACGTGCTCTCCGAGGCATGGTGTGGAGACCCACAAGGACTGCACAAACACCCAGACCACGGCAAACATCTGTATGGCCAATACAAATGTTGTCGTGTGCGGGAATCGAACCCGCAACCCCCCCGCAACAGCCAATCGCAATCCAGTGCTCTGACCGCTGCGCCAACGCGGCGTAAGATTTAACTTAATAAAAGCGGAAAATAAACTATACCTATAAAAAATGACGTAAGACGATTGGCCAATTGTTTAATTGGTTCGTTTGACAAATTATAAAGAAAAATACTCAAAAATCATTAAATAATGGTGAAATAAAATGCAAGTATTTCAGCACTTGTTATTATAGGTTTCAAGTATTGATGTTCAAATCCGTTATTAACTAAAAACGCGTTTTCGACTATTAACTATCTTAAGTTAACGCGTTTTTTTATACGTTTTCATAATAACACGTTTTTATAAAACTTGGCCGCAGTCTCAACGCGGAGAAATTGTCATTTTATCTGACAAGTTGACAACCATGGGCTGGAAACTTAGAAGTTAGAACATCGGCCACAGTAAAAAATTAGCAGTGTCATCTATTAATCGTGCCCCGAAACTATTAAATTTATTAGCGACTACCAAGTCCTATCAAAAGATGTCGCTACGTTGGCACTCGTCAATTCAGCAATCCAGTACACGCATACCAATTAAATTTGCATACAAAAATAACTATTTACCTATACTTAAAAAAAAGCATGATGTCACATAAAAAATTATCCTGTTTTTTTGCTTTAAGTAACAAATTAAATATTTCAATCGATATAAATTTATATCGAAACAGCACGTAAAATATATATAATTTAATTAAATGTGTGAATTGGATCATTTTTTCGTGGTTGGTATTTTAAACTTGTTTGTTGTCAAGAATTGAAAAAATATACAAATTCAGACTAGGCTGTATGGACTATAGTCTTTTGCCTTTCCCTATTGGGGATAAATTTTAAAACAACAACATTGTTTGTTGTCAAATCAAGTCAAAATAGACATTTTAAAATTTAAACTTGTTTGTATTTTAAATTTTATATTTTTATCATTGATGATTGAACGGTTGTGATATCGTCGATTTAAATGAGATCTCTCGACGACAATAATTGCACACAGCTGTTTTATTGTGATCACTGGACTTCTCAAAAAAGTTGCAAATTGGTAAATCACTACCGCGAGGCATTTTACCAATTAAAAATCCTTGCAATTCAAGTCCTTATTAATTAACTACCTAATTAATTGTCTAAAACTTATTTACACATCACTATACACACACTATATTACAGTTTCACTTTTTCAACTCACAGTAATATCCTACCTAAGTACCTATTTACAATATTCTTAAAAACGAAGAAGTCGGTTAAAAACACAATATTTACAATAGCACGACGAATTTACGAAACGAGAATTATCTTACTATTAAACGAGCAATTCTTGTATATATATCTATATCTATACAGGTATTATAAAGAGGTAAAGTTTATAACTTTGTTTGTATATACGGGGTAATCTTCGCAAATACTGATCCGATCATGAAAATTCTTTCGCTAACAGAAAGCTACACTATTCAGGAGTGACAAGATAAAAGGAAAAAGATAAAAATTATCAAAATTTTTGACCCAGCAGGATTTGAACCTGCACCCTCTGACGTGCCGTATCAACAATTCAATCGAATCAAGCCAACGACCTATTATACTTTTGACAGTTTTAATATAATTATCATAGAATCAAGCATTATTATTTGCCTTAGAAATTAATTGGTGATTTTAAAACATTTATATTTATCTGATTTGCTGAAAATAGTGAGTGTATTGGAATTGGAACATATCAAGTTTCACCATACCGTTCTTATGTGAAATGGATATATGGATTATATTATTCATTTTAAAAAAATGTCGTTTTATCCCTGTTTTTAGACAATGAAAAAATATCATTATAATACGAAGTTTAATTTCACCATTATTAATATAGCTGTAATAGCGTAATTAGGAAAGCGACGGATTTCAAATCGTTTTGACCCGGGTTCGAATCTCAGTCTCCAGATTATTATTTTTTCTTTTTTTTTTTTTAATTTCACTCGTGATTTATTATTTAAATAAAATAAAAATATAAAAATACCGAAAAAAAAAACAAAAAATAAAATAAAAATACCGAGCTGGGCTCGGTCACCCAGGTACTTATAATATTATTTACACAATATTTACAACAGCACGACGAATGTATGAAAAGAGAATTATTATATTATTTACAATTATTGTAGTACTGTAGTACAACTTGCACAGCAACCAAATTTATGTATTAAAAATTTAAAACGAACCAGCCATGTTTGTTTACGAAACAACGCGAACAACGTTTACGGTAAATTAATACGAGTAACGGAGTAATAACCTAAAAACGAATAATACGGGCCGACGACGCGTCTACGACTGTAATGTTATCTCGCTCTAGCCTCGTTGCAGAGCGTTGCGCGCTGTGGGAACGTTTTAGACGTTTTGCGTTTTCAGACGTTTTCGACAATTGTTTGTTGAGACGTTTTTGAGATAACGCGAAGTCAGAGTACGAATAACAAACGTTACGCGTTTTTAACAAAAAACGTGTTACACTTTGACGTTTCCGTTATTTTAACCACCACTAGTTTCAAGACCTTGTAACTTTCAGTATTTACGTGTGCTAATTCCAAAAGCCAGTATGCCGCCAATAAACTAAAAATGTCCGCTAATATGCCCCAAGTGCGACTTAATTTTGACGATACCGATTTTTTATTATTATTATTATTATCGTTTATGTATTTACAATACATAAAATAACAAAATTAGCAACAAAAAACCACTAAGGTTTTATCTATACTAATATATAAAGCTGAAGAGTTTGTTTGATTGTATGTTTGTTTGTTTGTTTGTTTGTTTGTTTGAACGCGGTAATCTCTGGTTCTACTGGGCCGATTTGAAAAATTCTTTCAGTGTTAGATAGCCCATTTATCGAGGAAGGCTATAGGCTATGTATCATCACGCTAAGACCAATAGGAGCGGAGTCCACGCCGACGAAGTCGCGCGCAGAAGCTAGTGATCTTATAAAGGGAAAGTCATGAAGTATTACCTACGCTAAATTTTTGCCATAGACTAATGGACAGGCGAAGCAACTTCTCTTCTAAATATAGTAAGACCACAGAAATTTAAATAATATTGACTTATTATTTAGATTTCTGTGAGTAAGACTATCACTTCTGAGTAAAGTGTCTTCATCGTCATCCAATGATACATCTATACTAATATATAAAGCTGAAGAGTTTGTTTGATTGTTTGTTTGTTTGTTTGTTTGTTTGTTTGTTTGAACGCGGTAATCTCTGGTTCTACTGGGCCGATTTGAAAAATTCTTTCAGTGTTAGATAGCCCATTTATCGAGGAAGGCTATAGGCTATGTATCATCACGCTAAGACCAAAAGGAGCGGAGTCCACGCCGACGAAGTCGCGCGCAGAAGCTAGTCTTACTTATAAATTGGTGAATAAAAACGTGACGTCATCATGGAACATGACTGCATTCATTTCAATTGCAAGTTTTACCATTTTTAGTATTCAATGTTTATTTGTTACTAAATTTTAAATCATAGTAAACTACTTATCAAACCTTTATATGTAAAGCTTTGATGTTTCAACATATAATTTATTAATTACTATGATTTTAAACAATACATTATTAGCTTGCGGCTAAACGTAATTTCAGGACAAAATTGTTCACAAATTACATGGATATGATTTATATAACAAAATGATTTATGACACAAATCATATGCTACACATGTCAAGGGACTCTAGTATATCCTACATATTAAAGGACATCTTAGTTCGCCGTAAGAAGAATTAGAAATATTTAATTTTGATATAGATTTACGTAAATTTTATATGCTAGGAAAAGTTATTATTAAAGTGAACTTACATATACATAACCGACAATTGTGTTTAGTTTCAATCACTGACAAATGTTAGTTAATTATCAAATGTTATAACAACCGCGCATAACAATGTTTGACAAGAAAATAATGTACCTATTCGTGCAATTGTTTTGTATATTGTTATCATTATTTATTTATCATTTTGACTAACAAGTTTTATTAAAACATCACCAATGTCATTTTTGTACTATATGCATATTATATTTTTTACTTAATTTAGATATTGCAAGTGTGTGTATATCGAGTAACTATTCCGCATATAATTATAGGTATAAAAATGAGACATTTACTCATCAGGACAGCTTATAATGTAAGAACCGTACTAATTATGCTTCAACATCATTTTTACTCTGCAGTGTCTAAGTTACGAATATATACCTCGAATCGACTGCAACTAACTCTATAGTTCCTTAAGAACCTCTCATGGTCAATCACTTTTGTAGAAATCATTTTATCATTTTATTAATATTAATCATTATATTTTATTTATGATAAAATAATTTTTAATTAATTACAATTATTATTGTACATCGGTCGAAGGTTTAGATCGGTTAGAAGTTCGAAAGTCGTTTTTCATGCAAAATCAATTATAGCATTGTAGCGTAGTTAATACCTTACGAAAATACGTGTATCTTATACTATTAAACGAGCAATTCTTGTATATATATAATATATATATATATAGAATCTGAATCTCGGAATCGGCTCCAACGATTTTCGTGAAATTTAGTATGCAGGGGATTTCGGGGGCGAAAAATTGATCTAGCTAGGATTCATTTAAAAAAAATGTCGTTTTATCCCTGTTTTTAGGCAATGAAAAATATCATTAGAATACGAAGCTTAATTTCACTCCTGTCATGACAGCTGTAATAGCGTAATTAGGAAATCGGCGGGTGTCAAACCGTGTTGACCCGGGTTCGAATCTCAGTCTCCAGATTAATTTCTTTTTCTTTTTTTTTTTAATTTCACTCGTGATTTATTATTTAAATAAAATTAAAATATAAAAATACCGAGAGAAAAAAAAACAAAAAATAAAATGAAAATACCGAGCTAGGCTCGGTCACCCAGGTACTAGCAATTTATAAAAGCACTTAAAATTTATTAAAAATTTCGCTATAACCTTAATTCTCTCCCAAGGACTCGTAAAGCAATCAACTTGATAAATGGCATAACAAATCAACTCTTCGCTATCTTAATATTAATTTAATAAATTAAATTGTTTTACAATAAATATTCAACTCGTCACCCACCTAATTTGATTTGACGTTTAAATTGCCGTTACATTGTACAAGGAAATAACTTTGTGACAGTTTATTTCTTTTACTGTATATAAAAAGTATATGTACATCCTCATATCCATTATGAATTCCTGCGGGTTACATTATATTACAATTTTTCCTTTTAAATTAAATATACATGAAACAATTATTAGTTAATATAATTAAAAACTATATTTTAATAACTGTATTGCTATTTTCCTTTTCAAAATATCGTAAATTAAGACTTGTAATTTTATTAATAATTTTCTCTCTCTTAATCTAACATGTTAATTTTACTTCACTTTGTATTAATCACAAAAATTCAATGATCAATGTGTTATTGCAATTTCTTTAGATACTTCAATCAATCATCAATCAAGCCTATGATTCCATGATATATGCAAAATAAAAACAAAGAAATACCATCCGTCCGGCAAGGAGCTACTATTCCTCAAAAAAGTGGGTTGACAACGAAATGCACTGACGGGTTTTTGATTTAGGATTGCTCTGTTAACACATTTGATGTATGATACTACGAAATGATTCGAGTATCTTTATGTTTATGCCACTAAGAGCTTGAGTTTTATGATTCTAAATATACTTTTAGTACATGCTTGTGCCATAAATCTACCATAACATCGTAAGTGATCTTCTCTCCACAGACCAGCTAGAACAAAATATACGACAACGCGTTAGCACAACGGATACAGCACCGGTACATTTTGTATTGGCCAAACGGATGTTTTTTTTTTATAAAACTCGGTTGGCAAACAAGCGTACGGCTTACCTGTTAGTAAGCGATTACCGTAGCTTATAGACGTCTGCCAAACCCTATCCCCAATTCCCCCCCAGGAGCTCTGGTCACCTTACTTACCAACAGGAACACAACACTGCTTGAAAACAGTATTATTTAGCTGTGATCTTCTGTAAGGTACTACCCTTTTTAGTAACTATAAGTAATTTATTACAGTCTAGTAAATTTATAATTTCAAAAAATGACGATCAAAGTGGTTTCATAGCCCACTTAAAAAAAAGAAAGATTTTTTACGTCTAACATTGATAAATAATAGCTTGCAAGTTTATTATCATTTAAACTGCAGCATTTTTGTTCTAAACTTTGCTTACAAATAAGCCGGAGCTGTCGATTAAGAAGAGCATTTTTTTTAATTTTTTTTTTTTTTTAATTAGGAAAGCATATATATTGTGATTGATTGGGCACTTCGGACTGAAATTTTTGATCAATTAAGTTGTTATTATAAAATTTATTCTTTTTACTGAATATATTTAAATAGTATTTTAGTTTGAACTTATCTGGAAATATTTATAAAAATGAAACAATGCTATAGATTATATTATACTAGCTGTGCCCCGCGGTTTCACCTGCGTTGATTTGAGGGAAAAAAATGCTTTCCTTTTTTTCAATAGTATAAGATTTAATTAGCTTGATATATTTTCCTAAGTTTACACTAAATAAATTTCTGAACGCACGCATAAATATTTGACCAAAGAGTATATAACCACTACGTTTTATATTTGACAACCAATATATATTATGTCAATCCGTTTTCATTACTGACATTATTATACATTTCTAAAATGTAAAATACACCACTATCCGTATATTGTGGATATATGTTGTCGATTCGAAACCTTTATTTAAATACGTTCTTTAATTTTATCGGAGAGTTTACCATATCGACGGGATGAACATTAAATGTTTGACAGTTACGAAACACGAACATAGTTCCATACAAATTTTCATTCCCACCTTTCAACCCCTTACACCCTTTTATTCGCATTAAAAAGTAGCCTATGTCCTTTCTCAGACTCTAGACTATCTGTATACCAAATTTTATTTAAATCTGTTCAGTAGTTTTGGCGTGATTGCGAGACAGACAGACAGACAGAGATACTTTCGCATTTATAATATTAGTATGGATTTGGGTTGTCTGGAAGAAATGGTTAAATATCCATAAGTCCGCCCATTGTACTTCACAGTCTGTAAATGATATTTGTAGTTGTGATGTAAAACAAAGTATAAATAAATAAATATTGTATTGATGACGTTGTATTAGTAGAATTTTATCGAATTACTTAAAGTTGTCCGTAACTTTCCAGTTATTTGACAATTACTTAAAATGATCGATATTGTTTCTACAATAAATAAATTACTACAGTAAATATTTTAATAAGTAGCGGCAGCTATACTTGTATTGATTTAATTTCAAGGCAAACTGTCTATTTATATATCAAAAAGTGGTCAGCGATTGAACAATTGAACCTTAAGTAATCAATAAGTAATATTACATTGCATTCTCTCTAATAGTTAGGACTTTTCACAATCATAGAAATGTCCTTAGGTAAAGCCGATTGAATAAAGTACAGCGGGATTTTATTAATGAGCTAATTTAATAGCAAGTATTTTGCGAAATATTTTCTCTTAGTTTTTTTTTTAACCTTAATTCTTTCTGCCTTAATCTCAGTTCCTTTCTTAATCTCTTACATAAGTAGGTAATATCTCCATGTACTAATAAGCGACAGGTTTTTATAGCCTTCATTAATTAAATTAAAATATATCTTCAAAGTGTTTTAGTCGGATTTTCCACTCTCTCAGATTCATGAGAAAATTAAATCTCAGTAAACCGTACTATTCGTTTCGACTATTTTCAAAGACAATTGAGTTACGTTTGTTAGACAAGCGCACTTCCGTGATAATTACAAAGTGCAAGAAAGGCCAGATGTACGTGCCTTAAGGTTTCGTTATTTATAGACAATAGATCGATAAGATAAGAACTATTAACGCTTGAAATAGCATTCTAAAAGCACGTTTTTGAACAAAAGTGTGGTATTTTTTCCGTTATTTTCGATCAACATATTATATCCACTCTACTGAAAAGCGCGCAATTTACAAAAGGGCTGTGCATCTCGACAGGTATCAACAAAGTATTTGACATGCTCTTGGTGTTACAGGAGTCCATAGTTTACAAAAGCAGCTTAATATCAGGCGGACCGTACGCTTCTCAGCTAAAATAGTGGTATAAAAATATTTTTCAAAAGATTGTTTAGTGCACAATTACACCTAAACACAGTTCACAATACATGAAAAATTATGGGATTTTATTTTAGTTATGTAAACACAATTTGTTATAAGACACCTTTTAAGTCGCCTAATTTGAAATATTCACCATTCCCTGATAATTTATACATAGTTTAACAACGAGTAACGTCTTTATAGAAACCTCAAAACCAAATAACTGTGGTAATTACAAAATTATGAATGATAATGAGATTTAATATTTATTGTGGTTATAATTCCTAAATCTTTATTATATAAAGTAGGGGAAAGGGTGGCAAGATGGGGTACTTAAGCTTTAAAGGTCAATAATATAAAAAAATACATAGTGAAACAATCATATTTATTTTTTAATTAACAACTATTTATTATTATTCAAATATTTGGTGTCATTAGGAACTTTTAGTAACACATTTAAGAAAAAAAAAATTAAAATAAGAAAAAGGTGTTTTGCCCCGTCTTGCCCCATGGTGCTGGTAAGATGGGGTACCCCCCTGAGGTAAGATGGGGTGATGATAATGATCACAGAGAAAGGTGATTATTTGAGCTAGCAGAACTCGCAGACATGGGTGTCTTCGTCATCATCATCATCTATTCCTGCGCTGAGCCCATCTTCCACATAATGAGCATGATATCCACCCTTCAATGGAAACGGAATATACTTCTTCACAAAACATACATGGTGTGTCCTCCTCTTTACTTTCATCTCCAGATGATGAGAATCTTCGTCGTTTTGCTGTTTTCGCTGATCGGCTATTCTTCTTTGATTTTTTATTTTGAGCTTTTGTAGTAGTTTTATTCTGTTTTTTGATTCATCTTTTCTCTTTTTTGTTTCTTTTTTCTCTAGTTTTTTCTGTTCATAGTCTTTTTTTCTGGGCGATGACTTCTAATTCTTGCTTGTAGGGAGACGACGTGATAATTGCTGTTTTTTCACACTTTTTAGCAACACGAGAAGATTTTTTAGTAAGCGGAAGTGGAAAGAGTTGTTTTGGCTACAGAAAAAAGCTAGAGAAAGCTACTGTCGCTTTTATCGCACGTGGGCACATTAGCTGGTTCTGATGTCTCTAGTCCCTGACAAACAGGGTTTTCAGCTGGTTCTAGTGAGTGCGTCTGCTGGTCGGAGTGATTTTGTTCTGCTTGTGATGTATCCGGGTGGTCTTTAGATTGATACGGTGCTTATTCCTGATCAACTAGCCTGGGACTCCAGTGCAAACACCCTGCCAAAGAGTCATCAACAACGTTTCTGCTCAAAGTCGCAGCATTATCAGCTGTTTGTGCAGCTACTGTGTCTGAAGTTTGGGCAGTAGTGATATTGCTTATGTCTTGAAATACTTCTTCGTTTTTTGGTTTGAGCAGCCCTAACTTTTCTCTCTAATGTTGTCTATGACACATCAAATTATTTATCTGCTTTATAGTAACCCATATTTCTACCCAAAACCGCATTGACTGCTTCCCGCATGGATTCTTCTGACCAATGACTCTCTGTCAGTCGTGCGTTTGTAGTCACGAACCATTCTAAAAAGGTAAACTATAATAAGCTTACAAAAAACAAACTCATTTTACGGAAAACAAACAAGAACAAAATTATTCTCATTGGGGGAAAGATGGGGTGCACCGTTACCCCATCTTGCCTGCAGAGCCATTTAAAAAAAAATTAAAAACAAAAAAAAAACAGCCAACAATTTTAAGGAAACACAATGCCTACCATATTATAGGTTAGTTTAAGCGTCCATCACAGCAACACCTCACAAGCTAACGTTATTTAACAAGCCACAGTCACGTGTCAAACCAGAAGAAAATATAATAAACAATTTGCAGTAAAACAATTTTTTTGAATTTTTTTCGACACTGCACTTGTGGACTAGGGCCTATGCAAACCACGTTTTTTAAACGCGCCGTCGACGCGCGTTTTAAAAGCGCGCGTCGACGGCGCGTTTTTATCCTACAGAGCAGTTTGTTGGCGTTTGTATCGATACACACGCGCGTTTGCATCGCGTTTGTATCGCGTTTGCATCGCGTGACACGCGCGTTTGCATCGCGTCTGTATCAGTACATACGGCACATACGCGCGTTAACGGCGCGTTTTAAAAACGCGCGTCGACGGCGCGCTTTTATTATACAGGTGTGCAAAGGTCTACAGGCTGCGTCTAACTCGCGTATGTATCGCGTTTGTATCGCTACAAACGCGCGTCGACGGCGCGTTTAAAAAACGTGGTTTGCATAGGCCCTTAACCATCGAGCGACTGAAGAGTGTCATGGCGGCGCGTCGAACGATGAATGAACGAGCGTGATTGGTCAATTTGAACTGTGAATTTCGCGGGGTACCCCGTCTTACCCGCTACCCCGTCTTACCTCCTTCTCCCCTATCTGATAGACAATAAGAGCACCATAACTAATGATGATGTCTTCTACGGGGTAAAGTGGAAAAGAGAAAAAAGCTAACCCATCACAATGTGGCAATAGCTATTAAAGGAGAGTGAAAGAGAAAGTAAATATTATTTAAACATTCATAATCACGTCTACTTCCACGTATACCAGATGTTGATATTAAGTTTCTTGGTTTTAATATCCTTCAATTTATTTGTAAGAATAACAGAAAACATTGCTTATATAATTTTGCCAGTTGTTGTTTGAAGGTGCCTACTTAGGAAGTATTTCGAGACTTTCAAAATAAGTTACTAAATTACGAAGTACAAAGAACAAAGGTAATAAGAGAGCATTACAAATTTAATCTATTTTAATAATTTAAAAACTTTTAATATTACAGAACATTTAGGAAATAAGTGAATAATATATAAAAAGTGTATAAGGCGAGTGTGAATGGAAGTGTTGGAAGGGGTAGACCTAGGCGGACGTTTCAAGATCAAATTAGGGACGTCCTATTACTAGATCGTTCAATAAGTCCCGAGACTAACCTGGAAATGGTGCATATATTAAAAACTCTTTTGATTTTTAAAAAGTACTGGCTATCAATACAAGAATGTGTCAAATTTTTAAAAATGGAACAATAAAATTATTTATTTTGAAACATTTAAGTGACGCTACGGTTGTAATTTCGATACAATGGAAAAAAACGAGTTTCGCGTGTTGATAAAACATTGTTTTTTAATGGGAAAAAATACCGTTGAAGCACAGCAATGGCTTATAAAATTTTATGCAGGATCAGCTCCCTCTAAAGCAACCATTTGTCGGTGGTATGCCGACTTCAAACGCGGTCGCATGGACACCAATGATGGGGAACGCTCAGGTCGTCCAAATGAAGCAGTGACTCAACAAAATATTAACCAAGTCCTCAAAATCGTATTGGCAGATCGGAAGGTAAAAGTGCGAGAGATAGCCGAGATAGTGAAGATTTCAGCTGGTAGTGTTTTCACTATTTTACTTAAAAATTTGGCCATGAAAAAGCTTTTTTCTAAGTGGGTGCCGCGTTTGCTTACAACTGATCAAAAGGAACAACGTATCAATGATTCAGAGCGATGTTTGGCGCTGATGAATCATAATAAAAAGGATTTTTTACGTCGGTATGTAACAATGGATGAAACCTGGATATACCATTTCACTCCGAAATTCAATCGGCAGGCAGCGGAGTGGAGAGCGGCTGGTGAAAGCCGCCCGAAGCGTCCAAAGACTCAGAAATCAGTATCAGTATCATAAGTAAGATTATAGCGTCTATATTTTGGGATGCGCATGGAATACTTTTCATCGACTACCTTGAAAAGGGGCAAAATATAAATAGTGACTATTACATGTGCTTATTGTAGCGATTGAAGTACGAAATTGCGGATAAACGGCCTCATATGAACAAAAAGAAAGTGGTATTTCACCAGGACAACGCGCCTTGTCACAAGTCCGTGAGAACGATGGCCAAAATTAACGAATTGGGCTTCGAATTGCTTCCTCATCCCCCTTATTTGCCAGACTTGGCCCCCAGCGATTACTGGCTGTTTGCAGACCTCAAAAAAATGCTTCAGGGTAAGAAATTTGACTCAAATAGTGAAGTTATCGCAGCAACGGAGGCTTATTTTGAAGCCAAAGACAAATCGTTCTACACACATGGGATAGAAAAGTTAGAAAAGCGTTGGAGGGACTGTATCGCTCTTGGAGGAGACTATGTTGATGAATAAAAATTAATTTTATAAAAAAGACCTTTTTTTAGTACTTAGTCTCGGGACTTATTGAACCACGTGTTAAAAAGCCAGGTCAAGAGTACCCTAAACCGAAGAGCATGCATGAAAGGATTAATGAAAGTGGACGAAGCGAAACGAGTATGTAAGAATCGTAGCAAGTGGAAAGAAGTGGTCTCTGCCTACCCCTACGGGAAAGAGGCGTGATTATATGTATGTATGTATGTAGGAAATATGAAAATATTTATTTATCAAGCTCAAACTCATATAAACTTGTTGCTTATGAGGTAAGCGATAAAACTTTTTATCATACTACATTTATCATGCAAATGTAGCCTTATATCGTTATTTTCAGCTTAATTAAAGTTTATCGTGGTTTCCTTCCTATATGGAGAAAGAGGCTAGCATTAACTGACGTTTTCAACCAGTATTGTGTTCTTGTTGGTGAGTAAGGTGACCAGAGCTCCTGGGGGGATTGGGGATTGGGTCGGCAACGCGCTTGCGATGCTTCTGGTGTTGCTGGCGTCTATAGACTACGGTAGTCGCTTACCATCAGGTGAGCCGTACGCTTGTTTGTCGACTTAGTAACATTAAAAAAATATGTCTGTACTTTCTTAAAGTGATTAAGAAAAAAGACAAAATATTAGATTAACTTCTTGTGTAAAGTATATGCTATGGCATAAATGATCAAAAACAAAAAAAAACTTCTTAGTTCCTCTGAGATTACTATTTATTGTAATGTTATTCGAATATTGAATTTCTTTTACATTGGACATCTTGTGTAGACATATTTTTAATCTGTCATTACATGACTCGTTTACATATATGATTATTATTATTCCACTATTATTACTTTATACTATTTTTAAACGACTAGGCATGATGGCAAGCTGATACCGCAAACTATAGACGACTTAAACACCAGGAGTGTTACAAGCGCGTTGCTACCCATACCCATGACCCGAGGAGCTCTGGCTACCTTACTCATCCAACTTAACAGCTCAAGAGTAGTATTATTTAGCTGTGATCTTCTGCAAGGTTGAGTAGTCAGCCTGTTTCAGATTTTGAGCAGAATATTTTCTGCTGTGCCCTTTCTCAATAAACTTTGATAGATTACAAAAATAGATTTTTATTACTAGCTTCTGCGCGCGACTTAGTCGGTGTGGACTCCGCTCCTATTGGTCTTAGCGTGACGATACATAGCCTATAGCCTTCCTCGATAAATGGGCTATCTAACACTGAAAGAAGTTTTCAAATCGGCCCAGTAGTTCCAGAGATTACCGCGTTTAAACAAACAAACAAACAAACAAACAACCAAACAAACAAACTCTTCAGCTTTATATATTAGTATAGATGTAAACGTGCTTAAAGAAGACAACAAAATTTTTAGCTTTATTTTTATTAAAACTAAAAGATAGAACTATAAAACTAAACTAATCCAATATCCTTTATTCACACAAGTCTTCGAAAATCCATGACTTCAATCGCATGTATTGACCTGCGTCGAAGAACTAAACTAAAAGTTGGAACATAAATCTATCGTGTCCGCACCCTAGTTTAGGAATAGGGTTGTAGAATTTTCAGCGCAGTCTCTAAGGTTTGATGGTTTTGTGCCAAGACAATCAGATTAAACGGAAACTCATCTGTTATGCTCTAATTTATTTTATTGCGATACCCAATACTAAACGAATGTTTCGTGACCAAATGTAATTTTGGTTGGATATAGAAAACTTCTTATCGTGGCTTTATTTCTATTGGTTTCTATTGTGAAACCCTAGTAACGTTTTATTGAATGTGCAAGTCATTATTTCTTAACCGACTTAAAAGAGGATTTTATTTTTGGTTTAAAGAATTAAATGGCATAATACAATATTGACTCTTTTACATCCAAAATTTAGGAATACCCTTTTTAAAGGTTTCATAAATTTCAGTGTAAACATCAAAATACATTTTGTATTTTTTTTTCAAACCGCATATTGTTAGTTGAAAAATATAATAATATAGATTCCGTATATTAAGTAAAACAATAGCATAAAATCAACGAATGGAAAAAATCGACTTAGAACGGCACATCGTTGATCATACTAGCTACATATTCAACGCAAATCACTTTGAAATATAAAAATAGCTATGAAAACTAATAAAATAACGGTTATCTTTAAGATTCTGAATTAACTCATCTCGGAGAGTCACGAAGTCACAAGAAAGTTTATAGCCCATAAAGCGACTTAACATCATGCTGTAGTAGATATAGTCTACAGAATACTCTTGATAATACATTTTATGTGATTTTACCCACGGATGAATTTGGATCGCGTGTTTTATGAGTGGCCGCAGCGATACATATAGACGCGAAAAATGTATTTTGTACATCTCCATCATATGTAAAAAAATTTAACGGAGTGTAAGTACTAGGTCATTAGTAATTTCTTTACCCACATTTTGTAAAAACGAAATTAATTAAATGCTATAAATAATATATAGTCTTTGTTCGAAGAGTATAATAGAAACAAAAAACTGGTTATCATGGCCTATGGACGCCTGCCCAAAACATGTTGCCGACCCTACTTCCAACTTTTCCCTGGAGCTCTGGCTACCGTACTCACCACAGGAACACAACACAACTTGTGAGCACTACTGTAGTCTTCATAGGTTGTGATCTCCTGTGAGGTATACCAGGAAATCTGCAATTTTGAACAAATTCGATAATATTAACGTTATAACTATAACTTTCAGTAATATCACGTAATAATTATAACGTTCATTAAAATCAGAGTAAATTACTCTGATTTTAATGAACGGAAGAACAGTGTGTGTACGACACAATTTTTTGTTTATATTCATCTTTATAGAGGTCGCTCTGCGGGCCCTACTCCGAGATGCGCATAACAAATTAGTTTAAGATTAATTCTCCATCACAACTGTTTTATTACTTTCAAAGAAAAAGGGAAAGTAAAGTACGAGATAAATAATTACAAAGATTTTTTTTTTTTATTTTTATTTTTATTACTTTTTTCTATAGTAAGTTATGTGACATGCACTTGCAAAAGTAACTCCGAATTTAATTTTTATATTTATTGTTATGCTCCGCCGTTTTCGATGCTTATCCTAATAGGACTTAGTGTTAATTTTAGCTGTTTCGATGTGCATCTCCTTTAATGTATTTACAAATCGGATCCACAAGAGTATCCGTCAAATGAAACTTATGTTTACTTTCATCAAAAATATAACTACTTTGATCTTGATAACCTACGATACACAGGTTATTTTTCTTAACTAAACAATCGTGAGTGGTAAGCGTCTGTAGTATCATCGCTTCAGCCTGAAATATCCCACAACTGGGCATAGGCCTCTTTCCCCATGTAGGAGAAGGATCAGAGCTTAATCCACCACGCTGCTCCAATACGAGTTGGCAGATATATTCTCTACTATGAGTAACCGGGACCGACAGCTTGACGTGCTCTCCGGGGTACGGTAGGGAGACCCACTAGGACTGCACAAACACCCATACCACGGCAAACACCTGTATTGCCAATACAAATGTTTGTCATGTGCGGGGATCGAACCCACAACCGCCAGCACAACAGACACAAACCAGTGCTGTGACCGACCATCGCGGCGTAGTATCATAAATGTCATTTTTTCATTTAACCCTTGGTTCTTCTTTCAGATGCTTATAGGAGGGCACTTTACTAAGCAAATTCCTTCTGTTTAGTGTGTAGTTTTCTGTATTATTTTATTTTATTGTAATTCTAAATACAGATTACATAGTAACTGCTTCGTTAGGCACAGACGAATAACCGTGCCATCAACTGTCAAGCAACGCATTTTGATCCTAAACAGAACTGTGACTTTAACTCGCTATATAAATAATACAATGAAGTTCAGTAACTCACACTTTATGACTATAATAGTTGGATAACGAATCACGTGTTAAGATAGTCAAATCATATCTCTTCTAATTTAATACACTTGGTTTACAATAATTGTCATTACTATCAACATACATTACTCCAGCCTATCGCAGTCCACTGCTGGACATAGGTCTCCACAAGCTCGCGCCAATAATGACGCGAACTCACGCGAACTCGCGTGTTTTGCCCATAGTCACTACGTTGGACAGGCGGGTTGGTGACCGCAGGGCTGGCTTTGTCGCACTGAAGACGCTACTGCGCGTCTTCGGCCTGTGTATTTCAAAGCCAGCAGTTGAATGGTTATATGGCTTTTTAAGTTCCAAGTTGGTAGTGGAACTGTGTTATCTTTTAGTCGCCTCTCACGACACCCACGGGAAGAGAGGGGGTGGCCATATTATTTACTGCCGTAGCCACACATCATCAACATACATCATACCATTGTATTTTACTAATTTCAGAGAAATTTTAAACAATTATTTACATTGACATCATCGGTGTCGATCAACAAAAAAAAATGCCAACGAGTAAAGAAAAACGTAATTAAACCGGTGTTTGCTAACGCTTCCGATGCGCTTAATCCGGTTTTCTTTAACCGTTATTGCTCTTGGTAATTAAAGCTTTGGCTTGCAGAACTACGAGTCTTTAGTTTTTCATGACTAATGCTTTTCACTCCTTCACGAAAGACGGTAAACGAACACGAATTACACTTTTTGCTGTGATGTTAATGTAATATTAAATATTTATAGACTGTTGAAAACTTTAAATGTGGTTAATGAAACAGCGAAAAAAATATTTTAGAGGTTAAAAATATTATGATCAACTGTTTATATGAAAAAAATTACATTTCATAGAATAAAATTGTAAACAGCCGTCATCTGTACGTGAGAGATATTTAAAAAAAAAACCAATGAGAGCACAAAGGCGTTTTGTGAAAATAGTTTTTTTTTTCATGTAGGGCACAGCAGGAAATATCATGCTCAAAGTCCTAAGTAGCCCGTCTGGTTAAGTATCTCAACTTTACAGAAGATCATTGCTTCACAACACTGCTCACAAGTATTATTGTCTTCTAGAGTAAGGTGAGATAGATAGCCAGAACTTCTGGGGAGGGTTCGTGATAGTGTAAGCGTCTATGTGCTACGTTAATCGCTTACCATCAAATGAGCCATACGACTATACTTTGTGCAGTTTGAAACTTGGAGTTACAATTTTATAAGAACTATAACACTAAGCGAGCTAACTTCTAATCGCCGATCTACCCAGCGAGCGTGACCAGCTGCCATCTCGCCTAGATTCAGTAGCTATATCTAAATCTATCATCAGCTATCTCTATACCTGTTAGAACAGTGGTTGTCCTGGAACCGAATCCGAAACGAATTTTCTACTAACTAATTATTTTATTATAAAATATTATTTTATTCTTAGACATTATAAATGTCAAATAACGATACTCAAAGGTTACATAATATTTCATCCAATAAAACTATTGAGTGTATTAATATGTGTGTTTACAAATGTCATGGTAACAGTGTCGTTTCATTGTAAACAATTATTTAACGTTAGAATTGATTCAGGTATTGAGTTCAGTTGAGTGAGTAGATCTACCGGGGCAAGGTGGTGAATGCTAGTGCGACACCATCTTGCCGCACCTAGGCGGAAATCTCCTCACAAGTGGGGTTTTTGACCAGTAAGAGTCTAGCATACCCTCTCTGGTACCCGCGTGTCGTAGCGTCATCGATTGAACTTACCTGAAGTAAAATAAGAAGATATTGAGTATCTCATTGACATTTAATCCACTAACACAGTAAAATTCAAGAAATAATAAAATAATATATCAATATATGAAAAATGATGGAAAACGGAGATAAGTATCATGAAAATAATTATATCGATCAGAAGTTCCAAGCCGCCATAATGCCCATTCACATTTTCGAATATTTATTCTTCCAATCCAAGTATACGATTAGAAACAACTTCATTAACCCTAAGTGTTGTATGTACAACATCATATCGTTATTTTTCGTTTTCTTCGTTATGTACGCTCATTACACTTGTATGCATATTAAAGAACTTGATTTGACTCCTTCAACGATATTTTATGTGATGTTACTCAACTTTATTTTCTACAGCATCAATACCTTTGTGTTGTTCGTAAATAACGTCTACAACAACAGCAATACAACTAAACTCATAATAAAATTACAAAAGATTATTAGCGTCACATGCGAGGATATTCGCAGATACGATAAATGTTTAGATAAGTGGCGGATAGGAAATTATTGCTACATCGTACTACTTATTCTCTGTTACTCAGTTTTAGCAATTATCTCACCTCTTTTTTCGTCGGTGAAAATATATCCCTTTAATTTAACTTATGTTTTATACTATTTCCTACATATTTTTTACGACATCAACATTTTATTCGCGTTCCGATATTTGAAATTGTTAAGAAGCTGTTTGTTAGCGTGGATTACTAATGTTCAATATTTTGCGAAGCATTACTCGCAATATGACACACGAAGAAATAATAACAACAACAAAATCTGTACCTTAAAGATTTATTTTGATACTTATACCAACATTTTAGAAACATTTGATTTAATCGAAGTCATATTTCAAGTACCGGTGAGTAGAAAATGAGTTTCCTTCGTTACGATCACGATCACGATTCAGCCTGTAATATCCCACTGTTGGGCATAGGCCTCTTTCCTCATGTAGGAGAAGGATCGGAGCTTAATCCACCACGCTGCTCCAATGCGGGTTGGCGGATATAATTATTCCCTACTATGAGTAACGATCGATATCAGGTGTACATGATAACAACCGGGACCAACGGCTTGACGTGCTCTCCGGGGTCTCCGGGGTAGGGAGACCCACAAGGACTGCACAAACACCCAGACCGCGGCAAACATCTGTATGGACAATACAAATGTTGTCGTTCCTGTCCTTGTGTGTGTTCTTGTCCTTCGTTACACAGCCTTAAAATTAATACAAAATAATACTTACATTGAGACTTCGAGCAACAACTATGTGATACAGCAGTAGAATAGCATTAATTCAATATGTCATTAAAGCTAACCAAATAAGTGTACTTTCCTGACACATCTTAACAACATTCGTCCACATCATCGGTTATACTATTAACACCCAGGTATTTTTTTATTATTTTAGATACTACTGCAGTTGACATACACTTTTCTGCACAGTTTGGTATATTTTGAAATTTTCATAGAGTTAGTGAAAACAAATTTTATGGCCAATAACTCGGTGAGTATCGCTAGATTTTTCACTTGCACTTGCGACTCCAAGAAAATCTTTTTAGGTCGTTTACCAACGGGTAATTTACTGTATATTACAACTTAAGTTTCGTTCAGATTTTTCGAAACACTAAGTAATTACTAGTATGTAACAACAGGATTAGATCGAATTATTTTACCCTAACAATTGAGGGATTTTGGCAAAAAATGTATTAAATAATTTTTGAATGCTTTCCTTACTAATGTTATAAATGCGAAAGTAACTCTGTCTGTCTGTCTCTCTGTCGCGCTTTCACGCCAAAACTACTAAACTGATTTAAATAAAATTTGATACACAGATAGTCTTGAGCCTGAGAAAGGACATAAGCTACTTTTTAATGCGGAAAAGGTGTGTAAGGGGTTGAAAAAAGGGGTGAAAAGTTGAATAGAAATATCGTCATTTTTAGAGCTAGAAGCTTAAAACTTATTTTTTAAGCTGTTGATTCGATATAAATAAATATGACATTCAAAGTTTGTAAAAGTTTTACCCTCAAGGGTATAAAATAACAATAGGGAATAGTGGATGAAAGTTTGTATAGAAATATGTAAGGTTTATGTGAATGTTTTATAAGTGTGCAACAAGAGACAAAATATTAGAGCTATTCTGATTTCCAAAATAAACCAAAAGATATATCCAAAAAATGCTGTCCAAAGTTACTATTCCACGCGGACGAAGTCGCGGGCACAGCTAGTTTACTGTAAATTAAAGATTACTCAAGTCAAAATAATTTTCAGCTATATGAAAATATTCTAATTATACAGAATGTTATCTGCTGGGTATGCAAAAATATCATTATTCTTATCCTATGCATCAAGGAGTGTGAAGAATTCTACGCCAGTGTAAAAGAAGCTGAGAGACAGTGCTTATTATATTACGAAAATAATAGAAGTTTAAGTACGTATATTTTAGTGTTTTGGTTCACAAAACGACAAAAATTTTAATTTTGTGCACGTTCTACTAATACAAATTTTACAACACATTTGCATTACACACGGTAACACTGTTTATATTAGATATTTTAGTAGATTTTTGTTCGTATAACAATAAGTCACCCATATTCATACGTTCAAAAATATCTCCATGAACAATTTTTTTTTTTTTTGTTAGACAACGAACAAATAAGAAATGTATTATTATTTTTTTCAAATATTACTTACGTTCAGTTTCGCAGTAAGTGTGTATTTCTGATAAGGTTAAAGGTCTTTGTAACTTCAAGAGCCTTTTCAATCTTAAGATGCAGTGACATTCACCACTGCGTCACGCAAAGCGCTGTTGTCTGACTGACCCTGAATAACCATAACGTAACTTCAAGTCGAAGCTTAAGTAGGTGGGACCTCAGTCCATTAAATTGAAAATAAATCACCTAGTAGCGGCCAATATCATTCAGGTAGGAAAAAACCGGACCGCCAGCATCCTCAACGAACACTACCAGGATTAGCAATTAACTTTAACAAGCTGAAGCGCGAGTATATTGTTTAATACTAAGAGTAATATCTAAGTAAGAGGGAACAACTTTTGTGTGTCGTAGTGTTTATACAGTTACCCGGGTCTATGTCGACCTTCTCGTCACGCAATATATATTACTAGCTTCTGCGCGCGACTTCGTCGGCGTTTACTCCGCTCCTATTGGTCTTAGCGTGATGATATATAAATGGGCTATCTAACACTGAAAGAATTTTTCAAATCGGCCCAGTGGTTCCAGAGATTACCTCGTTCAAACAAACAAGCAAACAAACTTTTCAGCTTTATATATTATATATAGATTATTAATTTACTATGAGTGGGTTGTTATATTGGTGGAATCCATTAAAGTAGATAATTGCTAGCATAGCTACGTTTGAAGGCGAAATCGAGTTCAAAATATTTTTAAACCTGTTCTGTGTCACACACAAACCACGAAGAAAACATTTTACTCCTTTAATTTGTACGATACAAATAGGGCCTTGTTGCTGACTCTTTTGATTTGAGATAACTTTATTTTCAGGTACAAAGAAACTATACAAGAATATCCGCAGACTAAACAGAGCTAAGTTCAACAAGATGACATTGTGTCGTGTCTTTAATATGGACGCTGCTCTGCCGTTATATTTACTGGATCTTTTTGCCACTTACGTTATTGTTATTCTTCAATTTGGCTTTTAACATTACTTATACAATTACCTAAATCAAAATAAAATCAAAAGTTTATTTATTAAGATAATCTACTTAAGAACAATTAATTTGCAATTTTACTAGTTATATTATAGATAGGTATATTAGTTTTTAATAAATTAATCATAAATTATGTAAAGCCGCTATTGTTTATACTTTACATTAAGAATGAAATTATACTATGAAAAATAAAATAAACTATATTTTTTTATGAACATAAAAAATATATAGTTTATTTTATTTTTCAAGTTTTTAGTTTTGTTGAGTAGTTTTTAGATAAGTAATAAATATACCTACACTGTCTAATAAAGTGTATTCTACCAATCAAGCCCTTTCATTTGATACCCATATTGAGGTGTTTGTGGAAAATATGTAATCCGCCATTTTGTGGCGGCGGCCATCTTGGATTTTTCATAGTGAGCTCTATTCTACTAATCAAGCCCTTTCATTTGATACCAATATTGTTGTTAAGTTATATGTGATCCGCCATGTATCGGGGGCCATCTTGAGTTTACAATCATAAGGAATATTTTATGTTGTATTGTCATCAAGATTAAGAGTGTGTACCAAATATCAGATCATACTCTACAATTTCTAATGATTAATAATATAATAATAATACGAGGCAGCACACAAAAAAATACAGTCGAATTAAACACCTCCGCGTTTTTTGAAGTCAGTTAATAATAATGACCTCGATTTAAAACAGATTACGTTCGCGATTGTTCTGGAAATAATAATTGTTTTTTAAACGAGTAACTCCGAAACAATATAATAACAATAATTATGAATGAATTTATAATAAAGACCCGTATTTAACGTTAAGCGATAACCTCAAAATTTCTATTAGGAGGAAAATGGAATATCAATTAATTAAACTAATATTCTTTCTTTTGAATAATGGAGGTACATACCTACGTTTATCACAAGAAAACTAAATAAGAAAATATATTTTACTCGATTGTGTAAACTGGTTTTAATTACTATTATTATTATTTTTTTATATATATAACATTCATAGAATAAATAGAATAAAACAGCCGTTGCGTCGTCTGTAGGTGAGAGATATTTAAAAAAAAGGTGTGTGTGCGATTCACACACGATAGAAGTGAAACTTCTATGGCAAACTAATTGAAAAAAAAACTAATTTAAAATTAGCGGCTTGCAGCGCGGTCCTTCCCTGTCTTTTTGCCGTTACATCCGGTTTGAAATCACAACGATTCTAAAGAAGTTTCACTTCAAAAACGAATGAGAGTACAAAGGCGTTTTGTGAAAAAAGATTTTTTTTTTAAATACGGCACAGAAGGAAATATCATGCTCAAAATCTGGAGCAGCCCGTCTGGTTACGTACCTCAACTTTACAGAAGATCATTGCTACAAAATACTGTTTACAAGTATTATTGTGTTTTATAGGAAGGTGAGTAAGATGAAAATGAAAATGAAAAAATGAAAAATATATTTATTTCAGTACCATCGAGTTATTTTACACATTGTGATTGACTCCCTCAATGAGGTGCAGAAAGCACCTGAGCCAGATGGAGTCGCTCTTCCATTAAAAACTAAATACTAAAAACGGTACTTAGCGCTAATTCATACTAAAAAAATATTAAAAAATAAAAATAGTTAAATAATAAAAATAGTTAAATATTCATACATAGATATACGTTTGAGTGTATGTGTGTGTGTGTGTGTGTGTGTGTGTGTGTGTGTGTTATTAAGATAGCCAGAACTTCTGGGGAGGGTAACACTAAGCGAGCTAACTTCTAATCGCCGATCTACCCAGCGAGCGTGACCAGCTGCCATCCCGCCTGGATTCAGTAGCTATATCTAAATCTATCATCAGCTATCTCTATACCTACCTGTCAGAACAGTGGTTGTCCTGGAACCGAATCCAAAACGAATTTTCTAAATTTCTACTAATCACTACATAGTATAAAGCAAAGTTGCTTCCCGCTGTCTGTCTGTCCCTATAATTATATGCTTAGATCTTCAAAACTAGGCAACGTATTTTGATGCGGTTTTCCTCAGTAAATAGAGTGATTCAAGAGGAAGGTTTATATGTATAATACATGGATAATATAGTAGAGGAACACTGATAGTTTTTACAACCGTGCAAAGCCGGGGCGGGTCGCTAGTCAATTATAATGTTTAAAGTGAAACTTTTATTACATCGTCTCAAACTTTTTCGTATGTGTGTTGCATATCGCGTGACGGTCGGCCGCGCGGTAATATTGATAAAGCGATTTTTATACCCTTAATGGAATATTATTGCAAATTTTTTTAGTTAAATATCTATAATGTGAAAAAAAGTTTCACTTTTACCGTGGTTCCATAAGACCACACAGGTTTTTTTTAATATTTATTGACACCAAATACTACTATAATTTCAAATATACTCAAGGCATAATATTTCATCCAAACATAAAACTGTTAAGTGTATTAATATGCGTGTTTACAAATGTCATGGTAACACTGTCGTTTAATTGTATACATTTATTTAACGTAAGAGTGGATTTATGTATTGCGTTTAGTTGAGTGCGTAGATCTACCGGGGCAAGGTGGTGAATGCTAGCGCGACCCCGTCTTGCCGCACCCCGGCAGATGTCTGCTCACACGTGGGGTATTTGGCCAGCAAGAGTCTAGCATAATCACCCTGGTACCCCCGTGTCGTAGCGTTATCCATGTGAACTTTCCTGAAGTAAAATAAGAAGATATTGATTATCTCATTCAAATTTAATCCACTAACACAGTAAAATTCGAGAAATAATAAAATAAAACATCGATATATGAAAAATGATGGAAAACGGAGATAATTATCATGAAAATAATTATATCGATCAGAAGTTCCAAACTGCCATTTTGCCCATTCACATTTTCGAATATTTATTCTTTCAATCCAAGTGTACGATTAGAAACAACTTCATTAACCCTAAGTGTTATATGTACAACATCATGTCATTATTTTTCGTTTTCTTCGTTATGTACGCTCATTACACTTGTATGCATATTAAAGAACTTAATTCGGCTCCTTCAACGATCTTTTATGTGATGTTACTCAACTTTATTGTCTACATCATCAATACCTTTGTGTTGTTCGTAAATAACGTCTACAACAACAGCAATACAACTAAACTCATAATAAAATTACAAAAGATTATTAGTGTCACATGCGAGGATATCCGCAGGTACGATAAATGTTTAGATAAGTGGCGGATAGGAAATTATTGCTACATCTTACTACACATCCTCTGTTACTCAGTTTTAGCAATTATCTTACCTCTTTTTTCGCCGGTGCAATTATATCCCTTTAATTTAACTTATGTTTCATACTATTTCCTACATATTTTTTACGATATCAACATATTATGCGCGTTTCGATATTTGAAATTGTTAAGAAGCTGTTTGTTAGCGTGGATTACTAATGTTCAATGTTTTGCGAAGCAGTACTCGCAATATGACGCACCAAGAAGAGATAACAAAAAGAACAAAATCTGTACCTTAAAGATTTTTTTTGATACTTATATCAAAATTTTAGAAACATTTCATTTAATCGAAGTCATATTTCAAGTACCGGTAAGTAGAAAATGAGGTTCCTTCGTTACACAGCCTTAAAATGAGTACAAAATAATACTTACATTGAGACTTCGAGCAACAACTTTGCAGTATAATAGCATTAATTCAAGACGTTATTAAAGTCGAACAAATAAGTATACTTTCTTGACACATCTTAACAACATTCGTCCACTCATCGGTTATACTATTAATACCCAGGTACTTTTTTATTTTAGATACTACTGCTGTTAATAAACACTTTTATGCACAGTTTGATATATTTTAAAGTTTTCATAGAATTGACGAAAATAACTTATATGGCCAATAACTCGGTGAGTATCACTAGACTTTTCTCTTGCACTTGCGACTCCAAGAAACTCTTTTTAGATCGTTTACCTACGGGTAGATGTCTTCCAACACTGGGTTTCTTGCTAGAGATACTCTTTCTAGAACCTTTACTCCTAACTATCAACCTTTTTAAACTGTATACTCTGCATATTATCGCTTAAGTTTCGGTCAGATTTTCTTTATAACTTAGTAAACATTTTTGTGAACACCTGTTACTCTTATTTATCGCCTATCTACATATATTCCAAACCATTGTTTTTAATATCAGTTTAGACTTCAAACTTTCCTAAACGCGCCATGGTTAGCGATCACTTTTCGAAACACTAACTAATTACTGTTATGTGACAACAGGAATAGATCGAATTATTTCTCGCAATTGAGGAATGTTCGCAAAAAGTATATAAAAGAATTTTTGAATGCTTTTTACGATAAATTAAAGATTACTTAAATTAAAATAATTTTCAGGTATTTGAAAATTTTCTAATTATAAATAATGTTATCGTCTGGACATGCAAAAATATCTTTCTTCTTAGCCTATGTATCAAGGAGTGTGAAGAATTCTACGCCAGTGTAAAAGAAGCTGAGAGACAGTGCTTATTATATTACGAAAATAATAGAAGTTTAAGTACGTATATTTAACAGTTCCATATTTTAATATTTTTTGTTTACAAAGAGTGTTCAGGCATCCGCGGTGCCATCTACCGACAAGTTAAGGAAGCTATTTAAGACGGTTTAATTTTAACACTAACCAATCAGATTTAAATATCACTAACCAATCAGATTGTATAAATTAAGTTTGAAATACCATTCAAATTTTTGTAACTACTAACTAACTAACGAACAAGAATAAACGCTAAGTCACAAAACGATTACAAGTTTTCTTTTCTTTATAATATTTCGCAAATCCGTATGTAAGGGATAATTTAATACGCCAGTTCCCCTACATAAATTTTTGGTCTTCGAGACGGATTCAAAAGAATCGGCGGAGAACGTTCGCAATCTGGAAGGCGCGTATGCAGATTTCAGGACTGTACCTACCAACCAAATACGCATTAAGAGGCCAGGACATCGGAGTAATCATATTATACGCTAAGGATTTCCCGTGTGTCACCTCAGGAGTCAGCTGTGTGCCGGAGCAAGCATAGGCTGTGGTGGTATAATCTTATTTTGCACAAACGTGAGTATCCTTTCCTTCTTTAGACTGCTAAAATGAGCATGGATAGCATTAATAGGCGCGATAAATCTCCATATAAGGGCATCGATGATGAAAAGGTCGTGGTTTTAATTCGTGACCTTGCTAAAAAGCGTGGCATTCTCAAAGCGAGACTTACAAAGTTCTCCACTTATTTATCTAGCTGTCAATCTGAACAGCCTACAAATTTAAGTACCGAATTAAAGTTGCGGACCGAGGGGGCTACATCCTTATTTCGTGAATTTCGTGTCTTTGTTAGACAGCGCATTGCTAATAATTAATATGTTAGAATTAACATCCGATAATTACATAATCGCATGGGATCTTTTACAAAATCGATACAACAATAATAGGTTGTTAATTCAAAATCATATTAAATCCATTTTCAATATTCAATCGTTGTCAAAAGAATCACATATTTTAATAAGAACATTAATTGATTGCACGTTAAAGAATTTAAGAGCTTTGAATTTATTAGGCGAACCAACTGACACGTGGGATACGTTAATTATATATATTTTGGTGTCTAAACTAGATAAAATTACTGAACGCGAGTGGGAACAACACAAAAGCAATCTTTACGCTAGCGATAGTCATATTAAGTTATCGCTAAATCACCTAATACAATTTCTAAATAGTCGAGCTGATATGTTAGAAACTTTGCAAGCATCACATAGCAAAGATCCGACTCAAGTTAAAAAACACAATATTAATTATCACCATCACAGGTCACATTGTAACGTTTCTACCAATAGCGGACAAGATCGACCAACTAGTAAGTTTTACAAGCCTTGTTTAATGTGCAAACTTACGCATCCGCTTTATTCTTGTACTAAGTTCATAGAAGCTAATTTAAACACTAAATTAAAACTAATACGCGATAATAACCTTTGCAAAAATTGCTTGCGTTCAGGGCATACTGTGGATCAGTGTAAATTCGGCCTCTGCAAAAGATGTAATAAGAAACACAATACACTTATTCATACTGACAATTTACATTCAACCTCCGTAACGATGCAGTCGTCAATGCAAACTGATGAGTCGAGATCGACAGACCCCTGCCGTCGCAGCGCGACCGTACTCGCCGCTCAATCCTTTTCTATAAATCACGCACACATGGGGACCGAGCCTATCGATACGAATGATCCACAAACAAAATCACTTGCGTCTCATTCACATGCATTGCAACCTGTATTGCTGTCGACTGCAGTCATCGAAGTGGCCAGCGACAATCGTATATACATCGCACGCGCTTTATTGGACAGTGGTAGTCAGCGCTGTTTTGTTACAAAATCGTTTTGTGATTTAATAAACGCAAAATTAATACAGTCCGCTCACGAGATTAGAGGTGTAGGTAATTCAGTTACGCAATGTAGTGAACGATGCGAGCTGACAATAAAATCGCGTATAAATACCTACACTACAATTATTCAATGTTTTGTACTACCAGAAATTACGTGTAAGGTCCCAGCTATTGATAATTTCTCACACAAACATTTCTGTATTCCAGACAACATTCAATTGGCGGATCCACAGTTTTTGCAGTCTCAAAATATAGACATTCTGATTGGCGCAGACATATTTTGGGACTTGCTTACTAACGGTAAAATAAGGCTACATAATGGACCTTATTTACATAATACATTATTCGGCTGGGTAATATCAGGTCCCATACATTACAATTCACGCAACCAATTTAGTCATATCCAGTGCAACTACTCAAGCACATTAGACACATTGTTACGACAGTTCTGGGAACTGGAGGAGCTACCCAGGCATCAGGGCGCACGGACTGATGAGGAGCAAGCGTGCGAGAATCATTTCGTCACAACCACTACGCGAAACAGTGACGGTAGGTTCTGCGTTTGTATTCCATTCAAACAGTCACCTGAGGTCTTGGGAGACACGTTTCCTCAAGCAGAACGACGCTTCTTGATGCTGGAAAGACGATTACAACGTTCGGAAACGTACAAAAAACTTTATAGCGATTTTATGCGTGAATATGAAAATATGGGACATATGACTAAGATCACATCTTATAGCAACCCACACTATTTCATGCCTCATCATGGGGTTTTGCGTGAACATAGTGTAACTACGAAGTTGCGTGTAGTATTTGACGCCAGCGCCACTTCCAGCTCAGGCTTATCTCTCAACGACATCCAGCGTGTAGGAGAGCCCATACAAGGTGACTTACTAGCTATCCTTTTACGCTTCAGGCAACACCGGTATGTGGCCTGCGCTGACGTTGAGAAGATGTACCGGCAGGTGCTGGTTGAGGAGCAGCAGCGTCATCTGCAACTTATTCTCTGGCGAGACGATCCTTCGCAGCCGCTCGGTATTTACCGTCTAAACACCGTCACTTATGGTACAGCATCTGCTCCTTTTTTAAGTGTACGTTGTTTAAAACAGCTGGGCGCTGAAAGCGCTGATCCTGACGTCCAGAGAATAATAAAAGAAGATTTTTTCGTTGACGATCTTATTACTGGCGATGACGACCAGACGAAATTATTGTATTTGTGCAATGAAACCGCCAAAACCTTGATGTCAGGTTGTTTTCCACTTCGAAAGTGGACCTTTAATTTTTCACAAGAAAATCTCCACGCATCAAATAATTATAACGCATTAATTAAATGAATTATCTTTTAACAATAATAGTAGTAATAAAACATTAGGTATAGGTTGGTTTAATACGACAGACGAACTTCATTTTAATACACAAATTGATTTTAATAATAATAATTCTAAATTTATAACTAAACGTATTATTTTATCTCATATTTCTCAAATATTCGATCCTCTTGGGCTGATTAGCCCTAGCATTACGCAAGCGAAGATTTTATTACAGCGTCTATGGCTACTTAAAGTTGACTGGAACGATGCAGTGCCCGATGACGTCACTCGTACGTGGAACCGGTTTGTGTCGTCCCTCGCTAATGTTCTCAATACTATCCGTGTGCCGCGTTATGTACTAGGAGAAAACCATAAGCATACTCTCACGGAATTGCACATATTTACAGACGCTTCACAATTAGCTTATGGTACTTGTATTTATGTTCGCACGGTTAGTAACGATTTTAATGTTTCTGTACGATTGCTCTGCGCGAAGGGCAAGGTAGCACCTTTAAATCCGGTAAGCATACCGCGCTTAGAACTGTGTGGCGCGCTATTAGGAGCGAGACTATACGACAAGGTAGTTTCATCCATTCGTCGTAGGTTCGATTCTATTATCTTTTGGACGGATTCAACGATAGTACTAGGTTGGTTGCGCATGTCGCCTAATTTATTGCAAACATTTGTCCAAAACAGAGTAGCCGAGATACACGAACTAACAGGAGAACTGCCATGGCGTCATGTCAGCGGGAAACATAATCCGGCTGATCTAGTGTCACGTGGTATGGCGTTAGAAGAATTAGTTAATTCAAGTCTATGGTGGACGGGGCCCGAGTTTCTTCACGATTTAAATATTGACACCGCACACATATATCAGCCACTTCCCCTAACAGCTGACGAGTTGCCCGAAACAAAAAGGTGTCAGCTGACGTTCGTAACCACTGATAATAATCAATCCAATCAATTTATTAATTTTGAAAGATTTTCAAATCGAATGCGCTTAGTACGCGCCGTGTCGTACGTGTTGCGTTTCATACATAATGTTCGCAATAAAAATAGTAATAAAAGGCGAGGCGAGGTTATAAGTGTGGATGAGTTAAGAGAATCGGAAAAATTATTGGTCAAAATATCGCAAATAGAATCATTTCCAAATGAGTATAATTTATTACTTAATAATCATAAACTTCAGTCTAAACATAATCTGAGTAAACTTAACATTTTTATTGATAAAGACAGTATTTTACGCGTTGGAGGTCGATTGACGTATTCAGACACGTTCTCATATAACAAAAGGCACTCTATTTTATTAAGCAGTAATCATCACTTTACCAAATTGTTGTTCCGTTATGAACACATAAAATTATTACATGCAGGTCCTCAAGCTTTGTTGTATAACATTCGTGAAGAGTGGTGGCCAATAGGAGGTAGGAATCTTGCGCGTAAGATAACGCACGAATGTGTTATTTGTACACGGCTAAGAGGTAAAACTCTTACTCCTCAAATGGGCAACTTACCTACTGAACGTATTATTCCCACTTACCCATTTTTCAAATGCGGTGTCGATTACGCGGGTCCAATTTTCATGCTTAATCGAAAGGGCAGAGGAGCGCGTAAGATTAAATGTTATGTTTGTTTATTTGTTTGTTTTGTAACGCGTGCTGTTCACTTGGAGCTAGTGACTGATTTGACTTCCGATGGTTATCTTTTGGCTTTAAAACGCTTTATTTCTCGTCGAGGTAAACCGGACGAGATATTTTCCGATAATGGTAGGAACTTTGTGGGTCTCATGAATGACTTTGCCAGGTTTTTATCGAAATGTAGTTCAGACATTATTAATTACGCTAGTAAAGAACAAATTAAATTTCGCTTTATTGTACCGTATGCTGCTCATTTTGGTGGTCTATGGGAGGCTGGGGTGCGATCATGCAAACACCACCTCCGTCGAGTCGTGGGAAATGCGAATCTCACGTATGAAGAATTGAGTACAGTATTAGCACAAATAGAAGCAATACTCAATTCACGGCCTTTATCACCTATGTCTTCGGATCCAACGGATTATCTTCCTCTCAGCCCGGCTCATTTCCTGGTCGGTCGCACTTTGACATCACCGGCATGCGAAGATTTCACAAATGCAAACACGCTGCGGCTTACACGCTACCAAAGAGTGGAACAGATGCGACAGCATTTCTGGTCTCGTTGGATGAAGGAGTACGTTGGTGAACTTTAAATTCGCAACAAATGGAGGTCGAAGATGGATGACCTTAAGCCTAATACATTAGTAGTTATCAAGGATGACAATCTTCCCCCTCTTAAGTGGCAGTTGGGACGTGTGACACGAACGATACCCGGCAAGGACAATATCACACGAGTCGCTGAAATTCGTACCAACACGGGCCTCATCAGGCGTTCATGCACAAAAATCTGTCCCCTGTTTGAAACCGATTGAAAGTCAAGACTTCCAAGGCCGGGGGTATGTTCAGGCATCCGCGGTGCCATCTACCGACAAGTTAAGGAAGCTATTTAAGACGGTTTAATTTTAACACTAACCAATCAGATTTAAATATCACTAACCAATCAGATTGTATAAATTAAGTTTGAAATACCATTCAAATTTTTGTAACTACTAACTAACTAACGAACAAGAATAAACGCTAAGTCACAAAACGATTACAAGTTTTCTTTATAATATTTCGCAAATCCGTATGTAAGGGATAATTTAATACGCCAGTTCCCCTACAAAGAGACAAATTGTTTTTATGCACGTTATACTGATATAAATTTTAATTATTTATTTTATTATTTTTAATTATTTTTTACTTGATATGTGGCACATACAAACCATTAGAAAACATTTTACTCCATTCATTTGTCCTGAAGATCTGTCTGTACGATACAAATAGAGCCTTGATACTGGCTAATTTGATATAACTTCATTTACAGGTACAAAGAAACTATACAAGAATATCCGCAGACTAAACAGAGCTAAGTTCAACAAGATGACATTGTGTCGTGTCTTTAATATGGACGCTGTTCTGCCGTTACATTTGCTGGATCTATTTGCTACTTACGTTATTGTTATTCTTCAATTTGCCTTTTAATATTACTTATAAAATTAAATGAAAACAAAATCAAAAGTTTATTTATTAAGATAATCTACTTAAGAACTATCAAATTGCAATTTAACTAATTATATTATAGTTATATTAGTTTTTAATAAATTAATCATAACTAATGTCTTTACATTTATTGTTAATACTTTACATAAATTATACTATGAAAAATTGTTTTGATTTTTAATATTACTTATCAAATAAAATTAAATCATATCTAAATCAAAAATGTATTTATTCAAATAGTCTTCAAAAGAACTTTTGGGCCTTCATTTTACGCAATACATCCACTTCCACTTCAGCCTATCACAGTCCACTGCTGGACATAGGCCTCCACAAGTTCGCGCCCGACATTATGACGCGAACTCATGTGCTTTGCCCATAGTCACCACGCTGGGCAGGCGGGTTGGTGACCGCAGGGCTGGCTTTGTCGCACCGAAGACGCTGCTGCCCGTCTTTGGCCTGTGTATTTCAAAGCCAGCATGGATGGTTATCCCGCCATCCGTCGGCTTTTTAAGTTCCAAGGTGGTAGTAGAACTGTGATATCCCTTAGTCGCCTCTTACGACACCCACGGGAAGAGTGGGGGTGGCTACATTCTTTAGTGCCGTAACCACACAGCACATACATACGCAATACATATTTTTATTTAATTAACTAGATACTCCGAAGCTACCACCAATTCAGAATGTAGATTCTATTAATTAAAAAAAAAGAAACTTAATAGTTACGTTTAAAAAAAAGTCAATATAATATATTTTCTTTATATACATATATACTAGCTGACCCCGCAAACGTTGTTTTGTCATATATGTTATTAACCCCCGCAACCCCCTCTTGTAGGTGGAAACTAATAAAATCCGTTCTTAACTGACCTCTACTCGGCGAAAGGAATATTCCTACCAAATTTCAAGTCTCTACGCCTTATGGTTCCAGAGATATCGTGATGAGTCAATGGGTGGAAATATATATAGATTATTAAATTTGACAGCAAGACATATCCTGAACAAAATCTGGAGTATCCTGACAAAGGAAATACCTCAATCTTACAGAATCGCATTACAGATCGCATCTAAAAATACCGTTCTCAAGCAGTGTTGTGTTCCTGTTGGTGAGTAAATTGACCAGAGCTCCTGGGGGGAATTGGGGATAGGGTCGACAACGCGTTTTCGATGCTTCTGGTGTTGCAGGCGTCTGTAGACTACGGTAATTGCTTACCATCAGGTGAGCCGTATACTTGTTTGCCGACCTAGTAACATAAAAAAAAAGTAACAAAGTGAATCAAACTGAAACATCCTGTTAATATCCCTAAGCTTACAGTAGAAGGGTTGGGTTTAATCCACCGTGCTTATACTGCGGGTTGGCGGATTAATTCCCTACCAAGAGACGCGATTGTTATCTGGATGTTTGCATAACCACCAGTAACTTATGGTTTTAGAGATTCCACAAATCACTACAGAACTCAAGAACAGAACAAATCATTACTCGTATTTAGCTGTGGTCTTCAGTAAGGTCGAGGTACTACCCCAGTCGGGCTGCTCCATATTTTG
This sequence comes from Melitaea athalia, assembly GCA_905220545.2. Classification (NCBI taxonomy): domain Eukaryota; kingdom Metazoa; phylum Arthropoda; class Insecta; order Lepidoptera; family Nymphalidae; genus Melitaea; species Melitaea athalia. Next base: position 9,987,353 of record HG992198.1, read on the forward strand.
AGCATGAAATTTCCTGCTTGGCCTACCTCAGTTATTTTTACAAAGAGTTATTACACATACAATATTATTACACATATTTTAAGAAACTGGTTATCAATCATAGGAGACAGAATTCAATATTTTTAGAATTTTTGTTTGTCTATCTGTTAACCTATCGTTCATCAGTAAGATCGTTACTAAGTCGTACACATATAACAAGCAATTCAGACGAAGTAAAAAGCGGCGCAGAGGAAAAATTATGATCTTCTGAGTAATATTCTAATAATTTTCTGGAAATTCCATTAGGTACTCACAGCCATCCTAAATTTTATCAAAACCAATACGGTTTCAGGAATCATTCATTATTTAAAAAAAAAATTGATTATAATGAGATAAAAGGAAAATAGAAGAAAATAAACACACAAAGCTAAGCGAAAACTATAGTATATAAATATTATACATTCTAATACAAACTGTAGATGTTGGTTATATTCTCTTAGTTTGCACATAGTTTGTAGCGTGCGGTTCAATTATCTTGGCAATTAGTTTAGCTTATAATTAATCGATAGCGAAGTAGTACGCAACGTCGAAGAACATATTCGTTTCTCTTTACATCAATAATTTACTTATAAATTTGAAATGTTTGATCCAAGAGCATAATTATTATATTACACGCTAACTATATCACATAGAGTTTTGAACGACTTGAGCCGCAAGTAACTTAAATTAACTTCATTTAACATTAATTTTCAATCTCTATGTAATAAAATAATCATTGATTTTAAGGCAACACGGTTTTAACGACATAAGTATGTAAAGATTTCTCTATAATTTCAATTGCATATTTATATAAGCCATACATTGTTGCAGCTAGGCGTTTGTGCTTGTGTAAGTATTTCTAGAGACAGAACCTCTTACTAAAGCTACTTCAGCTAATATATTGTAATACTATATAGCTAAACAGGGGAACTATGTACGTTTTTTATATATATCTATACTAATATATAAAGCTGAAGAGTTTGTTTGTTTTTTTGTTTGTTTATTTGTTTGTTTGTTTGTTTGAACGCGGTAATCTATGGAACTACTGGGCCGATTTGAAAAATTCTTTCAGTGTTTGATAGCCCATTTATCGAGGAAGGCTATAGGCTATGTATCATCATGCTAAGATCAATAGGAGCGGAGTCCATGCCGACGAAGTCGCGCGTAGAAGCTAGTTTTTTATAAAAACCTTGTCCTGAAAATAACGAACATAAAAAAAACATCCAATTTGGTGTCAGTCATTAAAGTCATTAAAAAGTTATGCGCGTAAAATTCGGGGGCTTTACACTTTTACTTATACAGATCGATTACTTTTAGAATAATTGTGTTTGCTCGCAAACGAAAAAAAAACGACTTCAATTACATCGACAAGTAATATACAACGTAATAAAACGAAAAATAGGCAAGTAAATACGCACTATTAAAGATTCCTCAAAAAGTTCTGATCAGAGCTCGATCTAATTTAAACAAGACTACATGACGAATATTAGCTTTCGATTAAAGTAAGAATCATCAAAATCAGTACACCGAGTAAAAATTTATGCGCATATGTATAATACAACGTAGGTCGATGAAAAAGTAGTCAAGTAAATACGCATTATGAGATATAACTCTAAAAGTACTTGTCAGATCTCAATTAAATTTAAATGGGACCATATGACACGCAACACCTTTCAATTAAAACAAAATTGATCGATATCGATCCACCTAGTCAAAAGTTCTGATCTAACATAGGTTCAAAAAAAATGCAATCGAATTGAGAACCTCCTCCTTTTTTGGAGTCGGTTAAAAAATTGACTTCATAGAATAAAATTATAAACAACTGCTGTCGTATGTACGTGAGAGATATTTGAGAAAAACGAATGAGAGCACAAAGCGTTTTGTGAAAAAAAAGGTTGTGTTCTATAGGAAGTTGAGTAAGATAGCCATAACTCCTAGGGAGGGTTACAGTGTAAGCGTCTAGTGTAAGCGGTTATGTGCTACGATAATCGCTTACCATCGGGTGAGCCGTTCCTCCGCTTGTTTGCCGAGCTAGTTGTATACAAAAAAAAAACCTTTCCTTGTGCAGTTGGAAACTTGGAGTTACAATTTTATAAGAACTATAACAATAAACAGGAACTACTCTTGTAAAGTGACTCATAACGGGCTCGTCTCGGAGGCGGGAGGACATAGTGGTACATACGGGCGTTCGACAGGGGTGTCTTCTTTCACCTCTTCTCTTCCTTGTCGTTTTGGATGGTATACTGCATAAGATAACTGACAACAAACGCCACGGTATAAAGTGGGGTATAACCAACATCTTAGAGGATTTGGATTATGCTGACGACATATACCTCTTAAGCCACACACACGCAGATATGCAGGCCAAATTGAGTGACCTACGAGATGAGGCAGCGAAAACGGGGCTCAAGATTAACACCAGGAATACTCAAGAGATGAGATGCGGAGCAACGAGTGCCTTTCCGTTGGTCATCGGCACAGAGGTAGTGGGACGCGTCCACAAATTTACATACCTCGGAAGTTGCGTGTCTGAAACTGGACCACTGAAGAGGACATCGCTTTACGGATCGCCAAAGCACGAGCAACCTTTGCGCAACTTCGGCCCATATGGCAATCACGGAAACGGACACGGAGAGTCAAGCTCAAGATTTTCCGGTCCAACGTAAAAACAATTTTGCTGTATGGGTGTGAGACGTGGAAGGTCACCAAGGCTAAGTCGTATCGGCTCCAGGTCTTCATTAACCGATGCCTTCGTAGAGTCCTTGGTATTTACTGGCCCGATATAATCTCCAACGAACACCTTTGGGAGCACTGCAGTGAAAGCCCGATCGACCAGCAGATCAAACGCCGGAAATGGAGCTGGATAGGCCACACTCTCCGGAGAGATTCTAACCATATACCGAGGTAAGCCCTAGACTGGAACCCCCAAAGAAAGCGCAAACGTGGCCGTCCAAAACAAACGTGGCAGCGGACAATCATTGACGAAGCCAAGGCCATCGGAAAAACCTGGAGTGAGATCAAGCAAGACGCTCAGGACCACTCGGGATAGAGATGCACTGTGGACGCCCTCTGTCCTAGCTAGGGGACACAAGAACCTAATAAATGAATAATAACAATAAGCGAGCTAACTTCTACTGCGTGAGCGTGAACAGCTGCCATCCCACTTGGATTCAGCAGCTACTTCTACGTCTATCAAGAGCTATCTCTATATATGTTAGATTAAGTGGTTGTCCTGAAACCGAATTCGAAACTAGTTTTCTACTAATTAATTAATTTTTTATTTTTATTTATACAAAATATTATTGTAATTTCAAGTTTCGATACTCAAGGCATAATATTTAATCCAAACATAAAAATGTTAAGTGTATATGCGTGTACAAATGTCATGGTAACAGTGTCGTTTCATTGTAAACGATTATTTAACGTAAGAGTTGATTTATGTATTGCGTTCAGTTGAGTGAGTCGATCTACCGGGGCAAGGTGGTGAATGCTAGCACAACCCCGTCTTGCTGCACCTAGTCGGATGTCTGCTCACACGTGGGGTTTTTGGCCAGAAAGAGTCTAGCATAACTACTCTGGCACGACACATACGCCAGTGCCCGGCCCGTAACGGTATCCACGCGAACTTTCCTCAAGTAAAAAAAGAAGATATTGATTATCTCATTGAAATTTAATCCACTAACACAGTAAAATTCGAGAAAAAATAAAACATCGATATATGAAAAATGATGGAAAACGGAGATAATTATCATGAAAATAATTATATTGATCAGAAGTTCCAAACCGCCATCTTGCCAATTCACATTTTTGAATATTTATTTTTCCAATCCAAGTATACGATTAGAAACAACTTCATTAACCCTAAGTGTTGTATTTACAACATCATGTCGTTATTTTTCTATCTCTTCGTTCTGTACGCTCATTACACTTGTATGTATATTAAAGAATTTGATTTGACTCCTTCAACGATCTTTTATTACGCGATGTTACTCAACTTTATTTTCTACTGCATCAATAACTTTGTGTTGTTCGTAAATAACGTCTACAACAACAGAAATACAACTAAACTCATAATAAAATTACAAAAGATTATAAGTATCACATACGAGGATATTCGCAGGTACGATAAATGTTTAGATAAGTGGCGTATAGGAAATTATTGCTACATCTTACTACTCATCCTCTGTTACTCAGTTTTAGCAATTATCTCACCCCTTTTTTCGCCGGTGCAATTATATCCCTTTAATGTAACTTATATTTTATATTGTTTCCTACATATTTTATACGACATCAACATGTTATGCGCGTTCCGATATTTGGAATTGTTAAGAAGCTGCTTGTTGGCCTGGATTACTAATGTTCAATGTTTTGCGAAGCAGTACTCGCAATATGACGCAAGAAGAGATAATAAAAAGAACAAAATCTGTACCTTAAAGATTTTTTTTGATACTTATATCAAAATTTTAGAAACATTTCATTTAATCGAAGTCATATATCAAGTACCGGTAAGTAGAAAATGAGTTTGAGTTCGCTACACAGCCTTAAAATTAGTATAAAAAAATACTTACATTGAGATTTCGAGCAAAAACTATGTGATACAGTAGTAGAATAGCTTTAGTTCAAGATTTTATTAAAGCCGATCAAATAAGTATACTTTACTGACACATCTTAACAACATTCGTCCGCATAATTCGGTTATAGGTACTATTAACAGGTTTTTTTTTTTCTTAGATACTACTACAGTTGACATATTATTTTCTGCACAGTTTGGTATATTTTGAAACTTTGATAGAATCGGCGCAAACAAATTATATAGCCAATAACTCGGTGAGTATCCCTAGATTTTTCTCTTGCACTTGCGACTCCAAGAAACTCTTTTTAGGTCGTTTACTAACGGGTAGTCTGCCAACACTGGATTTCTCGCTAGAGATACTCATTCTAGAACCTTTACTCGTAACTATCAACCTTTTGAACCTGTGTATTACAACTTAAGTTTCGTTCAGATTTTTTGATAACTTAGTTAACTCTTTTTTGGACTTCTTTCATTCTTTTTTATCGCCTATATATAAGCCAAACCATTGCTTTTCACATCATCCATTGATAGACTTCAAACTTCCTCAAATGAGCCATAGTTAACGATAATTTTTCGAAACACTAAGTAATTACTGGTATGTGACAGTAGGATTAGATCGAATTATTTTATCTAAAAAATGAATTTTTTTTTTATGCAAAAAAGTATAAAAATTTTTTTGAATGCTTTTTACTATAAATTAAAGATTACTTAAGTCAAAATAATTTTCAGGTATATGAAAATTTTCTATTAATACAGAATGTTATCTGCTGGGTATGCAAAAATATCATTATTCTTATCCTATGCATCAAGGAGTGTGAAGAATTCTACGCCAGTGTAAAAGAAGCTGAGAGACAGTGCTTATTATATTACGAAAATAATAGAAGTTTAAGTACGTATATTTAGCAGTTCCATAATTTAGTGTTTTTGTTTCACAAAGAGACAAAAAATTATTTTTATGCACGTCCTACTAATATAAATTGTACAATACATTTGTATCACATGTGGTAACATTATATTAGATGTTTTTGTACATTTTTGTTCGTATAACAATAAGTCACCCATATTCTTAATACATGCAAAAATATCACAATGAAAAAAATTTTTTGTTAGACAACGATCAAATAAGAAATTGTTTTTTTTTTTCAAATGTTACTCGTGTTTAGTTTCGCAGTAAGTGTGTATTTCTGATGAGGTTAAAGTTCTTTTTTAACTTCAAGAGCCTTGTAAGCCTTAAGATGCAATAACGTCACCACTGCGTCACGCAATGCGCGTCATGTACTAAAGTAACTTCAAATCCAAGCTTAAGTAGGTGGTAGCTCGGTCCATTAAACTGAAAATAAATCACCTATTACTTATTAGCGGCAGCTATCATTCAGGTAAAAAAAACTGGACCGCGAACTACCAGGATTAGAAAGAAAAAACTGTAACAAGCTGAAGCGCGAGTATGCTGTTTAAAACTAAGAGTAACATCTCTGTAGGCGAGGACAACTTTTGTGTGTCGTAGTGTTTTTACAGTTATCCGGGTCTATCAAAACAGGCAGAGGACGTCGACCTACTATGTTTAACCGTCACGCAATATATTAATCGACTATGAGAGGCTTGTGATGGTGGAATCCATTAAAGTAGAGAATTGCTAGCATAGCTACGTTTGAAGGCAAAATCGAGTTCAAAATATTTTAAACCTGTTCTGTGGTGTTAGACATCACTATTCAGTGCGACTTTTCGAGCTCAGGGAAACGGATATAGACTTAATTACTTGCTTGCTTACGTCAAATAATATAACATGATGGTTGATATACTCTGTTACAAATTTACAATTATTTGCCAAATGCGTAATAAAATATTAGTACATTCGATTATTTATTATTATTTATACGTTAGATACATAACATGTGGAACATACAAACCACGAATAAAACATTTTACTCCTTTCATTAGTCATGAAGATATCTCTGTAAGACACAAATAGGGCCTTGTTGCTGGCTTTTTTTTTTCATTTAAGATGTTTTCATTTACAGGTACAAAGCACCTATACAAGAATATCCGCAGACTAAACAGAGCTAAGTTCAACAAGATGACATTGTGTCGTGTCTTTAATATGGACGCTGTTCTGCCGTTACGTTTACTGTATCTTTTTGCCACTTACGTTATTGTTATTCTTCAATTTGCCTTTTAATATTACTTATACAATTAAATCAAAACATCAATACTTTATTTATTAAGATAATCTACAAAACAACTTTTAAATTGCAATTTAACTAATTATATTATAGTTATATTATAGTCTTTAATAAATCAATCATAACTAATGTAAAGCCACTATTGTTAGACTTTACAGTAGGAATAAAAATTAAATACTAATACTTTACATTAAGAATGAAAACTATAGTATGAAAAATTGTTTTACTTTTTAATATTACTTTATCAAATCAAATTAAATCATATCTAAATCAAACTACAAAACAACTATCAAACTATTTTAATAAATACATATTTATTAAAATAGTCTTCAAAAGCACTTTAGAATGTAGATTCTATTTAAAAAAAAAAAGTGTGTGTGTCAGCTCCGACGCACGACTGGAGTTTACTTCTTCAGATCGACTGTCTGAATATGCACAAAAATGACTTTATAGTCTAAAAGATTAATACCATATCAAATGGTAAATAAATGAATCAAATAATGCCATCGACAGATGATATTATAAGATGATATTAGAAAACGTCGAAACCGATACCGTCGTAACCGTCGTAGCCGGTACCGTCGTAAACGTCGTAGCAGACAGATAGCGCACAAAAACGTAACGAGGTCATTCGTTCAGTAGATTTTATTTCTCTTTTTTTTTTCATACCGGGGGCATTATCTGAAAATCGATTCTTAAGGATTAAACTCCAAACAACTTTTAAAAATTAAAAAAAAAATCGTGCTGGCAAAATTATTTCTTGTTAGTATAAGGCCACCATACATTTGTGTAATTATTGAACAAACCAATATATTAAGTTGAAGCATCTCTAGTAGTGGTTTTATTTGTGCTCTTGGTTGAGTTGGATAAGGTTTTTGGTCAGTCAGTCAGTCAGTTCAGCCTATTGCAGTCCACTGCTGGACATAGGCCTCCCCAAGTTCGCGCCAGACATCCCGGTTTTCCGCAATCCTCATCCAGCCTACACCGGCAATCTTACGAAGATCTTCGGTCCAACGGGCCGGAGGACGTCCCACAGTGCGTTCGCCAAGGTTTTTGGAATTAACACTAATTAAAAAAAGACTAAAATGCAAAAAAAATACTAGTTGAAAAAAAAACAAAAAGCCAACGCCACGCGGTGTTTCCAGGTGGTCACCTCTCGCTCGCTCAAATTTTACCCCTCATGCGCCTAAAGAAGTTTCACTTCAAAAACTAAATAATTAATCGTTGCAGCGCTAACGATTAGTTTTTTTTTTAAATTAGTTTTCAAAAGAAGTTGTACGCACGCAATTTTTTATTTAACAGGTTTTTAAATAAATAATTATAACTTAAAAACAATTACAAATATTACAAAATTAAATGTAATAACTACTTACAGGTAAACACCACATGTATAAATATTATATACAACGTAGACATACAATAACAAAGACATAATCTCTTTCTTTTAACAAAAAGAATTTTTCAATTCGAACCAGTCAGCGGTTCCTGGGATTATCGCATTCAAACAAACAAACTCTTCAGCTTTGTAATATTAATACAGATCCGAATGACTAGTCCCATACAATAAACAATCATCTACTTTTGAAGGTGGTAACTTCAGTGATAGTTTTATGAATCTTGCTTAATCAATCAATGAAATGAAAACATTTATTTCGCCACAAGAAAACCCACACTAATTAACGAACGTCAAAAGTAATATCACGATTCAGCCTGTAATATCCCACTGTTGGGCATAGGCCTCTTCCCCATGTAGGAGAAGGATCGGAGCTTAATCCACCACGCTGCTCCAATCTGAGTTGACGGATATATTCCCTACTATGAGTAACGTACGCTATCAGGTGTACATGATAACAACCGGGACCGGGAGAAATAATGGCTTATTTATGAAGCGATTTTAAGCAATACAGCATTAAAGAAGATATTACTTATTTAAAATGCAGGGACATAGCGGTTGTAGTGTTACCTTACCGGTAGAACAAGTATTTTTAAGCTATGTAAGCAACATTTGGCAACGTAGCACAACAGCAAGCGACGTTGCTAGTTGACGCACAACATGAAGCGCGTCTTACTGTTTGTTTCCGAGTTTCGCGTCGTTGCCCGACATGTTGAGATGCATGTTGAGCGTCATGTGTTGCGCATCAAATGTTGCTTAATGAATACATAGCTTAAACTATCGAAATTCTTAGTTTAAGATTAGTTATTTAAGTTCACAAAAGAACTGATTAGAATAGGTATATTTTGTTGTTGATAGTATTTAGTAACTATCAGCATTAAACTCGTGCGAAGCCGCTGGTCGCTGGTAAAAATAACAAGTGTATGGACATTGTTGTATGTTTTCAATATTTTTTACATATTCTACATATTCACACATTTTATTGTAATGTTAAGTTATTATTGGATAATATGATTTGTATAATAAGTTATCTATCGCACGACATCGAGGGTGAAAGCTAATTTAATCATAATAATTATGTTTACTCGCAAAAGAAAAAGTAAAAAAAAAATACTCAATTAATTACTCATTTTTAGGGACAATTCAAAAAGTACTCGTCAGATTTCGAATAAACTAAAATGAAACCATACGTCAAATACCAGCTTTCGATAAAAAAGAATGATTAAAATCGATACACCCAGAAAGAAGTTATAAATAAATAATAAATTCTTTATTTGGACCAAATACTCTACGATTTCTAATGATTAATAATATATTCATAATATGAGGCAGCACACAGAAAAATACAGTCGAATTCAACACCTCCGCCTTTTTTTAAGTCACTTAATAATAATGGCCTCGATTTAAAACAGATTACGTTCACGATTGTTCTGAAAAAAAAAATTGTTTTTGAAACGAGTAAGTTCGAAACAATATTATAATACCAAAAAATAAAGACCCGTATTTAACCATAACAGCAAACTTTGTATTACGAGGAAAATGGAATATCAGTTAATTTTACAAATACTTCTTGTTTTGAATAATGGAGGTACCTACGTTTAGCACAAGAAAACTAAATAAGAAAATATATGGTACTCGATAGTGTAAACTGGTTTAAAATAAAAAAAAAAAAAATTTACTTAAGAGCGATTAATTTGTTTGTTTTTTAACTTAACATTTGAGCAGTGGTATGTATATATAAAAGTAGCTTCTGCGCGCGACTTAGTCGGCGTGGACTCCGCTCCTATTAGTCTTAGCGTAATTATATATAGCCTATAGCCTTCCTCGATAAATGGGCTATCTAACACTGAAAGAATTTTTCAAATCGGACCAGTAGATCCTGAGATTAGCGCGTTCAAACAAACAAACAAACTAAAAAGCACTCTATTTAAATTAATGAATTTACAATGTTTTCTATTCACTTATAATGACGTGAGTTTAATTTTTTGACGTTATTTTTCAATTTTTTGATTTCTTTTTAATTGTTCAAAATACATATTTTACGAGCTATAAGACAATTCCCAAACACGTATTTTGTTGAAGCTCGTTTTTATGTCGTAATCAATTAATTGTAGTAAAAAAATTAGAAATGTTCATAATACGACAATTCTGTACACGATATTAAACAACTAGGTACCCTAAAGTGTCAAGTCTGTCACAGTAACACGTCTGTTTAACCAACAAAATTAATATTTAAATAGTGGAGTTGGAACATTACGTAATTCATTTAATTAAGTGCTTTATTTTTTATTTTATTTTTTGTAAAATTTACTTACACTTCTGCTATATAAATTGCTTAAAACCAAAAGTGCTTTATTGTAATATAATTAAGTCATATATTTTTTTTAATTAAAGTTTACCAGTTAAAGTTTTTATACATACAGTAAATCAATAATTTTATGGTTTGCAATTGAGATAAAATTAACAGCGATAGATACAAAATAAAAAAAAATACTTGTGGCACGCTACACAAAGCTATTGCATAGCATTTTTTATCAACTTATGCAATTATAATTATTTATGCAGCAGAACATCAAACAATTATTACAATTCAATCGCCGCGCGAGCGAATGACGCGTTAGGTTTTTTTAACCGACTTCCAAAAAAGGAGGAGATTCTCAATTCGATTGTTTTTTTTTTTATGTATGATACCTCAGAACTTTTGAATAGGTGGACCGATTTCGATAATTTTTGTTTTAATCGAAAGGTAGTGCGTGTCATTTGGTTCCATTTAAATTTATTTAAAACCTAACAAGTACTTTTTGAGTTATATCAAATAATACTACGTTTTTACTTGACTATTTTTTCGTCGACTTAAGTTGTATTATACCGCATAACTTTTTACTGGGTGTACCGATTTTGATGATTTTTGATTTAATCTAAAGCTAATATTTATCATTTAGACAAGTTTAAATTTCATCAAGATCTGATCACAACTGTTTGTGTTTCGTCTACCTACGTCGTATTACTTGTCGATATAATTGAAGTCGTTTTTTTTTTTTGTTTGCGAGCTAACACAATTATTTTGTTTCTTGATGACGCTGTTAGGTTTTATTTCGTTTCGGAATTTCTTGATTCGTTCGCCACGCTCGAAGCCCGCGATAAAAGGTATGCAATAGCTTAACATTTAGTGATGGTCCTGTATGCTAAATATGTTTACTTAAATGAAATTTCATTTTCATGGTCTACGCTTGTTAAGTACAGACTTCAGTAACTTTAGTACACACACTTTAGTGACAGCATTAAGTAAATTAGTCACTTTTGTGATAGATAGTAAAGCAATCGACCCTTTTAATATAATTGTTTAATTAACATAAAAGTCAACTCGAGGACTGAGTCTCTTATTGGACCTCGACCAATACCTATACAGTTGTTGTGTAGTTTACTGTTTTTTCATTTCTATTCTTGGACAAGTTGTTAAATTAAAATATTATTTTATCTAATATGATCGGAAATAATAATAATTATCATAGAAGTAATTTTATCGATCAAAAAATTCGAAATGCCCTCTTTCCACTCAATCTTTTCGAACACATATTCTTTCAGTCCAAGTGCACGATAAGAAACGGCTTTATTAACTCCAAAGGCTGCATCTACAACACTTTGTCGTTTTTAATGGTGTTACTTATGATATACGCGCACTCCTGGTTCAGTGGAATCAGAATTTTGCCTAGTCTCAAACCAATGAGTTTCTTGTACTACTCGGTGATGATTAACTACGTTCTCTTCATAATCAGAACCTTAGTCTTGTTTGGAAACAACGTTTACAGAAACAATACAACGATTCGAATGATAATAAACTTGCAAGAAATTTTTAATGTACGTTGTCAGAATTTTCGACGATACGATAAAAGTTTAGATAACTGGCGAAAAGAAAACTGGTGTTTTATCACCCTAAATATTGTTAGTTCTTTAATTGTAGCACTTATGTTTGCCCAATTTGTTCCAAGTAAATTTCAAACTAGCATTGCTGCGCACAGTCTTAACTATTTTATAGTTATTTTTTATGAAGTCAATATACTGTCTGCGTTTCGATACATGAAACTAATTAGAAGCTACTTATTAGTATGGATCCACAATATTCAATATTTTTCGGAACAATGCTCTCATCACCATGTCAACAGACACATTAGAGAAAATAAAGTCTGCTTAAGGAGTTTCTTAAATAGTTATATCAAGATTTTGGAAACATTTGACTTATTCAAAACTATTTTTCAAGTGCCGGTGAGTATAAACTTTGAATATATTCACGAAAATGTTCTAGCTCAAGCTTGATAACACTACTTACTCTACTCGTGAAATGGTATCTTCTATTCTCCATCTGTATATTGTTTAAAAATTGAGTTGACTAGAGACGTCATAAAAAGTATTATGACCGACACAAATTGTATGATAATATTTCAGACTAGGTAGATGTCCCGGTGAACTTCGTATCATCTATATAA